>OX457045.1:40682304-40714804 GCA_949752735.1 Lumbricus terrestris | reverse complement strand
ACAATTGTTAAACAATCGGAACCGTACATTTTGAGAAAGAGTGAAAGAATGACCAAACAACAAGCTCGACATAGTATAGTATAGTGTAGTATAGTGTAGTATAGTATAGTATAGTATAGTATAGTATAGTATAGTATAGTATAGTATAGTATAGTATAGTATAGTATAGTATAGTATAGTATAGTATAGTATAGTATAGTATAGTATAGTATAGTATAGTATAGTATAGTATAGTATAGTATAGTATAGTATAGTATAGTATAGTATAGTATAGTATAGTATAGTATAGTATAGTATAGTATAGTATAGTATAGTATAGTATAGTATAGTATAGTTTAGTGTAGTGTAGTGTAGTGTAGTGTAGTGTAGTGTAGTGTAGTGTAGTGTAGTGTAGTGTAGTGTAGTGTAGTGTAGTGTAGTATAGTGTAGTATAGTATAGCATAGCATAGCATAGCATAGCATAGCATAGTACAGTACAGTACAGTATAGTATAGCCTTTAACAATTGGAACGAAGGAATGCAGGGATTTCGACCATCGTTCGCAATTACAATGAGCACTGTGTTATTGGCTATCTTCGAGGAGTAGCTCACAAACTTTCTTTTTAAGTTGAATATAACTCATTGACTCTAATCAGAATTTTCTTAGCGCATTATCATTCCACATGGTGAAGTTGCATGGTTCTCTAATAATATCGCATGTCTAACAACGTAATAATATAAACTTAGCGAATAATATACATCATTATCATAATTATTTAATTAATATATCGTACCGGGGGTTTCATGTCTAACACCTAGTTGTTGTTTGGTCCTTCTTTCAGCAGGGGGGTTATTGTCCGGAGGATTATTGTCCGTGGGTCATTGTCCGGGGGGGGGGTTATTGGCCTAGAACCACATTGCATAATATTATTGACTTACTTTCATATAATACACACAAACACTTAATTATTTCTAACGCAGGATAAATGAACAAAGACCTGTTTTTAATTTTCTCGTCGCTGTTGTCTATCAGCCTAAAGCAATTGATTGCTACATTTGTTATTCGTTAATATAATTCGATGGTGCTTGTTTCGGATGTCAGTGCGACAGATTATACCGTTGTTTACGCATCTGTGTCTGCGAGCAGACATCAGCGATGGAGCGAGAGAAGAAAAACATGGTGCTTCTGATGCTACGATGCGATGGTTCTGTTCATGAACGCAGACTCTACCATTCAACACGGGCGATGAATCGATTACAGGCATCGGTAGAAACTTCAGAGTTTATGTATCATCGGGAAAACGCGACAAAGGAGATGAGAAGCCAGGGGCATATAGAAGGAGGAGTAGAAAGAGGACGACGGGGAGGAGGACGAGGAGGAGGAGGTTAGAAGGAGGAATAGGAGTAGAAGGAGGAGAAAGAAAAGGAGGAGAAAGAGGAGGAGGTTAGAAGGAGGAGTAGAAGGAGGAGTAGAAGGAGGAGTAAACTTAGGAATGAAAGAGGGAGGAGGAGGAAAAGAACAAGAAGAGAGCAAAGTAGAAGGCGGTTCCCAGCACTTGGCGTAAAGGAAATGAGAGTCTAGAGGCATAAAAGAGAAGCAGAAGAAGAAGAAGAAGAAGAAGAAGAAGATGATGATGAAGAAGAAGAAGAAGAAGAACGAGAGCGAGAGAGAGAACGAGAACGAGAACAAGAGCAAGAGCAAGAGCAAGAACAAGAACAAGAACAAGAAGAACAAGGAGGAGGAGGAGGAGGAAGTGGTGGTGCATTGGCGGTGGTGGTGGGGAAAAGTAGAAGGAAAGAGAGGAGGATGAAGTGGAAGGCTTATCCATGTGTTCCTACACTCGTCGTAAAACCTAGTAGCAGGGCAACAGAAGAGGTGGGGAAAAATACGAGAAGGACGAGGAATTGAAGATTCCTCATCAAGGAATCTTCAATTACTTGAAGAGAATTGTTCATTCTCTTCTAGGAGAATGAAGAATTGTAGAAGGAAAAGGAGAATGAGACAAATGGGTGAAAGAGGGTGAAGGGTGAAGAAAGTCTATTCATACCACTTGTGATTGTATGACCGGCATCAGAAGTGACAAGAAGAGGCATGGAAAGAAAAGTGGAAGGAGGTGGAGGAATAGGATGTAATTATTATTCCAACCTCCAGGTCCAAGGTAATTATAATGAGCTCATTATTTACCAAGTGGTATAACGCACCGTCTGCAATTTTTCCATCTGATTCTAACGAAAACAACTCAGCCGGTTCGCTCATTAGATTTCATTGGCTGTCGGCAGTCATAAAAAAAATACTGTTTGAAAGTATTAGGGCTTATAACTAGGCCTATAAGTAGCCTACAGGCAGAAATCCCCGTTCTTAACTATGGCATTTAAGATGCGAACAGAAAAACGTTTTCATGCAAGTATATTATAAAGACAAGTCATGAAATGCTTGCTTCTGAAAAGTATTTTAAATACCAAGTGCAAATTAGTTGAAGCCAAAATATATCGCAAGAAAATCAAGTCGTATTAGGTTGCTAATTACATGTATTCATCGAATGCTATGGATGACAGCATGTTGCGCGTCTGTATGGGCTACGTATCATCTGGTCACCTGGTGCCGTCAGCTCATGGAGCTCTGGCGACATTCTTGATGTATCCTCTCCAGTGTCTTCTCTCTCTTATTGCCTCTCTCAGCTCCTCAAGGCTACATCATGAATTTTTCTTGGCAGAAGATAAGGTGTGGTTTGCCATTGCCTTCCCCCCGTTTGCCATCCGTGCCCGTTCGTTCACCCCTCCATA
Source organism: Lumbricus terrestris (assembly GCA_949752735.1). Taxonomy (NCBI): domain Eukaryota; kingdom Metazoa; phylum Annelida; class Clitellata; order Crassiclitellata; family Lumbricidae; genus Lumbricus; species Lumbricus terrestris. The sequence continues at coordinate 40,712,041 of OX457045.1, read as the reverse complement.
CGGAGGGGTTACTAACAGGTCGCCCCACGAGTAGGTGGGCACGGTGGACTTTGATTTGCCAGCCCAGGTCGGTTCCGAGTCTACGCTCCAATTGGAGTCGTCGGTCAGGTCTCCTCCCTGATCTACTCACGTGAATGAGTGGCTGACGAACCTTTTGCGACCCAGGGTATACGTATAGCCTAGGCCTAAGCTTTATTATTATTATTATTATTATTATTATTATTATTATTATTATTATTATTATTATTATCATTATCATTATCATTATCATTATCATTATCATTATCATTATCATTATCATTATCATTATCATTATTATTATTATTATTATTATTATTATTATTATTATTATTATTATTATTATTATTATTATTATAAAACAACTTCCTTTATTGCAAAACAGACAAGTGCCTATTCTAACAACAATTCCGAAAAGAAATAATTGCAACTATGGTTCTTGGACCTGGTCCCCGGTGTCATGCATGAAGGACCCTCTCAACGCTATTGCGTTGTAGCGCTGAGTGCAAATGGACAGGCGCTGAAACAGATGTGTAGACTCCTGAGGGTCGCCCGTGACGGCAGTCAACCGATGACCTAGTTCCACAATAAACTCGCGACCTGAAATGTTAATTGGTCCCAATGTTTCCAACGCAATCGGAACAAAGTTGTGGGATGCAGGGAGTTCTGCATATTTAGCCAATTTACGCGAGGCGGCCAGTTCAGCCGCACTCCCAGGTGTCGACGCTGTCTTATCTATGTATGATGCGGCGCAGGTATGGATGCTGGTTGCGTCCCAGGTCATGTATTTTCCACCGGACCACGGAATGAGCGTCGCCTCATCTGGCCTCTTACCATCATGTGCTTGTAAATCCATTTTATTATTATTATTATTATTATTATTATTATTATTATTATTATTATTATTATTATTGTTATAATAATAATAATAATTATTATTAATATTATTATTATTATTAATTATTATTATTATTATTATTATTATGATTATTATTATTATTATTATTATTATTATACAACTTTTGGATTATATAGCATTGTTACAAAGGCAATGAGGAAGAGAAGCAGATGGCGTTCCCCCGCTGGACTGCCACCGAGATTCTTTGAAGAAGGTAACTCGTCTCGAGTCTGTCCTGAGTCGCCTCGGTCAACCTTCGTCCCAGGTCTAAAACAAAGTCCAGTCCTTCCGAGCTCCAAGAACCGCCGGATTCCAATGCCACCGCCACGAAGGCATGGGTCCGAGTGACTGCGGCGTACTTTGATCTTTTGGCGACGGCTGCCTGGTTTGCGGCCTCGCCCGCTTCTGCTGATGTTGCTGCCAGATGCGATGCCGCAAAGGTGTCTGACACTGTCACATCCCAAGTGAGGCATCTAATAATGAGTATACAGCGTATTATTATTATTATTATTATTATTTTATTATTATTATTATTATTATTATTATTATTATTATTATTATTATTATTATTATTATTATTATTATTATTATTATATTCACATTAACATTGTCATAAATATCATTATTACCAGGTAATACAATTTAATTGTTGTGATTGTTGCCTGTGTTGCTGTTGCTGCTATTATTATTATTATTATTATTATTATTATTATTATTATTATTATTATTATTATTATTATTATTAATTATTATTATTATTATTATTATGGAGATCGAGTCACAAAGGCAATTCTGACAACGCATGCAAATAAAACCTAAAGAATCAGGAATGAACAGTTAATAAGATGGCAGTGGCTGCTTTTCGAATGTGCCCCTGCAGGCAACAGCGTTGAATCGCTGGATGCAGACAGAAAACCGTTGGAATAGGTAAGTTGTCTCTTTAGGGTCTCCGGTGATTCGTGTCAGCAGGCGCCCCAAATCTTTAAGTAGCTTCATTCCCTCAATGTTGATGGGCCCCATGGTCTCGAAGGCCAGCGGAACAAAGAGATAAGTGGCAGTAAGATGGTTGTATTTGTCGACCTTCCTCGTAGCCGCCACTTCCGCTGCCGCACCTGCAGACAAGGATGTCGCAGGGATGTAAGAAGGCGCTACAGTGTCAATCACCGTGGCGTCCCATACGAGGTTTCGGCCTTTATACCAAGGAATCAGCGTAAGACCATCCGGACGTCTGCCATCAGATCTAGAGAGACCGGGTGGCTCCTTGATATTTGGGAATCCCGCTCGTGTGAGACTCCGGCTGAATAGATCGTTTAATGTGGCGTGTCTTGCGATCCGTCCCGGTCCAAGGCCACAGGAAAGACCATGAGCTCCATTTGCTGTCACTCGAGCTCCGCATGGGCAAGCATGAGGCTCGCAAATGCATGTTCCCAGGCGGAGTCCTACCGCAATCCTGACCGCCTCGTCGTCTAATCGTAAACCACATGAGGTCACGGGGAGGGCGAAAAGCCAGTCACCCGCGTGAGGCGCTGCAACTGCCATGAATCGCGCTTTATGGTATGGGTCGGAAAGTGCAATGCTCAGCTCGGCAATCATATTCTTCATTAGAGGTTTGTCCCAACTTGATTGTTTATGAGCCACACTACTCTCTGGTAGCCCAGATTGGCTCTCAGTACACCATAGATGCTTCATCAACTCAACCCGCTCGTCGATTTCGGGACAGGCATTGCCTAGCATGGAGGACTGGAGTGCTCGGGTGCTTGCAGCGGAAGCCAAAAAGGCGGGAAGAGCAAGCGAAGCGACCCGGCGAATTCCTAATCCACCCATCTTCACCGGTAAAGATGCTTGTAGCCATTGGTCATTGGACAGGTCGATGTTGAGGACTGCACTCAAGCCGTTCCGAAGGAGTCCGTCGAATTTGTCCAGCAGGACGTTCCCTGTGCACGGGCTGCATCTTAAAGTGTACATTAATCTATGGGAGCTGAGAGAACATCTTAGGAGGATCAGAGCGTCGTGTTTGGCGATGGTCTCCAGTCTGTTAATTGCCAACGCCAACTCCGTACATCTGCCCTCAAGACAAGTTGTCAAGGCCTCACTGGTGGAAAGTGGCGCACCTAGCAAACAGGCTCTTTCTTGCGACGTGACAGTAAAGTTCTGGAAGAGATGGTCATGGCTTTGCAAGTCATGTTGGTAGATGATCTCGCATTTTTTCTGGTTGAGTTGCAGTCCAAGTTGCTCACATTTCTGCATCAAGAGATTCACATCCTTCGCCACCAGGACTGCCTCTCCTCCCAGGGATAGGTCATCCATGTAGCCCAGAACCAACGGTGATGACAAATCTTGCAGAATGGGTTGCAACGGAAGACAGAAAAGCAACGGTCCCAGTGGGTCTCCTTGTTATTATTATTATTATTATTATTATTATTATTATTATTATTATTATTATTATTATTATTATTATTAGGTGAACTTACTCACTCTGTGTACGTTCTAAAAAGGTTAGACCAAGACCGTAGCCAAGATTTGATTTCTGGGGGTGTTTATTCAGTTTCCCGTCCGAAAAAACGGATGACCATTTTTAGTCATTTACATAAATAGCCGCGTGGTTTACCTGCGTATACCCTGCTTTTCGGCAGTAGCCTAAACGACACCGTTTTTCCCAGAGGTGCAGAGGTGAGTATACGCTGTATATATACCTATACCCGCGTATACCCTTGATTACAGAGCCCTGCTTTCTTACCATTTTCGCCTAATTTCATGTTTTTTCATCATTTGCTTGTAAATGCATTATATTATTTTTTACATTTTCATTTCGGGGTGTTCAAACACCCAAAATACCACCTAGCTACGGCCCTGGGTTAGGCCCCTATTGGCATTATTTTGTAAAAGCATAGTTTCTCGGCATCCCTAACAATTTATTGTTAAACTATTATTTGATTGCGTTCGTCACATCTGCCAGATTAGTCAACGTGAATAATTCTGATGGACTGTAGGGCTATAGGTTCATAATCAGTAACCATCTCAGGAAGGGCCAACGCCCCTTACTCCACTCGTGGTGTGTCAGAAATCGCTCTACCAAAGACAACACTTGTCAAAATGACATCTCGTAATAAGTAACCGGTTCGTTCAGTGGCGTAGCCAGGAATTTATGATAGGGGGGGGGGGGGGTTGCGGGTTGTATGGTCTGGCCGGATGCCCTTTCTGACACCAACCCAACAGTATTACAGTAAATAAAAAGGGAATAAAGTAACAAAGAGAATAAAGTAAGAAAAACAATAGTTACTACAAGCAATTGTTTTGTTTTTCTTATTTAAGTGAATAAATAACCTATAAAAATAACTTTTTTCCTAAGCCAATGGAGGAGGTTTAACCCCCGAAACCTCCCTTTGGCTACGCCATTGGGTTCGTTGATTCGATCATATTTTTGGTACAAAATATGTTACTTTGGATGTGAACACGAATATCCTTGAATCCCCTTCGCGTCTGGAATGACGTTCTGCACAATAACAATGCTCTGCAAAGCTGCTGAGATTTTTTCAAGATGTATTACGAACTACAATATTTACCATTTGCCTTTTGGTTAAGAATATATATACGCATGTAGCATAACGACTGGATTAATCCGCGACAGTACGAACCAAAAAACCAATTCCGCTACCAGATAGGCCTACTTCGTTTTCTTTCCACTGGCATTCGAAGATGGATGACCAATCTTTGTCCATGCAGACTCGTCTTACACAAGTCCGTTTGGAACTGGACATCCAATTTCGGACTGGACAATGTTTGGAAAAATCTGTTGAAATTTCATCATCATCCTTGACGGAGGAATGTGTGCGGCGAGTAAGATGTGGCGTCGACCGGTGCAAAGCTATACATCAATCAGATGCAGCTGATATCACAATCGTGACGTGTAAATAGAGCAACGTCACTGCTGACGCTGGTCTCATTAAAATGTGCGGTATCAGGACGCAAGCACGTGGGGAAACTGGAGAAATATTAATCTCTTCTTTCTCTTCTTTCTTCTTCTTCTTCTTCGTCTTCTTCTTCTTCTTCTTCTTCTTCTTCTTCTTCTTCTTCTTCTTTTCCCCCGCCTCCTCGTCTTCACATTTGCCACCTCCTATTTCTTCTGTTTCTCCCCTACTTCTTCCTTCTTCACCTCCTTCCTTATCTCCTCCTCCTCCTCTTATATTTCCTCCAGCACTTCCAACTCCTCTTTTTCTTCTTACTCTTCCTCTTTTTTCCCTTCTCCGACCCGCTTTCTTTTTCATCCTCTTCTCCTTCTTCTTCTTCTTCTTCTTTTCTTGTTCTTCTTTTTCATCCGTCTCCTTCCCTATCTCATCTTCTTTTTCGTTTTCTTCTTTCTCTTCTTCTTTTTCTTCTTTTTCGTTTTCTTCTTTCTCTTCTTCTTCTTCTTCTTCTTCCTATTATTATTATTATTTTTTTTTATTTTTCTTCTTCTCGTCCTTCTTCTTCTTCTTTTCCTCCTCCTCCTCCTCCTCCTCCTCCTCCTCCTCCTCCTCCTCCTCCTCCTCTTTACCTCTGTAGCTCAAACTTAGACTGGCTGACCTGATAAGAACTGACATTAGATATAGCCACTCCAGATCTGCAATATAACCACTGACGGAAACCCATACCAATTCTAACCCAACTCTTATTACTCAACTTCTCGACGACGAATCAACAAAATCCTACACTCCAGCAACATTGTACCGACATTGCCCTGTGTACATTTTCCAGATAAAACAGAAAGAAAACCTTTCCAGCGGCAGGAGTCTCCGTGCCACACTTCTCATTACTCCGAGTATGCCGTCCCATCTCTCTATTCCGCTTTGCGTCCCACGGGAAAAAGCGCGACGTTGGTGTGGCACTCTCCGTAGGATAATGATCCCTAGCATAGGCGCAACCACCCTATGGGACCCACGGGACGCGTCCCCCCAACTTTTGAGTGGTCCCATTGACTTTATCATTATGGTCCCCCCAACTTTTAGGACGTGATTCATTTGGTCCCCCAACTTTTAGGACGTGATTGCGCCTATGATCCCTATTCGACGTGTCACAGCGATCCGCGTCCGTGAACGTTGCTACGTGGCCCCACTCTCCCCTACGCGTTGTGTAGTTCGCTGGGGGCTAAATGAAGTCCCTTTCGTCCTCGGTGCATGCAGGTCAGAACCGCCAGCCACACGAATGGTGTGTCTTCTCCCTCTTCCAAGGTTATTCCTTTCCAATACGCGGAAGTTCATTATGGAATAATAATTATTGTTAGCGCGCGGTTCTACGCACAAAATAATGACGGACTGCTACTCTGCCGTTGCAGTGGCTCTCTGCGGTTGATCTCAGAAGAAATGGCGCTCTGAGCAGACACTAATAACTATAAGATGATAGCGTGGACAGAATGCTCACTTGTGTGCATGGTCCAGTGAGAGGTAAATACGCACGCGCACACACACGCACACAAAACACAAATACACGCACACACGCACACACACACACAAATACACGCATACGCTATCGCACACACACGCACACACAAATACACATACACACAAACACCCACACATACACACACACAAATACACACACAAACACACACACACACACAAAACACACACACACACAAACGCACAATCACGCACACACCCACACACACACGAGAGCATAATTATATACATTGTTAATAAAGAGACACAAACAATATAATAATTATATGACTAGATGTCTTGACAGAGTTACGTCTGTACCTGAATATAATATCTATTGATACCTTGAGCACTGTAATGGCGTCCATATCAATTAGATCTATAATACGAAGTGTGTGTGTGTGTGTGTGTGTGTGTGTGTGTGTGTGTGTGTGTGTGTGTGTGTGTGTGTGTGTGTATGGACGCGGTGGTGTAGTGGGTATGCTCGTCGCCTTGCAGCCGAAGTGTTGCAGGTTCGAATCCACCTCAAGTCACCGCGTATACGGACCTTGGGAAAGTCCTTCACTCGCATTTGCTCAGCGTTTCGGCGTGAAACTCCGATGCAGCGTCCGGTCTGTAGTCGAGAGCGCCTCTGAGTAGGGAGCTTGAAGGGGCGCAATAGCAAGTGCACATACAAACAATACCGGCAAATTGATTTTCTATATGCCATGATGATTAATAATGCATATCCAATCATCCATTAATTTCTGCATGTAAACACATTTGTCCAAATTTATTATTATGACATTGATTGCAGAAATGAGCTAATGCCTTTATATAGAAGCGGATGATCAATAAATCAATCGATAATTAAGTTTTTTGGTGATCGCGGCTGTGGGTAAATCTGAATGCGATATCTGGTTCTGATAGTAACTATATTTTGTGTTTCGTCTTTCACTAGTAATCCATTGTTCTTCATCGTTGCTAAGGAATCTATTGTTCTTCATCGTTGCTAAGGAATCTATTGTTCTTCATCGTTGATAAAAAAATCTATTGTTCTTCATCGTTGATTAGGAAATTGTTTTTCTTCATTAACTGAGAATCTGTTGCATTTTCTTTACTAACCTGAGAATCCTGTTGCTCTTTTTCGTTAATTGATAATCTACTGTTTGTCTTCGCCAATTGATAATCTATTGCTTCCTCCCTAAAATCAGAATCTATTGCTATTCTTCGCCAATAATTGATAATCTATTGCTGTTCTTCATTAATTCAGATCCAATTGTTTTTCTTCGCTAATTAGGAATCTATTGCTTTTTATCGTTAAATAAGAAGTTGCCGGGTTAACTTGTATCACACGGTTTGTTTCATATTGGTTCTTTGCGTTTGCCATTTCGTGTCTTCCTCTGCCTCTGTATACAATATACATGTATTACTGATCGTTAATTCTCTTCATCTCTTGATGTTGTTGTACTTTTTTTTCGATGGTGTCGTTGGTTGGTTGTCCGCGTACATCGTTCTCCGTCGAAATGGGTCCATAATCCATCCATCGTCATTCCCTTCCTGCTTCCGTTCGTCGGCCAAAGGCCTCATCTTCGCCGCGGTAGTCAATGGCTCCGGCTGAAGAGATCCCAACAGCTGCCAACAATATGGCCGGCTGATTTCGTTTCCCATGCAGGCCGATGTCACGAAATAAAGTCTCCCCCCGATACAAAGTCTCCCCCGATACAAAGTCTCCCCCGAAACGGAGTCTCCCCCTTGCTGAAACTCTGTATTGGAAGAAATTTTCTTAAGTAAAAGTATTATATGTTTTATTGTTATATAATCTGGCAACGTAAACAAACCGTTTAACCTGCTCTTCTCTAAATTTGAAGCAACTGTAACCAATTTTACGCTGAACGGGGGAGATTTTATTTCGTGGACGGCGGAAACATTCTCTCCCTCACGGAGACTTTATTTCAGAATATACTCTCCGGGGGCGAATTTATTTTGGAACAGATCCTCCGGGGGAGAATATCGTCTGTTTAGAGTGCAATGGTTCTAACTCCACTTTTCGAAATTGTTCAGGAGAGCAAATGTAAACTTTCGATGATTGCCAAAAATCCAATTATTGTCATATCATTGTGATTTATGAAAATTTGGATAGCAGATTATATCCTTAGTTTGAATAATATAATCTTTTAAGAAAAATTAAGCCGCCGCGCATACAATAATAAAGTTTGTGGAGGACAGGAGGCAAAATTATAGCAATAGAACCTTTGCGCATTTCAAAATATGTCGGAATCTTAAGATAGATAATAATTTATTTCTTCGTAATTTATGGATTTTTTTAAAAATAGATCGTTTCCCCTAGTTGGAATGATGAAATCTTTTAAGTATTTTGTGTCTCCGAACCTGAAAAATAAATGTTTGTGAGAGAAAGTACGCAAAATGATAACTTTATGACGGGAGATAGGCCTAGCTAGCCTATGCCTAAAACCTCCGCAGATCCAAAATATTTTTAGATCTGAAGATAGATCGTTTTATAACGACTCAAATATGCGGTTCATAATTATCTTTTAAATTATTATCAACCATTACATGAAAATAATGTGGTTTCTGCCTGTTTTAGAAAGAAATAATAATAATAAGCTAAAAAATGCGCTATAACAAGCCACTCTTAAATACGCTTGTGGTCGCTTACAACATGCACAAATGAATTATAATTGAGTGCTAATTTTCATACTTTTTCAAAATTCCTTGATTAAAATAATTGTTTTTATTATAATAATAAGATTATTATGCTCAGAATAATTTTCCCGACCAAAGCAACATGTTACAGATTGTAAGAAAGATACGATTTCCCTAGGATATAATTTTTAATCGCGTTTTCTGCACACCTTCGGTTAGCATTCTTTGCGTGAATAAATAACTATAATCGCTCTAACGCGAATTTGTGAAGTGTGCAAAGGTTCTATCTTAGATAGAACCTTTGCACACTTCACAAATAGATCATTGGAGATATCTCTAATATTCAAATAGTTGCTGTTTCGTTATTTGTACTCAGAACGATATAATCTTTGCACATCTTAAGCATCATATTGGTAGCAATAAAATAAAACAATAAAACGTTTTTTGAAAAATTTGGAGTTAGAACCCTTGCACTCTAAACAGACGATATGTTTCGAAATAAAGTCTCCGGGGGAGACTTTTAGGGGGGAGACTCTGTCACGCGACACCGGACAACGACAGTCATATAGCAGAGTGAACATTACTTAGCACTTCAGCATCCCTGCAGCTACTTGAAGACAGACCAGAGTTTACACACGTACGGCATATGTCTGCGTGTCTGTTCATACGTCTGTCTCTCGCACTGTTTACTGGTGGCATGTCGGTCTGTGTGTCCGCCTATAGCTGTATGTCTCTATGTCTGCCTGGCTGCACGTATAAGTCAGTCTGACTCTCTGCAATAGGCTAATGATAATTAGCCTACTGTGCGTGTTACCAGTGTAACATGCATTCCCAAAATATGCCAGTATAGCACGCATTCCGATAATATACGAGTATAACACGCATTCTAAAAATATACGAGTATAGCACGCATTGCGATAATATACGAGTATAACACGCATTCAAAAATATACGGGTATAACACGCAGTCCAAATATATACGAGCATAACATGCACTCCAAAAATATACGGGCATAACACGCATTCCAAAAATATACGAGAATAACACGCATTCCAAAAATGTACGAGTATGACACGCATTCCGAAAATAGATTTTGGATGCTTCTCAAAATGCGTGTCACACGCTGTCTTTCGTTCTGCTTGTCTTGCCATGCCATCTGTCTGTGTCTTACTGTCTCTCATCAGTTTCGTTCTACTAGTATCGCGCTCGCCAAAGAGATTCACATTCGCTACGCGCGTGGAGGGTTCTACATGACATTGTATGTGCATCAACCTCTGTATGTCTGTCTATCTGTCCGTCTTTCTATCTGTCTACCGTATGTCTCCGTAGTAGTCCTATAATGTCTTACCGAGGAGGACGATTCGCCTGTAATTACCTCAGAGGCTCTGCAGTAAAGAGTGTGCGAAGGACGCAAATGAGTTTTATTAAGCCCCAGCGGACGTGTGGAGAGTAGGCCTATTCGACGTACAATGCAATCTTCTGCACACGAAGCAAGAACTGCTCTCGATTCGTATTGGAATGCGAAACGGTGTTCGGCAATCAGACAGTTCTTATAAAAAATTGACGTTCATTTCTTATTGATAAATCGAAAAGCCGTGATCGTTATCGCTGTTAAGAAGCGGAGTCAAGAGAATATAATATAGCGATGCGTGTATACTGATGGTTCGACGAGGTTGAGTTCCATTTCCTGTCCGACGTAAACTGATTCTTTTGTCATCAATGAAATAAACTTTTTCGTCGTCCTCGTCGCCGCCATTGTTGCGCAGAAGAAAGACGCAATGGTCATTCATTGTGGTGCGTAGTGGTGTAGGGAATTTATTTTTGTTTCCGTGTCTTTGAGCCGATATTTTGTGGGTCGAAGCCACCCATTCTATTATTTTTTTACAGTTTTCATTTCGGGGGTGTTTTCATGGGTTTATTTCATGATTTTTACATCATGATTGTGCTAGTAAATGCATGATATTATTTTTCACATTTTCCATTTTGGGGTGTTCAAACGCCTCCCCCCAATAGCTACGGCCTTGCTGGTTCCCTTTCTCAAGGCGTGCTGATTCAAAAATTACTACAGTCGCTCAGCAACCTGCGTGCCTCCGTGTGTACAATGGACGGAAGTAAACGGCGCCAAGAGAGTTATTTCAGTTCTGTGCACCGCATTGCATTAATGGATGGAATTTTGTATGGAGATTGTATATTGACCCCGCATGATAAAAATGAATTACGAGATTGTGTGCTCTCGGAAACCGCTTTGAAGTCCGTCGGTCATTCGGTCAATCGCTCAGTCGGTCATCGTTCTTGCTCTGGGCCACCCCCACCCCACCCCACACCCCACCCCCACCCCCCGAACTCAAGAAGGGTCCGCGAAATATGATTGGGACGGTGCATTGAACGATTGCTTGGTAAACAACAACAGAAAGGAACGGTTCTCGCCATGGTTCTGTTTTCAGTGGTTCTCACCATGGTTCTGTTTTCAGTGGTTCTCGCCATGGTTCTGTTTTCATTGGAACGTGCCTTCATGTCGTTCCATCCTTGTTCCACTCCGTTCCGCTGCTCCAAATTGACGTCGCAAATTGAAAATAAACTCAGGTTTCACCTCCTGTTAATAGCCGTCCCGCATCTTCCGTCTTCTCTGCTTAGACTTTGGTCCGTGTTGACGACAGGACGTGACTGGCGGCGAGTAAAAAGACGATGATTGCATTTCTCGGTTATTAAAAACATCGCGCTGTAATTTAAACGCCATATTCGACCGGGGAATTTAATTAACTAGGATATTATAGGCCTACACTTGATGCGTTTGAACCATAAGTGACGTTGACGTGTCGTGTATCAAATTTGTGTGCTTCGATTGTCACAATATGGGTGTACTTGTTTTCAATTACTGGATTTCTGAAACGTATTAGGCAAGTGTTCATTTCTGCATGGCGTCACTTTTAATACTGACTTTAATAGGTTTTGGAACCATAATTGATGGAAGAACGGTGGGTAAAAAGACAATAGGAAGACCGATGATGTTATTGGCAGGGCCGGATTAAGAAATGTGGGGCCCTGTTCAGGAATTTTTTCCGAATCTTCAGCCGACAATTCTGATGACCTTTTTTAGTCGCATGGTCGAAAATTTATTTCGTAGAATATATACCTGTTATTTCCCTCCCCAAACAGTTGATGACTTTTATAGTCGTGCTTGAAATTTGGTTTTAAAAAAATTCGCAAATTTTTCCCCGCAAGTGAGAGGCCCCCTAAAGTGTGGGGGTCCATGTTCGACCGAACATGTTGAACATGTCTTAATCCGGCCCTGGTTATTGGACTGGATGATGAAGGAGGGCTATTAGCAAGTTGAAGAATGGAGCCGGAAATCGCGACGAATGTCGCCATTGGATGTACGAAGACTCCTAGAAAGGCAGAGAACCAAAGAAAAAGATTAAGCGAATGAATTTTAATTATTATTTTTATTATTACCATTATTATTATTATTATTATTGTTATTATTATTATTATTATTATTATTATTATTATTATTATTATTATTATTATTATTATTATTATTATTATTATATTGAACCATCTGCCAAGCAGCACTCTGGTAGAGAAACAACGGGATTCTGACAGGCAAGCACCAATGATGAAACAACGAAACATTTCATAAGGTAGACAATCAAAAAGAAAATCCAGATATTAAGCAACCTCGACTTGGCAGGTGGAAGCAGCCTGTGAAGGGCGTGACCTTGGTTCCCAAGAACTGCCGGAAATAGGTTAACATCTGCACAATTGGACGGAAATAACTGTCTTAATCGTAATCGTAATCGTAATCGTAATCTCGAAACTTCTACAGCGCCCACAAAAGCCAAGTCGCGGGAACCAGCTTATTCACAGGCGCTCAATCAAAACAAAATCGATAGGCAGCGGGTCAAGTCCGGAGAGTCAGGCAGGCAGATAGATGGACGGCTAAGGTGGTAGATGTTTAGAATTGAAATGACGAGGGATGTGATGAGAAGAGGAGGAATCAGGATAGGATTTTTGAAAGAGCAATGTTTTCAGTTTTGAGTGAAAGACCTGTGGGGAGATAGCGAGAGGTGGAGTTTTGGTGAGTTCGTATGATGGGTCGGAAGTTTGCCGAAGTGCTGGCGGAAGCTTGTTCCAGAGAGGTGGAACGGCAATGGCTATGGAGCGGTTTGCAAATTTCAGTGATGAAGTGATGGGAGGGCGAAGCAGTGTAATGGAGGATGAGGAGCGTGTTGAACGAGGTGGCTGGATGGTGAACAACTGACGAAGGTAGAACGGCTGGGATGATTGAAGTGTATTGTAAGTGAGTGAGAGGACTTTGTATTCGATGCGTTCAGGTATTTTGAGCAGAGTCTTAGCGCCGTTTACTTCCGTCCAATTGTGGCGACAGATTTATTCAACTTTATTACTATACATGGATGGACATTGGATGGTATAATGGGTGTCGGATCATTCACATGTTCATCAACAAAGAAAGCCTTCCTGCTGGCCAGCACATTATCAAATCTCCGTGAGTCCGATTCGCGAGATTTACTGTTTCTTGTGTGCTTGAGGCCTTGGGTTAAGGTTCAAGGAGGTGTTTTATTATAATCCAACATCTGAGACAAAATGTCTTGCGGCAAAATGCCATGGACAAAATGTCATGACGAATTAATGTCACCTGACAAAATGTCACGAACGAAATGTCATAAGTATAAATGATCCACCTGCTTCCTTCTCCTCCACTCACACGGTTTCTTTTCCATCCTGTCTTTCCGAATTGTCCCTTTGCCGACCACTTCTCATCCTACCTTCTTCTCCTCTTTCCCCTCGTTTTTCAGTTTGCTCTGCGACTACATTTCATACACTTCTGCATGTAATTTTCTTCCTACTTGTGTTTTTAATCCTTTCATATTGCGTCCTCATCTGCCGCATTCTCCTCTTCTAAATCTAATCTCATCTCCAGGTTTCATATCAGCCTCGTCTTCTCCTCCCATATCCTATCTTTTCTCCATAATTTCCACAACTATCTTCATTCTGTTCTACCTGTTCCATAATATTTTAAACATCTCTTCTATTTCCTCTTGCCATTTCACTTGTTTTCTTTTGTCTTCCAATCTTCTTCCACCTTCTTCTTCTCCTTTTCTTAATCTTCATTCACTTCCATTCTCTGATTAGCATTCTCCACCAACCCTACTTCTTTCTCCTCCTCTTCATTATCTTCCTATTATTCTCCAACATTAATTCTCTCTATATATTATATACATTATATACATATATATATATATACACATGTATGCCATTGCCTATATCTGTACATGTATAATATGAAAATTGCTGAATAAGATTTCACCTTCGCCTTTTCCTTATTCTTTTCACATACCCATAACTTTACATTCTACACTTTATTTCCCTCCTTTCTCTTCTTCCACATCGTCCTCTTCCACCCTTCTTCTACCACTCTCCTTCTTCTCTTTCTTCCATGCAACGAACGATGATGTGCTAAACGCTAACCGTCGTTAGCCAATCGGACTTTCTGATCGTCACGCTATCGAACTATCATCACTAATCGACTCCAGTGTCAATCCTGGGAACTTCCCCTCCCCCACCCACAGAGACATCTAGATAAAACACTAATCGACTCGGTCCATCAGGCGGCCTCCTTCCGAACCGACTTCATTTGTCGATGGTGCTTTTCGTCAGATGATTCGGTCATTTTTCCTGGACTTCCATCAAATGATGGGCAACCGCAGACATTTTATTCTACCGGAAAGAGCAAAAAGCGATTTTCACGGTTAAACACTTTGGCGAGAGCATGAAAGCTGCGAAGCGTATATAGGCCCAATTTAGAGCAAAAGTATATTTTCATAGTGGTTTCAAAATGTAAATTTCTCTGTTTCATCTCGTGTATCATTTGTATCTTTTCGTGTATCATCTCGTGTATCATTGTTATCATCTCGTGTATCATTGGTGTCATCTCGTGTATCTTCTCGTGTATCATTGGTATAATCTCATGTATCATTGGTATCATCTCGTGTATCATCTCGTGTATCATTGGTATCATCTCGTGTATCATTGGTATCAT
Organism: Lumbricus terrestris; assembly: GCA_949752735.1. Taxonomy (NCBI): domain Eukaryota; kingdom Metazoa; phylum Annelida; class Clitellata; order Crassiclitellata; family Lumbricidae; genus Lumbricus; species Lumbricus terrestris. The sequence goes on along the minus strand of OX457045.1, from coordinate 40,697,003 downwards.
CTCGTGTATCATTGGTATCATCTCGTGTATCATCTCGCGTATCATTGGTATCATCTCGTGTATCATCTCGTGTATCATTGGTATCATCTCGTGTATCATTGGTATCATCTCGTGCATCATTGGTGTCATCTCGTGTATCTCTCGTGTATCATTTGTATCATCTCGTGTATCATCTCGTGTATCATTGGTATCATCTCGTGTATCATTGGTATCATCTCGTGTATCATTGGTATCATCTCGTGTATCATTGTTATCATCTCGTGTATCATTGGTGTCATCTCGTGTATCATCTCGTGTATCATTGGTATCATCTCGTGTATCATTTGTATCATCTCGTGTATCATTGGTGTCATCTCGTGTATCATCTCGTGTATCATCTCGTGTATCATTGGTATCATCTCGTGTATCATTTGTATAGTTCATAGTTCATTTATTTCACACAATACATAATATTACACATCATTGCAAAAAAGAAAATTATTCAATTTATCCCACATTCTGTCTGGAAGGGGAAAAAAGCTCAAGTGAGCTTAACGAGTCCACCTTACATTAATGTAAAGAATATACATAATTTTTTTAACCGTCAATGACAAGTATTTAATACTATAACTTGTGTCATATTCCTACTGAAGACATCATTCATATTTATCATATTCCTATTTATTATATAATTGGCGAAACAGGAAAAAGAAAAGAAAACAGAACAAAACAATAAAAATAAAACAAAAACTTAATTAGTAGCAGGATAACAAGAACTGTTTATAGCTTTTAGTAAATGTAGCTAGCGAGTCAATAGACTTAAATTTAGGAGGTAACGAGTTCCAAAGCTTCGGGCCATATACCAATGATGAATGTAGACGGGTATTTGACCTACAGACAAAAGACTGATAATCGGTCCTTGAGCGAGTTTGATACTGATGCAGTTGTTCCTTGGTGCTAAAGCAGGCATTAAATCGCTTAGGAAGCATTCCATGACGATGACGATACATGAAAACAACCAATTGCATGTGATAAATATCAGAAAGCTTTAGTAATCCATACTGCTTAAATAAGACAGAAGATCTGTGTAGTCTATCAACACCACTGATACCCCTTAATGCTCGTTTCTGTAAAATCGACACTTTTTCAACTTAGATACATAGCCTCCAGCCCACACCAGTGTGCAGTACTGCAAATATGGTAAAATTAAACTGGAGTATAAAAGTAATAATACTGATTTTTTAAGTATTTTATTCAACTTATAAAGTATCCCTATAGATTTGGCAATTTTATTTTCTACAACGCGTATATGATCCGCCCATCTAAGATTTTTATCAATTATTGCTCCCAAGAATTTAGCAGACGGAACATTAAGCTTATCTAAGTTTATATCATCCATTTTAATCTCAAGAGTTTTAATTAAGAGGTGCCTTTTTCCTTATACCACAAAACACAATGTAATTTGTTTTCTTTAAGTTTACAGATAATTTATTAGCCTTAAACCACTTTGATAAAATAATTAATTCATTGTTTATAACATTTGACAATGCTTCAAGATTATCCCCAGAAAGAAAAGCTGACGTGTCATCAGCAAACAAAATTAGTAACATAATATTAGAACACTCCCAAATATCATTTATATACAACAGAAACAACAAAGGGCCAAGAACAGAGCCCTGGGGAACTCCACAAGTTAGAGGGCACATTTCTGATATGGCATTGTCAATCACAACCTGTTGATATCGGTTACTTAGATAACTCATAATCCATGTTAGAGCAATACCTCATCATTGGTATCATCTCGTCTATCATCTCGTGTATCATTGGTATCATCTCGTGTATCATTGGTATCATCTCGTGTATCATTGGTATCATCTCGTGTATCATCTCGCGTATCATTGGTATCATCTCGTGTATCATCTCGTGTATCATTGGTATCATCTCGTGTATCATCTCGTGTATCATTGATATCATCTCGTGTATCATCTCGTGTATCATTGGTATCATCTCGTGTATCATCTCGCGTATCATTGGTATCATCTCGTGTATCATCTCGTGTATCATTGGTATCATCTCGTGTATCATCTCGTGTATCATTGATATCATCTCGTGTATCATCTCGTGTATCATTGGTATCATCTCGTGTATCATCTCGTGTATCATTGATATCATCTCGTGTATCATCTCGTGTATCATTGGTATCATCTTGTGTATCATCTCGTGTATCATCTCGTGTATCATTGGTATCATCTCGTGTATCATCTCGCGTATCATTGGTATCATTAGTGCTTTATTGCGAAGAATTTGTTTAAGGGAACAAATTAGTAGTCAAAAATTAGGTATCAATATCTTATGGGGGGGGGGGAGGAAAGTGCTCCTCTTGCCCCATGTTCGGGCGCTCGCGCATCTGGGATTTAGTTGTTGTCTTTCGACTAAAAGCGGACGATTAACCGAGACAATAAGGTCGCGTGCAAGACAGGCAACAACGCCTTAGTGCAATTCCAGGTGATCATAGAGCTTACGAAAGATCAACTAAACACGAATGGTCGAATAAGACATAAAACGATTGTCAGTCCGTTTGTTATGACGACATCTCGTTGTTCTACAACGCTATTATTACGTCACCAATTTTAGTATAATTATAGACAAAATTGGTAACGATGATTCTCGGTTATTAACTTGTTCTATAGATGGACATCTTATCGTGACGACTTCTCTGTGTTATATGCGATATTGTTGCGTCACTAATTTTAGTATAGGTCTATGATTACTCTCGGTATTAACTTGTTCTATGGACATCTCATTGTGACGACTTCGCTATGTTATGCAATATTGTTGCGTCACTAACTTCGTTTATGGGCAAATTGCTGCTGCGAATATAGCTGTAAATATATTGACTCTGTATATTATGACGACATCTCATTACTATTGTGGCGCCATTGGCTCTGTTTGGTGACGTATTGATATTAGGAAACGGGCAATTTCGCATTGTGACGACATCGCTTTGTTCATTGAAATTAAAATAATACTGTTGTTACGTCACTGACTTTGTTGCCTTTAGGACAATACTGAGTCACATAGACTTCTTAATAATTGTGACGACACATCTTTGTAGTGTCTGTAGGTGTCTAACCTTGGCCGCAATTTGTTAAAATAATATATCAGATATTTATTACAGTTTTCTAATACAGTCATTATAACCAAATAGTGTTAAACGACTCTAATAGCTAATGACCAACCCATAATTCACCAATTGCCGGTAAAAATGACCAGCGTACATTCAATAAACTGTTACAGTATGGTCAAAATGTTACAGTAATCTTATCAAGAGCAATGCAATGTAAACTCAAACTTCACAATTTCATGAGCCACAAAAGCCGAGGGATGGAGACCAGCATATTTGCCAACTCAAGCATAGATAGACCCGAGAGTAATCTTGATTGTAATCAAGAATTTATATTGCTCCACTTCAAGAGAAACTTCTCAGAGGCGCACCCGAACGGACAGCACCGAAACCACAATCAGAGAGAATGGTTTTCAAACGCTTGCGGAATAGGGGCAAAGAAAGACCAAGATGTTCATTACGGAGACTTTTATAGATCTAAGTAACTTATTTCAGACAGTATGATGCAAGATGGAAGCATGCAGGTGGACGCGGCTTCGCCAGAAGGCAGAGAATAATAATTATCACAGCCGCTTCTCTGTCACGATCGCATGTGATGTCGCGTGGAAGCCAATGTAAAGTCTGCAAAAGCGTTTATTGTCAAGAAGCATTGACAGCAGTTGCCTTTCTGCATCGCTGCGGAGCCTTCAGTCCAGTTGAATACATCACGCGAGAAAGGCAATGCCACACGAACTCCTTCAAGTGCATTTGCCTTTGATTAGGGAAACCTAAAAGACTTCAACTGTCATCTGGCACAGTGATCGGTCATGTAGAAGCCCCTTTGAAATGTGCGTGATGACGATGATGATGATTGCTGGCGTGACCATGCGGATAAAAAAAATGAGGGCACGAAGACGGTGTCTAAAAGACGATGTGATGTGGATATAGGTTTTCAGGAATCGGGACAGTTCTTTTTGAAATTGCTTTCATGGTTGGCAGGTACATATAGAAAGATAGAAGGAAAGAAAGAAAAAAGAAAGAAAGAAAGAAAGATAGATAGATAGATAGACAGACAGACAGACAGACGGACGGACGGACGGACGGACGGACGGACGGACGGACGGATGGACGGATGGATGGATGGATGGATAGACAGATAGACAGACGGACAGACAGACAGACACACATATAGACAGACGAACGTACGGAATATACACCGGAGAGCAACATTTGGTGATAAGGTGTCATTGCATCTGTCTGTGTGTCTGTCTCTATGTGCATGCCGTCTGTTTTGTCTCTGTCTTTCCAAGTATGTCTAATTGTCTATGTGTGTGTGCCTCTATGCGTCCGTCCGTCTCCCAGTTATTAGTCTGCAGTCAGCGTGTCTATATCTGTGATGATGATGATGATGATGATGATGATGATGATGATGATGATGATGATGATGATGATGATGATGATGATGATGATGATGATGATGATGATGATGATGATGATGATGATGATGATGATGATGATGATGATTTGATGATGATGATGATGATGATGATGATGATCATAGATGTAAAAAACGATGGAAACGAAATAAAAAACGGAAAAAAACGTCGTTTTTTTCGAAAAAATAAAAAACGACAAAAAAACGATGAAAAAAACGGAAACGGTAAATAATTTGACTTTGCTACATCTAAAACCGCATTTTAAGCTTGAAAACATTCACTAGGAACCTACTACACGCTGGCTATCTCTTAAATGATGATGTTAAACGATGAAATAATGACTTTAGTTAGATGAATTCTTGAGAGTTGGCGGAAAACATAAGGAATATCAGAAAAAAGTGAAAATTAAGGAAAATAATAACCGAAAGTAAATGAATAAATAAAGTTAAAGAAAGAATAAAAAACGATAAAAAACGATGGGATAAATAAAAAACGAAAAAAACGACGTTTTTTGGGAGAGAATAAAAAACGGAAAAAAACGTTTTTTACATCTATGATGATGATGATGATGATGATGATGTTCTGCCCGAAGGCAGGTTCATTGGCTTTACGCCCCTGGGGATGAGATGAGTGAGGTGGTTTCCCGTTGCCTTCCCCACAGACAATGATGGGTAAGCAACTTGCCCAAGGTCGCTCCGCAGGAGCTTTCGCCCCTGCGTCCCACACGTGCTAGCCCGAGATATCGAAATCTCTGAATGTCAACTCCCAGCCCGGGGCTTGAACCGCAGTCCGTTGCAACCAACAGACGAATGCCGTCCTCGCTTACCGGTGTACCTAACTAGGCCAGTTTATCTGTATGTTTATCTATATCTGTATGGTCTTGTATTCATCTTCATGTATATCTGACAACATTTCTTCTGTCTGTCTATCTGTCTATGTGTCCGTCTGACTGTATGGCGGATTACATGTACGGCTGTCCATCCGTCTGTCCATCCGTCTGTCTATCTGTCTGTCTGTCCGTCTGTCTGCCTCTCTATCTGCCCCCGTCTGTTCGTCTATGTGCCTCTCTATCTGCCCGTCTGTCTGTCAGTCTGTTGGTAATGGTGATTATGATGCCCTTTGATCCGGAATCATAAGATGGTTCAATTGATGGCCTTTGAAATGGACGTTTTACGGCTCAAAGCGCATCTTCGTTCTATAATCACTTGGGAAAAAATGAAATGTTGGGGTTTAACGACTCTTTTTCATATCAAAGATGATCAGCGTCGACTCCACGTTTATATTGCGACCGAGCCACCCGCAGTATGTAAAGATCCGACCGGGGAATCGAACCCGCTCCGCCGGCGCGGCGAGCGGGCTACAACCCACTCGGCCACTTGGGAACAACTACCACCATGATATTGCCAATTGAAAATATGACCGCTGATAACATTTTATTCACCGATTACTTGCATCGCAGACTGCTGTGCGTGCTAAAACTGATGTGTTAACGCATGCTGTATTGTAGGCCAATTGTATCTATATAAGCTATTTATGAAGTGCATCTCACTGAGGTTGAAAAATTCAGGTCGCAGATTGTTAGGCATAATATTCCCGGAGAATAGGATATGGGTAGGTCACAGGCAAGGCCGTGGCCAGAATTTGATTTCCGGGGTGTTTCTTCAGTTTCCCGTCCGAAAAAACTGATGACTTTTTTTAGTCATCCGGCCGAAATCTCTGGGCCGTAATCTTCAGAAAATGTCAGCGATTTCCCGATCCAAAAACTGATGACTTTTTTAGTCATACGGCCGGAATCTTCAGAAAATGTCACCAATTCATTCTATTTTGCTTACATTTTTCATTTGGGGAGGGGGAGAGTTTCAAGGTTTTATTTCATGGGTTTTGCGTCGTGTGCTATAGTAAATGCATTCTATTTTTTTCCGCCGTTTCCATTTCGGAGGGTGTTCAAGCTAGGGGGTGCTTTGGGTAACACCCAAAACACCCCTAGCTACGGCCCTGGTCACAGGATATGAATAGATCACAGGAGAAACTCCTATGCTGGACTGTGGAACAATCCAATCGTCTTGCAAGCAGACTGGATACATCTGAGATCGTGAAATGAAGATGCCGAAACTCAAATGTCCTTGACGAATAATTGATGGTGGAGCATAACCTACATAGCAAGCAATTACACGCATACGTATTTAGTTAACGGATTCGATGAATGTTCGCAAGAGTAGCTATGACTGGGTTGGGAGCGCCTCTGAGTATGTCTCTGAAGAGGCACTATATAATTTCTCGTATTGAATGAATGAATGAGTGAGTGAGTGAGTGAATGCATGAATGAGTGAATGAATGAATGAATAAATAAATGAATGAATAATGAATGAATGAATGGCCGACGGACTGACTGACTGACTGATTAAATGAATGAATGAGTGAGTGAGTGAATGAATGAATGAATGAATGAATGAATGAATGAGTGAGTGAGTGAGTGAATGAATGAATGAATGAATGAATGAATGAATGAATGAATGAATGAATGAATGAATGAATGAATGGGCAATATGGCTCCTTCCACACAATTTTTATGCACGAAAGAGGCAGTACCATTTAAAAGAGATAGATTGCTGTTGATTAATGCGAATCGTATTGGTAATAATATCAAAACCAATTCCAGAGCATTATAATCAAATAAAAACAAACTGAGGAGCAATTGACATCTCGACAATGATCCCAATCAAAACAACAACAATTGACATCGTAACAAAGGTGCGTTCAGAAAGACCAGAAATCGATAAGAAACGAAAACATGTTGACGACGATAAAGACGACGTCTACGAAGACGACGACGACGACGACGACAATGATGACGACGACAACAACATCTCTCCACGAGAGTAGGCCTACATGTACATTCCATATTGGCGATGCGTATTCGTGACCTCCGCCCGTTTCTTTTTGGTACCTGACGTAATCCGATTGCAGCAGAAGGGGGCGCTACGTGAGAACAACTCACCTGCATGGGCTGCTGATGCTGCTGCTGATGATGCTGTTCTACCTGCATGTCTGCTGCAGGGTTGAGAGGCACAGTGTAGGGCTTCACCAGATGACGCATGCAACTAGGATTACTCTCCAGCATCGTGTTGCAAGGTGTTACGTGTGTCTATCAATAATTTCACATAATTATCATTATCAGAAAACTAGTTATGCGACATGGTTTACATAATTGCATGAGTTTATGAAGTATGTAGTTTACCGGACAACACCTGTCTCCCACAGGGGATGTGTGGAGATGGGAGGGGAAGTAAAGGGAGAAGTGGGAATAGCGGGAGCAGGGTGGGGAAAGGTTGGGCGGGGCAGATAGGCGGGGCGGAGGAAGAAAAATCAAAAATTTACTGTCCAACGCCAGGTACCCCAGAGGGGTGTGTCTGGGTTGGGGTTGGATGGAAGGAGAGCGGAGACGTTAAGGGGAGAGGCAAGGTGGGGCGGAGAAAATCGATAAACCAAATTTTCCGGGCAGCGATGCGTGTCCAGCTATAGTGCATGCGTACAGATCTTCTCTGAGTATGTCCCTTGGAGAGGCGGTATGTGAATTCTCGGAACGAACGAACGAATGCATATAAGAGAATAGGCCCTATAATGATTGTACAATGGGCCTATGATAATTGTAAAATAGGCCCTATAATAATTTATAATAGGCCTATAATAATTGTGTAATAGGCCTATAATAATTGTATAATAGGCCTATAATAATTGTATAATAGACCTATAATAACTTATAATAGGCCTATAATAATTGTATAATAGGTCTATCTCCCAATATTCTCTTCAATCAGACAAGGTGGTCTAGCTGCTCCAAGATGTTAATGGTATGGAGCAGACCTAATGACCGGACGGTTAAAGCTGGTCAGCATGACGCGAGACAGACTCAGACAGAGAGTGGCGTCGGACTCTTACGGGCACTGAACCCAATGATTTTGTTGATAATGAATAGGCCTATAATAATTGTATAATAGGCCTACAATGATTATATAATAGGCCACATAATAATTGTGGTGCATACCTCTGTACACTTTTTAAGTCGCGTGCATGGAAATCTGTACGCCGGAGTCTGAGTGCAGATTCCTAGGGGCGATAATTATCGATGCACTAAGAGGATCGCTGTGTTAACTCATCTACACACGTGTGAAGACGAGTAGGTGGTCACAACATTCGCTAGCACGAGACGACCACCAAGGATCCTGCACTGGTGCCCCTGCAATTTTTAAGCTTGAAAACATGGGGTTTCGTCTCCGCTATAATAGCCTATATAATATCAGCGTCTTCCTTCTTCAAGCTACAATATCGAGAATGCCAGTGACACGGTCAACAGCGTCAAAGGCTGCATTCGCATCAAAAAGACGGGCAGTGTGGATGGATTTCAGAGTCCAGGGTTACTCTGACGCATTGCTGTACGCATGTCACCTTCAGAATCTGCCAAAGGTATTTATCAGAAGCCGTAGAAATCGTCGCTGTATAATCTTCCATTTTCTAAGCCGCTTAACAAAGATAAGCCGTGGGATTAGTGTGTGCTTAGACAAGCACACGATTCGGTATGGTGGGTTTGTAAGTTTGAACGCCCCCTTAATCTTTTAGACTAGTCTTGTTGTTTTGCAGTAATGTGCGGCAGCGTAACAGAAGTTCAAAAGCATTTGTATTGCGCCTGTCAAGTTACGTACGTTACAGCCAACGTTGATTGACCAGACATTGAACTCGAAACATGCGTTTTGCCTTAATAATAATAATAGTAGTAGTAGTAGTAGTAGCAGTAGTAGTAGTAGTAGTAATAGTAGTAGTAGTAGTAGTAGTAGTAGTAGTAGTAGTAGTAGTAGTAGTAATAATAATAATAATAATAATAATAAATAATAATAATAATAATAATAGGGCCTAATTATAATAATAAATAATAATAATAACAATAATAATAATAGATATTAATAATAATAATTACGAGGCGTTAGAAGGGCGCCGTAGGCCTATATAGAGCAGTTAACATACGGGATAAGGCCTAGCGAATAGGTAGGCTATGTTAATCGGGTCCGGAATAGTTAAACTAGACCATTTTTTCATGGAGTTTTTTTTATGAAATAGCCTACGCACCGTTAATACTATAGAGTCACTATCCTTGAGTATAATATTGGAGGGCAACCTTTACGGCGTTGTCTAAGCAACCTTAATGTCTGTAAACACGGTCGCCGCAGCGTTAGTTAGCTCGATCTTTAATCATTAATAAAAACTAATTAATAAGCGGAAACGATTTACAGCCAACGTTAGGCCTATAGATAGACATCAACAGCATAGCGTGATTAATTATAGTCTGTAATTGTGGTCCGTATGGTGGCAGTATAAAACTGTGCATAATAACTTTCTATAATTTTACAGCCGGCTTTACAGTCGGCTTTGAAATAATTATTATACAAACTCAAATGGCTATGACGTCAATGAATGTCGCGTGCGCTTCTGGTCAAAGCGAAAGTATTGTTATTACCTGCAGTCTGTTGAGCCTTCGTTTTTTTGTTCGTTCCAAGAGCGGCTGTTAAAGAGCGAATATTGCACCTGGTCAGGTGATTTAATGTTGCGCATGCGTACCACCGTTGAGGAATTACTATTAGAGCGGCCAAGGGCGGATACAGAAATTTTCGATAGGGGGGGCAAAATTTTTGGTCGGATTTCCAACAAAAAGATACCATTTTATCCGCCAAAATAGTTGACGACCTTTTTGGTCTTGGGACAGGGAAAAAAATTCGTCTTGGTTACCGAAAAATCTGATGACCACCATTTTTTAGTCATTTGTCGAATTCCCAACGAAAAGATACCATTTTATCCGCTAAAATAGTTGATGACCTTTTTTGCACGGACCTCGTGTACGGACCTCGTGGGGTGGCCTACGAAAGTGGGCCAGATCAACTTCCCGAGCCAGAATAGCTGGTAAAAAAATGCAGAAATGTCTAAATGGAGGTCCATGGCCGGATTGGACCCCCTGGATCCGCCCCTAAGAGCGGCGACACGCTTTGAGACAGTAATTATAGTTGTATATTCACTGTTCAGCGACCATTGCAACTAACCTACTTCACGATGGTTGCTGCAGTCAATAATTATTTGCGCATCACTCACCAGCTACTCTCGTTTTTCTATTTGCATGCTTGTTTGTTCGTCCATCCATCCATCCATCCATCCATCCATCCATCCATCCATCCATCCATCCATCCATCCATCCATCCATCCACCTATCCATCCATACACCCATCCATCCATCCATTCATCCATCCTTCCATCCATCCATCCATCCATCCATCCAACCATCCATCCATCCGACCATCCATCCATTAATCCATCCATCCATCCATTCTTTCATCCCTCCATCCATCCATCCATCCATTAATCCATCCATTAATCCATCCACCCATCCGTCCATTCATCCATCCATCCATTCATCCATCCATCCATTCATCCATCCATCCATTCATCCATTCATCCATCCATCCATCCATTAATCCATCCATCCATCCATCCATCCACCCATCCGTCCATTCATCCATCCATCCATTCATCCATACATCCATCCATCCATCCACTAATCCATCCATCCCTCCATTGCATCCATCCATCCATTCCATCCATCCATCCACTCCTCCATCTATCCATCCATCCATCCATCCATCCACCCATCCGTCCATTCATCCATCCATCCGTCCATCCACCCATCCATCCATCCATTCATCCATTTATCCATACATCCATCCATTCATCTATCCATCCGTCCGTCCGTCCATGCATCCATCCATTCATCCATCCATTCATCCATCCATCCGTCCATCCATTCATCCATCCATCCATCCATCCATCCATTCATCCATCCATTCATCCATTCATCTTCTATGCTTTTCTTTCACTGCCTGGCTATCAGTGTCGATATCTATCTTACACCCGTCATTCCTTCTTATGATCTTATCTCTTTCTTGCACTTATAATAGTCTAGTTATTATGGGCGTCTGCAAGTATTTTTGGTAGGAGGGGGCAAATCATAGTGGTTTCTGAAAACCGAAGGATGTCGTCACTTTAGAAATGTGTGTCAGTTTTCCAGAGGGAGGGTATATATATGCATAGGCGCAGACGCATTTTCATCGACCACATTTTCTGACGACTTTTTTCTCTATTCATTTTGCTGAAATCTCGTGAAAATATACCATTGATTTTCCCTGCCAAAATTGCTGACGACCCTTTTTAAAAAGTCTTTCCTTCTATTTGACCAGAATTTATCAATATATGTATGTCCTAACAGTGTAGAAATTTGCGATGATATTTACGAATATTTCTCAAATATTGGATGATATAGGCCTAAGCAACTCCGCACTCCCACCACAATTTCACCTACATGTGGGGGGACCGTCTCCCGTCCCTAAGTCTCCGCCCATGAGGGTATAGTATGTATATGTATCCTCTTGCCACTATTGCGGGGCCCTTGCGTGCGTTCTTTGCTCCTACTTTTTCGTTCTCTTCCTGTGCCCACGTTGGTTTTCATCTTGGACATCGACACTTAATTAATATTACTCATTTCTTAAAAGCGACTTAGTCTAATCAATCGCAAGTGCAGAGCAATTTTTACACGAACCCTGGCTCGCCACTATACCAAACCATCAATAGCCTAGACAGTAGACAGGTATAAGTCTTTGACAATGTACTACTTGAACTGACAAAAAATTAAGCAGATACAATTAGACGGAATGGTATAGGATTACTATTATAGGGGTTTCCGTTCAGTTACCGCTAGTGAAACGAGGAAAAAATGCAGAGGGTTGATAAGGGCTGATGAGAAAATATGATTCGTTGATGAAAGTAATATAGAGTCTATACAATCAGATCTGGAGTCATAACTATGTAGTGCATTTCGAACCGTTTCTTCGCATTTTGTTAAAAAAAATATTAATATAGATAGAAGTCAAACATCGCAAACTCATCAGAAAATCAAGGAAGATGTAATGACGGATATTCTGGAAGCGACGAGGGTTCGACATGGAAAAGCAAGTGGAGTGAGAGAGAGACATATAATTATGTGGGTGCGTGTGGATATAGACCTACTCACATAGACAGACAGACAGACAGATCATATATACCGTAGATGGATAAAAATGGATAGATATGATGAGAGGCAAGGTAGATAGATATGATAGATATGATGGATAGGATATCTGATAGATAGGTTAGATGTGATGAGAGTGGGGATGGATAGATACAGCCTATAAATGAATGGATGGATAGATGTGTGGACAGATGAATGGATGGATAGATGGATATAAATGGATAGATATAATGAGTGGCAAATGGATAGTGGGAATGTATAGATACAGCCTATAAATGAATGGATGGATAGATATATGGACAGATGAATGGATGGATAGATGAATATATGGATAGATGGATAGATAGTGAGTGATTGAGAGAGACTGACAGCAAGCGTTAGCGGGGGAGGTGAAGTGAGCACTTGCGCGTGCGTGCGTGCATTTTTTTCTGTGGTATACAACGAAAGGGAATTATTAGAGTAGACGCGCAAAGAGGAATGGGCGGGGAAGCGGAAAGCGCTATGAGGAATGAAAAGAGGAATAAAGACGTCAACAAAAGAGGAAGGAAGCAAGCATGAACGAGAGGCAACGAAACTCCGCAACACAATCGAGAAGCTGCAGATGAAGAAGCACAGATCTTAGAAGTCGACGAAGGATGAAAAGAGAGACCTGCGGTTGTCGAGAAAGAAGAATTAGCATATTATGAAGAAAAGAGAAGCGGAAGTTCAAGGAAGACCAAGGCCGTGGCCAGGATTTGATTGGGGTGGGGGCACTCACAGGTTTCCCTTCCCAAAAAACTGATGACCTTTTTTGGTCATCCGGCCGAAATCTTCAGAAAAGGTCACCAATTTCCCTTCCAGAAAACTGATGACTTTTTTAGTCATCCCGTCAAAATCTTTTCAAATGTCACCAATTAATTAATTCTGGCTTTGTACATTTTTTCATTTCGGGGGTGTTTTCACGGTTTTATTTCATGGTTTTTACATCACGTGCTCGTAAATGCATTCTATTATATTTCACATTTTCCATTTCGGGGGTTCGGGGTGTTCAGGCACCCAAAACATCCCCTAGCTACGGCCTTGAGGAAGACAAAGATGAGTTGGGTGAGGAAGTGGAGCAAATGAGAGCAACATGGAGCAATGGGAGACAAAGAGCTATATCAGCGTTGGAAAGCGATGGAAAAAGTTTGATTGTATATGTTCGTTTAATGTTCGTTTAATTTAAGATTAGACAATTCCTGGTGACACACCGCACCCGGTTACATGTCAAAAATGTAAAATAAAACACAGAAATAATAATAAAGTATAGTAATAATAGAGTTTTAAAAAATAATAAAGTAGCGGCAGCCATAATCAGGCGCCAATCTGTCTGGTTGTTGATGTTAACCGTTAGGAAAAAAGGTTTCTTGAGTAGCCATTATGTCCTGCTAAAGATGTACTCGGAAGGATAAATGCCGATGTTATACTCCTGCCAAGATGATCGCAGTAAAAGATGCTGAATGTTGTAATAGACTATGCGCATAGACTTGTCCAATGCTGCAGCCCTACAACGAAACTCTTGGATGACGCTATTGACGCGGTTGTACATTGTAAACACACAAGCGACAGCCATGCTTTGAAGATCGTAGATGTTGAAATCGTCCAAAACGCGCAAATTAGGCCTACTCACGGCTTAGTCAGGAGGCGCCAAAGAAACAGACCAGGTGGAAGAAGGGAAAGGGAAGGCAGAGGATGAAGATGAGGAATGAGGATGAGACAGAGGATGAACTGGAGAATGAGGAAGGAGAAGAAGGAGGAAGAGAAGGAGGAGGAAGAGAAGGAGGAGGAAGAGAAGGAGGAGGAAGAGAATGAGGAGGAGGAAGAGGAGGAGGGGAGAAGAAGGAAGAGAATGAGGAGGAAGAAGAGGAGGAGGAGGAAGAGAAGGAGGAGGAGAGGAAGAAGAGGAGGAGGAGGAAGAGGAGGAAAAGAAGGAGGATGAGGATGCAGAGAATATCAAAGATGAGAAGGCAGAGGATGGACTGGAGGAGGAAACAGAAGAAGGAGATATAGAAGATGCAACAACGGAAAAGAGAGAGTTGGCTGCAGACGGAATTAATTTCAT
>OX457045.1:40527304-40677304 GCA_949752735.1 Lumbricus terrestris | reverse complement strand
GAGATAACAGTAATATTACGTGTTAACAAATTGAATACCCGGTGATGATAATAAGTAATCAGTTACAATATTAGGCCTATAACCATGAAGCGTAATAGCAGGCTCGCATTAAGGCTATATATGTAGCGCAAGTCTGGGTGATGTGATTAGGCTTTCGTGGTGTCCTCTGTCAACCTACATATGCATGGTCTTCCCCCATCAGTTCCCTCTGCTATCCTCTCTGGTATAGTGTATCTTCGTCTTTCTCTCGTCTAAAAACTTGCCTTTTTCTCTTGCTGCGAGAAGCGCTTTATAAATGCTGAGATACAATACAATACATTTAGGCCTACCGGGCCACCACGCTCATATTTACAGCTCCAGACCTCTCAAAACTGCGGCCCAATATATATAGCCTACACATTGTATAGCTATATATTTTTATATAGGCCTAGTCTATTATTTTGGCGTATAATATAACCACGAAACCGTTTCTTCGAATTCTAAATACGACACCGATTTAATATCTGACTATTTTTGTTCTGAAATTTTACGGATTCAGTAATAGCCTATATACTATATAGGGAATAAGTTTCAATATCGCAGATAAATTTATAGCTCATACGCAGATTTTTATGGTATACCATTGACTCGTTGAATCATTGCTAACTATAGTTACAACCGCATTGTATATAGCCTATAATAGTTATACGTCATCTGCTATAAAGCTATTTGTGTGATTATCGCATACAAAAGTCGTGTCTAAAATCGCGAACTGTCGGAATAAATTCGAGAAACGTTTAACTGGCTTCTTATTACAGAATGCGATATATGTTCAACTTCACAGCCTTCCTGATGTAACAAGCATCACTCACAAGCAGCTCAGCAAGGGCGTGATGTTTTTATATCAGGTGTAGTAGCGCTGTGTTCCAGTTTCCACCCAATCACAAAGACATGTGTGCTGCACTTTGTTGTCGACCAGGATAGACTACTTTGCCGATCTCTCTGTCTCTCTCTCTGTCTGTCCGTCTGTCTGTTCGTCTGTCTCTGTCTTTGTCTCTGTCTGTCTGTCTCTCTCTCTCCCTCTCTCTCTCCTTCTTCATTGTCGGAATCGTTATCTCTAAATGTTGATATATAGACTCTATTAACTGGCACTTAGTCAAGGTGTAATCGATAGTGGGGAGACTTGAAATATCGGTTCCGCGTCAAGATGCAAAGTTGTCGGTCTGCAGACAGACTATAGACTTCAACCCACTGCGGCTTACAGTGAGCTGGATTACAAATGTAATTGTATTCGGTAAACAGACATTTCTAAAGCGCCACTTCGACGCCAATTGATTCCTATAATTAATTTATATATTTTTTAATTAGTTATCAATGAATTTATTGTAATCAAACAATGGTTCAACCGCAAGTAATGCGAATATCGTCGCTGTGGATACAGAAATGAAGAGGACGCTGCATGGATCGAAACTCATTAGTCGCTCCTCCTCCTCCTCCTCCTACTCTCTCTTCTCCCCTCCTTTTCCTCCTCTTCTTCCTCCTCCTCTTCCTCTTCCTCCTCTTCCTCCGTATCTTCTTCCTCCTCCTCCTTCTCTTACTCTTCCTCCTCCTTCTTCTCCTTCTCCTCTTCTTCTTCCTCCTCCTTCTCTCCTCCTCCTTCTTCTCTTCCTCCTCCTCCTCCTCCTCCTCCTCTTCCTCCTCCAAACCAGTGACATCATTCTCGAACAAGCATACGTATACTGTACACAAATACAATGTGCTCTATGCTTAACCATCATCTTTTACGGTATCGGGAAAGCACTGGAAACAAAACAACCTAATCAGACAATTGAAACACAACACTATATAATTATTATGCATACAAACGTCTCAGATTCGATAACTATATTGTCAGTCAATCAATCAGCCAATCAATCAATGAGTCAAAACAGTTTCATTGCCTGCTGTAAATAATAATAATATCAATAAACATGAATAATAATATTGCGTGTAGACATGGACGAAAAGAACAATATACTGTTGGGCGCGATGGTGTAGTGGGTATGTTCGTCGCCTTGCAGCCGGAAGGTTGCAGGTTCGAATCCATCTCAAGCCGCCGTGTAGGGACCTTGGGCAAGTCCTTCACTCGCAATTGCTCGGCGCTTCGGCGTGAAACTCCGATGCAGTGTCCGCTCTGTAGTCGGGAGCGCCCCTGATTATTTGCCCTCACGAATCTATGTGTCAAATTTCTGATGGATGCTTCGGCCATGAAGCTCTGGTTTCCAGAAGAGCTTCTCGTCTGCGCGAGTGTTGAAGTATTTCTTTTGGCATCACAACAACAAGAACCAATTAGCCAACTTAAGCCAACACTCCATGATGCTTATATGCGTGTGAAGAGAGGTCTGTTTACGCACACGTGTGTGCAGTGTGTGCGTGTATACGGTGTAAGGATACGTGTGATGGAGTTTGCTTGAAGCCTTTCAACAGTTGCGACGCCATAGACAGACGTACGTGAGTCGTCGTCTAGCGCAAACATCCAATGATTCTGTCTCAGAAACAGCAAACGACGAATGTTATTGTCGCGGTTCTTAGGTCACGTGTTGCGAGTGTATACGATAGCCATGTCTGTATTCATAATTATATATATAGGGGGCCTATGCATGTCTGCATGAAGCCGTGGCGTAGCCAGGAATTTATGATGGGGTGAGGGTTTATTGCATGGCCGGATGCCCTTCCTGGCACCCACCCATCAATATTACAGAGAATAAAGTAGCAAAAGGAATAAAGTAAGAAAAACAATTGATACTACAAACAATTGTTTTGCTTTTTCTTATTTAAGTGGATAAATAACCTTTTTAAAAACTTTTCCCTAAACCAATGGCGGGTTTAACCCCGAAACCCTCTTGTCTACGCCACTGTGCATGCATGCATGTGTGGATACATGCATGTCTGTGTGCATGTGTCTGGGGAGCGATGATGCAGTGGTAAGTTCGGTGCCTTGGGCCGTAGGGTTCCAGATTCAAGCCACCGCGTATAGTAACCTTAAACCAGCGTCGCGCAAACGCGGCCGTCAGGCCGCATGCGGCCGTGAGAGGAAGAATCGGCGGCCGTGGACGCGTGGTCTAACTATTACATACTGGCGGCCGTGTGCTGATTAATTCATAAATATTTTCATTCCAATGTTTTGAAACTAAGGTTATGTGAGGTTATGTAATCGTAAACTCGAAATTTCTAAAGCGACACTCGAAAGCCAAGCGCGGGGCACCAGCTTATTCACGGGCGCTGTGAAGCAGCAGATATCTTGGCGGCCGTGGTAAGAATATGAGCCTTTTGATTCGGCCGACACGAACGAAAAGGTTGCGCACCCCTGCCTTAAACAAATTCTTCACTCGCAAATGCTCGTGTGATTCGGTGTGAAACTCCGATGCAGTGTCCGCATTGCAGTAGTCGGGCGCGCCTCTGAGTATGTGGCTTGAAGTGGCGCTACAGCAAAATGCGAGAAATAAATAAATATATCTATACTTGTGTATGATATCCATAATTATGTATGTGAATGCATGTAGGAATGTGTGTATTTGTGCTTGCAGCTGTGCTTGTGTGTCCATGCATGCCCACGTATAGTCCTATGCGTATGATCTCCCCTGCCAAATGCCAATTCACCACAATCTCAATTCTTACATCATTTCACAAGTTTTTCACTCTAATCTGAAAACATTGATCTTTCCCGAATTCTCTCTGTCTCTCTCTCTCTGTCTCTCTGTGTCTCTGTCTCTGTCTCTCTGTGTCTCTGTCTCTGTCTCTGTCTCTCTCTCTTCTCCGTCCTCTCGACATCCTCGCTGTTTCAATCGTAAGCATGCACCACTCTCGTGCACCTCATCCGTCTGCCTGTCTGACCGCTTCGGTGCATTAACCGTGAACCGATGTTCAGCCATCTCTCTAGATGCGTAAAGAGATCCATTGTTTTCGATTTGCGAATTATTATACCTGGTTCCTCGAGGCTACGATTACGATTACGACATCTATCTTATCATCTTAATCAAATCGAATAGAATTCTCGATGATTAGACTATCTATATGGTTTGTGGTCTATTTCAAACATATTTGCAATCGTTATACACGATGTAATGAATCTGCCGTTGCCATTGACTACAGCTGTCGACGGCAGTATGAGAATTTTTAGAAAGCTAACTGCATTTGGGGTTGTGAAGTTGGGGGGGGGTGTGCAATGAAGACACTACTATGTAGCCTACATGGTGCAAAGAACGATAGGAGGTTTGAACCCCAACACATCCGGGACCTCTCACCCTAGGCTATAGGCTGCTTTCTTACCCCATCGAAAAGTCAATTTGAATCAAAAACCGTGCCAAAAGTATTTGTGATTTTGTGTGTTTAATTATGAATTATGTATGACACGTGCTTCTGAAAGACAAACTTGCATAATTATAATTATGTGCAATAAAATCCAAATTTTGTGGTTAAATTGTTACTATATGGTGATCGTCTGAAAGCTATACTTTCATCAAAACGGATGTCATCGACCTTTAACGCCCAAGCCTTCACCACCGGTTCATCCCAGGTGGGCCACAACGACCTAGTTGCAGTCGGCCTTGAGTAGGAACTTAGGAAGGCGTATCGGGAACGATAAACTCTCCGTAATGCTTGCGCCGTTTAGCCGTGCGGTTGTCAAAGAGCGCACGGGGAAACTGCACTTGCTATAAAGCGAATAAGGTTCACACGATCGGGTGACATCTTGGAATGTCTATATTATGAAGTCAAAGTTACACTGCTGAGCGCTTCTCACGCTCGGCGCTTCCCTGTGAAAGTGATGTATAATTTTATTCGACGTTGAATATCCACGTCGTTTTCAGTTAGTCTACACGATCATGACGATGCGACTTGCTATATGTATACATGTATATCTATTATATCTATGTATATCTTTGTATATCTATATATCTGCTATATATATCTATATATATATATATTATATGCTATATATATATCTATATATCGCTTCAACTGCATCTGTAGCTCAGAAAAAAGTGGCCCGGTAGCCTTTTCTTGGAAAGCTTTTAGATAAAAATTCTCGAAATCCGCTCGAGTCTAGCATAAAGTACAGCTTAACGTGTAGGCGTTTGGCATGAAAAGCAGATTCACATGACATTACAGGCGGTTGGCATTATAAAGTGCAACTTCACGTGTAGGCGTTCGGCATGATAAGTATAGCTTTACGTGTATTGTAAGCGGTTGGCACAAAGTACAAATATAGCATGTACGTGTAAGATTGTAAGCGACTTGCATTATATAACTTCACTTGTAAGCGAATAGCACAAAGTATAATTCGCAGTTATCTGCACGACGTGTAGCCTATCGTTTAGCATGAAATACAGTTAATATTGCACATGATTGTGAAAGTCAATTTTACGTTAAAGTTGAAGTTTCAATGATACGCAACGAAGCAACCCGAGAGGAATTGGGACAAAAAACGGTAATAATCGACAAGATCAGAAAAAGAAGACGCACGTGGTGATTTGAGCATGTAGGCTATAACAAGGATGGCAGGTATAGCATATAGGCTACCAGACACGGTTCTATGTGTGGCCAGGAAGAACGCTTTCTAGACCACGTCTTGCTAAAGCCTCATCGTCGGCACACGCCTTCATGATGCCTGACGAGGAAAGATGCGAGAAAAAAAGTAAAAAAGAGAAAAAAGACAACGGCTGCACTTGAGACGTGTCAATAACGCTGCAGAGGCGACGAGAAGAATAGAGACTAATGCTTTTATGTCCGATGGGCATATTCGTGGGTACTCTGAAATAGTCGGATACTTGTAAGTACCTTGACGGAATCAGGAATCAGGCAGGTTTCATACTGTGACGGAGATCGATACAAATAAACACTGGATAGACTATACTATTCTAAGTACTTAGTGCGAATTGTTTTGTTTTGGATACTTGTGCATATACCTTAAGAAAGTTGGAAACTACTAGTGCAACCTACATGCTCTCAGACATTTGTGCTCAACAGTGAAATATGCGCTACATAAATTGCGTAGATGAATTGATAGAAGATGGAATTCCCCAAACGGGCGAAGACGAATGTCTTGAAAAGAGAGTAAACTATATTTTATGTATGCATTCGTTTAATAATATAGAAACAGGTTGACAGCACCTCGAGACTGTTGCAAGGTCGTGATAAGTTGAGGGTGGGTCATTCTGAAATTCTGAACTACCAACGAGAGAGAGACAGACAGACAGACAGACAAACAGACAGACAGATAGAGAGACAGAGAGAGACAGAGAGACAGAGAGAGAGACGAGAGAGAGAGAGAGAGAGAGAGAGAGAGAGAGAGAGAGAGAGAGAGAGAGAGAGAGAGAGATAGAGAGAGAGAGAGAGAGAGAGATAGAGAGAGATAGAGATAGAGAGAGAGAGAATATCCCCACTCTACCCTGTCAAGAATAGCCCACCCTGTCAAGAAGAATACACCCGGAAAAGATAGAATACACCCTGAAAAGATAGAATACACCCGGAAAAGATAGAATACACCCGGAAAAGATAGAATACACCCGGAATAGATAGAATACCCCACTCTGGACAAGGTAGAACTCCCCACCTCCCCCGGACGAGGTCAGACGAGCGAGGAGAGAGAAAGGTCGCCGCTCCCCTTGATACTTCGCATTTGCTTTTCTTCTCATCTAATTACTCTCCAGCATGATTCACCGCAAGACGACGTCGGAGGTTGCCGCTCGACGCCGCCCAGCGGTGACCGATGAAATTAGGTCTTCGTTTCGACAGAAACAGACTGCGGTGCCTGCTGGGACGACTGGGCGACCGGGAATGCTGGGATGGATGGCGGCGGTGATGTGGGGTAAAGATCGAGACAGCGGAATTTCGTTGGAGCGTTGATGAGTGGGCGTTGAGACGGTGGACTATAATTACGTAAACACACGGCGTAACGAGCCTTCTGTTATTCGTGCCTAGCATTCGAGTTTCGACCTTCGCTTACTACCGTCTTCGTTTTTGCGGTCTACGGTAATTCGACGGTAATTATGCGACCCGTTTTTACGATGAATTGCTATGTATATGAACCGGGTCTTCGTCATTTAACGAGAGCGATTCGAATCTATAATTATAATTATCAGCTCAGAATTTTTTTTCCCGAAAATAGGTGTTTTTCCAGATCTCCCTTCTGATTACGCATTTAGTTGTAAAACGAATGTTGCGCGTATAGATCTATGCGCTGTGTAGTTAATTATATTACATTTGAATAAAGCTGAGCAATTATTTATAATTTAACCTAATAATTATATAGGTCTATTTTGTGATGTGGATTATAATTGGGTTCCATGGTGTGGCCTTGTAGGTGCACAAAAAACTTTCAATCACCGTTAACAGTTAGCGGTTAACTCTCCCCACTGTTCGCACCTTGACAGTGCCTGTCCCAAGCCTGGAAAAAGGAGGAGGGTGAAGCTAATGATCTCCTTGTAACTTGTCACAAAGTGTCGTCAAACTGAGGCATTAATCTTTAGTCACTGCAATGGCGGATAAGGGGTGGGACGCCTCTGAGTCACTGCTCGAAATTGAAGCAACGTCACTCAGGGTCCATCAATGTTTCGGATAATTTGTTTAGATTTTCCCGTTTAGCTGAAGGTAGAAACAAAACTTCTCGTGGTTATTTCCGCCATTCTGTCCCTTACCGCCGCTTTTGTTTGCCTCTGTCTCTCCCAAAATCTTACACTGCCTCTGTTTCCATTCCTTTTCCCTATACTCTCTTGACTCCAACCTGTCTATTCAACTCCATTGCCTTCGCCACTGTCGTCTGAAGTAAACGGCAAAAACAGAAAACAGATGCTCTATCATTCATTCGGAAAATTGGTAACGCCCCTTCGAGATTTTCACTCAGAGGCGCTCCCGATCTACATACAACTCCGGCGGAAAACGACAGACCTATATTGACTGTTATAAAATGTGTCGGAAAGATTCCTTCATATTATATATATAGGTCGGAGTCGTAACTCCAGACGGAGCGCATTCCAGGCATTCATTTTTACGCAACTCATCTACGAAGGGAGAGCCTTTCGGCTTAGTCAGCTATCCATGATTTAGCCTTCCTGTCGCTTAGACACCCTTGTTATCATCCATCTATTGTTCAATCCAATCGTTCATCCGCAAAACAACCAAAGAATCCAATGATCCAGGGATCCAATGATCCGGGCATTTAATCATAGAATCGTTAATGTCATCAAAATTATTAGCAGGTCGCCTAATCATCAGTTCGTTAAATCATCGAGTCACTAATCATCATGTTATTATATCACCAACTCATTAAATCATCATGTTATTAAATAATCAAGTCACTAAATCATCAAGTCATTAAATCATCAAATAATTAAATTATGAAATCATCAAGTCATTAAATCATCAAGTCACTAAATCATCAAGTCATTAAATCGTCAATTCATTAAATCATCAAGTCATTAAATCATCAAACCATTAAATCATCAAATAATTAAATAATGAAATCATCAAGTCAATAAATCACCAAGTCACTAAATCATCAAGTCACTAAATCATCAAGCCATTAAATCATCAAATAATTAAATTATGAAATCATCAAGTCATTAAATCATCAAGTCACTAAATCATCAAGTCATTAAATCGTCAAGTCATTTAATCATCAAGTCATTAAATCATCAAGTCATTAAATCATCAAGTCGTCCTATCGTCCAGTCATCTAATCACCCATTATCACCCATTTTAACCGTCATTCGCTAGTTACCCCCTTCATATAGGCAGCCTGAAATTAATAATAATTATTATTATCCAAGCATCCATCAGAATATAGTTATCCAGTAATGATCCCTTTGTCCAGTCATACATCAAGCCAGTAATCCCGGCCGGGAGACTATGTCCATCCATCCATCCAGCCCCATCTAGACAGCATGTGATCAATCATGCCTGCTCTACAGTATTCATGCAGCAACCCTCACACGATCTACATGTTGACGTAAAGAACAAATTGATGCATTCACGTTAATTTATAAATATTCTTTTGAACTTTAAAATAAACAGCCACGACGTGTCTCTATAGCCACGGAAATTTGTGTAGGCCTACTCGCTGACGATGAAGATTGAACGTGTGTAGGCCTACTGTGGAGGAAGTCTACTGTACGTTGCATTGATGACATTTACCGTTGTTTTTCCTACGAGGGACGATGAGAAACTGCTGATGTCTCCATTAAAGCCGGAAATCAAGATTAATGCTGATGAAATATCGCAAAAACCGATCTTAACATCTTACGTGAAACATTTAAGAGCCTTCTTTCCATCGGATGCAAGAACAGATTTATTTCATGTAATTCATGTAGGGCCTATTGTTTCGACAATGGACGATGTATTATTTTTAAAAAATCCGTAAATTTTTCAATTAATCATTGCAATTTTTATTACGTTTCTTTGCTGCAAGGTAGAGCGGTTCTCATGCATCAACGGGTTTTTTCATCCATCATTTTATCGCGCGAAAGGAAAACCGTCGCTGTCTAACGCACCATGGAAGCTCATACGATCCATAAACATCAACAGTTTTTTTTATCGATCTCCCGTCGAACAGAAGAAAAACAATTGCTGTCCATTCGCACATTGAGACTTTTCAACAATTCGTCCTACTTCGCTGTGTAAGATTGTAGTGAATATTTAATATTTATGTCCGATGACTTTTAGAGTGTTAAATACATGAAGGAGTCAAGATATATTTTCTATTATTTTTATACTGTTTCCGGTAACAATACGCTTGCAGCAGTTAAATTAAAATCGGAGTAATTTTGTTCGGAATCTGTCCTTTTAGTTCTCGGGCAATTCGGAGCCGGAAAATTCGGAACGGACAATTCGGAGGGGTCATGAATAATTCTCACCAATCAAACTTATGCCGAGACAATATATAGAATATAATTATGGAAGCGATGCAATATATAGAAAATAATTAGGCCTATTAATAGAAGCGAAACAATAATTATAATTAGACTTAGCCTATAGACTATCTAATAATACAGATGCGATAATTAGCCTAGATCTATAGGCTACTAATCCAACCAACGTCTATTTGGACAACAATTGCCTTTGTACATCCAACTTCCATCCAACCCAGTGGCATAGACAAGGCGAGTCAGGGCTGTTTTTAAGGAATTTTTAGAACTGCACAACCTCTTCCTTCCTTTCCCATCCTTCATGGTAAATTACTTCCAATCGGAGGACAATGGCCTTTTTGCTAGTTTTAACTGCACAGAACTTGTGACAGAAGTACTTTTACAACTACACAAATCCATTTAGAACTGCACATTTTGTGTACAACTGCACGTTAAAAAAAGCCCTGAGGCGAGTTTTGGGGGTTAAACCGTTAAACCCCCCATTGACCTATGAAAAGTATTTTTAAAGGTTATTTATTCACTTTAATAAGAAAAAACAAAACAATTGCTTGTAGTAGAAATTGTTTTTCTTACTCTATTTCCTTTGTTACTTTTTTCCCTTTCTATATACTGTAATACTGTTGGATTGGTGTCAGAAAGGGCATCCGCCCAGGCCATAAAACCCCCAAAACCCCATCATAAATTCCTGGCTGCGCCACAGATCCAACAAACATCTCTTTACGCAACAACAATTAGTTTCGTCAAACCAACTTCTATATTAGGCCTAACACGAATTATTTTCATAAATCCAATTTCTATGTATTTAGAGAAATCAATAATAGTCAGTCACACTTTATCATAAAATAAGAAGAATAGAACACCGGCATAATTTGCATAATAATTGCCTGTTTATAGGCTACTGCGAAAATTTAATGGCTAAGCTTACTCCACGCACCTTATTCTTTAAATCACTTTACTAGGTATACATATGGACGATTTGCTTTCGTCAAATAAGATATTCGCAAGAATTCTGTGTTGCATTTTAATAATCGATCCAGTCTGGAGATCCCATACAAATAGTCCTGAAAACAGGTCTTGGTAATAATATACGTAGAAGCAACATTTTTATGTGTATGGATAAACACCGTCGACAGCAAACATCTTACATGCACCATCTTAATAGGGATGGAGCGTCCTTGACAACGGACACAATCCTTAATCGTCTTTCTTGTCCAATACTGTAGGCGTTACGTTGACGCGTCGCACCTACATCCAATGCAGTCTCTCTCTAGTCCATCTATCACAATTTTACTCATTAGTTGAGACACCGCGCTGATGGACTTGTTTTGCCTAAAGAAAGCTTTTACGCAGCCGAACATACACACGACTCATTTCACGGAATTTAAAGCAAGGTCCGTAGGCTACACGGGGGACTTATACTACGTGGGCGGCGAGCACATTAAAATTGGCGAAGGTGGCAAAGTATCTTTCACCGATCAATTTATTGTAGAATGTCGTCATGGTCGAGTCGATGCGGTCGCGTTATAAAACCATTTTAAATTTACTGAAGGAATTGCATGCAGAGAAAATGCGATTGTGACTGCAAGGTTTCTTAGCTCAACACGTAGAACTTCGCCTGTGTGTTGAGTGTTGACGTCCTCGAATATATTTGCAGTGGGGGAGGGGCTCAATGGCCATGGTGTGTAATTCGTTTAGCAAGAGCTTGGCAGATGCCAAGGAGGAAATTAAGAACATGCGAAGTTCTCATAGAGGTTCCTAAGTGTAAATTTCTCAGTTTCTCTCGGTGTAGCAGTGGCGTAGCCAAGGGGTTTCGGGGTTAAAACCCCATTGACTTTGAAAAAAGTTTTTTAAAGCTTATTTATCCACTTAAATACGAAAACTAAAACAATTGGTTGTAGTAGCAATTGTTTTTTTTATTTTACTCCCTTTGTTACTTTATTCCCTTTTTATTTACTGTAATACTGTTGGGTTGGTGTCAGGAAGAGCATCCGGCCAGGCCATAAAACCCCCAAATCTCTTCATCATAAATCCCTGGCTACGCCACTGCGGTGTAGCAATTAGTAGTCTATCATTAAGGAAAATAATTATAGTGCCTTAGTGCTGAGAAAATTAATATAATTACAAGGCCAAAAGTAGCAGCTAAGGATAGATGACAATTATCCAGGGGCTCTTTGTCCCAATGTGCGGGCGTGCCTGCGTCAGTGCAACAGATAATACGGGCGCCATTTTTTGAAGACAAGTCCTGTACGAGCCAAACTTTGAATCAGTTGCGATTCATGGGTCAAATTCGAGAGAGCGTGGTCCGAAGTGACAATTCGGTGCCATAGTGTTTCGCGCATCGCTTGATTGCAATTGCATGCTTTCTATGCGTTTTTCTCGGAGTAGCAATCCCTGTACAGAATGTAAATTGGCAGTTTGATATCAAACAGTGCATCCCATATTTAAAGGAGAAACAGTATACAAC
The DNA here is from genome assembly GCA_949752735.1 of Lumbricus terrestris. Lineage (NCBI taxonomy): Eukaryota > Metazoa > Annelida > Clitellata > Crassiclitellata > Lumbricidae > Lumbricus > Lumbricus terrestris. The sequence continues at coordinate 40,664,959 of OX457045.1, read as the reverse complement.
TGATGGATGACATTTATCGTGATTGTGCCTCAGTCGCATGTTTTATCCTTTAGCGACTTGACCTGCCACTCAAAACTAATTTCTAAAGAGCCCTGTAATAAACGAATGAACGACGACAAAGCGGTTTCCAGCATGACATAGCGTAACCTTTATCAACCAAGAACCTGACCTTGAGCTACATAACTTTATATGAATTAACGCTACATCTCACCTAACCTGGCCCAAAATTTACTGGTCTAGTCCCATTTAGCCGATACCTACATGACCTGGCTTAAAATGTAACATATCCAAACGCAGCCTTTTACGTTACATATTATATGTGCATACCCAACGTTTGAATGCCTTGTTCAATTATGTCACGAAGCTGACGAATATTGTGTGGCGACTTGAACAATGAATGAACAAACCCAAAAGCAACAAACTTATCAAACGACAAATATATAGGACTTCTGTACTCAAGGGCGTGACCCTATGAGTAAACCATTTTTTGAGTGTAACGCGACTGTACATCAGAAATCCTCACATGAACTCTCTAGCCACGAGATGGGAGGAGTGAACTGATCAATCAGCGCATTGGCAATTCATGCTATGAGGCAATTGAAGGCAAAAACAATAATTACAATGCCATTCAAGACAACTCATGATAAATCACGTATGAAAGTAATTAGAGCAAGCAAGTAAGTAAGTAAGCAAGTAAGCAAGTAAGTAAGTAAGCAAGTTAGTAAGTAAGCAAGTAAGTAAGTAAGCAAGTAAGTAAGCAAGTAAGCAAGTAAGTAAGTAAGTAAGTAAGTAAGTAAGTAAGTAAGTAGGCAAGTAAGTAAGCAAGTAAGTAAGTAGGTAAGCAAGTAAGTAAACAAGTAAGCAAGTAGGTAAGTAGGTAAGCAAGTAAGTAAGTAAGCAAGTAAGCAAGCAAGTAAGTAAGTAAGTAAGTAAGTAAGCAAGTAAGTAAGTAAGTAAGTAAGCAAGTAAGTAAGTAAGTAAGTAAGTAAGTAAGCAAGTAAGTAAGCAAGAAAGTAAGTAAGTAAGCAAGTAAGCAAGTAAGCAAGTAAGCAAGTAAGTAAGTAATAAGCAAGTTAGTAAGTAAGCAAGTAAGTAAGTAAGTAAGTAAGCAAGTAAGTAAGCAAGTAAGCAAGCAAGTAAGTAAGTAGGTAAGCAAGTAAGTAAACAAGTAAGCAAGTAAGTAAACAAGTAAGCAAGTAGGTAAGTAGGTAAGCAAGTAAGTAAGTAAGCAAATAAGCAAGCAAGTAAGTAAGTAAGTAAGTAAGTAAGTAAGCAAGTAAGTAAGTAAGTAAGTAAGCAAGTAAGTAAGTAAGTAAGTAAGTAAGTAAGCAAGTAAGTAAGCAAGAAAGTAAGTAAGTAAGCAAGTAAGCAAGTAAGCAAGTAAGCAAGTAAGTAAGTAATAAGCAAGTTAGTAAGTAAGCAAGTAAGTAAGTAAGTAAGTAAGCAAGTAAGTAAGCAAGTAAGCAAGCAAGTAAGTAAGTAGGTAAGCAAGTAAGTAAACAAGTAAGCAAGTAGGTAAGTAGGTAAGCAAGTAAGTAAGTAAGCAAGTAAGCAAGCAAGTAAGTAAGTAAGTAAGTAAGTAAGTAAGCAAGTAAGTAAGTAAGTAAGTAAGCAAGTAAGTAAGTAAGTAAGTAAGTAAGCAAGTAAGTAAGCAAGAAAGTAAGTAAGTAAGCAAGTAAGCAAGTAAGCAAGTAAGCAAGTAAGTAAGTAATAAGCAAGTTAGTAAGTAAGCAAGTAAGTAAGTAAGTAAGTAAGCAAGTAAGTAAGCAAGTAAGCAAGCAAGTAAGTAAGTAGGTAAGCAAGTAAGTAAACAAGTAAGCAAGTAGGTAAGTAGGTAAGCAAGTAAGTAAGTAAGCAAGTAAGCAAGTAAGTAAATAATAAGCAAGTTAGTAAGTAAGCAAGTAAGTAAGTAAGTAAGTAAGCAAGTAAGTAAGCAAGTAAGCAAGCAAGTAAGTAAGTAGGTAAGCAAGTAAGTAAACAAGTAAGCAAGTAGGTAAGTAGGTAAGCAAGTAAGTAAGTAAGCAAGTAAGCAAGCAAGTAAGTAAGTAAGTAAGTAAGTAAGTAAGCAAGTAAGTAAGTAAGTAAGCAAGTAAGTAAGTAAGTAAGTAAGTAAGTAAGCAAGTAAGTAAGCAAGAAAGTAAGTAAGTAAGCAAGTAAGCAAGTAAGCAAGTAAGCAAGTAAGTAAGTAATAAGCAAGTTAGTAAGTAAGCAAGTAAGTAAGTAAGTAAGTAAGCAAGTAAGTAAGCAAGTAAGCAAGCAAGTAAGTAAGTAGGTAAGCAAGTAAGTAAACAAGTAAGCAAGTAAGTAAGTAGGTAAGCAAGTAAGTAAACAAGTAAGCAAGTAAGTAAGCAATTTAGCAAGTAAGTAAGTTAGTAAGTAGGGTTATTCTTTGTTAGACAATCGGTAAACGCTGAGCAGCTGACGAAAGGATTGAATGACGATAACGTTTTAATCAAAATCCTATTTACATTGTCATTGTAAGGCAAAGGTTTGGGCATCAATAGGGTTTAAGTCAAGTGACCTGGATATAGTATATATATACTGTCTGAGGTGACCTGCTTGCATGGAAGGGAAGGATGTAACTTGAGTTGTATAGGAATTGAACGGAGAGGAGGAAAGACAGCTTTGGAGTATTGCTGTTCGTCGTTGGAAAGAACAACAGCAGGGAGGAAGGTCTTAACGAATCGATTTTCTCAGAGGATCTCTAAGGCGATTAGTCTAAAGCGATTAGTCTTTCTTACATTGGTCAATGCCCGCGAAACGGAGGAGGGATAGAACAGACGTGCGAGAGCTTCATTTGAAGATTTGATCGAAGGTAATCGAATTGTGAAGGTGATGAAAGGTAACTGAATTGTGAAAATAATCGAAGGTAATTGAAGTATAGAGGTTATTAAAAGTAATTGAATTATGAAGATAATTAATCGAAGGTAATTGAAGTGCGAAAGTTATTGAATTAGGTATGCAGGCCTAACAGAAGGCAATTGAATGCAATTGACGTAATTGATTGTTCGAAGCAACTGAAGAATAAAGGCTATTGCAGGCAATTGAGGCATGATGGCAATTTAATTGTAAAATTGAAATATGAAATATATCTGACCAGATAGACAGACAAATGTGAAGAAAAAGAGACAGACAGGCAGAAAGACAACTGCCACCAATTATGTTCTCCTGCAGGCAGGCAGGTAGGTAGGCAGGTAGGCAGGCAGGCATGTAAGTAGACAGGCAGGCAGGTAGGAAGGTAGGCAGGTAGGTATGCAGGCAGGCAGGTAGGCAGGCAGGCAGGCAGGTAGGAAGGTAGGAGGGTAGGCAGGTAGGTAGGTAGGCAGGCAGGCAGGCAGGCAGGAAGGTAGGAAGGTAGGTAGGTAGGCAGGCAGGCAGGCAGGCAGGTAGGAAGGTAGGCAGGTAGGCAGGCAGGCAGGCAGTCGCACAGGAAAAGAGTTATAGACAGGCAACCACACATACAAAAAACTGGAAAGAAAGATAGAGTATAATAGCCAGGCAGTGTGGAAAGTCTTCAGGCATGTAGATAATGGCAACCAATCTGATCTATACGCTGTACACGGCGAGATGTTAAGCCGGATCATGACCCAACTATGACCTCGGAAGATTATTTTCTGCCCATAATCGAGTGTCATCGTGTGAGTTATACGGCGAAAGCGACTTATACCGAATATTTATAGACAGCAATGGCCTACGGTCATGGAGTCAACTCGGGGTCAGACGTCTGATACATTACCATAGGTTATGAATTGCAGGTCACTGGAGTTGCGCGGTAGTGTAGAGATTTACGAGAGAAAGAACGAGACAAAGAACGACCAGAATAGCGCAAAAAAAGAAGAGACAACGTAATATGAAGTAGAAATAGTAGTTGTACTAGTAGTAGTAGCAGCAGCATCAGCAGCAGCAGCAGTAGTAGTAGTGGTAGAAGTAGTTTGGTGGTAGGTGTAGTAGTCGTAGTGTAAAGACGTAGCAGTTGTAGTATTTGTTGCAGCAGAAGTAGCCCTTTTAATAATATAGTAGAAGAAGTTTATTACTGAGTATGCATCAGAAAATGCCTTTCTCCCCAATGGAAAGGATTTGAACCATCGATCCTTGGTTCTGAGCCAGACACTCAAACCACTGGACTACCGTGCATCGCAAATCATGAGTAATAATGATGGTCTATGTTTGCAAAATAAATCTCCGTGGGGTGTGCACGCAGTTGCGATCGTTCGCTCGGGAAAAAAGCGAATTCAGGGTCCGACGAAAGCTGATTTGCCTAAGGCGAGAAATATATCACAATAGCCCTGTCATGACAAATTGTATACGCACAAGAAAGATATACAATTTTCGTTGGCGTGATAAAGAAAGCTGGACAAATTGAATAGAACCGCAGGACAATCGCGATTATTGATATGCGATCCAAGGCACACGCAGACGTACATTGAAACAGACAAACAGACACATCCATGCACACGAACATTGAAACAGACAAACACACATATCCATGCTGAGGTACATTGAAACAGACAAACACACATATCCATGCAGACGTACACTGAAACAGACAAACACACATCCATGCAGACGTACACTGAAACAGACAAACAGACAAACACACATATCCATGCAGACGTACATTGAAACAGACAAACACACACATCCATGCAGACGTACACTGAAACAGACAAACAGACAAACACACACATCCATGCAGACGGTCATGATGGGAATCGGCACCAAAGCCTAAGAGGGTAAGAAGCGTGGATGCATAGCTAGTAGCTACTCAGGAGACGTGCTTTATTCATCACTTGTGCATGTTGATCTACGATTCACTGATTTATGCGTAGAATAACACTGATGTCAGTGTCTCAAATGTGTGTGTGTGTGTGTGTGTGCGCGTGTGTGTGCGCGCGCGTGTGTGTGCGCGTGTGTGTGTGTCGGTGTTGTTGCTGTCCTTTGGTTTCAACCTCACCAGTTCCTATTTTACCCCCACCCTCCCCCCCATAATTTTTAAATGCTAGGTGACCGGAAAGATGTTGTTGATGTAGGATCTTCAGTATCGCAGTCATTCATATGCTGCGGTGCGAAATTCCTATTCAGTGGTGTCCTCGTTGTGGTCGGGAGCGCCTCTCAGTTGAGGTCGAAGGGGCGCTATAGCAAATGCTCATACATGCATACATACATACATGCATACATACATACATACATACATACATACATACATACATACATACATACATACATACATACATACATACATACATACATACATACATACATACATACATACATACATACATACATACATACATACATACATACATACATACATACATACATACATACATACATACATACATACATACATACATACATACATACATACATACATACATACATACATACATACATACATACTCCCGTCTAGCCATATCCATCACTTGACCAGACAAAGTCTCCTCGGTGGCATTTGGAATGACGTCAATGGTTTGATACGTCATCAGCCGGAATAGCCAAGCACCTGCCGCATGCATCAACTGCCAATCTTAATTCAGTTTAGTCTTCTTTTGGCTGAAACTGACTTAGTCGGTGGCCATCTTTAACGACGAACGGTTGGCTCACTGCGCCAGTCAATACACGCAGTGTAGGCTTTTATTTGTATATCATTGGTAAATTGTATACGTATGTACATGTATATGTGCAAAAACGGAAGTGGCAACGCCATGCAACCTTACAATTTCAGCAGGTCGCGCGTCAAGGTCGCGGTGGTAATTCAGCAGGAAGAAAGAAAAAAAATTAAAATAACAAATTCTAGGATAATTTAGGCAGGTTACAGGACAGGTCAAGAATATAAATAGTATGACCTGCCGCAACCTATAATTAATTTTTATGGTAGAGCCGCCACCGAAAAGCGGTGACCGCCATTTTATTGTTATATGAAGGTTTGCTGAGGATGGACCATGCGGCACTTAAGACGGAACACTCTCTGATTGATTGGTCAAAGGTTTTAAACTGACGATCGTTCTTAGGCCTACATGTTCCATCTTTAGCAACATTCCCCTATACTATAAGCTTAACTGGATGTGCAAATCTTCCGTTTATTGACTGAACTGCAGTGGATAGGTTTTCTCATACTATAACGCTATGTATTTTACAGCTGTTGAGAGGCGTGTGTACTAAAATTACAGTTTTGTCCAGGTGTGTTTTAAAGGAATTTTTATAACTGCACTACTCCTTCTTTTCTTTCCCATCTTCCATGCTAAATTACTTCCAATCGGACCTTTCTTTGCTAGTTTTAACTGTATAGAAGTGCTTATGCAACAGCACAAATCCATTTAGAACTGCACATTTTGTGTACAACTGCGCGTTAAAAAAGCCCTGGTTTTGTGTGTACTTTTTGTATAATATCCAGGCAATTACGTTTTTGTGGCGTGACTGATCTGTCGTGTTAGGAACTTTTTCGCATTGTGTATAAGCTTATTCTAATAGCGTGATGAGTGTGCGTGATCTTGACCGAGGACCCGGTCCACGAGTCGCTTTCAAGCCGAATGTCTTGACCTTTCCGCAAGACCATGAATGATGCTTTTTGCATCTAGCTATACTGAACAATGGTTTTTGCATCTACTGAGCAATGGTTTTGCATCTACTGAACAATGGTTTTTGCATCTACTGAACAATGGTTTTGCATCTACTGAACAATGGTTTTTGCATCTACTGAACAATGGTTTTTGCATCTGCTGAACAATGGTTTTTGCAGCTACTGAATAATGGTTTTTGCATCTACTGAATAATGGTTTTTGCATCTAATGAATAATGGTTTTTGCATTTACAGTCTCCACGTCTCTGGTTCGCTTTATAGTAAGAACAATTTCATCGCATTAACACATCGCTCATTGCTCAGTTTGAATTTTAGTAGATGAAATTAGGCCTATTATTAGGTCTATTTTATTTTCTTCAGAAGGTGCACTGCTGATTTGGGACGAAATGTCCTGGGTGATTTTGTCCTGTTTCCTTTTAAAGGCAATGCACTTATGGGAACCATGTTAGTAAGTCACTTCTCTAAGGACTAAAGTGATCCCTAATCTATACCACCGAGTTGTCATCATCATCATCATCGACAAAATCATCGTCATAGTCGTCGTCGTCATCGTCGTCGTCTTCATCATCATCATCATCATCATCATCATCATCATCATCATCATCATCATCATTCTTACACATTCGTTAAGCGCCAATGTTTATAGTTGCCAAGCGTTGGCAAGCATAAATATATGGTTCCGATCATTAATAACATATTGCCAGATGAAGAATACAATTATTACTATTATGCTCAAGGCCCCTGGACTCCTATAATGGAGTCTCAAACCAGTAAACAGTCAGCCATACCATTCATGCGCTCAGAATTCATAATCGACTCTATAATACCAACGTGTCTACGTGTGCCGTAAAAACCTTATATTTCACAGTAATAATTGCATGGCTGTGGTTTATTTCTTAGCAGCTACGTGTGTGTGTGTTTGCGTGGTGTGTGCGTGGGGTGTGCGTTGTGTGCGTGCGTGCAAGCTCGCGCGCGTCGCGACAACTCTCACGTGCGCTTTGTCGAGAAAATCATTTGTTGCCTCGAACGAACGTAATTTTATGACATAGAAATTTTATGAAATTTTCGACCATAGTCGTTGTGGAGGTCGTACAAGATATTATGACAGTCGAAATTGCGTTTGACGATATTTATTTCCAATCGATGAACCGAACATTTCTGTGAACGGCAGATAAAGGAAGTTGCAGTCGTAGATTTGTATTTTTATAGCGCACGTTTGACCAGAAAGGTTGTTGTAAATGCGATGGAAAATGACCCCTGAATAATAGACGACTTTCGCTGTTGGCCTATAAACTGCAATTACGCAGTTTGACATTGAATGATTTTGTTAGATATATATGCGCAGTTAAAAGGTCATTGTGGGAAATTCATGGAAATGTTAGATTAATGTCTTTGTAACGGGCTGCTGCATATATACGTCGGCAAAAGCCAAATGAAACGAATATATCATCCCGCAGCCTATATATACAAAGGAGATTACGCCGCCTCCGATTATAGACTTCGACTTTCGAAATATGAAATCACGATGCAAAGCACCGTTTATATTTTTTGCTGCAGCATGTCCTTGAAACAAAAGCTGTTAACAGCGCTGTTGGTCTTTACTGCAATATTTTCTAAGAGTAGGAACGTAAGCCTGCTGTTGCCAATATTCACTGTTATTTACAAGAGTTTGAATCTGACTACAGCGCGAACACTGAATCGGAGTTTCACGACGACGCGCATGAGCAATTGCGAGTGAAAGACTTTTGCGCAGGGTCCTTACGTGGCGGCTTGAGGTGGATTTGAACCAGCAACTTTCCGACCCCAAGGTCCCGAACATGCCCCTACATCACCGTGCCCCACTGTAAAGCCTATAATTGTATAGAATAACTCTAGGTCTATAATACTTAACTAACGCCGTTAACGAAATTTTTGCGAATGCTTAACAAAATACCTATATTAAAATACCTATAGGCCTACACATAATAAATTTTCGAAAAATTTGTTAGATGAGCTTTTCAATAAGTAAGTAAGTAGGCCTATATGTTTTATTATTGCAACTGCATAACCGCACTTGGGTTAAAATGAAATTAGGCATCATAATGCATTTTTTATTAAAAACGACGTGTGCACGATATATATACGTGAACTATATTCGCACGATAATTATGCGCATTTTTCATTGTAAATACATATAAATGCATCCGACGAGTAACTATAGTGAAAACCCGACACTATTGCTTGACGAATATATTACGATCTAATGTGGATGGACCTTCCCGTTCCTTCTCTATCCTTGCTGCAGGCTACCCACCATCACAGGGCTGTTTTTTAAGGACTATTTAGAACTGCACAATTCCTTCATTCCATTTCCATTCTCCATGGTAAATTACTTCCAATCGGAGGAGAGTGACCTTTTTGCAAGTTTTAACTGTACAGAAGTGCTTCTACAACTGCACATTTTGTGTACAATTGCATGCTAAAAAAGCCTTGTACCATCACTATAATTTTATGCGACCCTCTTGGGACTACTACTTTGGACAATCCTTCTGACTAGACACAGCGCTCGTGAATAGATTGGTGCCCTGCGCTTGGCTTTCGAATGGTGTTTTAGAAACTAATTTGAAGATTACGATTGCGCAACACGTACCTTCAGGAAAACTCGGACAGGTGCGGCTAAGTGTTTGTGAATTAAAACCTTCTGCAAACACCGAGCTTGGATATACATGTATCGTGTGTTGGTTGTGCATGTTTGGAATTTCAGTGCTAAGCCTATTATATGACCACTAAGGAGATTTGTGTGTTGTACGTAATATGAAACTATGGAAACTTGATGTCAGAAGTAAAACGAAGATTTTTGCAATTTGTGTGACATGAAAGCACCGTGCAAAGTCAAATCAGGCTAATTCGTTTTAATTCAACAAAACCTTTGTTGTCGTATATCCAGCGGTGAGGTATACAGCCTACAGTATATGAGAAGATAAGATAAGATAAGATAAGATAGGATAGGATAGGATAGGATAGGATAGGATAGGATAGGATAGGATAGGATAGGATAGGATAGGATAGTATAGGATAGGATAGGATAGGATAGGATAGAATAGGATAGGATAGGATAGGATAGGATAGGATAGGATAGGATAGGATAGGATAGGATAGGATAGGATAGGATAGGAGAGGGTAGGATAGGATAGGATAGGATAGGATAGGATTGGATAGGATAGGATAGGATAGGATAGGATAGGATAGGATAGGATAGGATAGGATAGGATAGGATAGGATAGGATAGGATAGGATAGGATAGGATAGGATAGGATAGGATAGGATAGGATAGGATAGGATAGGATAGGATAGGATAGGATAGGATAGGATAGGATAGGATAAGATAAGAAAAGATAACATAAGATAAGTTAAGATAAAATGAGATCAGATAAGATAAGATAAGATAGATAAGAAAAGAGTATTCTTTATATGACTAATTGCAATTGCCATCCTCATTTTAGTCTATGAGTCATATAACTTAAATTTAAAATTGTCAAATTTAGAAATAGCCTTCGCAGATCATGCTAAATATAAAATCGTAGGCCTATATATATATATCATCATCATCATCATCATCATCATCATCATCTTCAAAAAAGGGAGTATATATCTTCAGGAAGGAGTCAAATATGGCGACGCATGGTATACTGGAGCTGGACCCGGTCGCCCCGACCAAAAAAGGTCTACGGCCATGGAACACCTAAATGTGGGTATTGTGTCAGGGTCGTATACCTGGCATCGCCAGCAGATGCAATACCGTCACTAATGGAAACACCTACATGTACGTTCAGCTTCCTCTATAGTCCGCAGCCAGTAATAGAAGATTCCCTTTGCTCAGCACATATATACATGTACATGGGGAGGTGGTGAGTTGGGAAACAATCTCCCCACTCAACCTCGCCCCATCCCACTCCCCACAAAACCCAACCATCGCCATGTAACAGCGGGGTCATCTGTTTTTTTGCAAATCACCGCAGTGCAAAACAAAACCTTTAACCAGGAAATGTCTTCTGGCTACGTCTGCGCATGCGCACGCGCATGTGCTCTCCGTAGAATCTCGTCCATAGAATCTCGTCTTTCTCGACATTACCCATATCTCGTTTCAAATCACTCCTCCTCCATCTCAACGCCATTCTTCACCTCCCATTCTTTCTTACTCCTTGACCTTTTCTCATTATATACCTCTATCCTTCTCCTCTATCCTTCCTCTACCACCACCACCATCACCGTCACCATCACCACCACCACCACCAGTAACCTTCTCCTCCTCCTCCCCTCCTCCTTCTTCTCCTCCTACTTCTCCTCATCCTTCTCCTCATCCTTCTCCTCATCCTTCTCCTCCTCCCCTCCTCCTTCTTCTCCTCATCCTTCTCCTCCTCTTCCTATCCCTCCTCATTCTCTTCCTTCTCCTCCTCCCCTCCTCCTTCTCCTCGACCTTCTCCTTATCCTTTTCTTTCTCCTCCTACTCAGCATCCATTAATTTTGTCCTCTTCTCTGTCATCTTATTTCCCTTTCTCCACTTCCATATTCTCCTCTTCCTAGCCCGACAATTTATATATCTTCTTCATCTTCTTCCACCTTCCGTTTTAAAAGGTCATTGTACTTTTCTTTTTATATACATGCATAGAACTATACCTTCTTGATATTCCTCCTCATCTTTCCGTTCTTCCTTCTCTTCGTCTTCCACTTCCATTTCTTCTTCTTCTTCTTCTTCTTCTTCTTCTTCTTCCTCTTTCTTCTCAAACGTCGTCGTATTATTCCGCTCCCCAATCCTCCTCCTCCTCCTTCTCCTTCTCCTCATCCTCCAGTCTATCTTTTCTCCCTCTTTCAAATCCTCTTCCTTCCCATGCACAGCTCCTATAGACTCACCTTCCACCCTTCTCTCCTTCTCCTCCTCAAATTTGGATATCGTGGACAACCACCCACCCACCTATATACCCCAACGCATGGAAATCATTTCCACTCCGCGTTTCGCGGTAACTAAGGCTGTCGTCGTCCTTCAGCAAACCGCGTACATTAACAAGCACCAATTAACGATCCAAATGCATCAAACCGACTTCAGACGCCACAACGAAAACTGACCGAAAAGACCATAAAACATGGATTGTACGGACATGAACTGCACAATGAAAACATAAACGCCGCGCGGTATAGGCTATAAGCGCCACACTTGTAAGGTGGCAATGATTCCTTCAAGACTTAAGAGAGGAAATCCATGGCGTATTATGCAGAAGGACGTTCACGCGATATGGCAATTTTGACGGAAGTGTGATCGTAAGAACGACGAAAGTCCGGAGTTCACCGAGGACTGTGAATATAACTGTTTATAGGAGATATAGCGAGTATACACTGCACGTCGTTTTTACAGTGAGGTCAAGAACACCGACTGAAACTATTGCGACTGAAGTGAATGTGGCCATAAGAAGATAAAAACCGTCCACTGATATACACATATATACTGTAGATATATTATTATTATACCTTACGATTTTAAGATAGCTGCTTACGTGTATATTGAGATTCATTTATGTATATAAATATAATACAAATAATTAAACAGCATATAATTATACATCAACACGATATATCAACCATGTCAATGTAAACATATTTATAGTGAGTATTTAGACTATATAACACTCCTTCAAGAGTGTTAGTGTCCTCAGAAGAGTATGAATATAAATGTTGACTCGTTGAGGCTATGCCAAATTTCTGCCAGTGCTTAGCCATATAAGCTGACGAAATAAGATCTTGCTCATATAAAATTATGTGTTAGTCCTATATTAAACATATCTTCTATAGCATTATATAATGATTAAATTATCAAAAAAGACTACTCAGAGTAATGAGGTACTATATAAATTTTCGGAATGACTGAATGAATGAATAATAAACACTTTCTATTATTATACTACAAGGATATATTTGGTGGTGTAGTGGGTATATTCGTTGCCTTGCAGCCGGAGGTGGCAGGTTCGAATCCACCTCAAGTCGCAGCTTAGGGACCTTGGGCAAGTTCGTCACTCTCAATTGCTCATGCGCTCCGGCGTGAAACTCCGATTCAGTATATGCGCTGTACTCGGGAGCGCCTCTGAGTAGATTTCTTGAAGGGGCGCTATAACAAGTGCACGTATACATACATATCACTTGATACCAAATTACATGTTTATTCGCGCAATAAAATAAATATAAGCTTTAATTATATCACTTCGGTGACTTCATTTTTCTGGACTCGGCTTACATGTATAAGTTTGTGCGGCTGTTCTCTCTATATATACCTTCCGTCTGGTCAACCCGTGCATTGCATGGCTGTTCATGCAATAATAATTTTTTAGCTGATGAGACGACAGAGGAAGCATCCATGAGCCTCAGATTTCTAAAACAAATGACAATAAACTGTCTGGCGCTTCTTTTCTCATCGTCTAATGAGCATCTTTTGAAAACAAGAATTCAATTTCCTAGTAGATTATTAAAGAATATGAACCGCAATTTGAATTTGAATTTTTAATCGTCTCAGTTGAAAGTGATGCCCTGCGGATGTGAAATTAGCTAGTTGGCGCCGGTGTCACGAAATAGAGTATCCCCGTATTAATTTTACCCCCCCCCCCATCCCAATTAAAAAAGGCGATAAAACCGCTTTCGCGTGTATTTTTTGCAAATTAATTTTCATCTCCTTTGTTTTGAACAATGACATAAACAGGTATGTTTATTCATACTAGATAATTTGTTTTGCCCTGTTTTTAGAGCACTTAAAACATTTAAAACACTAGTCTTAAGAACACTCAGAGTCATTAAATAAATTCGAGTTGCCTTTATCTGAGCATTGCTTAGGACACTAGTCTTAAAACAATTAGAGTCACTTTAAATTTTGATTACAGTATAAATTTTTTATTATGCGCATTTTTCAAAAAAGGGGATAGAATGGTTTATCCCCCGGATAGTATAGACCGGTTAATTCCAACCGGGGGATAGATCAATTCATCCCCCCGGATAGCTTTCAGGGGGGATACTCCGTTTCGTGTCACCGGCAAATAGGTGTAACGGGTCAGAGGCCAATCCAGGGAGCCAATCCGGCCATGGCCCCTCCATTCAGAGATTTTCACAGAACGTGCATCCCACCGGCAATTGAGGCCTTAAAGCTTTCAATTAATACAGCGGGGAAAAGGTAATAGTCTATAGAGAGAAAAAGTATAGCACATGATTAAAAATATCATAAGATTTTTCGACGAAAGACCAAATATTTTTTACGCAAGACCAAAAATGTTGGCCCCTCTCCTTCAAAATTTTCAGTATCCGCAACAGTAACGGGGCACTTCCCCCAGGAAAATTGACTCTCATTTTTAACAATACTTATTTTTTTATTGTAACAAATTTCTTCACACTATAGAACGTTAATGATACATAGTCTATATAATTATAAGACACGTAAATTTACATTTAGAAACCATGTTGAGAATACCCAGGTTCTTAATTTCGTGCTCGGCATTTTTTGTTGCCACTTGCTGTGACAATTGCTTTGTGCCCTTCCTGCAAATTTTATACGTACGCCAATTGGCCGGTTGCTTAAAATCACATAAATTTATATAGCGCCCCTTCAAGATCTCTACTCAGAATCGATAGCGCTCGCCTTGCGATGTGAAGAGCGTACTACAGGTTCTATCCACCTCTTTCCTCTCTGTTATAAGACGCAGTCTTTTATCTATTCGTCCTGCTTTGGGGGGAGGGGAGGGGGCGGAAAGTAAGTTTCTGGGGATGGATCGGAAAAATTACCGTTACGACGACATCCGACGACCTTTTTGTAGTCTTTCCCCAAAATTTTCTCCCGGAAATACATTTATGTTACTTCCCCAAAAAAGCTGATTACTTTTTTTCAGTACTTCACTGATTCGCAGTCGAATTCTTCCCATGTGTGAACCTGTCAAATTTCTTGGGACGAATCTTGGTTATATATATATAAGCCGATATATATGTAAATATATATATGTATATATATGCATACATATAAACTTGGGCTGAACTGAATAGGTGATTGTCACTACTCGGTCGAATACGAATACGAACACGAATACGAATAGTGTACAAAGTAGATCAACCGACAATAATGATTAACTTTCAGTCGCTGCACATAAAGAATGAGACACTAATAGTGCTAATAGTGACGCTGCTATACTTCCGCGGTACGTCCAGGCAGTATGACCAGATAATTATGTGTGTGTATAATGTATATGCACACATGTAAGCTTGGGTAACAAATAAGAAAAGATTAATAAAAATCAAAACAATTCAATCAACTGGGTGGAAGTCAGGAAGATGGCAATGGTCGAGTATCTGTAAAGTACTCGAGATATGTAAATTTCTTTCGTCCTTAATCGGTAGTTCTGATGTCACGTGACCACTGTTTGTATTCGATCCGATCGCTACTATTCGGCTGAATAATAGCCATTTGACCCCGAAGCGAAAAGGAAACGAATATTCGGTACAGCCCCTAATATAAACGGCGGTAGCTGTATTTTGATTGCTGCTGCTGCTGCTGCTGCTACTGCTGATTAAGACGGTGTCGCTTCAGGAGATGCTCATCGCAGTGGTCCCAGTTATTGGCAATTAAGAGCGTCCTTATAATGCCTGTTTTATTGAGATGTAAACGTGTCGACCTCTTTGCCTGTCTGTCTGTGTGGTTTGTTTGTTTGTCGGTCTGGGTGTCTGTCTGTGCGGCTGCTTCTCTCTCTCTCTGTCTCTCTCTCTGCCTCTGTCTGTCTCTCTCCCTCCCTCCCTCTCCCTCTCTCTCTCTGTCTGTCTCTCTCTCTCTCTGTCTCTCTCTATCTATCTATCTCTGTCTCTCTCTGTCTCTCTCCCTCTCCCTCCCTCTCTTTCTCTCTCTCCCTCTCTCTCTGTCTCTTTCTGTCTTTCTCTGTCTCTCTGTCTCTGTCTGTCTGTCTATCAGTCTGTCTGTCTGTCTGTCTGTTTGTCTTTCTCTCTCTCTCTCTCTCTTCTCTCTCTTTCTCTCTTTCTCTCTTTCTCTCTTTCTCTCTTTCTCTCTCTCTCTCTCTCTCTCTGTCTCTCTCTCACTCTCTCTCTCTCTCTCTCTCTCTCTCTCTCTCTCTCTCTCTCTCTCTCTCTCTCTCTCTCTATCTCTCTATCTCTCTCTATCCCTGTCTCTCTCTGTCTTTCTGTCTATCTGTCTGTCTATCTGTATGTCTGTCTGTCTATCTGTATGTCTGTCTTTCTCTGTCTCTCTGTCTCTGTCTGTCTGTCTATCAGTCTGTCTGTCTGTCTGTTTGTCTCTCTCTCTTTCTCTCTTTCTCTCTTTCTCTCTCTCTCTCTCTCTCTCTCTCTCTCTCTGTCTCTCTCTGTCTTTCTCTGTCTCTCTCTGTCTGTCTGTCTGTCTGTCTCTCTCTCTCACTCTCCATTTCGATCGTGCATGTCTCTGCCGCACAGATTATCCTAAATTATACGTTTCGCTAATCATCCGCTGACCGCATAATATCAGTCATCATGAACAATCGTTTACGACTAATTCTCTCTCTGGCTTTCAACTTCCGAAGACATCTCTCTTCCGTCTCATCGATCGATTGATTGGTCGTCGGGTGATCACGTGTGCAGTCGCAATTTAAGGTCATCTGTACTTAAACCTAATGGAGCAACGATCGATTACGTCAGCATGAAATCAGTCGATTGGGTGGGGTGGGGTGGGGTAGGGGTGGGGTAGGGGTGGGGTGGGGGGTGGGGGTAGGATGGGGTGGGCGCTTCATAGTATGGACAGAGTATCCTCTGCAGGAACCCTTCTCGGGTGAACCGGTATAATATGCAGACTAATCTACGGTGATTACGAATAAAATTGTTATCGACTGCAATGTCAGGCGAACCGTAATTATTGTGAAAAGAACGGTCTGCTAAATTGAGTAAAGTTTGGTATACTGGGCAAAGAATTGGGTAAAGAATAATAGGGTGTATGCTAGATTGGATAAAGAATACTCTAGATTGGGTGGAATATCATATAAGGAAGAAATTTTGGCATAAGAATATTACGCTTATATGGGATAACGAATGCAAATTGGGTAAAGATTGCTGAACTGGGTAGGCCTATATAAAGAATTGGGTAAACGAATAGATCTATAGTATATTAAGCAAAGAATACCAATATATAGGCAAGGAATTCTAAATTGTCTAACAAATGCTAGATTTCGAAAAGGATTCGGTAAAGATTAGGCTATGATAAGCACTATAGAAGCATATGTTATGTGCATCAGAATATAATTTCAGCTCGCGCTCGAACATATTTTCAGGATAATTATTCATGAAACGCAAGATTCGAACGGTGTAAGTCATTTTATTATCTAATTCATTGCAAGACAAAGGCAATTTTCTTCTCTAGGAACACATGACGAGTCAACTTCTTATCGTTTTATTTGGTTCTGATGCGATTAAGAGGGGAGGCAAAATTTTCGGTGATCTTTGCCAGAAAAAATCTGATGACCTTTCTTTAGTCGTTTGGTCTCACCGTATACTTACTTTTCTCTCGGCTGCATTGATTTAATGCTTGCTGAAACCAAATGGGGGCCACGTCCTATATGCACTTGTTAAATGAGGAGCAATGGCCGGATTGCCCCCTGGATCCGCCCCTGTAACGACCCGCAGGCAACCACCATCTGCTTCTAAGTATAAGAGCATCGGACAAAGTTCTTCATAATTATATTGCAAATTTGAGCGTCGAAGAAAAAACAACAGTAGAGTCTGTAATAATCATATTGGTGTTTACCGCGATTTTGTGTGGCAATTTCTGTTGTATGCCTTATTCTTAGTGGTAAGCTAACGTCTGGGTTCAATATGAGAATTGTAGAAAAATAACTGGGAAATGTCAGACTGTGATCCACTCGGAGTTATATGTATGCAAGGAAGACATAAACATGGAACCTTAAGAAATACTGGTGGGCGCACTCTTAGCGGTGATGACTGGAAATTTTTCTAGTGCCTTCCTTTAGAAGTAGCGACTGTGGTCATTTTCCTGTCATCATTAGATCTATTCTCTTAGCATGAACGTGGGTGGCAATTTTTCTGGCGTCATACTCTTTTATAGCAGTAATGATAATGCCAATTTTGCTTGCGTCTTACTCTCAGCAGAAATATCTGAGGCAATTTCTCTGATTTTTTAACTCTTATCAGTGACTGACGTCTGCTAATTGCTGGCTAAAACATGGAACCATGAGAAAGACTTGAGACAGACTTGCAGAGGTATAGCCTAAACATAGCAGTTATGTCTGTCACAGTCTGTGAGCATTTCTAGTGCCTTCTACGAGAAGTAATGCCTCTGGCCATTTATCTAATGTCTCTCCAATTTCTCTGGTGTCTTATTTTATGGACTTATATAGCGCCCCTTCAAGTGACCTATACAGGAGCGCTCCCAGCCCTGCCACAGTTACATAAAAGGACTTGATTTATAAAACAAAGTTTGCTTGGTCATAGGTATTAAACAAAGTTTGCTTGGTCAGAAGTATTATTATGCGCAGCGCCGAAGAGAGAGTTTACTTTAACACTTGCACTGTATAGGCCAGGCCTAACTTGACATTTGATGGCACTTTTCGTGTAGGTTATCTAGTAGTAATACTACTAGATAACCTACACATACTGCTACTGTAGTATAGTAGCTAACAATGCATCAAAAATGTCATAATTGCCTGGACAATTACACAACGAGCAACGGTTGCACAATTAATTATTATCGTTGTTGTTGACTCTTCTCTGTGAAACCTCGCCGAGTGCGATTCTGGCTTGGAGGAATTTCTGCTTTTAAACGCAGGCAGATCTCAGCCATCAACCTCCTTCCCTCACCTAACCCGCTCCCACTTGGGAACGTCTAATGGTCTCCACTGACCCAGATAGTCTGCTGGTCCATTAACGGTCTGGACAGTGGACACGCCGCGCTCGGAATCGCTTGAGGTCATTCGTGCAGCTGCCAGCGTTTTTCTCCGCAGCAACGTAAAGCAGTCGTCAATGTCTAACTGTCACGTGGACACGTACGACGTGATGCGAACGAACGTCAGGTAAAATTGTACCAACTTCGTGTCTAATGCTGCAGGTGAAATAATACTAATAATATGGACCAAGTACATTGCACTGTGAAACGAACGAATTAGAGATATTTATTTGCCAAACCTTTCGATGCTACTTCTGCTGCTGCGTTATAATGACTGAAGCATCGTAATTCTTAAAAATAGACGCGAACGTCGTACAAATAATATTTGCTTAGGCCTATTCAATGTCGTATGCATGCAATTGTTAGGCTTTGCTGGCGAAGAAACTACGTCGGGGAATAATATTGTAAATTGTAATCGAGCAAATAAACAAGTGCAGCTGGTTCAGATCGAATGCCTGAGACAGACAGAAAAAGTGTCTCTCACGCAAGACAGACTGACGTAAATGTCTGGATTTCCTAAAGTATCCAAAGGATTATTATAGGCAAGCCCGTAGCCAGGGTTTTATTTGGGTGGGTGGGTGCTTCTTCGGTTTCCCGTCCGAAAAAATTGATGACCTTTTTTTAGTCATTCGGTCGAAATCTTTAGAAAGTGTCACCAACTTTCCCTTCCGAAAAAACTGCAGACTTTTTTAGTCACCACTCCGACTTTCTTACCATTTTCGCCTAATTTCATGTTTTTCCCATTATGTGCTATTGAATGCATTTTATTTTACATTTTTCATTTCGGTGGGTGTTTTCATGGTTTTGTTTCTAGGTTTTTACATCATGTGCTAGTTAATGCATTGGATTATTTTTTACATTTTCCATTTCGGGGAGGTGTTCAAACACCCAAAACACCCCCTAGCTACGGCCATGATTATAAGACTAAGCAGCTTATGACTGACGTACATGTAAATGTCTGGCTGTCTGAATTTCCTAAGCAAGCATACAAAGTATTATTATAGCCCTAAACATCTTGTAACCTTCTGGGAGTCAATTCTTGAGACGTAGAGACTGATTTCTTCGCTTCAGTATAGACCGTTAATAAAAGCGACGTGTGGACAAAAATACGTCTTCATGGAAATAAAGATGCCTTGGGTAAATACTAAATAGATCGACTTTGATACAAAACATTTACCTGTCAGATATCATCTTAATATGTTTATTTCTTTCATTCGTTCATTAAAATTAATTTTCATGCCTATAGCTTCTCTCTTCAAGGGGATTAGGCCTACTCATAGGCGCTCCATGCAATCCCAGCTCGGTTAAATGTGCACAAAACCGCAATTCTTAATACTTACGTATAGACCTACAGTAATAATTTATTTAACTGCAGTATAGAGTAATAGGCAACTCGAGGGGACCAAATCTATTGCATTTATATTTATCTACATTGTAAATTCCTGCTCATGATGTTAAGCGTAGGTTTGATGTAGGCCTATGTAGCCTATATCTCTAGAGTCTATAGGGAATATAATAACGTATTTAATCTGGAAATGTATACAGCAAGTTCCATTTTTCGTTACTGCATCTCAAACGCTCATAAATTGGACAAATTCACGAATATTTCTAATTAGCTTTAGGATCTCGTGTAAATATGGTCACTGTTGTTGTGTTTAAAATTTCAGACAATTCCTAAAAGTTTTGACCGAGTTATGGCACTTTGTTTTGTGTTCTACTTTTCATCCTGACACAGCGTACATGTAGTTAGTCTTATAGGCGCTCTCATGGCAGCATTACAGTTCCGGGTCAATGAGAAAGATATCAAGCAGCTAGGGCAATGATGAGGGTAGGAGTGGGACCCAACGAAAATCTTATTGCGGATTGAGGGGGAGATCAGCTCGCATGAGATGGCCCATTGTGACAACGGTTGGGTGCTGGACCGTGTCAGTAATAACCAGAGGAAGTAGAAGATAAAGTTGATTCGCGTATACCGTATTTGGCTGGAGGAGACAACGGTCGGAGATTTGCGCATTAAATAGAAAAGAAATTTAGAGACTTATCCCTGTTGAGTACTTGAGACTAAATGCAATGCCTTGTATTGGATGCGTGAAGCAACGGGAAGCCAGTGTAAGGTATCTGTCATTTATAGGTAGAAATGTGTGAGAAGCGAGGGGGAACGAGCAATGAGGGAATTGCTACCGAGTCCAGAGCCGACTGAGAATAAGATAATAGGATATAGACAAATTAAAGTCAGTCAAGATCCAGAATAGTATACCGTTGTTCAACGTCTTTACCAAGTTCAATGCTATTATCATCAGACGGTCAAATAGACAAACAAACAGACACATTGATCGGGAGACATAGAGTGCAAGAGACCAAGTCAACAAGAAATGCATGTTCAAGTCTTCAGAGAGAGAGAGAGAGAGCCATGGCTTTTATTTATCTTGTGCATAGCAAGTTAACTAGCTTTGTTACTTACCAGTATACTTCACCAAGTTAACTAGCTTTGTTACTTACCAGTGTGCTCCACCAGGTAAACATTGTTGCAAAATAAATTAATAGGTATGTATTCAGTATAATAGATAAATGAATTTTCATGCGGAACCTGGTAAAGACGTTGAATAACGCCACAAATTATCCGAGTGACATGGATTGATTGATTGATTGATTGACTTATTGTCTGATGGATCGACTGACTGTTTGAATGACTGATAGACTGATTGATTGATTGACTTACTTACCTACTTACTAACTGATTGAATAATTGATTGATTGACTGATTGACTGCTCGATTTATTGATTGATTGACTGACTCTTTGAATAACTGATAGGCTGATTGATCGATTGATTGGTCGACTATTTGATTGATTGAATGATTGATTGATTGATTGATTTATTTATTATATGACTGTTTGACTGACTGATTGATCGATCGATTGACTGATTGACTGATTGATTGCTCGATTGACTGATTGACTGATTGATTGCTCGATTGATTGATTGACTGACCGTTTGAACTTTGAATGACTATTACACACCGACTGAGTGATTGACAGATTGACTTGCTAACTGACTTACTTACTTACTAACAGACTGGCTGATTGATTGATTGATCGAGTATACATTTGTCACGGCGTCCTAGCGAGCCCTCGAATATCGCATATTTAACCAATTCATTTCATACGACCTTCTCTGTAGGTTCTCGCAATTAGTCGACCTCCCTGCTACACCATGCCATCAGTCAGTGCTACATAACGACGCAGGAAGCCAATAAAAGTAGACTGTTCACTGGTTGAATTCGAGCATTCAAAGTGGACGCATCCGTCATTATGAGGTGAATTGGAGAAGAGAGAAGGAAGGAAGGATGAATGAGGGATCATAGATCCTCATAGATCCTCGTAGATCCTCGTTGCTGTCCTGCTGTTTGATGGATGTCCGCATTACCATGTCATATAATTATTTCACGATGATATTCCGCTTTGAATCGCACGCCTGCAACATCACATACCACCGGGCTCTTTCATTCTTTGAGGCTTGTCGTGACGCCATAATAATATAATACACCAAGCCATGACACAGCACACCACTACATACCCTACTATATACACCATGCCAGCGCCATGCTATGTGGGGCGCAATGGTGCAGTGGGCATGCTCGTTGCCTTGCAGCCGAATTGTTGCAGGTTCGAATCCACCTCAAGCCGCCGCGTACGGACCTTGGGCAAGTCGCTCACTCGCAATTGCTCAGCGCTTCTGCGTGAAACTCCGATTCTGTGTCCGCGCTGTCGGCAACGCTTCTGAGTAGTATCTTGAAGGGGCGCTATAACAAGCGCACATACACGCTGGAATCGGGAGCGCCTCTGGATAGTTTTTTCTTGAAAGGATGCTACCTAAATTTCCGAATGAATGAATACATGCATGCCACATCACGCCATGCAATACCACACCATTACATGCCATACCACAACATACCATGTCATGTCATATATAACACGTCTTAATATTGTGGATGCTGCATTGCTGCATTCAACCATGTTACTATGCCACGCGATTACGTTAAGTGGCATGCGCGACACGCTGACATTCTCTCGTTCGCCGACTGCTGCGTCTCATGGAGGGGGGAAAGTCCTCCCAGGAATGACAGACCCCCCAGGACAATAAAAGGTGGTCGGAAAAAATGTCGGGGCAAATTAGGGTGCCATCACTGTCCGTCCGCCACAACGAACGCCGCCCACCAGAGCGGCCCCCTGTCCCACTCCCCCAGAAACCTGACCAACCCACTAAAAAACCCAGGGTGACTAGATCATACTTGGGACTGCAGGGACAATGATGCAACGGTGCTCTTTCTCGGTGACTGGCCCTAGAACCTGTAATGGGCTCCCTGTTGCGCTCCGCCTGGTGGCTAGAGGCCACACCACTATGTTCATTTCCAGCTTAAAACTGCCTCATTTAGCCGTGGTTGAACTGAGAGCGCTTCTGAGTAGATGCATTGAATGCGCGCTATAGAAGATTCTTTTTAATGGTGCGCTATAGAAGATTCATTCTAATGGTGCTCCGTAAAAGATCACATTGAAGGTGCGATATATAAAAACTCATTACAAACATGAAATTAATTCGTAAACATTCTCTGCCCAGGATCAACATCCACCGACTGAAGACGATGCATTGAGAGACGTCACCACCAGAAACCTAAACGGGTTCTGACCCACAACCAACCACAAGATGTCCTCACCCTCCTCCTCATCCTCCTCCTCATCATCATCCTCGGGGTATGAATACACCATCCACCTACACCCCCACCAACAGAAGCACCAGATCGAAATCGCCGTCATCGAACTATCACGTCACCACAACAACGTCACAACTCTCGACCACATGACGTCACATGACGTCATCGTCACTAACGCGTCACAGCCCGTCATCGAGTCGTTCGCGTACGTCTGTCTCTGCTACGACTTCGTCATCGAGGCCGTCCTCATGGGTCTCCTCTGCGTGCTGGGGCTCGCCGGGAACGCGGCGTCGACGGTCTGCCTCTGGCACGAGAAGTCCAACACGGCCACTCCCTTCCTGCTCATCTCGCTGGAGATCGCTGACAGCCTCTTCCTTGTCACCGTATTCATACTCCGGGTCATCCCTTCCTTCGACACCTTCGCCGTCAAGCTGCCGTGGCTCGACGGCGTCTGGCCGTACATCGGTAAGTACGTCTACCCGTGCGCGTTCATCGCCGAGACGGGCACCATATACCTGACGATCCTGGTCACCCTCAACCGCTACGTGTCTGTCTGTCACCCGTACCGCGCGTCCCGGCTCTGCTCCGTGCGCTACGCCCGGAGGCAGGTAGCGGCCGTGTGCTTCTTCTCGCTCGTCTTCAGCCTGCCGAGGTTCTTCGAGTACGGCGTCAGCGGCGACTCGAAGCTCGTCGAGACAGCGATGTACAAGCACACGATCTACAAGATCCTCTACTCGAACCTCTTCTACTTCCTCGTCCTCTTCCTCGTTCCGCTACTGACTCTCGCCTTCCTCAACCAGCGGCTCATCACGGCGCTGAAGGAGACGCGACGAAAACGCGCCCAGCTCTTGCGGCAAATGAAGGACGCGCCCAACCCGAGCGAGGACGACATCACGCTGATGCTGATCGTCGTCGTCATGGTATTCGTCGTGTTTCAGACGCCGGCGATGTTCACGCAGGTGCTGATCAGCAGCCTCAGCAGCTCGTACACGCTCTGTCCCAGCTGGTTCTTCTTCTACGAGCGCATCAGTGATCTGCTCGTGGTCGCAAATTCGTCCATTAACTTCATCATCTACTGCTTCTGTAGTCGGAGATTCCGACAGATCCTGCGTAACATCGTCTGCGGCGCAGGCGTCGTTGATTGCAAGCAGCCGAAGGGAAGCGACAGTTGGCGCAGTAAGACTCGCTTCCTCTGTTGGCCGCCGCCGCACGCCACTGGAGCCACCGTCGCCAAAGATGACGTCATTCAGCTGTGATCTCTTATCGGGAATGCTTGCTCAATGGAGTTTCTTCCTTTGACGCTGGCGGAAGGGGTATAGTGAGAGAGAGAGAGAGAGAGAGAGAGAGAGAGAGAGAGAGAGAGAGAGAGAGAGAGAGAGACAGACAGACAGACAGACAGACAGACAGACAGACAGATAGACAGACAGACAGACACCGATAAAGAGGCAGAACGACGCATGCTGTGGCGACATCTATAAAGATTAATGATCGCAATCCAGTCTCAGTGTCGAGGAAGTGGCAGGGATCGTCTCAAAACTCCTGGGAGCTACCGAGAAGTGACCGCTTGAGAACTGCCGTGACCACTAACTAACTAACTTAGAAACTTTGGTTACTGAGCACGGTACTATTGATAGCAGAGCGAGTGTGGTTACTCAACTGGCGACTATGCCTGTCGGTGAGTCGGCACAGAAAGCATCAGGAAATTTTCTACGAACCCTCTGAAAATTTTCCTGGTACGGTGTTGCTTTGGCGTGTTAGATGTAGGCCTAACGACAGTAACAATAATTTCTATATCAAAACGACTGTTGTCAAATAATTTCCGAAGGAGTTCATGTAGGCTATTATAGGCCCATACTACCACGTATACAATGTAGGTCTACATACATGTACATCATACATGAGATTGAGATGCGTTTACATAAGACAATACAATACAACTGGCATTGTTCTTTTTTGGTCTTTTGTCTCAAGTTCAGAAGTGCACATTTGAAGGTCATTGCAACGAAATACACCGTAAACAAATCAGAGAAAATCTGTCAGATCTATGATAAGAAACAAAACCATAGGATATTATGACATACAAAATGTGAGCAGGCTCACGGCAATACCGATGAATACTGTACTGTAGCTACCCAGCCCTCATGTCTTTGAAGTCGACCACTGACTTTGTCCTTTACTTCCTTTCACACAAAGTGAAAAATAGTAATATTGAGCTCAGGCGGGACACCTTAAATCACCCCGAATGCCGCATGCTTTCCGCGGCCTGCAGGTTCGACAGTAGATCGGGCAGCATATAGATCATTTTTACTGGAAAATTAAGGGAGTGCATGGTAATGCAGCAGACAGCCGAGCCGGTTACAATCTTGCTTCAGTGCTGAAGTTCAATTATAAGGATGGTCTCTCTGCCTATGTAACTCTGTGTCTGTCTCTCCGTCTCTGTCTATCTGCCTATGTATCTCTGTGTCTGTCTTTCTGCCTCTGTCTCTTAGACTCTGTCTATCTGCCTCTGTTTCTCTGCCTCTGTCTCTCTGCCTCTGTCTCTCTGTCTCTGCCTCTGTCTCTCCGTCTTTGTCTATCTGCCTCTGTTTCTCTGCCTCTGTCTCTCTGCCTCTGTCTCTCTGTCTCTGCCTCTGTCTCTCCGTCTTTGTCTATCTGCTTCAAATATTGTACCTGCATATTTAAGCTCGTTTGGCGTCATCCGTCTAAAGCTTCTCTCTCTCTCTCTCTCTCTCTCTCTCTCTCTCTCTCTCTCTCTCTCTTTATAATCGATCGCGCTCTTCCTATCTGTCTGTTTTGCAGGATGAAACTTTATGCTAGTCGGATCAGCACACACATGTTCTTCCTCTCTGGAATTATGAAAAATAAACTTGGATTTTTAACGATGGCGTTATTCCGTTCGAAAGTCGCAAACCCAAAGTCTCAAACTCAAGGTCTCAAGCTCAAAGTCTCAAGCCCGAAGTCTCAATTTAAGCTCAAAGTCTCAAGCTCAAAGTCTCAAGCCCAAAGTCTCAAACTCAAAGTCTCAAGCCCAAAGTCTCAAACTCAAAGTCTCAAGCCCAAAGTCTCAAGTTTTGAAGTGACGCATTATAAGTTTTCAATAATTGCAATGCATCATCGGTTGCCTTACACCAAAAGTACAGCTCTACACTCTAGGCTATATCGAATTAAGAAGGCCAGTAACTATAAGAAGCTTGAAGCACTCCGCATACGTTCCCTCACAATAATCTAAGCTAACCGGTTTCGTGTGAACGAGATAATGAAAAATCCAGAGTGCCATAGTAATACAGGTCCACAGGTCAATCATTCATATTAGTGTACAAATAAATAATTCATAGTATACGGGTTGATCAGTCTAAGAAATGTGCAGTGAGCAGCTGCTATGCCTCCTCTCTGCCTGTCTGTCTATCTGTCTGTCTGTCTGTCTGTCTGCATCAGTTTATGCACGAGACCAGTTTCAGCTTAGAGCGACAGACAGTTTATCACCTGCTCAGAATTAAGACGAGGTGCCTAATAGAGGAAGAGTATATTATATAGTCTACGTATATCAGGAAGCAGGAAGCAGCCGCTTTCTCATTTACTTGACTGTTGCTCTCAAAGATCTTTTGTCAATAATATTTGAGTCTGGAGCAGTTTTGTGTTAAGGTTTTGGCAAATAAAACAATACTATAATTTTTATGATTGATATCGAATATAACCTACATGTATATATATAATTATTTTTGCTTTCATAAATTAGCAAACGGCGTTTGCTATCACTGACCCCGAACTAAACAATTTCCAATATTCGACACTTATTGTGGTCAAAGCATAGTTGTATTGTAGTCACAACGCAGTCAAAACTGTAGTCACAATGTAATTGAATTTGTCGGAATGTACGATAGTCAAATTGTAGTTATAATGTAGTCAAATTCTGTCACAGTGTAGTTGAATAATATAATCACTGTAGTCACAATCTACAATACTGCGATCAATTTTAGTCAAACAATTGTAGTCGTGTCGTAGCCAGGGCTTAAAGTGTGGCTGGACGGTCATGGACGGCGTCCATGCACTTATTTTTAAATCTGAAGGCCGTCCTGCCACTTATTGGCCAGCACAGCCTAGAAAGGCAAGGGGCGTCCAGGCACTTCTTTTGCAAAGGTAAGAGGCGTCCATGCACTTATTTTTCCACACTTTCAGCACTGGTCGTAGCCCTATTGTTTCGACTTAATTGTTTCGACTTAAATTGTTTCGACTTAATTGTTTCGACTTAAATGTTGGCGAGTTTGACTAATGACCGCAATTAACGGGCGCTATTCTTATCTGACACCCTGCATAGAAATCCGACTCCCACCTCTAGTCTATAGCTATAGGTAGGGCCTCGCTTTCAGCGGTTGGGAAACCAGCGTAGAGACTATTTTTTAGAACAGGTAGCCGAGGAGCCAGCGTATATGCAGAGAACCATAGTATACGTCACTTCCAGTGGGATAGGGGCTCAGTCTACATGCTATTACGTACATCCGGTGGTCTGGAGTCCGGCCTACATTCCATTGTGCGCTTCACGAGGAACCAGCGTACAGGTTATTGGAACAGGGAACCAGCCTAGACCACGTGATTCAATCAGAAGATACAGTCTTTGGCCGGATAGTCCCTGAGGCTTGACACAGCCGTCCTGAAAAAAACCTCATATTCCGAGCTGGCTTTTTTACGCTTTTGACGTATACGCATTTTAACGATCGCATTTTTTTAACAGCATTGCATCCGCCATCGACGTGAGCAAAAAACGCACCCAATTCTGACGATCATGTCTCTATAGACTATGCGTAGCAGGAAGTAGTAGCAATTTCAGCTGCTGGGGTGGGTGGTGGTGGTGGGGGTGAAGCATAGTAATAGGGAACGAAGAAGTCGATGGCTAGTCAACGTGGGGCCCCGTCCTGTTCATCTCCGCTTCCTTGCGGCTATAATTTGCGATGAATTGACCGCTGGCGATGTCGGCCATAGCAACCCAGCTGGACGAATGCGAGATTGGGCTTCTTGTCGTCTACTCGGTCTGTGTTCCAGGCACGCTGCGCTGGAGCTTCGTGCAGGCAGGTTCATTTGAACGAGGCGTCTAAGATACGAACGAGGTTAAATAGAGAGACACAGGTCTCCATTATAGTGTCTGAGTATGCATGTATGTATGTTTATGTATGTATGTATGTATGTATGTATGTATGTATGTATGTATGTATGTATGTATGTATGTATGTATGTATGCATGCATGCATGCATGTATGTATGTATGTATGTATGTATGTATGTATGTATGTATGCATGTATGTATGTATGTATGTATGTATGTATGTTTATGTATGTATGTATGTATGTATGTATGTATGTATGTATGTATGTATGTATGTATGTATGTATGTATGTATGTATGTATGTATGTATGTATGTATGTATGTATGTATGTATGTATGTATGTATGTATGTATGTATGTATGTATGTATGTATGTATGTATGTATGTATGTATGTATGTATGTATGTATGTATGTATGTATGTATGTATGTATGTATGTATGTATGCATGCATGCATGCATGTATGTACATGTATGTATGTATGCATGTAGGCCTATGTGTGCGCATGTATGTGTAGTTGTGTATGCATTTATTCATTCATTCGAGATTTTATATAAACGCCTCTGCAAGGGAACTACTCAGAAGCGCTCTCAATTCTTACATGGCAAAAGCACAGTTTAGCTGAATAAAAATGCTTCAACAAGAGCCCCAGGAGGCAGACGGTAACTCTTGCAGTGGAAACGCATTCCAGACCACTCGGCTCACCGCATAAAAGATTCGATTCTGCATGATTGCAGCTCATGCGAATGGAGCCAAAAAGCATGCGCCCCTTCTGTGCAGAACATATATGGGGCGGTGACTATGGATCAATAGAGTAATAGATCTCTTGCAGTTATATAGTCTGGAGCATCAAGAAGCTGACCTTGCCAAACCAGAGCAGCGATGCAATGCGCTGTCAGGTATACAGGAAGCCAGTAATTTGTCCAATTATTATAGACGCGTTGCAGAACGTATAAGACTCGATACATGCGCACTATTCGATTTCGTGCGTTTTTATATGACATGTTCACCGTGCACTGGACATTAATTAAATGCAGGCATGTAAACGCACTTATCCACGTAATGTAACCATCCACGTATGCATGTATTATTACGTGCATAGGCTATTACGTGCATACGTGTAGGCCTATGCATGTGCTCTTGTTATCTATAGTGCCCCTTCAAGATTGCTACTCAGAAGCGCTCCCGACTACTGCGCGGACACTTAATCGCGAGTTTCATGCCGAAGCGCTGAGCAATTGCGAGTGAAGAACCTACCCAGGGTCCCTTCGAGGTGGCTTGAGGTGGATACGAACCGGCAACCCGCCGGCTGCCAGGCATCGAAAATATCCACTACACCACCGCGCCCCACAATTATATGATAAAAGCCGGTCGAAGTTCTTATAGAGCAGTGAATTAAATCAGATGGAGAGGCATCTCCATTAACTCTGACACGAAGATTGGCCTATCAATTATATATCCTCCATCTCCTATTTATCCACCATAAGGTCATCTGACATCCGGTGCAAGAGGATTTGAACCTGTCGCCAAGATGTGCAATGCGGCTAATGATCTGTCAGTCAAGGCGAGACCCTCCAATCCCATTATACCTGCCACGCACCTGCCGTCGTTGCCGCTCAAGTGCACTTTCGATTACGCCATAATACCTTGAGGCGCACATCAAGACTCTCTGACAAGCACCTGGACTTCCGCTGTCGAGCGTTCAAGATCCTTCACATAACACCGACGCGATGACCTAGTAATTATTATTATTTTTATAATTGTAATTATTACTATTATTGTTTTTATTATTATTATTATTATTATTATTATTATTATTGTTTTTATTATTATATATATATATTATTATTATCATTATTATTATTATTATAGCATATACAAACAATAATTATTATTAATTATTATCATTGCTATTACCATTACTACTACTACTGCTACTGAGTGCTACTGCAACTACTACTGCTACCACTTCTACTACAACAATAACTACTACTACTACCGCTACTACTACTACTACTACTACTACTACTACTACTACTACTACTACTACTACTACTACTACTACTACTACTACTACTACTACTACTACTACTACTACTACTACTACTACTACTACTACTACTACTACTACTACTACTACTACTACTACTACTACTACTACTACTACTACTACTACTACTACTACTACTACTACTACTACTACTACTACTACTACTACTACTACTACTACTACTACTACTACTACTACTACTACTACTACTACTACTACTACTACTACTACTACTACTACTACTACTACTACTACTACTACTACTACTACTACTACTACTACTACTACTACTACTACTACTACTACTACTACTACTACTACTACTACTACTACTACTACTACTACTACTACTACTACTACTACTACTACTACTACTACTACTACTACTACTACTACTTGAGTGATTGCTGTTATTTTAGAAGTTGAAATCAAGTGGCCAGTGTTAAGAATAAAGTCGATTGTGCTCGGAATTAAGTCGCTATAACAAAGAACAAAATCGAGAGAGGCAGAGGAAGAGATCGATGAAGAATGAAAGAAAGCAAGAGAAAGCAATACATATAGAGACAGACAGACAGACAGACAGACAGACAGACAGACATGCAGGCATACAAGTAGACATAGAAGTAGACATACAAGTAGACAGCGTGAAATTAAACGAGAACCAATTCGAATGCATGTGACAGATTTTCACCAACAGATACGGTTTCGTTTGCCGTTCAATTCGTCTGCTTAGATAAATGATTCTTCTGAATTTCCCAACAGTATACCTTGCTCCTTATTCACCTTTCCATCGTCCTCCCACTCCTCCTCCTCCTCCACCTCATCACCCCTTCTTCCTTCTCCTCCTCCTCTTTTTCCTCCTGCTCTTCCATTATTTTGTATGCATCCACGTATCCATCTCAGTATACGTATGCTCCTTCCGTATTATAGATCCCTCGCTCCCAATCCCGATTTGGTCAACGGGGACTTGAAACCCAACTGCAGGGTCGTCCGTCTTCCTCCCTTTAGCTTCCAAAAGACCTAATTGAGAGACGTCGTTACACGTTTTCGCAGTGGCGAACGAAACGCACCCTGATGGGAATTTCCCCATCTGTTTTCACTCTGGTTGCATTGCCTTCACAATAGTCGACAAGAAGCAATAGAAAGAGAGAGAAAGAGATAGAGAGAGAAGGAGACAGGTCTGGTTTCTTCTTGGTTTCTTTACCCGCGTGCAAACGAGAGGCGTGAAAACAAAAGAAGTCGACTTTGTCTTCTCGAGATGTGTGCAAGTCTTGAAGAAAGTATCTTCGTCGCTTCTGCGCGAGTAGCAAACAATCCGAATGAAAGT
Organism: Lumbricus terrestris; assembly: GCA_949752735.1. Classification (NCBI taxonomy): domain Eukaryota; kingdom Metazoa; phylum Annelida; class Clitellata; order Crassiclitellata; family Lumbricidae; genus Lumbricus; species Lumbricus terrestris. Next base: position 40,633,259 of record OX457045.1, on the reverse strand, counting down.
GGTTTATCGAATTTAGCGGAACTTAACGTCAGTTAACGTTGCCGTTACCGTGACACGCGGCGCGGTCCCACGGTGCCACTATACACGTATACGGGCATGGCAACAGATAGGCTTAGGACAAAAGACAGACGGTGTAGAATTCACGTGAGAACTTGAAGTGATGTAGGGAAATGAGAATGGGAGCGAGAGGAGGGAGAGCAGGCGCAGGAAGAGGAAGAAAAGAAAGAAGAAGAAGAAGAAGAAGTAGAAGAAGGAGAAGAAGAAGAGGAGGAGGAGGAGGAGAAGGAGGAGGAAGAAGAAGAAGAAGAAGAAGAAGAAGAAAAGAAGAAGAAGAAGAAGGCGAAGAAGAAAAAGAAGAAGAAGAAGAAGAAGAAGAAGAAGGAGGAGAAGGAGTAGAAGAAGGTGAAGGAGAAGGAGAAGGAGAAGAAGAAGAAGAAGGAGAAGGAGAAGGAGTAGAAGAAGGAGAAAGAGAAGGAGAAGGAGAAGGGGAAGGAGAAGGAGAAGGAGACGGAGAAGGGGAAGGAGAAGGAGAAGGAGGATAAGAAGAAGAAGAAAAAGAAGAAGAGGAAGAAGAAGAAGAAGAAGAAGAAGAAGAAGAAGAGGAAGAAGGAAAAGAAGAGGAGGTTATTGAGGGAAGGAAGTTGACGAAGAAAAGAGAGTCACTAAACAAAAGGGATTGCGCTATAGGGATTTGCAATACATGGAGAATTTATGCAAAGAGAAGAATAAGAGAAGCAACGTTGCAATGAAAGCGGAGAAGAAAGGAGGACGGAAACTGTGGAAACTGTGGAAAATGTGATTGGAAAAGAATATCTTAATTAAACGACTGCATCGAATGGCAAACAGAGAAACTGAATGAAGTGCATGTGTGTGTTGACACAAAATCAATCCCATTATTACAATCGCATTTTGTAGCCCCAGTACCACTTCCACGTCAATCACTACCACCACCGTCACCACCATCAACACCACCACCACCACTACCACCATCACTACCACTACCACCATCACCGCCACCAACAGCAAAAACACCACCACCACTACCACCACCACTACCATAGGCGGAGTTTATGAGGGGCTAGAGGCGTGGCTAAGCCCCCCAAGAAGACCCAGATTCATTATTTTTGCCTTGTAAATGGTATCTTTTCCCGGGCTTAGCCCCCCCCAAGGAGGTTTTAGCCCCTCCAAGAACGGAAACCAAACTCCGCCCATGACCACTACCACCACCACCGCATTCGCCCATGCATGACCAAATTCGGACTGGCAAGTCAGACAACTGTGGATTTTGATAGCCTGAAAGGTGAATAATAATCTTCCCTGTAAGACGATTTAGTCCTTTGTGTGCCATGAGGTCCCGTATGCAAAATGGTGTTGTATCCCTATGTGGTTTTCCGCCATTCGTTCGTTTACTCGTTCATTCATTCGTTCATTCATTTCGAACACTTCCTTGTTGTACCGAATGTTTTGCGCACCTCTGTATACTGTATAGTTGCCCGCTAATAAAAGTCAACTAGCCAGAAGCAACCGTCGCATTGATATCAAGGAATCTTTACGGGTACGTGGTAATAAAACGTAGCTTACAGACGCGTTGCATGCGCGCAAAACCCCTCTTGGTCTCTTCGAATCAGCGCAGCCAATGTGAACGAGGGTCAAGGCTAAGGGTCGAGAGGTTACTGCCAACCCTCGGATCATCACCCAGTTTCAATTATATGTGACGCTCGTTTATAGAGCTATTTTATTTTCTCCTGGTAATTCCGCTTCTTATCCCACGCGATGCGTTTTGTCAAACTACATCGTCCTGGAAGGTTGAGATGTATTATTATAGTCCTGGTTGTTCCATTCGGTGGATCGAAGACGCCAGCGCTTGAATACACGACAGTGATGCGGTCGGAGAGGCGGCACAAAGGCCGGCGGAGGAAGACCGTAGGTGCGAAGCAGCCGCGGTGGACGTTGGATTAATAAGTGCTAAAAGACGGTGAGACAACAAAGGCCGGGTTGTTTCTTTCGGGGAAACCCTAGAGACGTTCTCATAACAGGAAAACGTATATCAATGGAGGCGACAACAACAACCGGCCACACTCATCCCCCTTTCCCCCAATGACCTTCAATGTCAATGTGACGACTCATGTGTGGATGAATCGATGGATGGAAGGAAGAGAGGGAGGATGGACGAGGGAACAGGACCGAAATGGCGAATGGGTGGAAGAATGGATGGATGGAATAATGGATGGGTGGATCGATGGATGGATGGATGAAAGGATGGAGGAAAGGATGGATGGAGGGATATATGTTTGGATGGATGGATGAAAGGATGGAAGGATGGAAGATTGGAAAGATGGAGGGATAGACAGATGGAAGGATGGATGGAAGGAAGGAAGGATTGATGGATGGATGGATTGATGGATGGATGGATGGATGGATGAATGGATGGAGGGATGGATGGATCGATGGATGGATGGATGAATGAAAGGATGGATGGATGGATGGATGGATGGATGGATGGATGGATAAAAGGATGGGTGGATGGATTGAAGGAAGGATGAAAGGATCTAAGGATGGAAAGAAGGATGGAAGTATGGAAGGATGGATGGATGGAAGGCTGGAAGGATGGAAGGACAGACGGGTGGAGTGATGGTCGAGCAGACAGACGGACGGACGGATGGACGGACGAAAGAAGGGAGAGTGATGTCTGTTGTGCAAAGGAAGACAAATGATAGGAGTTCGTGTTGAATCGAATCAGTGTACGTTGCTCGGAAGTCAATCAATACAAATTGTCTGATGATTTAAAGAACATCCGGTGAAGCCTATCATCAGACATGGATGAATGAAAGGATGGAAGGAGCCATGGAGGGATGGATGGATACATGGATGGATGGATGGATGGATGGATGGATGGATGGATGGATGGATGGATGGATGGATGGATGGATGGATGGATGGATGGATGGATGAATGAGAGGATGAAAGGATGGAGGGATGGATGGATAGATGGATCCATCCATCCATCAGACATCAACGTCGTCCTTTACACGACCAATCACGGTGGTAGTAATAAAAAAATTGCAATTAGAGCAGTAATAGCGCTATAGTAATAACAACTAAAACAATTATAAGTAACTTCTGTAGCGCAGATATATTATTATAAAATAGGCGCTATAATAATAGTGCACACGACGGGCCATCGATGGTGAAATTCCACCGCTGTTTATATTCCGGCAGTGCTAGTCCCAAGCGTGGATAAAGGAGGAGGTCCGCTAATCATCTTTCCAATGGAAGTGTCGTTATACATCAACAAGATGTAATAAAAAAACGCCCAAACCTTGCAGCCGTTGACTAAATCGATATTCAGCAGATCGGACAGAAAGCAAATCGAAAAGTTTAAGTTGTTGAGTGATGAGATATGATTAATTAAAAATTTAAAACAAACATTGGTTGCGACGTCCACAGCAAACATGTCTCCCATTACGAATAAATTTACCGACGTTTATTTCCAATGACATCGCTGAAGGTACGCCTGGTAGATATATACGCAGGGGGTATAGCCAGAAAGAAATGTTAGGTTTTCCATTTCGAGGGTTGCATTTAGGGTAAAGAGGGGTAAGTTGGGCACCTTAAGCACTGTTTGATTAATAATGACAATACTTGTCAACTTGTCAACATACTTTTAAACATGTTATTGTATGCCAGTATAACATGCAGTCTCTGTTAATTGTTAGCCGTTAGTAAAAGTCTTCCCTGATTGAACGTAATATTCTTGCAATAATATAAGTTCAAAGATGACCTGCTCAGGTTATATTCATCTTACAGCATTTAGGGAATGAAGCGGATATGATGTGGGTGGGCGGATGAGATCTGCAGATCTGCAAGATACTATGATTATAATTATTTAAGGGCTTTTTAAAAAGAGAATCTCATTGATGTATTTCATTTTTAGGGGCTTAGCCCCCGGATGGCCTTTTTAGCAGTGGCGGTGCCAGGATTTTCGTTTTGGGGGCTGGATTTTCGGAAAACAATTTCCGTTTCAGTCGCCAATATTTCTGACGACCTTTTTTTAGTCATCGACCAAAATCCGAAGAAAAATTTCCATTTTCCCCGTCAAAATTTCTGACGACCTTGTTTTAGTCAATTGATCGAAATCTTCGAAAATGGTCCTTTTTCATAATCCGCCGAACTGTCTGTCAAACCTCGTGCGTACCTTTACGGTTATTTTGGGGGACTGAGAGGGGGGTTAATCTTGCAAATATTTTATTTTTACAATGAAAAAAAATGGATGTCCTTTTTAGGGGGGGCTTAGCCCCCCTAGCTCCCCTTCCTAGCGCCGCTACTGCTTTTTAGAGGGCTTAGTCCCTAGCCCTCCCTGGCGCCGCTACTGCTGGAGTAAAATGTAATGCAAATGTAATGTAGATCTTCGAGAATTTTTCAGCACCCACAAAGGCCACGTCAGGGAGACCAGCTTATTCACCGGCTCTTTTTCAAATCAAATCCGCAATAGCCAACGCTGCCTTTTTCGTTGCAGTGCCACGTATAAGCTTATAGATGGGCACTATATATAGTGCTTTGTAGACTGCTATTAGCGCCTTTGTATCTATATTTGCTTTCTGCCTGTTATCTTAGTATAGTTGTGATTTGTGTTCATGTGAATTGTTTACATAAATTCTATAGCATAACTTGCACCTACTGCGTAACTGTAAGCCTATCGGTATAAGGTTCCCTATGAGCATGCAGGGCACATTTCAAAAGAGCGCAATCAAAAGGGCGCAATCAATAGGGTGAAAATGAATAGAGCGCATTGTTTTTAGACCGCATGATAAATATGGCGAAAAGACAAATATTGCACGAGTGATCAAAAGGGCACAATCAAAGGGGCGCAAACGAATGGAGCGAAATGGCAATTTAAGGAGGTCGATAAGACAAAGGGTTAAGTTTGAAGAGATCAAAGGGAACGGAAAATTGGTAAATAAAGAGTGTCGGTACGCCTAAGTCAAAGGACGCAATTTTCCAAAGAAAACTGGCACCCGAGTAAATAGTGTATTATTTTATAACACTGGACAACAGTGATTTTGCTTCCTGAACTTTTTCAGGTGTTTCTTATGCAGTTTCTGCTGCTGATCACGAAAATCACCTTGAAATTGTCCCATCACGTAACGTTTTTGAGAAATCTTCAAATTTTCTATTTATTTCCATATTTTTCAGCTATAATGTTATAATGCTTCGTGTAACTGAGATATATCCAGACCTGCACTTAGGACAGTTTACATAAATTTTGTCTTTGCTTAATAAATAAACTTGGGTCTGCATAATTATGCATTAATACTGGGTAGAATCTGCCTGCAAAAGTTTTAAGCACAATTAAAGCCGATTATCGTCATAGGTCTCTACATGCATATCCCACTAAGGAAGTTGACATCAGCTTGTCTGTAGTTTGATGTCTCAGGTCCAAAGTTTAGTTTTGTCTATATGCTTGTAAATGCATAACAAATCAGCAAGCTTATTTTCAGATAAGCTTTAAACTATAATATATTTTAAGACGGTTAGAAGGAAAAAATTTTTTTTTTTGTATATTGTAAATAATATGCAATTATGAGCATTTAAATTAAAATCTTAAATGTTGTTTTTCTCAGAAACCTTACGTGATACAACAATTCTGAGCACACCATCGTGTTCAGCACGTCAAATTCTATAGAAAACGGTCAAAGATTTTTCGGAAGTAAATTTTTTTTAGTGTATAGTATATTGTAAATATATGCAATATATCATAGTTGTAAAAAACGTTTTTTTCCGTTTTTTATTCTCTCCCAAAAAACGTCGTTTTTTTCGTTTTTTATTTTTCCCATCGTTTTTTATCGTTTTTTATTTTTTCTTTAACTTTATTTATTCATTTACTTTCTGTTATTATTTTCCTTAATTTTAATATTTTCTTATATTCCATATGTTTTCCGCCAATACTCTCAAGGATTCAGCTAATAAAGTCATTATTTCATTGTTTAACATCATCATTTAAGAGATAGCCTGCGTGTAGTAGGTTCCTAATCAATGTTTTCAAGGTTAAAATGCGGTTTTAGATGTAGCAAAGTCAAATTATTTACCGTTTCCGTTTTTTATCGTTTTTTTGTCGTTTTTTATTTTTTCGAAAAAAACGACGTTTTTTACCGTTTTTTATTCCGTTTCCATCGTTTTTTACATCTATGCAATATATTGAGCATAATATGAGCATTTAAATTAAAATTTTAAATGTTGTTTTTCTCAAAAACCTTATGTGATACAACAATTCTGAGCACACCATCGTGTTCAGCACGTCAAATTCTATAGAAAACGGTCAAAGACTTTTCGGAAGTAAAAAAAATTAATTTATAGTATATTGTAAATATATGCAATATATGAGCATTTAAATTAAAACCTTAAATGTTGTTTTTCTCAAAAACCTTACGTGATACAACAATTCTGAGCACACCATCGTGTTCAGCACATCAAACTCTATAGAAAACGGTCAAAGACTTTTCGGAAGTAAAAAATTTAATTTATAGTATATTGTAAATATATGCAAAATATGAGCATTTAAATTAAAATCTTAAATGTTGTTTTTCTCAAAAACCTTACGTGATACAACAATTCTGAGCACACCATCGTGTTCAGCACGTCAAATTCTATAGAAAACGGTCAAAGATTTTTTGGAAGCAAAAAAAAGTTAAAATTTGTTGTCCAGTGTAATGGCAAGCCTAGTTGGTAACTCTCTGTAACGGTATTTTCTGTTAGAAGTTGGTCGGATATTCTGTGCTTTTAAACTATTTGACATTCAATGACATTGGCTGTTTAGGCAACTGAACTGTTCTGTTTAGTTTAGAAGATCTTAGTATAGTGATTAAACATTGTTTAACTGACCATGTTTCTTTTATTATTGACTTTTTTATCGACTTTCGCTGATGGGTGTAACTTTCCTGTGAAAAAGATACGAATTTAGTATAAAATCGGGTTAGGCCTAAAATTATCCACACTTTCCTCCTAAATTAAGCTTAAAATTCCGCCTATGCTTTCGCTTCGGTATTATGTACGCATACATGCGCTCTTTTCATTGCGCACTGTTAAGCATGCGCCCTTTTGATTTCGCCCTTTAAATCGTGCGGTCTAAAAACAATGCGCTCTATTCATTTTCGCCCTATTGATTGCGCCCTTTTGATTGCGCTCTTTTGAAATGTGCCCTGCTCATAGGATACCTTAGTATAAGCCTACAGTAGGCTACTGTAATCGGTCTGTCAACCGCATGTTGTTGAATAAACGAAAATTTAAAAAAACATTTCCCCAGTTTCTTTCTCCGAGAAACTGCCATGCAAGCAACGTCGTTTTGCATTCATAACAGGCTCAACACCACGGTCCGTCCACGGGGACCTAAATGGCGTGGCGTCCATTCAAACGGGCGAGCGGTGGTGAAGAATCTCACCCGATCAAATTCATTGAAAAATGAACAGGGTCATTGAGGCCATAGACGGCCGCTATATAAAATCCGATTGCATTTACATGCAGCCCAGTGCAACTCGTCCATGACTGTATTCGGGTGACACGAAACGGAGTATCCCCCCTGAAAGCTATCCGGGAGGATGAATTAATCTATACCCCCGGATGGAATTAACCGGTCTATGCAATCCGGAGAGATAAACCATTCTATCCCCTTTTTGAAAAATGCGCATAATAAAAAATTTATGCTGTAATCAAATTTAAAGTGACTCTAATTGTTTTAAGTGTCCTAAGCAATGCACAGATAAAGGCAACTCGAATTTATTTAGTGACCCTGAGCAGCGGCGCACCCAGGATTTTTTACTTGTACGCACAACGGGAAAATTTTCGTCAGGGTCGCCCAAAAAACTGATGACCTTTTTTTAGTCATCAGCCTCGAATTTCCAAGAAAATACCTTTTCCATCCGCCGAAAAAGCTGATGACCTTTTTTTAGTCATCAGCCATTATTTTTTTAGCCTTTCCGCGCTGTACGCACTTGCGTATGTGCGTACGCCTGCGGGCGCCGCTGACTCTGAGTGTTTTTAAGTGTTTTAAATATTTTAAGTGCTTTAAAAACAGGGCAAAACAAATTATCTAGTAGGAATAAACATACCTGTTAGTGTCATTGTTGAAAACAAAGCAGATGAAAATCAATTTGCAAAGAAAAATACACACGGAAGCGGTTTCTTCGACTTTTTAATTTGGGGGGATACAATTAATACGGGGGATACTCTATTTCGTGACACCGGCACCATAGAAATAAATAATAATTGTCATTGTCAATTTTATTCCTCTGTCTCGAAGCGAATAATAAAAGTCGTGTGGTGCACTTCGTGTGCAACTATTGCCTTGCCTGTCTTGCCTTCAACCTTCCTCGACACGAGGGTTGGTCGCATTTTGGTCAGTTTTTCTCCATCCTCTCCTGTCTTCAGTTGCTCTCAACAATTCCTCTGTTGATAATCCCGTCCATTCACACATGTTGCCCCACCACCTCTTCCTAGGTCTTCCTCTTGATCTTGCTCCAGGGATCGTTCCCTGCATAATTTCTTGCAACTATTGCTTCACAGAAATGTCTTTGTTTACAATTCCTTTAGAAAGTTACACATAGGCCCGTTGAATACATGCAGTACAAGTGCCTATAGGTTTGTGTTGCGAATTTTAAATCAAGTACATAATAATTATTGGTGCTGCGGTCGACCCACTACACGTGTATAGCAGACTATGATGGATTGGAATGATCTTCGGCCAATTATTATTATGGGGGGGTTGACGTCTGTTGATTAGGGGCAATGATAATTATTGTTGTCTTGTATACTAGATCTTCAGAACTGCCACCAAGAATGAGGTTGGACTATAATGGCTGTAACCATGGAGACTCTGGTAATTTACCGTCATCGGCATTGGTATTTTTTATAGGTCCTACGGTATTTTTTGGGTAAGCTTTTTTTCTATCCGGCTTCTGTCAATGAAGTAACTGCTCGTATTGATACTCTCGGTATAGGCTAAGAAATTGAAGCCAAGGATCAGGATTAGTAGCAGGCCTAGAGATTCGGCAAACTTGTTATTAGAACTTCGGTTCCTTCTTATACTTGCTTACCAACTTTGGCATAGAGGCTATAGTCATACGATGGCAGGGCGACAGCTAAAGTCGAGAATAGCCAGAAAGACACGACAGCCGCGACACAGAAAAGACAATTAATTGGTAAAATAACGGTTAATTTATTACAAAATTCACAGTATGTTTCCACTCCCACGTTGTTAACTGATTCTATTTGCAACAAATCTATAGGCCTAGCTGTTTTAAGTATCGCAACCAAGAGTTTTTCCGCCTCGTTGTCGACTTGTCGAGTTGAGGTTGTCTTTCTGTTGAGGTTGCCTTTCTGTTGAGGCTGTCTTTCTCTTGAGGTTGTTTTTCTCTTGAGGCTGTCTTTCGATGACCCGCTGCGTCGGCTGTCATCGTCCGCCACTTCCCTCCAATCAATCCTCCCCTTCATCCCCCTTCTCATCCCTCGACTCAACAACGCACAACTCAAAAAATAAAATAATAAATTCAAAATTAATAATAGTGGGCTTGCGGGATATTAGCCTAATCCGCGCCAGGGGCCCTCCTGCCTTTGCGAGGAGCTTACGGGGTTTTAAACCACGCCAGAGGCCCGGCAGGTACTAATACAAATAAACTACCAACACACACACACACACACACACACACACACACACACACACACACACACACACACACACACACACACAACTCAACAACACAGAGCCACACAACCATCACTCATCGCATTCCCCCTCATGTCATTCCTCCTCATGCCATTCCCCTCATGCCACTCCCCTCATGCCCCTCATGCCATTGATCTCATGCAGCAATGTAGCGGTCCCTGAAGCAACACAGAAATCCACGAAGATAATTAATACAATGTTGTGATAGATAGACAACATTCAATCGCAGCATCGGGACCCATGTGTCGGTTAGGGTCAGGTTATGCGTGGTAATCGTCGGTTAGGGTCAGGTTAGGCGTCGTAATGGTCGGTTAGGGTCAGGTTAGGCGTCGTAATTGTCGGTTAGGGTCAGGTTAGGCGTCGTAATTGTCGGTTAGGGTCAGGTTAGGCGTCGTAATGGTCGGTTAGGGTCAGGTTAGGCGTCGTAATGGTCGGTTAGGGTCAGGTTAGGCGTCGTATTGGTCGGTTAGGGTCTGGTTATGCGTCGTAAGAGTTGGTTAAGGTCATGTTAGGCGTCGTATTGGTCGGTTAGGCGTCGTAATGGTCGGTTAGTGTCAGGTTTAGCGCCATTAGATACCGGTACTGTTCAAAAATACTGCATGTATGTGCTGGTCCCTGATACTGCAATTAAGCCATAAAGAATTTCTATTCATTGTCCTGCAGGAGCGTGCCTCGTTTGGCAGCTAATTGATCCAACACAATCTGAAAAAGTTGTCAGCCTCTTCAGGCCACAATTTTGAGACAAAATTAATCAACCCATAAATGAAACATAAATTTTGAATCACTTACATTAATTCGCGTCTTCGTTCTTCCACTTCAAGCAACTTCAGAACCGGCTTTCATTCACTCGTCTACGGGTATTTTTCGCCTTGCTTCAGAATGGTTTCTAAATAAAATAAAATAAAAATAAGAAACGCCTCAACTGTCGCAAAGCAGTCCTATATTATAATATAGGCCATATAATTCTGCGGAATCTTGTAAGTCTTTTAATGGTAAAATACGTCATAATGCAATTAATGCTTATTTGCATAAAAATGACGTATACGTACATAATTATGGTTCAAAATATTTATGATGTCAAATAATATTAGACCTCTATGAAATGACGCCATTACGCTGGCTATACACTCTTTAGACTTGAGACAGAAGATCAGAGACAGACATGTATTAATACGCCGAGACAGTGAAAAAGAGTCCGGTTAACTATAATAGGTCTAAGTATGTCTGAATTTCCTTGTCGTCCTCCTAGCCTGTGTATCGACTATCTGCATAATTATATAGTATGTCCTGTTTCCGTTTGTCCACAGCTCGTCTCTGTATACAGTCTGAACGTCGGTCAATTGGTTGCTATAGTAACGCCTTTTGAAACTTACTTGTCGATCATTTTCTTTGCAATGACGGCGATGATATTTCTATCAAACGATACGAATCATTTCTTTTTCACTTCGTTGGCCGTCTGTCGATCAGTTCGCCATCTTCTTCCTTATCTTCATCGTCTTTCGTCGTTTTTGTCGTCGTTTTCGTCGTTTTTTGTCATATTTGTCGACATATTTTGTCGTCTTCTGCGTCTACTTCATCGGTTGAAATGCATCGAATGAACAAATGGCGTCATTTTGCGATGATGTCATATTGAGGATTGTGACGTCAAGCGACTTATAATGGAAAAGAGGCAATCGCATCGGGTTTAGTAATTATTACGAGACAACCTCAATGTCGCTATTCTACTTGTAGACCTAGGCCAGTGCTGTCCAACGTGCGGCCCGCGGGCCGCATGCGGCCCGCGAGGCGATTTTAAGTGGCCCGCACGGGCTCACTGAATTTTTTCACATTGTGTAAAATGAAGTAAAGGATATGATCGACTTGAGCGTTTATTTTTCTTACTGATGTTGTGACAGTTGCCGATTTGTGATGTTACCAAGAATACCAATCCGAAAACTATAGGCCTATCTCTTCCTTCTTTTCCTGGGGTTAGATTTCCATAGTCTATTTTGGAGATTGACACCCGAATTCTGGTCTTGACAACTCTTTTTACTGTACTCAACAAAACGGACTTCACTAACTCTCCCAAACCGTTTCCTTCTAATCAGTCCCTGAGATGTGCAGACTGCAGAGTTCCAGCACGTCTGCAAGTGATTGCGACCATTCTTTCGAGAGATATAGTCGAGTTCTAGTTATAAGGATTAGAAAGAAACAATCGATAATAGACCAAGGGTCGACGAATGGCGATGTCTTTGCTCTTTCTGATCCGACGACTATGACTGCATGACCGACTTTCTGGCTTCGACAAATTTTTACGAAAGCTAGAGCAGGAGGTCAAACTTAGCCCCAGTCGTAAAGTGGATATTTGCCAAAAAAATTGACTGTTCGTACGTAATGAAGAGCTCATGAGCTGGCTAAACTGTGTCTGGGCGATGAAGCCTAGTGCAAGGCAGGGGTAAACGCCATCTGCACATTTTGGTGCTCAACTATTGTGAAGCATGGCAATCGTGGTTTGTGTAGTCCACATGATATTATTCATTATTAATATTCCTGTGGAACCTCTCGATCTCTTCCATGCATAAACTTCTCAATACATACCTCTTTGGCCATTCCTGGATCGGGGGCATCTCTGACTAGTTATCTTGAATCAGCGGTAAATAAATTTCATATGGAAATAGCTAGATTGATTTATAGATTATAATCACTCAATATTAAATTTAAAATAGGCCTACTCGTTTCGATGTCAATATAATATAATATCAACAAATTTTAGCCGCTGCTTTTGAGTTTCCTGTTGCGGCCCTCGGCTTCAAGAATCTTGCTTTTGCGGCCCGTGGGACCAAACAGGTTGGACAGCACTGACCTAGGCTATCTGAATAGCGCATTCCATCATATAGCAATACAAGAAATTTAATTGCAACGTAGACTAGGCCTACTATGAGCACAATATAATTCATCCTCAGATTGAAAACAAGATTCGTAAACTTTGGTTCACCTTTGATGAGGACCTTTTCCGATTGAGTTATGTATGGGTTACCGGCAGGTCTGCTTATCTGTTAAAAAATGGTGCACTTTAACCGATTCAACTCATGCCGATGGTCTTAGATAATTATATCCTAACAAAAATTCATTGTAGTGGCGCTATATCAGTTCTGGTGTTAACGGCGTTTATAAGTGGACGAATATATCAATCATATAAAACTCTTAAAAGTTTTTGCTTTTCATCCCTTTTCTTGAGATTGAAAGTCGTAACAGATTTTCGGAGCTATACCCTATTACCATAGGCGCAACCACCCTATGGGACCCACGGGACGCGTCCCCCCCAACTTTTGAGTGGTCCCATTGACTTTATCATTATGGTTCCCCCCCCCCAACTTTTAGGACGTGATTCATTTGGTCCCTCCCAACTTTCAGGACGTGATTGCGCCTATGGCTATTACATCTGCCCAATAAAACTTTGTTTCATGAATCTCTCAAGTCTTCTTTCGTCCTGGCTGAGCTGGGAGCGCCTCTGAGTAGCTTTGGGGCGCTATATAAATCCATAGAATGAATGAGTAAATGAATGAATGAACGAATGAACTCCAACCATTGTTAGGCCTACATTATGGTTAGAAATTAGAACATGTAGGCTTACTGACGGGCAAAAGTTCTCCTCTCAATGGTGCAGGATCCGCTGTGATAAAATGTCACGGCGTGATCTGCACCGTTGAGAAGGAGAATCTTTGTCCAAACCTACTGTGTGCACTCTGCAACTCAGACGAATGCTTTCATAATTGTTATAGAAGAATTTGCTTGAGATTGTAGACAGTAAGTTTTAAATGTCAAGGCACCGAAACCCTCGCGTTTCTTTGGATCTTCGAGGTGTTTCTCTTTCGCCGTGACTGAGCTGGGAGCTTCCCTGAGTAGCTTTCTTGAAGGGGCGCTATATAAATGCATAGAATGAATAAATGAACTTCAACTCCAATCGTTGCTAGGCCTACATTATGATTAGAACATTATTGACGGACAAAAATTCTCCCTTTCAAATGGTGTAAGACCCCGCTGTGGTGTAGATGCCTTCGCCTGAGATTGCAGACAGTATAGGTTCTAAATGTGAAGGCGCATTTATAAACGCGTGCGTTTCTTTGATATTTCATCTCTCACGCACCGTTAACGACAATCATTTAGTGCACGCATCAATGAACGCACAGTTACTGTGCTCAAATGATTCGCAATTTCGCACATCAAACTGTGCGTTTCCTGCAGCCATCGATCCCCATTCTAAGAAAATAGGTCTTTAAGTGCAGCTGCGGACACGAAACGTGCAGAATAAATGGGCCAGTCGCATGTTATTTTTCTTACACAGCCGACGCAACTGGCTTTTTTTATACATGAAGTGCGATACTGGCAAACCGAGTCGTGTGAATGCAACTCATTGTATAAACGGAAGAATCGTAAGAGTAATAATTACAAGAGCTGAACTTAACTGTTTGGCAGCATGCAAGGCGTTCATCACGACCTACTGCTCATGTTACCGCAACTTCAGCTGATGAATTCAAGTCGAGTCTCAAGACTGTCCGCCTCCTCAACACGATTCCCTCGCGAGTGAATTAAGATAGGCTACTGTCTCGCAGGACTGATAGGAGACATTCTAGACATCTAGTCACGGACCCCCTATTATAGCTGTCTTGTAAGTCTCAATGAGAAACACAGAAATCGAAGTGATTAAAGTGCAGGTGCGACGCATATTTATGTAGAAAATAAAATTTTATTCAGTTGTTGACTTGAAGCTCAAACATTATATATTTATTATATATATTTTTCGGTTGTTGACTTGAGGTTCAAACTGATCACAGTTAATTTTCGCTGCATAATTTTATTTTAAATGCCATAAATGCATACACTTTTCCATTCATACGTACCAACCTAGCCCGGTCCCCTGAAAGTAGCAAGGCACTTACCCTCCCCCCCACCCTCGCACCTCTTGGCGACCCTGCTGTCTCGTAGTATACCATCCGATTTGGCACTGTGTAGTGGGATGCATTTTTGCAGAGGTCGCCATGACAACCCCTGTTAATGCCCCCCGGGGCCACACAAGAATCCCCCCGCAAAGTTGTCTGTGTGTTAAGCGATGCCCATCCGGTACATCGCGCAATGCCTAACCTCTCCAGTAGCGATAATCAATATCCTCCGGAAACATCACGTGATGTCCGGGAACTTAGCCTGTGCGTAATACATGCAGCATGCTTGAATGCATACATGCATACACAGTTACACACGGGCCGCGGTGGTGTGGTGGTGGGTTCGGTGCCTTGAAGTCGCAGGGTTCCAGGCTCGAATCCATTCCAAGTCGCCGCGTAAGGACCTTGAGCAAGTCCTTCACTTGCAACTACTCGTGCGCTTCGGCGTGAAATTCCGATGCTGTGACCGCGCTGTAGTCAGGAGCGCTTCTGAGTAGTAAGAGCTTGATGAAGGGGCGCTATAGCAAATGCGAGAAATAATAAAAAAAATCATACTTATTTACTTACTTCTTACTTACGTACTTACTCAGGCCTACTCACTTACCTACCTACCTACATGCATGCTTGCGCGCATTCATACATCAAAGGTTATAGGTGACCAAAATAACAGCGGCGAACTAAAAACTGCACGCGACAAAGGATCGTATGATAAAGCGACGTGTGATATGAAGCAATTCAAGCCAAATAGAATGCCGACAAAACTCCAAGGGCGCCCAAAGTAGGCCTACTTGTTACAAAACGATCGCGTCAAAGAGCATTTCGAAAATCACTAAAGAAAATATGCTTGGCCCTTGAAACCTTTTTTTAACACAGTATCTCTATAGGACAGGACTTTTAAAGAAATTTTTAGCACTGCACAACCCCTCAATTCTTTCCCTTCCCATCCTCCCTGGTAAATCACTCCAAATCGGAAGGTAATGACCGCATTGTTTAAACTATTTTTACCTGTACGGAAGTGGGGTATACCGTATATGCGTCTGCCGCTGCTCAGATCCATTTGGAACTGTACATTTTGTGCAAGAACTGCATGCTGCGTGCCAATAACCCTGCTGCGAGAAACATTCGATTAAAACGTTATCCAGCAGAGAGTGGGTTTCTTGAACGGGCGGTACATAAATTCTTGAGATGAATGAATGAGTGAATGAGTGAATGAATGAATGAATGAATGAATTAACAAATGAATGAATGAATGATTGAACGAATGAATGAATGAATGAATGGATGGATGAATGAATGGACGGATGGATGGATGGATGGATGGATAGATGAATGACTGAATAATGAATGAATAAATTAATGAATTAATTAGAGGGGCCTGCAACAGGGGCGTAGCCAGGAATTTATTATTGGGGAGGGTGTTATGGCCTGGCCGGATGCCCTTCCTGACACCAACTCAACAGTATTGCAGTAAATAAAAAGGGAATATAGTAACAAAGGGAATAAAGTAAGAAACACAATTGTTACTATAAACAATTGTTTTGTTTTTCTCATTCAAATCAATAAATAATCTGTAAAAAACCTTTTCATAAACCAATTGTGAATTGGGGAGTTTTAACCCCGAAACTCCCCATTGTCTACGCCACTGGCTTGCAATGGAAATGGCTGCAAAACGCGCAGATCGAATTATTATAGATGCCATGCAGTGTTCCTTCCGTTAAGGAAATCAATACCAACAGCAGAACAAGCTTCTGCATAAACGACCTCGCTGATGTCCATGTTTGATCAAGTCCCTTTGCTTTGGGGAAGAGGAATTCATTTTTCTTGGGTGTTGGGGGTGGAAACGGGCGTTTCCGGTGGACGGCAAACGCCCAGCCAGACAAACAACGACAAACTTTCTTTGACTAGAAATTTTCTGACGACTTTTTAGTACTTTAACACTTCCCAATCAAATTCTTCTTTTGGGGCGAACTTCGTATATCCGCATATAAACAGGAGTTGTCGATTTTTGTGGGGGGGGAGTAAATTTAGCGTATATATGTTTCTGGGGTGCAAAATGGTACGTATATAGGCCTACATGTGAACAACGCCTCTATATTTTCGGAGGAATTCTTATTCCGGGGGGAAACTCCCCCCTTCCTCGGAGACATCTAGATCAAACACTGCCCAGCTGGACTCTTCTGGATATTTATATAGCGCTCTGCTGGCACAGACATAGATCGCTAAGCAAAATTAATGGATCATGCTGAAAGTACCAGAGATTTATGTCGTACCATTATTACGAACCTCCTCTCAACTGCGCCTCCGGTATACATTACACAGATTCGGTCTGTTCTTAGTTGGACGATGGTCTGGTTAGAAATCGATAGATCGGTCGATCAAGGCCTCCGCTGACTGACACCCGCAAACACGAAGACAAAGGATCTAGGGCGGTTTACAATGAAAATGTCGCTTTGCAACTGAATCAAACCATCAAACCATAGACAGTAGGCCTAATCCCAGCCATGAATAATAGTTCGCTTTTGATTTCGCTCAGCTGTAATTTATTATAGACGGTGTGGCCTATACACTCATGTAGGCCACACAGTCAATTATCACATAGAGTGCGATACTCGGTACAGGAAGGTCTATGGACAAAATGTATTGCCTAATTATATATGTTCATATATTATATACATATATTTTATTTAATTAGAGTGTTATTATTAGGCCACTCCTTTGGGATAACAAACATGCTTTGGAGTAGAGCAACCTAGATGCATAGTCCCATAATAATTAGTTAAGTACTCATAAAGCGCTCGTGAATAAACTGGTGCCCTGAGCTTGACTTTCGAGTAGCGTTTTAAAAATTTAGGCCTAAGGGACAAAATTGCAAAGGACTGCTATGAATTATTCGGCCTATGTAGTGATGGAATGTTGATGCTGCGGATTCTCGGTGTCAATAAAAGCTTTCAACTGTAATAAATTATCATACAATTATAGCCTAAAATAATAGGGGCCTACGTATTGGGTTCTCAACCAGGAGTTTGCAATGGTGATTGAAATCCCAGTCATACAAAAAGCATTTTCAAGTACTGTTCTCCATGCACGCCACTGGCGCTCCTAGCGAATTCGGCGTACACTAGCTGCAGGCTACCATAATAATAGTATGATATAATTTTCGTTGCGAATATCCGACCGGATACCAACCCCTACAGAATGGAACGGTGTCATGAGTAACAATTTTTTGTGCCCATTTTGTGTTTTCACTATTTTTGCCTAGGGTGCTGCTCTACAGTTAACTCGTATGTGAAACAGTATGCGCGCGGCCACCTAAAGTGCTATTGTTATGGGTGACGCCTAACTGGCTGCTCGCTTTCTAGCCCTACACTGCCATGGAGTATCTACTACTATCTAGAGATGAGAGCCCACGCTGCCCGCGGTGATTTAACATTATTACTACTTCTGTGTGTTATTTTACATTCAGTTTCAATGTCCAATTATTTTAAACGACTGTTAATGGAGCAATAAGGTCCGCACTTAGTTAGCCTATACTTATACGCTCACAATTAATTGGCAACTTCTATAGCGCCGCTACACAATACTTTGGACGTCAACGAAGGGTGAACTAAAACGTAATGAAATGAATACCGGTAGCCAGAAAGTGTTTGGTTGCAAGATGCACCGCTTCATGTAGGCCCTATAGCCTAATATAAGCTACTTATGGTGCACGGTAAGTAGAAAGATATATATATCTACTTCGATCTATTTGATTGTCTCAGCTGTGTTTGCTTTTGCCAGGTGTTGATTAGATTCTATAAGGTTTACAACGCTGTCGGAAGTTAGTCATTTAAGCGTCTTTGACTAATTAAGCATTCAACAATTGGCAGCTGATTCGGTGGCGCGGAATTAAGCGACTGGAAAGAGCAAACACGTGCGGGAACTGGCCTGCATTGCTTTGTAGGGGTTAATTGTTGTTATTGTTGCTGTTGTTGTTGATGATGATGATGATGATGATGATGATGTTGTTGTTGTTGCTGTTGCTGCTGCCGCTGAAAGCATCGCTCGCAAGGAAGTAGGTCTAGGTCGATCGAGTGTGCACGGAAAAGGCTACAATACCGGTAACCCAAATCCCTTGCACTGGCGAATTGCTGCCCTATAATAATGTACACGTTCCTTTCGGTTTCTTTAATAATCTTTTATTATTTATACGTGTCAGGGGAGGGTCCAGGAGGCCAATCCGACCATCCCCCATTTAGAATTATCTTTTTTTTTGACCAGCTATTTTAGCTCGGAAAGTTGACGTCCCCCACCAATGAGTAGTTTAGTAGACTCCTCTCCACGCCCATCAACTATTTTGGCTGAAAAGTGGTCATTTTTCTTGGGAATTCGAGACAATTGACTAAAAAAGGTCGTCGAATTTGTCGGTGACCAAGAAATTTTTGTTCCCTGTCCCAAGACCGAAAATTTTGCCCCCCCCTTCGAAATTTTTTCTATCCGCCCTTGATACGTGTGACTTCGATTTGCCTTGTTTGGTGCTAATTCAAATAATCTCAGGCAAGGTTTTTTTCTGTTCTACAGTTTAAAATCTATCTTGTAGGCTTCTAATTGAACTTCTCCACTTCTTTTTGAGACTCGTAGAATCTAAGTTCAACCTTCAAATTTTATCCTAACGCCATCTGGAGGAGTTTTTGTTTTACAGAAACATTTCAGCACGACCAGTGGCGGCGCCAGGATTTCAGTTTCGGGGGGGCTGAAGCCTCGACGGAATTCTCATGAAAATTTTCTATATTCGCCGCCGAAATTTCTGACGACCTTTTTTTTTTTTTTTTTTAGTCATCGACCGAAATCTTACGAAAATTTTCTATTTTCGCCGCCAAAATTTCTGACGACCTTTTTTTTTTTTTTTTTTTTTTTTTAGTCGTCAGCCCAAAATCGTGGATATTCCACTGTACAAAATTTCGGATGGCCCTTTTTTTAGGGGGGGCTGAGCCTCTCGTAGGGGGGGCTTAGCCCCCCCAGCCCCCCCCTAGCGCCGCCACTGAGCACGACATGCAACTCCCATCCAAGCAGCCTGACCTAATGTTGTGATACGTACAGTGTGCGTTCACAGCAACGCCCAAGCCATTGCTTTACATTTTAATGGAGGAGTGGGAAGAAGATACGGAAGGGGAGGAAGAGAAAGAAGAAGAGGAAGTAGAGAAGGAAATTGGGGAAATGAGGAAAGAAGGGGAGGAGAAGGAAAGAAGGAGAGGAGGAATATGAGGAAAGAGAGGAAGAAATAGATGCACAGGAAGTGAGCAAGGAAGAAGGCTTAGAGGAGAGACAGGAGCAGGAGGAGGTGGAAGACTGGAAGTGGGAGAAGTAGAGGTAGGCTATATGCGGAGATAAAAGGAGTAGGATATATGCATGTATATATATATATATAGGAAGAGGAGAGATAGGAGGAGAAGAAGAACAAGGAAGAATAAAAGGGTAGGTGGAGGAGGAGGGAAAATTAAAGGAAGGGGAAGTAGAGGACGAGAATGGAAAGGACGGAGAGGTGGAAGGGGAGACGATCGAGACAGTGGATGAAACGAGGAAGCAAGAGCTGGAGGTGGAGGAAAGAGAAAGTGGAGACATAATGGAAAGAGACACCTGAAACGACTGTTTATATGAATTTAGTATTATAGTCACACATGTAGGTTTCGCTGTTGATGTGAAATATTCAGACCATAATTTAGTAATATTTTAGCAACTCAGCTTTCCATAGTTATACGCTATACGGGTTGTTTGCCCAGAGTGTAAATTTATGAAGATAATGGTCTCATTTAATTGGCTGGCTGTGTTTTTGTTGGCGTTAGGTCGACTAAGTGACAGAACAATTATTTGGTCTAATACAAGACTTGCATGTATGCCTATTATAGTATAAAAAATTAATATAATAGCTGTACGGTGGCCTACAGCCCTACACTTCCATGGACTAAATATAATGCAGTAATGAGTACCGCACGCATCAACACAAATTAATGTTCCACACGTTGTTGATGGCTTTCGCACAGCTCCATTAATATGTAGGCATAAGCCTGTAATATATATATATATATTTTGTATGTGCACTTGTTATAGCGCCCCTTCAAGCTTTCGCTACTCAGAGGCGCTCCCGAATGCAGAGCGGACACTGCATCGGAGTTTCACGCCGAAGCGCTGAGCAATTGCGAGTGAAAGACTTGCCCAAGGTCCCTACGCGGCGAGGTGGATTCGAACCCCGAACCTTCCGGCTTCAAGGCAACGACGCCACCACTACACCACCGCGCCCCACAAATATATATATATATATATATATAATTATATATATATAAATAATTAAAAATATTTATTATATTGAACCTAATTGTATGTCGTCTTAATTGCTGACGAGTCTCTCTCTGCCTGATGCTAGCTGTGGCCAGCTCCATGCAACCTCTGTATGTCTGTATGTCTGCGTGCCTGTGTGTGAGTCTCTTTCTCTCTCTCTGTCTGTCTGTTCGTCTGTCTGTCTTGTTTTGATGTATGGTATCTGCAATTTCAGCATCAATGCACGTTGAAAGCCGATAATAAGTGGAAATGGCTTCTCTCTCACATGAGTAGGTTAGGTGCACGGGTGAATGGGTGGGCGAGTGGGTGAGTGTGTGAGTATGTGGATGGATGGATGGATGGATGGATTGATGGATGGATTGATTGATGGATGGATGGATGGATAGATGGATGGATGGATGGATGGATGGATGGAAGGATGGATGGATGGATGGATGGATTGATGGATGGATGGATGGATGGATGGATGGATGGATAGATGGATGGATGGATGGATGGATGGATGGATGGATGGATGGATGGATGGATGAGAGAGCAGAATGAATGACTGAGCGAACGAATGGACCGGAAGCAAAAGACAGTAGGTTGCAGGAAGACGAAGGTATACATGTAGCCTATACAGACTATATTAGGCCTATGCATAGACGGAAGAATGGCGGATTATATGGTGTATAGATAGCCTACACGTAGGCCTACATAAAAATCCAGCTTGCTAAACCGCCCGCGTTTTTCGTTTTCAGCAGGGTCAAATATTAGTCTAGAACGCCTGACAAGCAAGCAGCGCAGAAGCGATTTTATGCCCCAAATAAATTCTTGGCTACGAAAATTTCTGGTAGACCTGCGGCAGAATAACGGTTAGGTCAAAATGGTTTTTAGCAGGGCATTTGCCCCGATTTGCCCTACTGTGCACGGCGTCCACATTGTTTACAAACTAGCCTATAAGATACATGTATTTTCGCGGCTATAGGGCCTATGCCAGTAGTAGAGCCTGGCTCAAGCTCCATTCTACTTACATGTATATGAGCCTTCAACCCGGTGTCTGTCTCTCGAGATCTGGACAGCCGTTTACTGCGCTCAGCTGTTCGTGGAGAATTCCTTGTTCTTTTTCCGTGTGTTCTGACCATGCAACGACGAGCATTCCCGGCAGTGGGTGCAGTTATCTGGAATAGCCTCCCCGTGGCTCTCTCGCTTCCCGTGACTCTGCTGGCTCTTTCTTTCGTCTTCTTAAAGCTTTTCTTCTTGACAGCGCCTGCGTTGGGAGCGCCTCCGAGTAAAAATCTCAATGGGCTCTATATAAATTTATAAGATTGATTAAATTCGTAAAAATAGAGTGCGTACTGCGTGTATAGGCCTACTCAGTGTTATTATCACCATCTCATAATGCGTAGTATAGTAGGCCTACTTGAGTTCCAATCAGATGATGTGTTAATTAAGTACTTAAATAAGCAATAAAACGTGTAACTCTTACTACCACTTCTGACTGGCTTAAAGATCAAACTACCTGGCAATTAAAACTGCAATAAGGGTCCCCACACATCATCGAGACACATGTGCAAAAGAAAAGTTGCATACATGTAGGTCTAATGTTAAAGTCAGTAGTTTTTGAATAATTTGACAATTTTTTCTTAGATTTTAAACTCATTTCGCTTTTATAATTAGCAGTGATGAAAAAATCCTATTGCATGTGTGGGGCCCCCTAAAGCGTGGGGGCCCCTGTTCGGCCGAACATGTCGAACATGCCTTAATCCGGCCCTGCAATTATCTACGTACGAATATAATATAGCCGATATATATAGACCTGCATCGATCTAATTATATTATAATAACTATAGCTGGATAACTATCAGATAAGTCTAGTTTTCTGACAAACGCTTATCGATGAAGGTTAGCAATTATTATAGGCCTACGCGGGCCGACGAGCCATTCATTGTCTGTCCATACAATTAGCGCAATGTCTAAAGGCAATGACGCCACGCATTCAAAGTCAATGACCATTCAGCGACCATCTTTCCATATATAGATAGGGTCAGAGAGACAGACACGCCCAAAGGACTTTATCAGCTGATAGGCCTTATCTCGCTGTGGCATACTGGTTACGCCTAAACATCTATAGATAGGCCTAGGTCACAGCTTAACGCAGGCCTGTAGCGATTGCCCTATTAGGCCTACGCACGAAGGTATAATTATTATAATAAAGAAACGCTGCATTGGAGACGGGAGAAAATTCTTACGAATATTACGTGATATAATTATATCAGATGACTGCGATATGAGATATGACAAAAGAAAAGAAAATACACACACATGCCGCACGCACGTAGCCTACACATGCACACACACCCGCACACACCAGCGCACCCGCACACACACACACACACATACACATACACACACACGCGCGCGCACACATAAACACAATTTTAACAACTTAATTCTGCAAGTTGTAAAGAATGTAGAGGTATAAAACAAATGGAAGAGCAGTCTCGTTAGCTAGCCCTAAGGCAGCCATGGGTGTGATACATGAGTGACTTCAATTTCTCGGCCTCAGCACATGAGGGTGGGTTGCCAGTCCTCTTCCTCACCATCTCATCTTCTCACCGACAGTGTACAGTCAATGTACTCATTAGAGCCGAGTTGGCTAAGGGCATTGGAGGAGTAGAAATCTTAACTCAAACTTTCTTCCCTCATGGGGATTTAAACTTGAACCCCAAGTCTTTCGAGTGACAGTCCTGTGCCCAAATCACTACACTCGGGCGTGGTGGTATAGTGGGTATGTTCGTTTCCTTGCAGCCGAAGGGCTGCAGGTTCGAATCCACCTCAAGCTGCCATGTAGGGACCTTGAGCAAGGCCCTCACTCGCAATTGCTCAGCGCTTTGGCGTGAAGCTCCGAAGCAGTGTCCGCGTTGTAGTCGGGAGCTCGTCTGAGTAGAATCTTGAAGGGCACTATAACAAGTGCTCATACATACATACACTCATACATACATATATACACACATACATACATGCATACATACATACATGCATACATACATACATAAATACATACATGCATGCATACATGTATACATGCATATATACATACATACATACATACATGCATACATGTATAGGCCTACATGCATGCATGCATACATACATGCATACATACATACATACATACATACATAGGCCTACCATCGATCATCCCCAGTGGTAAAAAAAATTCAAGGACAATAATATAAGTGGCCTGATCTAACAGGTCAACTGATTAACGACTTGAGACTGTCACAACTTCTACTCAAATAAAATAAATTAACTGTGAACTGCATGAAACTATTATACTCTTTGAAACACAAGTGTATTTCGATTAGCGAGCCAATCGAAATCTCGCATCAATAAATCCGAATAGAATAAATTACCACGTCTGACGCGTGCGTATCTATACAAGCAAAAACTGTAACGACATTCCTTGGCAACTAGCAACTATTTAAGTGAAAGATCAAGACCATTTCACATTTTACATTATTTACTTGTAACTTTACAATTTCAATAAAGATGATCGACAAAGTCAACCTTTTAAAATCATCCAATTTAAGCTTAGTTCAAAAATGACTTTAATCAACTATAAACATTCAAGCAAGTTGTCTGAAGCTGTTGAATGCTGATGAAATATCTCTGTAATCTTGGCAAAAACTGGAAAGAAATACGTGTTAAATTCAGTGTTTGCATCAAGTAGGCCTAATCTAAAACAATTGTAGTTCGGAAGAATTTTATTAACAAGCTTTGAGTTCATCACTGGCAGCACAAAGAATATTGATACCACTGATTTTGCCAAATAAGAAATCGTTCAGAACTATAAGCCTTGAATTTCATCACTGGCGGTACAAAGAATATTATGCCCATTGATTTAAAAATATAGGAAATCACGCAGAACCAGAAACGTTTTCAAGACATGATTTTCAACATAACTGTCATCTAACATGCAATCCAAAAACTCTACTGTAGGTTGAAGGCTAAATCTAAAAGCACCATTCACTCATTTTTACATGACTACATGCATGCACTCAAAGAAAAGTAACACAGCCACATAATGGTATTGAATACAACAAATAGACATAGGAATTTGATTGCAGTAGGAATGAAATTATGCGACAAGGAATAAAGAACTGAATATTTAGAATGCTTGAACATTATTAACTTTTTTATTCGAACGTAACAGAAATGAAAAGGTTGGAATGACTGGCTTGAGATAAGTAGACACATTCAAATTTAAAACAATTGGAAAATCATTAGAGACAAAAAAGCATATTGCACAAGAATCAGACTACAACGACAGAATTCATCTGAGAAAAATATAATATGTTAAAAAAAGGACAACTGGAATAATTACCACACAATCCAAAATTTAACATAACACATAACTCAATTCCATACGTTCAGTTGGCTCAGCAAAATATTCAGTTGATTTGATCAGAAATATGACCACAGCCAAATCATTAAGGCCACTGTCAAGATTAAACATAAGTAAATTTAACAGAAGGCGACGTCCAAGATTAAACGTAAGTAGATTTAACACAAGGCCACGTCCAAGATAAAACGTAAGTAGATTTAACAGAAGGCCACGTCCAAGATTAAACGTAAGTAGATTTAACAGAAAATTGGTGCAATTCAAGCACATTACATAATTATCATAAATTAAGCTACAGAACAGATGCTTAATTTTTTTTTAAATTCAAAAATTATTCACGTGTTTTCAAAGAAATGCATTATAAAAAAACTTGCTTCAGGAAAACCAAATTAAACAAATAAAAATTTAATCACTTTGGACAATAATATAACTTAAAAATTACTTCTTTCGTGCAATTATAAAATAAAACTAGAACCAGAATATAATCAGTTTTTACAATTCAAAGAAGTACATTTTAAAACACCTTTTTTCAGCATTCTCCAGAGCAAGATTCTAACAAATGAATGCTTTTTGAAGGTCAAAATCGATAAATAAACATGCAACATCATCCATTGGTGGATATTTCATTCAATATTTAGCAGTCGTCGAGTACAAAATGGCAATATGCAATCGCTAAACCTTTTCAAAGTACCAGTCCCAAACGGCAAGATATGACAACTATTTGATTAACTTTTGATCCCCAGATAAGACAAACGGCAGCTGAAGAGCTCCTAATTGTACAATGTACAGGTGCGTACAACAATGTACAGGTGCGTACAGACCGTACACACATCCAACTGAAGAGCTCCAACTCAAAGGCCAATCATCAGAACCAACGTAGCTCATCAAAACACTTAATTAAGACATTCAAATCTGAATAGCTATATGACTTCTTCTTCTGTTGATCGCCCATAGCTACAATGACCTATTCTTTACAATTCTACGTATCGTAGTCACTTCGTGTATTGTGGTGACACGATTGTGCTAGGCAAAAAGACCTGCTCTGAAGTCAAATGGAAATTTTTATACAAGTTCGCAATTTGATGTGCTATATAATAAAATAGTAATAAATAATAATGAAGTCTATTCTAAGAGCACCATAGAACATTCTCTGCAAACTTAGGACACAGTAGGTATAGCACCATTAAAAACTCCAAGGCACCACCAGCTCAAGTTTCGAAATCATTCACACCAAGTCAGGGTTACAGCCACGAAAAAGTTTTGGGAGATTTATCATTTCGGGAGGTTTTTCAAAGTGAAATGATCGCATAACACATAGAATTCGTAAAAAAAATTAGGAAATCATTCATTTCGGGTTGATGGTTGAACCTCTAAAACCCCCTAAATACGCCAACGCAGTCAGACATAAACCCTAAAGCAACACGCAAAACAAACAAAACGTACACACACCATACACCCGCATTAGTCCGACGCAGTACTAAAACAACGGCTAAATTTCAAATCACTCACTACATGGTTTGGCAGCAGCGCGTAAGTCACAGTGTCTCAATTACACTCATATAAGGTCAAAGTAATTAGGTCAAGGTCAAAATATCCCGCAATCAAAAACAGTTAATGGACACCGCACGACCGTATATAAACACGTAACGACTTGCTGACGACGGCACTTTACATACGACAGGCACCGGCTAAGAAGGTTCGATGACAAGTTGTACTGGCTTCCCAGCTGCCTTCTGCACAGTCTCGTCATCAAAGTGCCAAGTCGCCTCCAGCCAGGCGAGCCACTCAGTCATCCGAGCCGTTCACCACCTCGTCCGGGATGCTGAAAGTACGGTTTTCCCCCATCAGTTGGGATTTCCCGGCCGGGATGTGCGGCTGGCAGGACGCCTTGAGGTCGTAGTGAGTTATGACCTCGCGATCCGCTGGACATGACTCGGCGAAGGCGTCCGAGCTGTAGGCGCGCTTCAGGTAGCGCCAGATGTGAGTGAACTCTGTTGGAATTTCAAAGCCTTTGTATGCCTGAAACAGCACGAAATGTATTCTAACGAGATTAAACAATTCGAATTTCATTTCAAAGCCCTTGTATGCCTGTAACAGCACGAAGCGTATTCTAATGAGATTAAACTATTGGAATTTCAAAGCCCTTGTATGCCTGTAACAGCACAAAATGTATTCTAATGAGATTAAACAATTGGAATTTCAAAGCCTATGTATGCCTGAAACAGCACGAAATGTATTCTAATGAGATTAAGTAGTCAGATTTCAAAGCCATTGTGTTGTGCGATTTTGCAGTTTTTCTGCTTAACTGTTACCAAACTGTGCTGACATCATGACCTCAATTTAATTATTTCTGTTTCATACAAATAATACTAAATAAAAAAAAACAATTCAGAAAATAATTAAAAAAATAATTATTAACTCTGGGCAAAGTCCTTCACTTTGCAATTGCTCGTGTGCTTCAGCATGAAACTCTGATGCAGTGTATGTGCTGCAGTCGCGAGCGCCTCTGAGCAGCGAGCTTGAAGAGGCGCCATAGCAAATACGAGAAATAAAATAAGGACAGCATACATGATAGCACGCGCATCAATTAGTTTTCTGGGAGTTTATTTGGAGCATAGCAAGAGCTGCTCTGTCATTGTTTCTTCAATAATTAGGAATAAGGAACCAGACTACTTTCTCCATATAATTACCTTGCCAGCCACTCGTATGTGCTGCAGAGACGGGAGCAGGTAGCAGTCGGCGCGAGTCAGGCTCTCGCCGAGCATGAATCTTGTGTTGTGTTCTCGCAGATGACCTTCCACCTTCTCCAGGATCCTGATGAGCTGCGTGGCCTCCGTACCCGGGGTCTTCACAAACTGGCTGAATTTCTACAACAACATTGTCTAACTGAGTACAACAGTGGAAATATCATTCATTGCTAAGTGCTAAGTATTAATTATTGGGAACATGTTTCATACTCTTCACTGTTCATTAATATTTCTATACTTTATTACAAAACGATGGTACAATACAATTCAAACATGGCTGCCACAGATATTTTTTGCAGAATGGGGCAAACGCAATGGTCAATGGTCATGGTATTTTTTAGCCTTTCAGGAAGAAAGGTTAAAAACTTTCGCCCTGGTCGCGATTCGAATCCCTGACCTCCTGGTTGGCGGTCATAAACCAATAACATTCTCAATCTACAGCATGACACAATTTAATGTCGTTTCTCCCACCGTGAAACTTTCTCAGAAGCTCAGGACTCCAAGTACTCCATGATGTGCCATGAGGTCCCGTATGCACTTTGGTGTTGGGGGAGTTTCTCACTTCCAATCAGTCAGTGGGTCCCTGGGCATGAAAAATCACCGAGGTGCTTGTCCGCCATGACGTCACGAATGGCGCAATTGCAAAATCCAATATGGCCGCCACCGGCCATATTGGAAAATTATTCTTTATTATTTCTTACACGATATGCACGTGTAATAACTCTAATTGTACTGATTTAGGTATGTAGAATTCATTTCTGATATTGATTTTGTCATCCGGGGTCATCTGAAGGTTGTACGGTCATTTTCAAGGTCATACAATTCATCTTTTTCATTTATCACAGCATATGCACGTGTAATACCTCAAATATGACTGATTCAGGTATGTAGAATTCATTTATGATATTCTTTTTGTCATCCGGGGTCATAGGAAGGTCATAAGGTCAACTTCAAGGTCATTCCTTAATTTTTTCATTATTTACAGTATATGCACGTATGATACCTCTAATGTTACCGATTCAGGTATTTCGAATTCATATAGGCTATGATATTGTTTTTGTCATCTGTGGTCATCTGGAGGTCATAAGGTCATTGTGTTGCATCAGTGATGCGGGTCATAACTTGAATGAATGCAGCAGTAGAAATGTGTTATAACTTTAATTAAGCAAATTTAGTCAGCTAATTACGCTATGTTATAGGCCTATAAGTCAATGCTGCATTATGTCATTTTTCAGTGATTTCACAGGACGAGTTTCTTGTCCTCCCGTGACAAAATATCGTGCAGAAATTTGAGGCAGCGTGACAACCACAGCGTAGAGTGTTACACTTTCCGGCACACTTGCATATTGTGAGCAGACTTGGCGGTAAAGGATGCAGGCACTTTGATGAAAGCAGTGCACCGAAGTTTTCCTCCCATCCGCGATTTAATAACTCTAGTAGTTTTGCCTCGCGTTCATTGTGTGTTGCAAGTATAGATAGATAGATAGGTAGGTAGATAGATAGATAGATAGATAGATAGATAGATAGATAGATAGATAGATAGATAGATAGATAGATAGATAGATAGATAGATAGATAGATAGATAGATAGATAGGTAGGTAGGTAGATAGATAGATAGATAGACAGACAGACAGACAGACAGACAGACAGATAGACAGATAGATAGATAGTTGGCATGCTCTGTGCAGCAAGAAGGCCCCTCGCTGGGTGGGGCCTCTGATCTCGCTATAGGAGGAAGAACGTCAATTCCGACTGTGGACGTGATATGATTTTCTGGTCTCGGCTGGTCGAACGTCACACAGGTTGCATTTGACCTTGCTCCTGCCCAGACACGTACCAAGTACTTCTCTGCTGATGCTGCATCTTGTTCTAACAGCGTGTCTGTCTCTCCAAAGTTTGTTAGCTACTGTACTGGGTCCCAGGCTAAAGCTGCGTGTTTGGATCCCACCGTAATCATACAGTCGTCTCCTGTCAACACATGTCCCTTGATGACTACCTTGGCCAGCGATGCTCCAATTTCAGAAACTGCCTAATGAAGTGAAGCATACACCGATGTTCTCCATACCATATACTGCTGCCAGATTCGGCAGTTGCCGCTTACACAATTTCCCAACATTGGTAGGATCGTCGACGTCGTCATAACCTCAGCTTCATCCCTCTGCCAAGATGTGAAGTACATCCATCTGGTACTCGACTGCTACAATGACTCAATGAGATGTCTCTTAAGGAAGGGGAGGGCATGCGGCGTGTTGACTCAACATCAGGCATCGTAATTATAGGCATGAACAGATACACGCCAATTCCTCATCAACTTGAAAATTTCTTGGCATCACTGGAAAACAACCGAAATCTGCAGCTTCTGGTTAGAGAGATTGCTAGCAATCGAGCCTATGGCAACGTTACAGTCATTGCCAGTTGTCTTATTCTGGAGATGAAACACTTCCCGCAATGTCGACAGGCGGAGAAGAGATCCCAGACCTCTCCTGCAACCATGCAGGTCTTTGACGTATGGTGTGTAGTGTAGCAATAATGCGAAAGTGTCCGTGTCGTTTGAGACTACGACAAGTCTCCTGCACCGTTGCACACGAATAGCCCAGTCTACGTGCAGCACCAGCCTGGCATCTTTCTCCTCGATCCAGTTCAAAAGACCTGGGAATTGGCGTGTATCTGTTCACGCCTATAATGACGATGCCTAATGTTGAGTCAACACGCCGCATGCCCTCCCCTTCCTTAAGAGACATTCTCATTGTAGGAGTCGAGTACCAGATGGATGTACTTCACATCTTGGCAGAGGGATGAAGCTGAGGTTATGACGACGTCGACGATCCTACCAATGTTGGGAAATTGTGTAAGCGGCAACTGCCGAATCTGGCAGCAGTATATGGTATGGAGAACATCGGTGTGTGCTTCACTTCATTAGGCAGTTTCTGAAATTGGAGCATCGCTGGCCAAGGTAGTCATCAAGGGACATGTGTTGACAGGAGACGACTGTATGATTACGGTGGGATCCAAACACGCAGCTTTAGCCTGGGACCCAGTACAGTAGCTAACAAACTTTGGAGAGACAGACACGCTGTTAGAACAAGATGCAGCATCAGCAGAGAAGTACTTGGCACGTGTCTGGGCAGGAGCAAGGTCAAATGCAACCTGTGTGACGTTCGACCAGCTGAGACCAGAAAACCATATCACGTCCACAGTCGGAATTGACGTTCTTCCTCCTATAGCGAGATCAGAGGCCCCACCCAGCGAGGGGCCTTCTTGCTGCACAGAGCATGCCAACTATCTATCTATCTATCTATCTGTCTGTCTGTCTGTCTGTCTGTCTGTCTATCTATCTTTCTATCTATCTATCTATCTATCTATCTATCTATCTATATATATATATATCTATCTATCTATCTATCTATATATCTATCTATCTATCATCAATCTATCTATCTATACTTGCAACACACAATGAACGCGAGGCAAAACTACTAGAGTTATTAAATCGCGGATGGGAGGAAAACTTCGGTGCACTGCTTTCATCAAAGTGCCTGCATCCTTTACCGCCAAGTCTGCTCACAATATGCAAGTGTGCCGGAAAGTGTAACACTCTACGCTGTGGTTGTCACGCTGCCTCAAATTTCTGCACGATATTTTGTCACGGGAGGACAAGAAACTCGTCCTGTGAAATCACTGAAAAATTACATAATGCAGCATTGACTTATAGGCCTATAACATAGCGTAATTAGCTGACTAAATTTGCTTAATTAAAGTTATAACACATTTCTACTGCTGCATTCATTCAAGTTATGACCCGCATCACTGATGCAACACAATGACCTTGACAATGACCTCCAGATGACCCCAGATGACAAAAACAATATCATAGCCTATATGAATTCGAAATACCTGAATCGGTAACATTAGAGGTATCATACGTGCATATACTGTAAATAATGAAAAAATTAAGGAATGACCTTGAAGTTGACCTTATGACCTTCCCATGACCCCGGATGACAAAAAGAATATCATAAATGAATTCTACATACCTGAATCAGTCATATTTGAGGTATTACACGTGCATATGCTGTGATAAATGAAAAAGATGAATTATATGACCTTGAAAATGACCGTACAACCTTCAGATGACCCCGGATGACAAAATCAATATCAGAAATGAATTCTACATACCTAAATCAGTACAATTAGAGTTATTACACGTGCATATCGTGTAAGAAATAATAAAGAATAATTTTCCAATATGGCCGGTGGCGGCCATATTGGATTTTGCAATTGCGCCATTCGTGACGTCATGGCGGACAAGCACCTCGGTGATTTTTCATGTCCAGGGACCCACTGACTGATTGGAAGTGAGAAACTCCCCCAACACCAAAGTGCATACGGGACCTCATGGCACATCAAGGACTAAAGTGTCACACAGAAGCAGGGCTGCTTTTAAGGAATTTTTAGAACTGCACAACCCTTCTTTCCTTTCCCATCCTCCATGGTAAATTACTTCCAATCGGATGACAATGACCTTTTTTGCTAGTTTTAACTGCACAGAACTTGTGACAGAAGTGCTTCTACAGCTGCACAAATCCATTTAGAACTGCAAATTTTGTGTACAACTGTTAAAAAAAGCCCTGCACAGAAGCATTTCTTTTTTATAAAGAGAAACCAAAAATGTTGTGCATCATTCAGCGCTTTTACGCTAAAACTCTCATCATGTGGAGAAGCCTTTGTAACTTAAAATTGGACACTTTTTCAAGCCTCATTTGACAAGCCATGCCATACTGATAGCCGGTTTAAAGTCTCTTCATGAACAATTGCAGAAGACCTTGAATGGAACACGACATGGTTCGTCGTCGTTTATTCAGACCGCCTGCAATTCTAGAAACCTTGTTTCGACTGTTCATGGTTTGGTCTCCCACTGTCAATTATGCTAATTGGACTAACGAATGCAAAACGACCTTTACTAATAACACACACATGCACACACACACATGCACGCACACAGCACACACACACACGCGCGCACACACAGACACAGCACACACACACGCAGCACACACACACACACACACACACACACACACACACACAAGCACACACACACGTACACATGCACACACACAGACACAGCACACACACACACACACACACACACGCAGACACAGCACACACACACACAGTACACAGAGTTGTCACACATGTCTACCGCATGAAAAGCTAGACGAAACCCATGTACCAAGATTCTGTGTCATCTTTCATTACCTATTGTCTGGTTTATTAACTCTTTCGCAGCGAATACGGTCGATTGTGACCGTATAGCAAAAAACGCGGCCGTTTGTCATATAATATCGATATTTTTAGAGTTCTTTTTATATCGTTCGCTAGCAGACATGCCGACGAATCAGAAAATACCCTAACATTGGTTTTCCCAAATGATTTGATGAAGTTATAAACAAAAACTATGGCCGTAATTTTGTACAAATTTATATCCCGCCATTTGCATAATATTCGTCCGTGTCTGCGGCTTCTTGGACGTTGACCATTTCGCTGTAATTATGTCTTTTTATCAGCCAAGTTCAGACAAAATGAATTATATCGTTCAACATATGCTATAAATAAGGTCTCAAGCAAATATTGTTAGACGATGCAGAGGTTTCGGGATTTGAAGACCTCATTTTCACCGACTTTCCCTCAGACCACGCCGATCTCATCAAAGACTAGGCAAAACATTCGCTCATTTGTAGTTATTTTGATTTATTTAGGCCTCTCAGCCTAGTTAGAAACATATAATTTACCAGTAAGGCAAACTGTAAAGGATCTATAAAGAAATTCTTCATATTTGGACATTTTTGGATAGAAATACGGCGAGATCGCTGCAGACCTATTGTTTTGCGTTGATGTCATTATCTTCCAGGTGGGGGTAATATAAAAATTATTTTTCGATTAAATTTACAATTTGTTAGCCTTTCACTGTTTGCTACATGCTTGTCATACAATTAGCTACATTTAGCAGTGTTTTCATTCCAATTTATTTTGTTCATAGATTTTTTATTAATTTTTAATGTTATAAATTTAATTTTTATTTTTAATATTATTTTATATATTTATTAATTTTAAGACAAACACGTCAATAGATCTGGTTTTTCAAGACAGAATATTGTTGAGGAATCAAATACGAACAAAACGATATAAGACATGTAAATATTTCCACAGCCTCTGAGTGTTTTTCTATATATGAATCACTTGTGGGTATATTTATGAAAAACAACTTAGCTGCGATAGAGTTAAGCACAATCAACCAACAACCTTGAACTAAATATTGCACGTGCAGTAAGGAAACTAAATGACAGGATCAAACATAATGAGTGCTAACGGAAAGTCCTGCTCAAGGCAAAGAAAAGCCAGGAAGCGCATGTTAAATGTAATCATAGGCAATCCCTTTCAGAATGGATGGCATGGAAAAACCAGGGCAAAGCTTCTACAGATGCAGAACTGTGTATTGACACAGTGTGGACTGTACATTGAGCTGTGATGTACATAAGTGCGCAATAACACATCCTAGACTGGTTTGAAACAAAAATTCATATAAAATTTAAATAAACTTCACATCTACTTAAATTAAAAAAATTAAAATCCAACTCAAGTGAACTTCAGACCAAATATAAATAACATTTATATCAATCTACATCAATTATAAATGCATGTAATTGATTATGTGCGATTAGTTTTACAATAAATAAAGTGTTTACTATTGTTCGTTGAAAAAGCATTGTCCAAAAGTCCCAAATTACATCCTGTAACCACTGTAACTCGATATCTTCCACATCACAGGTCTATTCAGAACTCCTGATCCTGGATTAACTTCACAGCTCAATTAAAAAGGCTTTTGAAATGTACACCCATAAAATTCACTTAGTTCAGAAGGTTCGGAGTTTAAAGTTTCTGGTTTACCATGTGGCAGTTTTTGTTGGGCACAACTGGTAATGTAAGTATATCGTCGTGCCTGGATGTTGGCTTGCCAAATTTTTAGATGAACAGGGTTGAATGATGACTGCTTTTGAAAAAATCAGGTTTCAGACTTCTAGGTTTTATCATTTCAGTCAGATGGGATAAACAGAACTATGGCAGTGCACAGGACATTAGATACTAAGTGCATAGAGACTGAGTACACTGGATACTGAATAAATTAGATACTTAGTACTTAAATACTAAGTACATGTATACTGAGTAAATTCAATGCTGAGTACTTAGAACAGCGTTTCCCAAAGTGGGTTCCGCGGAACCCAAGGGTTCCGCGGGGTGGGCGCAGGGGTTCCGCGGAGAGATGGTGAAATACATTTTACTACGGTATTAATGATGATGATAATTGGATACGAAACCATTCAAAGTAACCTAGCCGAAGTAGGCATAGACAATAAACCCGCTAACTTTTCTAATGAACTAAGATCAGTGCCTAAAGTGTAGAAAAATAAGTGCCTGGACGCCCCTTATCTTTCCAAAAGAAGTACCTGGACGCCCCTTACCTTTCCAGTCATTTCAGGCCAATAAGTGGCTGGACGGCATTCAGATTTTAAAATAAGTGCATGGACGCCGTCCATGACCGTCCAGCCACACTTTAAGCCCTGACTAAGATCATCTTTTGGTCATAATGCAAATGAAGCAGAATTCCAATCAACCTTCTCTGATCATTATTTGGATAGCTAAAAATAATCCTAACTCCCCAGTAACTGCAGTTAGCATGCTTGCCATTTGCCACGTAAAAATTGTACGAAATTGCATTCTCATAATTATTTTACTGGAACCAAAAATATCAGCTTAGAAATTGACGAAATTATTGAGTTGACAATAAGATTCCAGCTTGCTAGCATCAATTAAGCTAGTTATAAACAAAATGCATGGGAATAAACATGCGCTGTTGGCACTCTAATTTCATTTAGGCCTACTGTCTACCGGTAAGTAGGCTAGATCTAATAATAATTGTGATCCACGAGTCGTATTTTTCAAAGCAGTGCAATTTAATTTTTTCTAGGCCTAAATGAAAAATAAACATTCTACAATTATTAGTAGCCTACGTGTTTAGTAGACCCATGCTTCTCAGGCGCTAGGTCTTATGTTTATTTTAATGCGTTTAGTTGAGATTGGGGTTCCGCGAGAAAATATTAGGACGCGAAGGGTTCCGTGGCCCAAAAAGTTTGGGAAACCCTGACTTAGAATACTGAGTACATAGAATACTGAGTACATAAAATACTGAGTACAGTACACAGAATCCTGAGTACAGATAAGCCTTGCACATACACTGTAGTTTGACTGAGCCAAGGGTGGATAGAGAAATATTTGAAGGGGGGGCCAAAATTTTCGGTCTTGGGACAGAAAAATACCGAGTACAGTACACAGAATCCTGAGTACATTGAATTACATGCCAGAATCTGCCAGTTATCAGCAGACTTCAACATCGTCTAAACCCAGATAAGCCTTGCACATACACTGTAGTTTGAATGAGCCAAGGGTGGATAGAGAAATATTTGAAGGGGGGGCCAAAATTTTCGGTCTTGGGACAGAAAAATACTGAGTACAGTACACAGAATCCTGAGCACATTGAATTACATGCCAGAATCTGCCAGTTCTCAGCAGACTTCAACATCGTCTAAACCCAGATAAGCCTTGCACATACACTGTAGTTTGAATGAGCCAAGGGTGGATAGAGAAATATTTGAAGGGGGGGCCAAAATTTTCGGTGTTGGGACAGGGAAATTTTATTTTTAGTCGAACAAACCTTGTGTACGGACCTCGTGGGCATTGGGACAGAACTACTCATGAGAGGGGGGGTCACATCAACTTTCCAAGTCAAAATAGCTGGTCAAAAATAAAGATATTTCTAAATGGGGGGCCATGGCCAGATTGGGCCAAAGGTGGATAGATTCTATGTACGTTTCTTCGAACGTACATAGAATACTGAGTACATAGAATACTGAGTACAGTACATAGAATACTGAGTACATTGAATAACATGCCAGAATCTACCAGCACTCAGCAGACTTCAACACCATCCAAACCAAGATGAGCCGTGCACATAGTTTGACCGAGCCACCAAGAAGAAAAACAACGTTCGTTTACCATATACAAGTCTTCGAACGTCTGCTCGGCCAGCGCCTCGGCTCGCGATTCCTTCCGCGATCTCATCTCATCGGAGTCGAACCTGTCCAGCAGCGCTTCGATCTCGTCAACCGTGTCGCATTCGATCCCGCTGATGTCGTGGCCGTGAGAGTCGACACCCCGGCGCACCTTGACGAGCGGGAAGTGCTTTCCGTTGGTGAACTCCAGGACTTCCTTCGGCGGACTTTCCGGGAGGAAGGTGGTGACGACGAGGTCGATGAGGCCACGCTCACGGAGGATGTAGAAGATGAGGAAGTATCTGTGGCAGATGGGACAGCCGCCAGTCTTCATCTTGTCCACGGCCGCCTGGTTAACGATAGATAAGCAAGTAATGTTATCTAAAAGGTATTTAAAGTAATAGCATGCAAATAATAAATAGCAAATATTTAGGCAATTAACCACAAAGAACATAAATGACGACATACATGACTTTGGACTAACTTTATACATGGAGCAGTGAACTTAAAAGACAGAGAACGGGGATCCATTATTCGTACCTATCGCCACCAAATAGCTGATGTCAAGAACTTATAAATTCACTTCAAATATATTCATTCATTTAAAAAATGTGCATAGCGGCTCTTCAGAGCATCCGCTCAGTGGCACTCCCAGCCCAACCACGGTAATATGACTTAGATTTCAGCAACTTGCAACAAGTATTGGCCTTATTTCTAGAGAGTAGGCGCATCTCTAATGGAAGTCCATTCCAAGTGGATTTGTCAACAATCAAGAATGCACGACACTGACTAATTGAGGTGCTGACTCAGGGAACCAGAAGTTCTCCATTGGCAGAAGAATGAAGGGCTCGACGGCCAGCTGTGTCTGAGACCGGACGACAAAGCATACTCAGGTAGGCAGGGGCGCTACCAAGAAGGCACTGCCAGACCAGTGCAGCTATCCTGTAGGAGATACGCTGTCTGACTGGGAGCCAGTGCAGTGTGTCACGGCTATATGCTGAAACAGAAGCATACTTCAGGACGTGCCCAATAAAAGGAGCAGCAGAATGTAGCACCCGGTCAACGCGGGTTGAATGTGCATGAGTTAGTCAAGGAAGTATATGTTTCAATTGAAAATTTATCTTTTTAACTTCAGAGGACCACGCAACAATTCATGTCCTGTATACATGTTCAGCAGAGAATGTTATTGTTTGTGGCTGAAATAATTACACTATCGGCCAAAAGACTATCCTGAACACTCATCCTACCCACATCCTATTTTTTTAAAACTCCTCCCACACCCCCACCGAACTTAATTGGTATGCAGCAAATTATGCAATGCACACAGCCCAACAAGAGTCACGTTCCCCTAAAAAACAGGTCACATGGTTTGTGAATAATTACAATTATCCTTAGTTCGCAACAGGGACTACTATCAGGTCCGTTTGATTTTGAAAACAGACACCGCCTAGCGATGATGAATCAGCAAGGATAATAGGATGTCAAGACTGGCCGTTGCATTTGTCTTTGTGACTGCACACAAGAGATAGAACTTCCTTTCCACCTAAAGCAAGATAGGCCTCCTCTTGATGGAGAGGTTAAGATGACACACCCATCATTACTAGGCAGCAAAGCTGTGCGCACTGCCCACACCACAAGTTACTCATGAATGAAACACTTAAGATAATAGGAAAACAATATCAAATTTATAAACAATAATGTAACATGCAAAGACCCATCCACCATTTGCAAGATCTCTTCATGCAATTATTTTTCAATCCATCCAGCCGATTCTTTCCATCGATTCTCCATTACCCACATCTCAGAGGCTTCAAATCCTTTGATATCCTCTTTATTTTGCCCCCTCCCTGGATCCACCTCTGTCCTCTTTCCTCTCGGTCCAAGTTTCGGGTCTTGATCACTGTCTTGATCATTCTCTTTTTCTGATTCCCATTTAGCTTTCCCATAACATTATGACCAAGAATTTATCGATGGTTCTGGGGAAGTGCAAGTGAAGGATTTACACAACTTGTCCCTACACAGCAACAGCCATGCAGAGTGGCAGCTCAAACTCGTACTCTATGCCAGCGGTTCTCAACCTTTTCACACTGACGGACCCCTTTTTCATTTTTGGTCCCGGTCACGGACCCCCACCGAAATATTTCGCCTTTGGCACATCATCGTGACTCTGCGACTCTAAAATCCTATGTAATATATATTAGGCCTACATGTAGGCCCTATGCTATAATATAGCATAGATAATAGATATACTATATTATGCAATCATGTAGAACAAATTTATGTTACTGATAAGATTATTTGAAATTTATTAGAAAAAAATGTAGTTTATTTTAATGTAAGCTTTGTGCATGCATATTCGAGCGCAGTTTATCTGCTCGAAACACTCATACAACAAGCTAACTCTTGCATGGATGCAACGTGTATTTTCAATGTAGGCCTAATGTCACTAGTCAGCTCAATGATTTGGTTCAATTCTGAGGTTAGTAGGGTCGACCGGGGGGTTATGGACCCCTTAAGCCTTTTGGCTATTATATGCTTAGGTTTGAATAAATATTACAACGTAAATATTCTATTTCAAAGTACTCTAGGAGAGGTACTTGGAACGTTATTAAATGCTGGAAAATATAAACAGGTTTTTGTGCAAAATTCATAAATTGAATTTTTGTTTAGTGTCCATATCACCCCGTGATTGGGGAGATATGGACATGGGGTGTCCATATCACCCCACTAATGTCCATATCATCCCATAGCACCTGAATGACATGAAAGTTAGCATTAAACAGTCATTAACTTTAATAACATTAATAATTAAATAATTAATAATTTATCAATAACATTAAACAGTCATTGACTTTATGAGAGCATTGGCAACCGGAACAAAAGGCAACACTTCGTGTCCATCTCTGAAGACATGGACATGGATGCTGGCACTGGGAAATCTTACGGTTCGTTGAGTAGCGTAGACATAGGCAATGGATCCAATGCTCTCGCCGGTACATTAAGCTGCCCAAACACTCCATGAGAATATAGGCTACCAGATGTCTCTTCCTATAGGCCTACATTGAGTGGCACATAGGCCTACAACTGAACCCTAATCTTTCTATTTTGGAACTCTCGTGGCATTGTTTGCAATAATTCTGATCAAAAAAGCAATTAAACGATACCAATATCAGTAACTTAGTCTGTTTAAAACATACCTTACGTACAAAAAACACAGCTGTGAAGCTATGGACATTCAGTCGGGGTGATATGGACAATGTCCATATCACCCCGGTGTCTCAGTGTCCATATCACCCCAATAGCAATGGTATATCAGATCGTTACTTTCTCACGGTTAGGAAGGACATGACATGAAATAAAAGACACATATACATTGTCAAATAACCCTTATTTAAAACTGCCAACTTCAAAATTTTACATCCCAAAGGCACCTTTTTATACAATTTTCAGAATCAGGGTTAGCTACTATAGAGAAATCGGATAATTTAAAAAACAGCTCGTATAAATCGGAATTTTACCATCGCGGCATCAGATTATAGTTTAAAGGTGAAGGACGAATGTGCATAGAGCTATAAACAGATTAGAATTTATTATATAATCACATTAAGCCATGGAAGACCAGTGGCCATAACACCCAGGGTGTCCATAACCCCCCGGGTGACCCTAAATTCCACGAATCAAAGTTTGCAAGAAACTGACTGGAAGCCAACGAAAAACTGTGAACGTTCAAATTACCAAATTAGAAGTTGAACTGATCCATCTATGATTACCGGAAATTAAATTAAATTTTTTTTGGTTGATTGATCTGAGCATTTCTTTATTTTTATGTGAATTCATGCAATTGATCAAATGTGTCAAAGTTATCTACCACTATCCGTTTTGCACCAGAGATAATCTCTTTTGTACAAGCAGACACTTTATCACTAATTAAGGGTGATTAGATTTGTCGGCATCACTTGCGTAGAGGAATTCAGTTAATTCAAAAATGCCAGCCAGGTAAGCCAAAGTTGAAACTCATGAGTTGTTTATTCAAATGAATTACAGGCTGTGGTTTTTTCTATAAAAATCTCTCTAAAAAGCATCCCGAAATCTAGAGTCGGTTCCAAACTGACCCATCTAAAACAAATGAATTTGTATTAATCAGTGTATTATTAACGGTGGTTTCATGTCGCCATTGAAAAGGAGAAATATTGAAAAATTGACAAAGATTTATCTGTTTCTATGTTTTTAACTAAGAAATACGTAATTTTCAGGACTTGCTCGCGGACCCCCAGGCCGATGGTCGCGGACCCCCAGGGGTCCGCGGACCCCCGGTTGAGAACCGCTGCTCTATGCAATAACAGGTAAGTATACCACTTAGCTACGATGTCCAACTATGTAAACATAGTATATTGCAGAAGAAGAAGCAGAATGGGATGAATTGAAAAGTGTCAACCTTTCTAACAATCTCAAGTGAAATGCAGCATCGACTTCTACAGCGCCCACAAAGGCCAAGTCGTGGGAACCAGCTTATTCACAGGCGCTCGATCAAAACAAAATCGATAGGCAGCGGGTCAAGTCCGGACAGTCAGGCAGGCAGAATGGCAAGCATTACCGGGTAAGTGACCTCACCAAGGGGTGAAAAAGAACTGTGATTGAACAGAGCGAGGCCTGGACACCTATAAATAGACTAAGAAGCGGCTGCAGAAGTTCAAGAATTTCAGATAGATAATCTATGGCTGCACATATTGCAGAATAGACACACTTGTAAAATCAATACACTTTTTAAAGCACTTCAATAGTACATGTCTCTCAAAGTGCAGCCCGTATCACCCGCTGGTCTTAACAGCTCAGATGGGTTGAAATGTATGCTATATGCAACATAATTATAGATACATGCTAATTACATTTACGCATAGCAAAGACCATCAGTGTAATCTTAGCAATGCTCAGCTCAAGTGACAGGCAGGACTCAGTTTCTTACAAGTTGTGCTGGTAAAGGGACAGCCGCCATACCAATAATTACAAGTGACAGTTGCTCATTTTAATTGGACTCAGCTCAAGACAGTCGTCAGTCATCAGTCAGCCAATGACAGCCCAGGAATCTAGAACACCATGGCCTAATTCTTTTGAGATAGGGAGCATGAGAAGAATGACTACAGGCTGACTGCAACTTACCACTGGTCAGAGAAAAATCAGGGAAATGTTTCATAGTCTTTCCCTTGACTATCACTTTTGTGAGGTATCTAAGAGGTGATTATAATCAACAAATAAAGCACACACACGCATGCACGCACACACCTTCACTTACACACACACACACAAACACACACACACACACGCACGCACGCACACACACACACACACTTTACATCCTTAAATGCAAAAGGTAAAATGTATACAGGTACATTTCAGGTAGCAATTGTGTGATAAAAAGGAAAAAATTAACTATGCAGTCAGCCTCTTGTTAAAGATTGGGTAGTGAATTCATACTAGTTTAATAAGCCTTCTGCAAATTGATATAACTTAACACTGCTATCACAATAGGATGACCAAATTCACACTCTCAAATTAAACCATATATGACTTAGCACAACAAAGCCATTGAAGATCCTTCTGAACAAATAAACCTGCCTGTACACACCCAACACTTCTAGAGGCCATAATTACAAGAGTGCTCAGTGACAATTAATCAAGAACAACCACATAATTATTATCATCATAATTCCTTTGTTATCACCACAATTAAACTAAGAGTTGTTGACACACAGAAATAGAAAACAAAATGCAGATGATCAGTGGCTTGGCAAAAGTGTCAACTTACATTTCACAATAATTGCACAACTCATGTGTACAACATTGTACAATGTACATGTTCCTGTAGTAATGCACAAGGCATGTGTACAGTTCTTGTAATAATGCACAAGGTATGTGTACATATTCCTATAATGATGCACAAGGCATGTGTACAGTTCCTGTAATAATGCACAAGGCATGTGTACATATTCCTATAATGATGCACAAGACATGTGTACATGTTCCTGTAATGATGCACAAGGCATACATGTGTAAGCATACAGTTCACTTTGTGAATCAGTTGTATCAATAGTGCTTTAGTAAGAAAAAAATTCTTAAAACCACTTAGCTAAAACAATTGATGTTAATTTTCCAGCGGGGAGGGGGCAATTACTCCTTCTTATGTGCAGGCACCCATGTGTATATGTCCACTTCTAACTTTTCTACATATCCCAATATGTCACAAAAACACTGGTTTCAGTCTGTTAGTCTGTTAATAACTTCTATGGCACAGTAACACAGCCTGGGATAACACAGCCTGCATTACGGCGCCATAAACTGTTATTGTTATTATTATTATTATTATTGTTATTATAAATCATTGTCCAGGGCCCATTCAGGATTTTAAGTTCCGGGTGAGCAGTGTGACAGTGAAGCATTGGACTATGCATTTTCATTTAATAAATATGGTGAAGTTGACAGTGGAAGAGAAGTCAGCCTAGGAAGTAAAGAAGTACATCTATTCTCTTCAGATGATGGATGGACGGATCCAGATTTGACGAGGGCCTATGACAACAGAGGCCTTTGCCCTCGAAAAAATTTGTTTAGCATATTATCTCGTCAGATGAATTTTACAACAATAACTTATAAACTGACTGAAACCAGTGTTTGTGATGCATATTGACTTACTTAGAAGTGAACATATACAATTCATTCATTCATTCAAGTATTTATATAGCGCCTCTTTAAGGAAACTGCTCAGAGGCGCTCACAATTATACATATGCCCTGAGCATAATTACTGGAGCGCATGCACATGCATTGTGCATTATTATAGGAACATGTATACATGCCATGTGCATAATTATTTGAAAATGTACAACACTGTACACATGCATTGCGTATTATCATAATAACTAGTGCACGTGCACTGTGTATTATTACTGGAACATGTACACATGCATTGTGTTAAAAGCTAAATCAATTAGAGCTCAACAAGATTTTGCTAAGTCCCAGCCTAATTCTAATTGTAAATAGATTAGCAGTTTATTTAAGGGTGCCCAATATCCGATGCACTAGTAAAGTGGTACAACAACAACAGAGACTTTTTTGAGATTTGGCTCATTAGCCCTATATACACAGTCATTTTGTCAATTGTCAGTGGTCATTTTTTAAATCTGTGTTGCCGTTTCATCTCCCAGAATGCGGAAATTTTGTAATGGAACAGACATCTGATAATTATGGTTCTCTGTGCCATATATGATGAATGCTCGTCTTCGTAAATAGTCTCATACATCATTGT
This sequence comes from Lumbricus terrestris, assembly GCA_949752735.1. Lineage (NCBI taxonomy): Eukaryota > Metazoa > Annelida > Clitellata > Crassiclitellata > Lumbricidae > Lumbricus > Lumbricus terrestris. The sequence goes on along the minus strand of OX457045.1, from coordinate 40,588,775 downwards.
TTATGGTCAACCAACTACACTGGTTTCCCCTCACTGCCCACATTCAATACACAGTTCTTTCTCTGCATGGTACTCAAGTCCAAACTGGGTCTTGCACCGAAATATCTGAGTGATCTCATTCGTTCTTCTCTTTCGGCGTCTTGCTGTCTTCTCATTGACCTCTCCGTTATCGGGACAGGGCTGACTTGTTTGTTCCACGAGCTAGGACCACTATTGCTCAAACTCGATCCTTTACCATCATTGGGCCCTCCTTATGGAATTCCCTTCCCTCCACTCTATGTGGGACTCTACTTTCTGGATCACTATCTGCATCTAAAATAAATCATGTCTTTAGAAGAGAGAGAGATAAGTAAGTAAGTAAGAATATTCTTACTTACTTACTTATCTCTCTCTCTTCTAAAGACTAATACTTCTCTAGGGGTTATCGCACTAGGAGCGCTACTAAATGTGAGCGGCACTATAGTAATGTCTAATTACATTACATTATATTTACATGACATATCAGATTCAAATCCTCCGGTCACAGTATTTCTTTAAGGCAGTCTACAGTAGAAACCAGTACTCCCACTTTGAGTTACAGAACCTTAACCCGAACTTTTCATGTGGTAAATGACCAATGCTTCCTAATTAAGTTTAGCATGAGCTTAGTCAAATAATAACAATAAAATGTTAAAGATGGTGGGTGGGTAATGGACCACAGAAACACCATTGCCCTATGAAAAATTGCAGTGCATGCTAGCCAGTAGCCACTGCATGCACCACATTCACAACTCATGACTAAGCGAAGTCCTGAAATTTCAACTAGAAGCCATTCAGACTTTGCAATGTAAATTGGACATAAAGTGCACTTCAGCATGCAAGGGCCATATATCAGCACATGCAAACAAACACAATTCCGGTTATTTGTCATCGTTGTTCAAACTGCTATGCTCGCTAATGAGGACCACCAGCACAGCTAGACGAAACCAGACTTAGACATTGCAACTATTTCATCAACCGGCAACAGGGACAAGTCCTTTTGTATAGCCTGCGGCTGACTACCAGCACAAACCGGTGAAATGAAGCAGTCCATCGCACAGATAAATCATGATGACGGTTACGGTATAGATAGTCGTATTCTAGGTCCACCTAACATCTGAATGTCAATGGTCCACAGCCGTTTTTCACTCGTGACGGCGTCAAGCACTTCAATTAGGTCAATATAGATAGATTGGTGTGCATGATGATGATGAGGCCTGCTGTAGGCCTACTGACACGCCAACTTTGACCACCTTAAACAAAGAAACTAACAGATTTAAAGAAAAGTTCTAAACGCTGAAATTACCTTTACGAATAGTTCAACGATTGGGCGATCGCCACTTTCGCTGCCACTGTGGTCGGACATTTTAGCGAATTTGAACAGAATTTGCGACCTACTCCTCGAAACGTCCGCCTCCGATTAGCCTAACGATACAGACGCCGAATAGGATCTTTGCACACTGCGCCTTAGCAACTGAACGAATGAACGGTCCCTTCGGCGGGATCATTCATTCGCTTGCGCAGAGTTTTATATAGCCCAAATTTTATCTCGCCCGCGTGTCGCGAGATATTCTAGACATTAGACATTTCTTATTGATACCACTACAATTATACACACATGCAACTAAGTATAAACAGAATCATAATTAAGCAAATTCACATGAAGAGTTCGCAGAATAACAACGTGGGAGCAATAGGTAGTTAGCACACCAAAAGGGACAAGTCCCGCTGAGTAGAGGCCTAATTGGCCTACCATCACAGTATAGGCTAAACAACAAACAATTGAGATGTGCAATAAGACAATGAACAGTGAGTTATAGTAAACCCGTAGCCTAGGTCGTAGGGTACATTTGAATGCATCAAATTTACTTAACTAAGAAACAAAGAAACACAATGACAGCTCTATATCATTTTTAAAGCTTTCAGAGGGAATGGATAGACTATAGGCCTACTGTCAGACGTGGAACGGGTGATTGGCAGTGATGTAGTCGAGTCCACCTTAGCCGAGTCCGAGACCCAGTTCAACAGTTACTAAGCCGAGTCCAAAGGATTCGAGTCCGAGTCACTATATAAGGATCGAGTCCAAGTCCGAGTCCAGTAACATTAAGATCCACTGAAACACTCAATAGGCTAGCTATTATGTCATAGAAAAATATCAATGGGGCCGTCCATAAAGTACGTCACGCTCCAGGGGGGGGGGTGTAAGAAAGTGTGACAGTTTGTGACAGAGGGAGGGGTCAGGCCATGTGTGACGTCACACATTTATTTTTTAAATTTTTTTTGTTTGTTCTTAGTACCTAAAATCCGACCCGGCCCGGCCAGGCGTGTCTAAAACCCGGCCTCAAGGGATAAAAGTTGATTTCCCGTCACTATCAAAGCGTTTAGGGACACACGCCACTATCAGAGGGATTAGGGATAGTATCTATCCTAGGGTTTAGAGGGTTAGGTAAATGGTTATGTTTTTAAATTTTTTGTTCGAAAGCGTGACGTACTTTAGGGGGGGGGGTCCGAGATTTGTGACAGTTTGTGACTGGGGGAGTGGGGGGGCCAAAAATGGTCAAAAATAGCGTGACGTACTTTATGGACGGCCCCAATAGTCTAATATATGCGGAAAATTTACTGTAATTTATCCAAATTGAACTTTAAAAATACTGAATCAGATTAAGTTTTCTTCGATAATTTGGTGAAGTGGAATGGATACAAATTCTTCCACTGCCAAACACAAGTTCAACAGGTGCATCTTGATTCTTGTGGAGTCTCTTATGTTGAGATTTGCGGCCAAAACTGCCACCCATCAGCAATGGCTCTACTTCTAAAATGAATGTTAGGAGTCTTTGGTATACGGGGAAATAGGTCCCCATTGTGGGGCAGTTGGCACCCACAGTGTGTCAATATCATCTTCCCTTCAATAGGTCTACTCCAGCACAGACCAACTATGTAAGTGCTACGTACGACGATTCATATGTCAGGTAAATCCCGGCAGAGGGACTCGCAGAAATTATTTCTTACCTCTGACAAATATTTTTGTTTAAATTGTTATTTATAATAAATATTACCATCAAAATTGTTTTGTCTTAATTATAAGTCGGCTAGACTATATTGCGGTTTAAGAGTAATGTAAATGCGCTAATAAATTTTGCCATTACGGCGACAATAATGGAACTACGTCATAATTAACTGCTTGCTATCTTTCGATGACGTCATCATCACTTTCGTCTGCTTCTGTTAATGAGTTTTCCCGAATAATTTTCACTGCGGTTCGTTTTATTCTCTTCGATATCTTGTTGAGATGTTTGCTCGAGTCCCTCGACGTTCTTCTTTCGGTGGTCGATTCCGCGATGGCGAGGATCCGCGGCTTAAAATGGTGAGAATCCGGCTTAAAATGGTGAGAATCCGGTGGAAAATGGTGAGAATCCGGTGGAAAATGGCGAAAACCCGGTGAAAATCCTTTGGAAAATGGCGAAAATCCAGTGGAAAGCGTGGACATGGTCGTCGAATATTCGTCGAGAGGACAACCGTTTCATGAATCTGCTCCAGGTTGGCCACAACCTAAGCCAGGAGAATCTCAGCGTGAATGATGTCGGAGATCAAGACAGTGATGCTTCGCTGTGCACCGTCCACCCAGGTGCTGTGCACCGATACACCCAGGTGCTGTGCACCGATACACCCAGGTGCTGTGCACTGATACACCCAGGTGCTGTGCACCAATCCACCCAGGTGCTGTGCACCGATTGACCCAGGTGCTGTGCACCGATCCACCCAGGTGCTGTGCACCAATCCACCCAGGTGCTGTGCACCGATTGACCCAGGTGCTGTGCACCGATCCACCCAGGTGCTGTGCACCGATCCACCCAGGTGCTGTGCGCCGTTCCACCCAGGTGCTGTGCGCCGTTCCACCCAGGTGCTGTGCGCCGTTCCACCCAGGTGCTGTGCGCCGTTCCACCCAGGTGCTGTGCACCAATCCACCCAGGTGCTGTGCACTGATACACCCAGGTGCTGTGCACCAATCCACCCAGGTGCTGTGCACCGATTGACCCAGGTGCTGTGCGCCGTTCCACCCAGGTGCTGTGCGCCGTTCCACCCAGGTGCTGTGCGCCGTTCCACCCAGGTGCTGTGCACCGATCCACCCAGTCACCTGTCACCGAGTCGAATTTTCGAGTCCAGGGCTTCGAGTCAGAGTCCTGACAGTCCGAGTCCGCAGAAAATCGGTCTCGTGTCGGACTAGAGTCTTTTGCCGGACTCGAGTACTACATCTATTATAACACTTTTGCCTTTCACCGCACTTTCCACACAGCAGAAGTCATCTTTGCTCCCTCGCTTCATTCGATTTCATGGTAATTGTTAATTTTCTGAAACGTTCATTGATGACTGCTTCATAAAACCCGTTATTCATGACATTATAATACAATAGAACTTAAAAATAGAATAAAATATCACATCATCTCATAATGTTATAAGTTACCTGTGTTAAGTCTTAAATCTTTTCCACATCCCATTAATGAACTGGCTCGAGTTCTTTTCAGTGCCTCAGATCTAGGATGCTTTAGGCAAACCAGGAAGAACTGAATATTGCTAATAGACAGACGGATAAGCAGATTTGAACTGTTACCAGGAGCTGCTCACACTGCTTATTTGTAATCTTTCGATACTATTTTGTAGTGTGTGAAAACGTGTTTGAATTGTTTGTTGATCATTAGCCGGTAGTGTATTTTTAAGTGTCTGTATTAAATGTTTTTTACCAATAGATAATTACAAAACTTGCTCAATTGTGCATTTTAGATAGTTTGGAACATAAATGTAATTGGTCTAAAATTTGTTCTGGAAGTTTGTTTTTGCGCATTCAGTTTAATGGTGAGTGCTTTCACGTACCTACTCTGTTCAGTAATCTCTCTTAAAAAATTCATAACGCAAATTCGTACAACAACTTCGGTGTTTTACATTTTGGATATTCCGAACAGATTGAAAAAACTGAAAAACATTCTCACAAGTCAACCGATTCAGGCTGCTTTGCGTCAATCAACAATTATTCTAACAGCAAACTCACTAAACTTGGACGAAAAGATCAAAATCTTCAACCATCAACACGAGCGCCGAGTATACACCATTCACGTTCCTAACGTACAGCCACAGGATGAAAAATCACAACGTTCCAGTTTGCCATGTTAATGTGTGCAACACGCACCACAAACCAAACTGGGAATTGATTACGTAGCAAACAACTGTTACTTTCAGTTGGTTTTCAGGTTAAATACAGATCTCAGTCTGGACATACGGATACTTTTCTTGCGATCTCAATTAATTTGTAAACGGAGCAATTTGAAAATCTTCATTAATCATTCATGCTAAAATTATACGCTTGCAGCAAGAGTCGAAAGAATTAAGGAACTCAAGATAGTTTCAACAATAATGAAAAACTATTTCAGTAATAGCCTGCTGCACAGACTGGAACCAATGTACTTAACAAAGGGAAAAGCACCGTCACTTATTAGATGCCTCTTTTGATGAAGTCGCTTCAGCAACCTGGCACTGGAATGAGAGGACAAAATTTGGATGTTATACAAACATGATAACTGAAATGAACTGTGACCGCAAACTTTAATTTTCAGACAGCTTAACAGACAACCGAGTTGGATACAACACTAGGAATCTGCCTGCCACTACAACCACTTTTTATCAACCCTTTATCGCCCAACGTGCAGTACATACCCCGATACCATCGGACGCTAAAGGGTTACACAGGACACATCTGAGAGTATTGAAGATAACGATTAATGCATTGAACTTCAGATATGCATGGCAAATTAAATTTACACCCTCAAACGTACAAAAACGCCACACCGAAAAACTTAACTAACAGCGCCAAACCCGGACTGTAAACGTTCGCCTGCTTTCGATCGCATCTCGCGATCGTGCCTCCAATCATGACAGCATAAACGCACCGCCTGGAAAATTCCCCGGCACGACGACATAGTCCGACGCGAAGAACTGGAAAGCAGAAACAAACCCATAAAGTACAACAGAAATGAACGGACGCAGCACATCTGCGGATAGTGGAGTAACTGTCACGGTCCTTCAAGTCGTCCGGTCTGGATTCTCGATTCAGACGTCGCTGCCTGGATCAGGGTCGTCCAGTAGCAGCTCCTCTCCTCCGTCGACATTTGACCTTGAACGGCCCTTGATCGTGCCACTTTCCGACTGGATCGACTCGCCGGCGGAGTCTTCATGTCGCAGGCTGACAATTTAACAGAACGACAAAATGAAATGAGATTTCAGCGAAAAGATCGGTCTGTGTATGGACCTCAGGGGATTATTAGGATCTAAGGATGAAACGATCTTTTGATCCTGTGACTTAAAATTCTTTCGATCAAGGGATCAAATGGTCACAAGATAACGCATCTATTTCTCCGTAACAAAAACTAACAAACTGGTTCTATTTCTCCTAAAAAAAAACAACACACTGGCTCTATTTCTCCGCAACAAAAACTAACAAACTGGTTCTATTTTTCTTTAACAAAAACTAACACACCGGGTCTATTTCTCTTTAACAAAAACTAACACACTGGTTCTATTTTTCCTTAACAAAAACTAACACACCGGGTCTATTTCTCCTCAACAAAAATTAACACACAGGGTCTATTTCTCCTCAACAAAAAACTAATACACAGGGTCTATTTCTTCTTAACAAAAAACTAACACACAGGGTCTATTTCTTCTCAACAAAAATTAACACACACGGTCTATTTTTCTTTAACAAAAACAAGCACACCGGGTCTATTTCTCCTTAACAAAAACAAACACTGGGTCTCTATTTCTCCTTAACAAAACCAAACAGACCGGGTCTATTTATCCAAAATAACACACTGGGTCTATTCTCCTTAACAAAACTATTTCTTTTTCACTAAAAAAACTAACAACACAACACGCCAATTTCTTTATGACAAAAACTAACAACATTCTACATCTATTTTTCCTCACTAAAAATTTAAACACACTACATCTATTTCTGCTCTGGTAAAAACTAACGACTTAAGCAAAGTCGTCTGATCTGACTTTAAAGACATCTTCAATAAACCGTGCACAAACTTCAGCCTAGAAGACGCTCAGCTACCTGTTGGCTGTGGCGTGTGCAGCAGAGAACGTGAGGACGCCATCGTCCACCAGCGGCTGATAGACGAGAGGCGCTATCACACCTTCACGCGTATAAACTTCTTGCTCAAACAGATCGACGAATATTTCACCATTTTGGACATTCTGCAAACCAAGCAAAATCATCATTAATGTCATTATCATTGATCATCATTATCGTCATCATCATCATCAGGTGTCTTTGGCTAACCACTGACAACCCAACTACTGCATAACTGTCCTTAAGCATTTCATGACTGAAGCTGAGCATCTCATACAATGGCCAGGGAGAGTGGATGTGGGTAGTGTTGGGAAGTTGGTGAAACATAGGCATGTACATACCTAAGGTTAATAAAATAAAACATTTTTCTCATTCATTTGCATCTCAGACATTTACGAAGCGTCCTTGTAAGACCAACTACTCAGTAGTGATCCCGACCCAACCCCGGTTAAAGAGTACATTCTTACAAATAGAGTAGCATGTGGTCACAAGATATATTATAATACATCCGCTACAATCTATTAAGAATATTTCTCCCATTTCTACAATCACTTGAGAAGCGTACTAGACTTTGATGAAATGAAAAGCATCTACATAATTAAGACAATTAGATATTATTTTGGCAAATAGTAAATACAAAACCAGGCTCCCGTGCAAAATCAGCACTGTAAGCAAGTTCCAGCGTAAAATCTACACCATTCATATTTCACAAACTTATTGTTCCTCAATCACGAACTGCAATCAGGCAGCGCCGCACCTGCTCTGTGGTTGGCTTTCCTACTACTCTCTGCCAAAGGCCTATTAGCATTCTCTGTCCCATTTCTCACTGTAGTTAAGACTATCCAATTCAACCAAGGTTGGACTGGGAGTGCTCTAGAGCAGCCAACCTTGACCTGGAACGGTCTTTCTATTTATACTCTTCATCAAAGGTCTATTGGTCTCTCTCTGTCTCATATCTCAGTGTTGAAGACTGTCCTATTTGACCGAGGTAGGAGTGCTCCAACGTTGAAGAGGCACTATATAAAAAATTACTGTAATAATAATAATAATAATAATTAAAATAAATAATTATAAATCACTTTCACCAGTCTCAGTTGATCTCACCTTCACAGAAGTTATAAGAACTTTATGCTTGACAACTTCTTCCACACGACGCAAGTCTTCCGCCGTCCAGTCCCTCCTTGGATTAATGCCGTCGAGGTGACAGTAGATGGCCTGAGCAGGAAGGATCACGTCATCATCTGGAATGGTCCTGAGGCTGCAATGTTAAAAGCGTTAAAAGCATCACATTAGCGCCAACACCAGCTTCCCAATTTATATCACTATGGAAATACTTCCGATAAAATCCAAAATCACCGTTTTGCTTGTTTGTTTTTTTGTTTGCATGTGCACTTGTTATAGCGCCCCTTCAAGCGCTCTTACTACTCAGAGGCGCTCCCGAATGCAGAGCGGACACTGCATCGAAATTCCACGCCAAAGCGCTGAGCAATTGTGAGTGAAGGACTTGCCCAAGGTCCTTACGCGGCGACTTGAGGTGGATTCGAACCTCAAACCTTCCGGTTTCAAGGCAACGACGCCACCACTACACCACTGCGCCCCACACGAGCTAGACTTTTGGTGGGCAGGGTGATATTAAACATGATGGCATGAAGATCAGGACACAGGTTCAAGACCTGCTAGCCCATAAAGTTAACTTCCACTCACAGGGCGACTGTAAAACGAGCTGGACAGACGAGCGCCTTGCAAGCTGTCACGCAGCTAATTTTGACTGTTTAAACCTGCTTTAATCTGCAACCATGTAAACTTAGAGTGCACTAGTCAGGTTGAATTAATAAACAAATATTACTTATTTATTCATTCTTGTCACTTATTTATTCATTCTTGTCACTGCTGCTCAGTTTCCAAAAATCCTTCAAATTTCTCTAATTTTTGAAATCCCGAGGGATTACACGTACCTCAAGTTAAAAAAAAGTAATAATAAGAAACACTTTAACACTGTGGCTTTCTGCTGACTCTTTCATTAGGCACTTAATTGACCTCCATGGATGAGGGGGTAGCCATTCCAGATGCTTCACTTTTATAATTTCTAAGACCCTGGGGAATGAAGTACCATAATAATATTATTGCAAATAACAATAGGATTATCTTTGCCGGCCATCAACAACATTGCTATGTTTACTTTGTTTTTATTTGCTGTTTCTATTTAATGCGCTTTGACGTGTAACTGGGTGCAGTGTGTCACCTGGTTTTATCCAATTTATTAATCGAAGATTATTATTAGAAGCAGAAATAGAAAAACAATTACTGTTCAAGTCTTGTCAAGCAGTCGCTTGATCCATAGTCAACGAACAGGACGTCAACTGCGATGGATTCTTTGCAGGACAACCGCACGTCAACGATCTCCGCCCTGTACCAGCATTCGTCCTCCGAATACTGAGCAATGCACGCACGTCCTGTTCAGAAAAACAAATAAAATGGCGTTGCTAAGCTGAAATTTATACAGGTTTATTCACGCAAAGAAGAAAAGTAGTCCCTTAGCCAACCTACAAAGCAGTCACGAATCATGATATGAAGTGCTAGTGGGGTCATTCCACGTCAAATCAACCAGGGGTGTACATCACACCCCTTTGGATTTTTCTGAAAATTTTTGTACAAAAACTACATGCAATATAAGGAATAACAGTGAAAATTTGAGCAGAATATCTCAAAATTTGACCGAGATATTAATTTTTGAAGTTAATGACCAAAAACGAACAGCGAGAAAACGGCATGATCCACCAAGTTTAGACTGTTATATCTCGGCCACGAAACGAGCAAGAGGGCTTAAATATTTTTTGTATAATCAGTTTTTTGTGCTCTTTCCAAATATGCAAGAACCATAATGGAGTTGTTTTTAGTTTTTAATTAAAAAAATACTAAATATCGCACAGACGCCAATTCTCACTCAAGTTGTGGACATCATGTCAGCAGGCAGGAATGAGATGTAATAAAACTGGTACTGGTTTTATATTGAGGCACATTGGTGCTCATCAGACAAATAGTCAGTACCTGATTAGTTTCAACATTGGTGTGTTTTCCAAGGACGTTTTCCTAGCCGTGATGGTGAAAATGGAGTCCAAAGATCGTCAAAAAAGTGACAATGTGTATCTTTTGAAATTGATGAAAATTTGCACATATATTGAGGACATGCAGATCCTTCATTGGTGCAAAATTCAGGATGGTGTTCAGCTCCGTTTCTGGAAAATTATTTTTTTAAGTCGACCAATATTACTGTGTCGCGAGCAAATGGCACGATCCACAATGTTTGGACTGCCATATCTAGACCAGGAAATGAACCAGAGGATTGATAATGTTGTCATGTAATCACTTTCTTGTGCTCGTTCCAGTTATGTAAGAATCTTGGTTGTACTTCTTGTGATTTTTAATTTATAGGTTTGTAAATGTTGCGCAAATGCCAATTTACATTTATTCAGACATGAAAATGGAATGATCCACAATGTTTGGACTGTCGTATACAGGCCAGGAAATGAACCAGAGGACTGATATTGTTGTCTTGTAATCAGTTTCTTATGCTCTTTCCACTTATGTAAGAATCTTGGTTGTATTCCCTCTGAGTTTTAGCTTACAAGTTTGTAAATATTGCACAAATGCCAATTTACATTTATTCGGGCAAGAAAATTGCATGATCCACAATGTTTGGACTGTCGTATACAGGTCATGAAATGTACCAGAGGACTTATATTGTTGTCATGTAATCAGTTTCTTGTGCTCTTTCCATTGATGTAAGAATCTTGGTTGTATTCCCTGTGATTTTTAGCTTACAAGTTTGTAAATATTGCACAAATGCCAATTCATATTTATTCGGACATGAAAACTGCATGATCCTCAATGTTTGGACTGTCATATCTAGGCCCGGAAATGAACGAGAGGACTTATATTGTTGTCATGTAATCAGTTTCTTGTGCTCTTTTCAGGTATGTAAGAATGTTGGTTGCATTTCTTGTGATTTTTAATTTATAATTTTTTAAATATTGCACAGCTGCTACTTAACCATAAATTTATTCGGGTATGCATAATTGTAATATATCTCAGATATATCCTCTTTTATCTGATGATGACTCACTGAGATAGCTAGATATCCTCCAAATAATTTTTAATTTAATCTTTTACCATAATTATCATTGTGTGAAATGGAAAATTGTGAGTCATTATCATATGAAAGTATATCTAAAATATACAATTGTATGCAAATTGGCATTTGCGCAAATATTTTCAAATTCATAAATTAGAAATTACAAGAAATGCAGCCAATATTCTTACATAGCTGGAAAGAGCACAAGAAAGTGATTACATGACAACAATATAAGTCCTCTTGTTCATTTCCGGGCCTAGATATGACAGTCCAAACGTTGTGGATCATGCAGTTTTCATGTCTGAATAAATAAAAATTGGCATTTGTGCAATATTTACAAACTTGTAAGCTAAAACTCAGAGGGAATACAACCAAGATTCTTACATCAATGGAAAGAGCATAAGAAACTGATTACAGGACAACATTATCAGTCCTTTGGTTCATTTCCTGGCCTGTATACGACAGTCCAAACATTGTGGATCATTCCATTTTCATGTCCGAATAAATGTAAATTGGCATTTGCGCAACATTTACAAACTTATAAATTAAAAATCACAAGAAGTACAACCAAGATTCTTACATAAGTGGAAAGAGCACAAGAAAGTGATTACATGACAACATTATCAATCCTCTGATTCATTTCCGGGCCTAGATATGACAGTCCAAACGTTGTGGATCATGCAGTTTTCATGTCCGAATAAATATAAATTGGCATTTGTGCAATATTTACAAACTTGTAAGCTAAAACTCAGAGGGAATACAACCAAGATTCTTACATCAATGGAAAGAGCATAAGAAACTGATTACAGGACAACATTATCAGTCCTTTGGTTCATTTCCTGGCCTGTATACGACAGTCCAAACATTGTGGATCATTCCATTTTCATGTCCGAATAAATGTAAATTGGCATTTGCGCAACATTTACAAACTTATAAATTAAAAATCACAAGAAGTACAACCAAGATTCTTACATAAGTGGAAAGAGCACAAGAAAGTGATTACATGACAACATTATCAATCCTCTGATTCATTTCCGGGCCTAGATATGACAGTCCAAACGTTGTGGATCATGCAGTTTTCATGTCCGAATAAATATAAATTGGCATTTGTGCAATATTTACAAACTTGTAAGCTAAAACTCAGAGGGAATACAACCAAGATTCTTACATCAATGGAAAGAGCATAAGAAACTGATTACAGGACAACAATATCAGTCCTCTGGTTCATTTCCTGGCCTGTATACGACAGTCCAAACATTGTGGATCATTCCATTTTCATGTCCGAATAAATGTAAATTGGCATTTGCGCAACATTTACAAACTTATAAATTAAAAATCACAAGAAGTACAACCAAGATTCTTACATAAGTGGAAAGAGCACAAGAAAGTGATTACATGACAACATTATCAATCCTCTGATTCATTTCCGGGCCTAGATATGACAGTCCAAACGTTGTGGATCATGCAGTTTTCATGTCCGAATAAATATAAATTGGCATTTGTGCAATATTTACAAACTTGTAAGCTAAAACTCAGAGGGAATACAACCAAGATTCTTACATCAATGGAAAGAGCATAAGAAACTGATTACAGGACAACAATATCAGTCCTCTGGTTCATTTCCTGGCCTGTATACGACAGTCCAAACATTGTGGATCATTCCATTTTCATGTCCGAATAAATGTAAATTGGCATTTGCGCAACATTTACAAACTTATAAATTAAAAATCACAAGAAGTACAACCAAGATTCTTACATAACTGGAAAGAGCACAAGAAAGTGATTACATGACAACATTATCAATCCTCTGGTTCATTTCCTGGTCTAGATATGGCAGTCCAAACATTGTGGATCGTGCCATTTGCTCGCGACACAGTAATATTGGTCGACTTAAAAAAATAATTTTCCAGAAACGGAGCTGAACACCATCCTGAATTTTGCACCAATGAAGGATCTGCATGTCCTCAATATATGTGCAAATTTTCATCAATTTCAAAAGATACACATTGTCACTTTTTTGACGATCTTTGGACTCCATTTTCACCATCACGGCTAGGAAAACGTCCTTGGAAAACACGCCAATGTGCGCATCAGGTACTGACTATTTGTCTGATGAGCACCAATGTGCCTCAATATAAAACCAGTACCAGTTTTATTACATCTCATTCCTGCCTGCTGACATGATGTCCACAACTTGAGTGAGAATTGGCGTCTGTGCGATATTTAGTATTTTTTTAATTAAAAACTAAAAACAACTCCATTATGGTTCTTGCATATTTGGAAAGAGCACAAAAAACTGATTATACAAAAAATATTTAAGCCCTCTTGCTTGTTTCGTGGCCGAGATATAACAGTCTAAACTTGGTGGATCATGCCGTTTTCTCGCTGTTCGTTTTTGGTCATTAACTTCAAAAATTAATATCTCGGTCAAATTTTGAGATATTCTGCTCAAATTTTCACTGTTATTCCTTATATTGCATGTAGTTTTTGTACAAAAATTTTCAGAAAAATCCAAAGGGGTGTGATGGCAAATTGCCACTTTGCTGGTTGATTTGACATGGAATGACCCAGTGACTTCATTTTCTCGGCCTTGGCTCACGAGGGTGAGTAGCTAGCTACTCCTCCTTCAGCATCTAATCTTTCCATTTGACCATGTACAAAGCTGGCGTGCTAATTGCACTAGTTAACTACCGGGTAGACAGTATGAATAGGATATTAGGACACTATGAATGAAAACAAGTACTAAGCCTTGTTATCACCTTAGTTAATCACAAGTGCATTATTATTTTGTGCTGTGCTACTAGACACTGGAGCAGAAGTGGCACAGACACCAATGAGCATCGAGCACCAACAGGAAATGAACAGAGCACAGCAGTGTTGATGATAACAAACAAACACTTGGCTGCTGGCCGTGCCACCTGGAATGGCTTCCCCTGTGGCATCCAAAAACACCATATTTCTGATGTGCAGCCCATCCAAGGATGGTTTGACTAAGGCAGAAACAAGACAGTGCAGCAATCCAATAGCCATACAACATTCCATGGTGACCAGGGCTCCTTTTAACAAATTTTAGAACTGCATAACCCCTTCTCTCCCACCCCAAACCCCTATAAAAAAAAATCCAATCATATGACAATGAACATTTAACTGCACAAAATTGCTTTTAAGGCTGCACACTATTTCAAACTGCCCCTTTTGTGTAGAACTGCCATGCCATGTGCTTATATAGTGCACAGTTTATAAAAATAAACATATTATTAAAAGAAAAAATGCTTCAATACACTAGGAAAGCGCTTGACTTGCCTGGCGTCAGCTGACTGGCTGTCAGGACAGGACACGACGCATAGTTGGAGCCGTACCACTTGCTCAGTTCGAGCAGCTGGTCGAGCTGGTTGTTCACTGCGATGACGCTCTCCTCGGCCACATTTTCCAGCTTTATGCACTGCAGGTAAACCTATTTGAATGTAAACAACACCTCGTCAGGTAGACCTATTTGAATGTAAACAATACCTGGTCAGGTAGACCTATTTGAATGTAAACAATACCTGGTTAGGTAAGTAGGTAAGGTGCTTCCTTTAACAGATCAATTATTTGCTAAAGTCTGCAAGTTGATGTACAAACAATGCTTCTCCTCCCCTTTTCCATTTTAACCCTCCCCAACACTCTAATTCCACCTTCCGTCCCATCCTCTCTCCAGTCCTTCCTCTCTAAATCCTCTCCCCTTCCCTTCCTAACCCCACCCCTCCTCTATTCACTCTCTCTTCTAACCCATCTTCTCCACAGCACCCGTGTGACCCCCTTACGGACTTGTCTTGTTCACAATCGCTCCATGGCACTCATGGGTCGCAGGGCCCTTTCTCCCCTCCCTGCACACCCACCCACTAACCAAGCATATGCTTCATAATGAGCAGTGTCTGACAGACAGCAACCTCAACCATAGGATGCTGCTCAGTGCCGAAAACTATAATAACTATAACCTTGAGCAAGACCTTTGCGCCCAAATGCTTAGCAACAGGTTGGAAAAGTTCATCATTTTTATACACCAGTATAACCCAAGAATAGAAAAAAAGTTGTCTGAAGGAAAAGCTTTACCAGGTCCGGAGCATCGACCTGTGTGACCGTCATAATCATCATCTCACCAACACTTGGTGCTGGAGGCTGAGGATACGGAGAAGGCACCTGGAATGAAAAAAAATAACGATGAAAATGACCAACAGATATCCTAAATACTCTTTAAAAATAAACCAAATACTTAGAAACGACAGTTTTTGGCCATTTTTCGTGATCATCCATTCCTAAGCACAATGATCATACACAAGAACGCCGGAGATGTTTACACGATTGTAAGGACGGTCAGTGGCTGGAACAGCTGCAGGTTTCACGACACAACATCTGACTTTCTCCAGCTGGCTGATTATGTCCTGTTCACAAAATCGTTGAAAGTGGCAGTTCTAATCATTCCTCAGGAGTGGCAATCCCTTTTGCAACTGTGAATATTAAGGGCACTACCACAATCACATTTTATCACGTTCTTCTCTTGTTTTCGAATACAAGGCATACAAGAAATGATGCACTAATCGAAGTTCCAGCTAGGTGGAACGAGGGGAGGGGTTGAAAATATGATTTTGGCATGTGCAATATATAGATCGACCCTATTTAGGTTAACATACAAAAGATCAATGAAAAATACTGATCAATCAAGCAGACCTTTCTCTTTGGAATCCGGGCCAAAGCGGCTCCAGGCCGAGAGGCATCAGCATCCCCCACCCAGCTTCCGTATCCGCACGGATGTGGAAAGGCCGGAGGAATCGCCCGATCGGAAGAAGCATCAACGGCAGATGGCGGCAGAGATTGACGAGATTCAGTGGAAGGTTGTACGGCCGTAATCAGCACGACAGAACTTAAGTTTTGACTAGGAGACGACATCAACGACTGTTTCAGGTTAGGCTGATAGCCAGACAACGCAGCCTGACCGTCAGAACGGTTTGGAGTTGACTTTGAGCTGGGCAGTGACTGGGGCGCCTTGGGAGAAGACTGACGTAGCCTGGAAGGCTCAGATGTTGTTGATGGAAAGGCAGAGAAGCTCAGATTCCCTGGTGAACACGACCAGAATTCCTGCCTCACGGCGAATCTAGCGTCTATCAGAAATTGCGACAGGTCTCTGCCTTCAGATGTTGTTATGTCGACCACGAGTGGAATTCCCGGCACCGTCTTCTCCTGTAATTCATAAAAAAACAATTTATTAGTAAAGAACAATAAACTCATGAAATGAAACAGCACTCACTTATGAATTCATCACCACAATGCAATTCGCAGCAGAATTGTGGTGGGCAATTCACCTCCGTATCTTTGCAGCTTGAAGACCTTTCTATTTTCATGGGTCTGTCACGCTGAGAACGCTTCTGAATAGCTCCACTGTGCTATAAGCAATTTTCAAATTTTCATATTACATTAGATTTGATTAAAACGTGTGGAATCCATTCACATCAGCAGCAGTGGTGAAGGATCCTACCCAGTAAATGCATTGAAGAAATCTTGAAATCATACGGTCGTTATGCTCACATTGCATTTACATTCAGCAAGCAGCCCTCATAAAACATCCAAGCAAACGCTGAACATCACAAACTAAATCTTAAAAGAATGTCAGGTAAGAAATTAGACGAGATTCTTCCATTCATCACAACCAAAGATGCTTTTCCAACGCTTAAAAGACTTGAGAAAATAAACAGCAAGATTATCTCGCAATGCAGCAAAATTACCGCATGATCAGCTCTCGTACGAAAGATTCACCAGCTCACCTTGATCTCCAGATTGCAGACTTTTCCGACTAGAAGCTGGTACAAAGCACTGCAGGCACTGTCTGAAGGTGAACCATCACTAGAATTCTACAGGAACACAGAACACAACTGCAAATGTATGCACATTGCAATACTTACATATAACTATCTATGCAATCACACAGCGACCTGGAATGGGCTCCCTACTACTCTTCGTCAAATGCCTAGTGGTCTCTATCTCATTTCTCACTGTTCTTACGATTGTCCTATTCGACTGGGATTAGACTGGAAGTGCTCCTGAGTAGACACCGTTGAAGGGACGCTATATCAGATGAATGCAATCAATAAATAGAAAAGGAAACTTCAACATGTCTCGATGTTCTATCTGTGTCGCGGAACCCATTCAGAGGAACCAGCTTCCTGATCATGTAAAATTTTGTGCCATTACTTGAGACAATTAAACGACAGATTAAGATTAGCATTAAGACCACGAGTTACTAAATTGACTGGAAAATCAATATATATAAAGGTAATCTTTAAAGTTTCAATGCATCACGTGACTGTCATTGATTTTTATAGCTCATGCACAGACTCGTTTTCTTTGGGCGCTGAGCACTCTGAAATGAATTTTGTCTCAGTGTTATCATTACTACTGTTATTAAATATTGTAAATATCACTACATATTATTATAAACAACAATTATCATCATTATCATTTCTGTTGCTGTTACCACTACTACCACCTTCAGCCCTCCCTCCATAACCACCACCGAAACTACAAAAATGTGCATGCCAACAAAATTCACGCGTATTACAATAGGCACATATTCTTACAATGAACTACACAAATGGTGGTGCCAAAAAACAACTACAGGTCTGATCATCAAATTAACATCATAAAAATCACCGTGAAGACATAAAAACAAGAAACGATGATGGGAAAGATTCCACAAACAGATTCAGGCGTTTAGTTCATAGTTGATTGACTAACTGCGAGACTAACCCAGGCGAGGCCGTGAAGTTGACACTGGTAGCACTGCGCTGGTTCGTCGGTGAAAATGGCCGGTCGTAAACGTTCAGTGCTCAACGTCTCTCTGTTGCCGTAGTCGATGTAGTAAACCTGTCCCAAAGGAAACGGCAGGACTTACAGAAACGTCAGGTACTTACAACGAGAAACTCGTGAATTTTAATACAGTACTGGTTTTGAGAGCTATTATCGTGTCTGAATGCACGCACACATGCACGCATGGCATGTAAGTAAACATGCATTCATTCATTCAATCAGTCAGTCATTAACAACTAATTTTAAAGAAAAAAAACCTGAATGATTTAGCGTTATATGTATGTATGCAAGTATGTATGTGTATGTAATATGTATGTACGCATAACGCATGCATGCTGTACATGTTTATGATTGTCAGTACAACTCTGTAAACTGTACATATGCATGTATGACATTGTATGTACAAAAATATGGGCTGTCTCATGTACAAGGAGTTTACCTTTTGAATTAATTTATGGAATGTTTTTATATCAGAACCCACACAATGAAGAAGTATTTAAAACAAGCGTCTGGTCTAATTATTTGTAATGTAATATATTGATTTCTCTGATGTCATTATCATCTTACCCAAAATGGCTGCTTCAAACAATACCTAAGTAAATATCATTAACCTTTGGAGACATCAAGTTGAAATCCGAGGGTCATGGAAACAATCCGCGCAACATAAACAAACATACAGGGCCTGCAGAGTGCATCTTCATGGAAACCTCATTAGTACTCCTAGCAAAACAACAACAATCAAGACGGCTGCAGGAAATGGGTCATGCACTTCGGTGTGAAACTCTGATTCAGCGTTCACGCTGCAGTCGGGAGCGCCTCTGAGTAGCATCTTGAAAGGACGCTATAACAAATGCTCACACATACATACATACATATATACACATACAATACTTGACCCCTCGTTCTCGAACTGCTATAATGCAGCAACGCTCTTTCTCAGTGGCTGGCCTTGAACCTGGAATGGGCTCCCTGTTGCTCTCCGCCTGGTGCCTAGAGGTCACACCACTATGTCTCGTTCTCACTTGAAAACTGCCTTATTTAGCCGTTGTTGAACTGGGAGCACTTCTGAGTAGATTACCTTGAAGGTGCGCTATATAAAAGTCAATAATAATAATACAAGATTGATTCACACATGACCTTCACTATGACCTTCACTTACCTCGGCAAAGTCACCCGTCACGGAAAGGATCTTTCCGCGGTAGAATCCGTCATCCTCCGTGTACTGCGCCACGACCAGCTCACCCTCGCGCCACTTCCGGCCGATGTTCGGAGACGAGTTCTTGTAGTGACTCGCAACGCGGTCGAGCAGCTGCTGAAGGTATCGCAGATCTACCATCAAACAACAATGTCAATTGTGAAAGAATCAAACAACAATGCCAATTGTGAAAGAAACACATCAAACAACAATGCCAATTGTGAAAGAATCAGACAACAATTCCAATTGTGAAGGAATCAGAGGGTCAAAGCTGCACAACGACCGGTCAAGGAAAGGCAGGTAAGCCAAGGTCACGTGGTAGCATATATCAGAAGGTTTTCAGAAATAATGCCAATACATTTTACAAGTCACTGAAATCCAATTTATATTGCAGTGTGTGGGATGCGAGCACTCTGAGTAGGTTTCTCGAAGGGATGCTATATTATAATTATTATCAAAATAAATAAATTTGTAACGCGCGCGTATATGCCAATTTCTGAATGAATATACATGCATATTATATACTGAATCGGAGTTTCACGCCGAAGCACATGAGCAATTGCAAGTGAAATACTTGCTCAAGGTCCCTATGCGGCAGCTTGAGGTGGATTCGATCCTGGAACCCTCCGGCTCCAACGCCATCACAACACCACCGCACCCCACAATGCATATATACATTATATTATATACACATATATATTCAAGTACAATTTTCAGCAACATATCAGCACTTCTTAACAGTATTTATATACAGCCTTTGCAGAACACGTCCAGCCGGATTTAGACTTGGTGAGGCTGCAAGCTATGACATAAAGCTTGGAAGTCTTTGTAAAATTTGGAAACATATATGCCTTCCAAATGGTTAACATTGGCAAGGTATTTAAAGTGAAAAATAAAAAAATTCAGATTAATGCATCCACTGATTACATATTCATCATTTTTATTGGCTTGATCGCTATCATGTATAATTAATAATAGCATACCGTGCAAACAATTCTTAAATGCAATTTCTAAAGCATTTAATCAAATTCAACAATTTCAAATTTAGTAATAATTTGTTTTCAATGTCCATGTGGATTACAAGACCCTAAGCTCCATCTGATTTTTGCTTAATAGCAGATCTTTCACCGCGTCTTAACTCTAGCTGCATTGAGTCTAGGGATGCTGATATCGGTTATCGCTTAACATCCCTAGTCGAGTCGTAAGTACCTGCTTTGATTTCCTGTCCATAGATGACCCCGCTTTTGTCGACGTGTGTCACTCCGAGGATCAGTTTGGCCGACGGAGGAATGTCTGGCGGAGGGTAGTCACCGTCGTCGTCCGAGTTCTCTGCAGTCGGACTTTGAACCGCAGCTGGTAGCTCGTCTTTCGTCTGCTCACATGAAACTACGTCTTTTAGCTGCACTTCAGAAGACGCTACTTCTTTCGAATGCTCAGAATGAATGAACTCCTGTGACTGTTTAGATGAAGTTACCTCTCTTGGCTGTTCAGAGTAAGCTACTTCTTTGACCTGTTCAGAGGAAGATACCTCTTTGGGATGCTCAGAAGAAGCCAGTTCTTTGACCTGCTCAGATAAAATTACCTCTTTTGGTTGCTCGGAAGAAGCTACTTTTTTAGCCAGATCAGAGGAAGCTACTTCTTTGGCCTTCTCAGAAGAAACTACTTCTTTGGCCTGCTCCAAGGAAACTACTTCTTTCTGGTGCTCAGAAGAAGTCACTTCTTTGGCTTTCTCAGAAGAAGCTACTTCTTTGGGTTGCTCCAAGCAAACTACTTCTTTCGGCTTTTCAGAAACAGCCACTTCATTGGCTTGCTCATAGGAAGCTACTTCTTTGGCCCGCTCAGAATAATTTACTTCTTTCGGCTGTTCAGAAGAAGTCACTTCTTTGGCCTTCTCAGAAGAAGCTACTTCTTTGGCCCGCTCAGGAGAAGTCACTTTTTTCGGCTTTTCATAAGAAGTCACTTCTTTGGCCTTCCCAGGAGAAGTTACTTCTTTCGGTTTTTCATAAGAAGTCACTTCTTTCGCCTGCTCAGAAGAAGCCACTTTTCCTGCTGTTGCATTTGAATGGTTTGACGCAGGCACAGCATCTGCCGTGACGTGCTTGGCTACAGATGCCACGACAGCTGGAGAGGAAATCCTCGGACCACTAAAGAACAACAACACCCACGCATTATCAAAAGAAACAAAACAATCAACAACAAAGGTTGCGGAAAGTTGCATAAATTAGTTATACAGTGCGGACCCAACAACTGCTTGGGGGACAACCTCACGACAAAGTGCTCATCTTAACCGGATCGCATGTAAAATAATGAAAGACCTTCAGTCCGTTTATACGACCATCAGTCCAGTGCTGGTCTCACTGACCAATGACCATCCAATGAAATGACCGACCATCAGTTCGTTTGTCAAACAAACCCATTTGACTGTAATTTCATCCAGCTGACCAACAGCCTGATCATGGGACTGTCCACCTGGCTGTCAGTCCTTATGTACCCCCGTTAAAAAGCCAATATTTACCGCTACACCGTGCAACATCAAAAGAAATCATTTATTTCATCTGCCATCAGAAGAGCATAAACAAAAGAAACAAAAGGCAAATATGGTCGAAATGAGGAGACTGAATAGATCACAGATCCCGCTAAACAGGGACATCTAGCCAAAGATTCAGTTAGGATATTGATACGATAGCCAATATGTAAAGTTAATAGCTTTGGGGACCATAACACCACAGCGCATTAAGTGGAACAGCACATCATATATGCGACAGCACAAAACACTATGACAGCACAAAACACTTTGACAGCACAATTTTAACACTCTCTGACAGCACACAACACTGTGACAGCACATAGCACCATGTGATAGCACAAAAGACTATGATAGCCTAAACCCCTGAGATGATAATAATAATTATTATTATCATTTTTTTAAATAATAATTATTACAATCTATATGAATAAAAATGTAAAACGCTACTGTTCGACATGAAGGATCTCGGAAAGTTCTTCACCGATTGTTTTCAAAATTTTACCAAAACGTTCCATTCGAACAAAAGCGGGTTTGTGTAATGCCTTTTGGGAAAAAGCGCAATCTTTACGACAAAAAAAACCTTTTATTTCCATTCGATATACGTCGATGGAGTCCAGCTATATCCATTTGAACTTTGACGCATACGTCCGGCGGCATCCGCCCAATTTTCGGGCGCGTTTTAAAAGGGGTGTCTTTCTCTAGCGCAATATGTAACTGTCGGTTTTTACAAAATCGTCAATTTGCGGCTGTTTTCCACGCGTCTTTCTAAAGCGCATATTTCTAGGAATGGAGGAAGTGGAGGGACGGAGGGAAGGGAGGGGATGAAACGGGAGAGAGGGATGTAGGGAGGGAGAGACGGAGGGAGGGTGAGACGGAGGGAGAGAAGTAGGGACAGAGGGAGAGAGGGGAGGGGAGGAAGGGGAGGGAAGGAAGGAGAGGGGGAACGGGAGAGGAGGGGAAGGGGAGGGGTAAGGGACCTAGGAAGGGTGGGTTGGACAGTCTTTTCAGCCACAGCAATGTGTGGCCGGGTACAGCTAGTAATAATAATAAAAGTGTAAGAAAACCTTACGAGTACAAAAACAAACCACAAATTGAGGAAACTCTATAATAATAACAATGCATCATACATAATACATAACACCGCTTCTCTTGTTTATTGTACTTCCTGTTACTGATGTTGTATGTTGAAAATAATAAAATAATTTTAAAAAATAACAATAATAATCATAACAACAACGATTACTGTGGTGCTGTAACAAAGCACATGCCATTACTGGGGCACCTCTTCAAACAAGAACACGATAGCACAAAACACCGTGACAGCACAAAGCACCATGACAGTACAAAACACTGACAGTACAAAATATGGTGACAGCACAAAACACTGACAGCACATAACACTATATTGACAGCACATAACACTCAGGTGACAGCACATGACATTCTGGTGGCAGCATAACAGAAAGCCAGACCTCGTGCGTTTCTTCAGAGCGAGTCCTACGTCACGAAGCGAGTCAGTGACGCTGTTGTAGAGCGTTTTATCTGGGGTGACAGCGCCTCCCTTCACGAAAACCTCCAGCAAGAGATCAACCGGCAGAGAACTCGTATCATCCATGTCACTCTACAGTCAAAAGTGTAACAATACATCAAGCATAACAATACATCAAGCATAACAATACATCAGGTGTAACAATACATCAGGTGTAACAATACATCATGTGTAACAATACATCAGGTGTAACAATACATCAGGTGTAACAATACATCAGGTGTAACAATACATCAGGTGTAACAATACATCAAGTGTAACAATACATCAGGTGTAACAATACATCAGGTGCAACAATACATCAGGTGTAACAATACATCAAGTGTAACAATACATCAGGTGTAACAATACATCAGGTGTAACAATACATCAAGTGTAACAATACATCAGGTGCCACTCTACAGTCAAAAGCATAACAATACATCTCAGGTGTCTTAAAAATGCAGCTTAGTCATCGGATGTAGAGTTATTGTCAACATTAAAAACACCATTGCTCCCCCCCGAGACCATTTTTAGAACTAAAAAAATTCTGTAAAACTTTTTCAATCACTAGTACCATCCTGAAGTAATAAAAGTACAGCAATGACAAACAATTTATATACACACTACATAAAATAAGATTTTTTCAGCTAACTTGAAATTTAAACTCAGTGTAGTTAATTTTTTCTCTGCAATACCATATTTAAAAAAGCATAAATCATGAACTTTTTTATGCAATAAACACCTAGCCTGGGTCCCTGAAAGTTGTCAGGCCCCTGGGCATAATTTGCGCTCTGCTCCCCTGTCAGTGGCCCTGAATTGTAATCATTCTGCTGCATTGTGTCAGTTTGAAGTTAAAACGAAGATTAACATAATATAGTTAATAAAGGACCAAATCCTGCTGAGACATTCAAAGGCCGACCCAGGTGTAATCGAAAAATCTTTAATCAATCATTCCGGTTACCTTGACAACCAGGTAGCATGTCTTGTTCAGGACCAGCGACTTCAGCGTGTCGCACGACGTCTGCGACCATCGACTTGTGTCGCCAGCAGGTACGATGTCGGCAAAGTGGCAGCGAATGGTAAACCTGGTCACGGACTTCAGGGAATCCGGAAGAGTGGAAAGACTGGACATTTCCACCGTGTACTTGTAGCCAAAATCCACCAGAAACACCTAGACGCAAAATTTAACGGAGAATTTTAAACAGAGCAAACAATCTTGGGAATTATTATCAGTGCATTATTATTATTATATCATACTAATGATAACAACAAATAACAACAATAATAACAATAAAAAATATTCAAATGGCATCATAAAACAGCCGTGCAGTTACAAGGAAGTCTACAGAAAACTATGCTACTGAGCAAATTATTTAGTATCAATTGCTAACCAAAATGACGTGATGCAATCTCCCTACAATGAGCCTATTTAATAATGGGGTAATTTTCGAACCGTACGATAAATCTGGAAGGCACATTTTGCCCTATGGTCATTGGCCATGTTGACCGATGATCTGGCCTTTCAGAATTACTTGTGTCTGTGACAAAACTCGGTCGGTGATGCCCGAAGGAGACAGGTAGAAGAAGGGAAGTAGACACACAGACCAGTGTTTAATCTAGGCAATCTTTAGGAAGGGAAGTTCCTCTTACTTCCCCTCCCCCACCCCAGGAATGACGTTTCCCTCCCAGAAAATTTGACAGATGCTGCTTACAATAAAAAAAGATTACTTGTATGGGAAACAGAAAAACCTGGCTCTCTCGCTGTCAGTGCTATGTGACTCAGCAGTCGGGGTTGCCATCCGCCGAACGCCTCCCCTCCCCGAACCTGGATTTCCCTCCAAAGCAGGGGAACCCATAAATTAAACACTGCACAAAGACAGATGCACAGTAGGCTGGCCAATTTTTATATTGACAGAATTATTTCCTGGAAGTTTACACATACATGCAGAACATCAAGTTGTTGAGAATTGATGGAAAAGCACCCAAGAAAAAGTTCTGCAATGTACAGCAAACAAGTTAATTTATTTATTATATTTATTCTTGCATTTACTGTAATCCCCCTTCAAGTTCACTATTCAGAGGTGCTCCCGACTACAGCTCGGACACTGCATCAAAGTCTCACGCCAAAGCGCAAGAGCAATTGCAAGTGAAAGACTTGCTCAAGGTCCTACGTAGCGGCTTGAGGTGGATTCGAACCTGGAACACTCCCGCTCCAAGGCACCGGACCCACCGCTACACCCTGCAAGCAAACTAAAATTGCAAACCTCTGCAGATGAATCTTCAATGTTTGCGATCTGGCCGCGGTACCAGCGTTTATCGTCTGTCGGGCAGACAGCGCAGACATCGGCAATCTTCCACTGACTCACAGAACTCGACTTGTTCTCCTCGTCCGATATCCAATCGTTGAGTTTGGTCATCAGCCTGCGACACAAATACGACGCACTTCAACACTGCAACCTTCTTAATAACAATAATTATAACAATGATCTGATTTTATCGTGAGTGTTGAAGTCCCTGAGAGATCATGTTTACCTCGGGCCAAAAAATAACAATAATAATAATGATAATTGGCTAGGTTAATAACACTAATAATAATGATAATTTCAAGTGCACCGTAACACAGCCGTTACAACCTTGGGCAACTCACATACAACTAACAGCAGGATAGGATTTAGAAAGTAAACAAGTCCTGATGAGTCCTTCCTATAATACTACACCATCAAAAAACACAGTACAAATGAGATTGCATTACAGAAACATTACATTCTAATTAAATTGCATTTATTCATTCATTCACCCATTCATTCATTATGGGGATTTATACCGAATTTTGGTTTACACGGCATGACATTTAAATAAGCTGAAGCATCATTGCTAAAACTGAATAGACACGAGAACTAACTGTTGCAACGCTCGAATCTTCTCCGAGTCTTGTACGTAGAATTCGCCCGGCGACACAACATGGCTGACGGTCACCTTCGGACAGTTTGGCTTCTCCTGTTGTTGCTGTCCATTCACGGCAGCGGACGTGCTGCCAGCATTCGTACGTGATGCTGCTGCTGCTGCTGCAGGTTGTGGCACTGTCGCTGGTACCACCGACTGCTTCGACAATTCCTATATAGTAAAACCCAAATTCATATTTAACAAAAGCCTCTGTTCACAATTTTACTTGAACGTCTTGGCTAGGCTAATCAGCAGTTGCTAAATAATGAAGCAACTACAGCTGTACGCTAAAGACCATCGTAATTTCAAAGCGCTCGTTTTTCAAAACCTTCACACAGGTCAATCAATCAATCAATAAATCAATCACATAAATTTACAGGTTTTTTAATGAAAAAATTACTCCCTTCGCAGCCGTTGACAGTGGTCAACGACTGAAGAACATAGAAATATATAACACAATATATACCAAATAGGACCCAAACAAGACACAGGAAATATTCATTACGACAATTTATATGGTGCCGTAACTTGGCCACGACATCACAAAGGCAGAAGTCCAAAAATCAAGAAATTTTTGGCCACAAGAAACCTTGAACTCAAAGGAACTTATCTAATCAAAGGCAGAAAGCCTAATAATAATAAAAATAAGACAAAAATAACAATAATAATTACGACAATTTATATGGCGCCGAAACAAGTTCTAATTGAAGTCAGAAACAATAACTTCTGACCGACAAAGAAAGAAAGCTTACATTGTTTTCCTGAATCTTCTGTTGTTTTGATGCCATCAGAAACAGCGACCTCGGTGTCTTCGGCAAAGGTTCCCAACTAAAGCACACCCCAAAAAAAACAACAACTGCGTAGTGAACATCTCAAGTGTTTTCCAAGAGTACTGTAGATGTTAAAACCATATCTTACTCTCATATAACTCCAAACTATTTCCTAATTGCCGTCAATGACTCCATACTCAATAATATAATGGCTTCATTCCGCTGTGCAAGGTGACCTCTTGTTGTCTCACTGTAAGGTGCAAGGTGACTCTGGCTGTCCCATTGTAAGGTGCAAGGTGACTCTGGCTGTCCCATTGTAAAGTGCAAGGTGACTCTGGCTGTCCCATTGTAAAGTGCAAGGTGACTCTGGCTGTCCCATTGTAAAGTGCAAGGTGACTCTGGCTGTCCCATTGTAAAGTGCAAGGTGACTCTGGCTGTCCCATTGTAAAGTGCAAGGTGACTCTGGCTGTCCCATTGTAAAGTGCAAGGTGACTCTGGCTGTCCCATTGTAAAGTGCAAGGTGACTCTGGCTGTCCCATTGTAAAGTGCAAGGTGACTCTGGCTGTCCCATTGTAAAGTGCAAGGTGACTCTGGCTGTCCCATTGTAAAGTGCAAGGTGACTCTGGCTGTCCCATTGTAAAGTGCAAGGTGAACTGCTTGTTGCACAGCACATCGCAGCAAACCTGTGTGGCAGTCCGGCTTTGAGAAATATGCCGCCCAGCAATCCACAACAGCAGTCCCTCCTTTTATCTTCATCTCGACTCTGAAGGCAGCTGAAAAAAATTCCTTAATTGTGGCATTGTGAAGTCATGGCAGGGATGGCCTGTGCCAAGTCTCTGTTGCAGAGATGCTATATAAATCTGGATGATTGGATGGTGATGCACTGGCACGAAGAACACGGGTTCAGTGTTCGCTATGCCATAAGGATGCATCAGCTTTCCATTCCCTGGGAGGAAAGGGTTATGGCAAAATTTATGAGCAGCAGCAGAATGAATCAGCGCCTTGCCAGGTTGCCATACAGTTATAAAATCAATTATTGGTTAACTTGTTATCACAGGTTCCTAATATTTCAAGTGACCATACTGCAGTTTGTCAGTTCTAATTAAATAAATGAATATCATTATAATAATACCTACCATTTAAAGCACCTGAAAGAACCTCTGAAAGGTAATAAACAAGTGACTGATGCTAATGCCGACAAAAGTGACCAAACTAAACGCACTACAGCCGGCATTTTTAGAGTAACTTGGAGAGGAAAGAAATTTTCCGACTGTGCCGTACATGGACAGCTTAGTTAAGAGCAAGCGAATGGAAAAACGAACCCTGGTCCAGTCGCCAACGCCCATCCATTCGATATCATTGAAGTGTTTACTGAATGGAGCATCATTTCGCTGTGAAGATAGACGGACAGAGTTGACCGATTGACGACCTCTACAATCAATCAATCAATCAACCAATCACATAATCAATCAATCAGTCAATCACACAATCAATCAGTCAATCAGTCAATCAATCAATCAATCAACCACTTGATGTCATACATGCGCATGTAGATGTTGCTGTCACCATTATCATTACACAGCCTACATTTATTCAGTGTCTGTATGCAACAGCAGTCTACTAGATTTATAATGCACTTATTAATCACAGTCAATCAATCAATCAATCAATCAATTAACCAACTGATGCCATACAAGTGCATTGCTTGTGCATGTACCTACATTTATTTAGTGTCTGTATTTAATAGAATTATCATCATCATATTTATTAAACCCACCACCTAATCACCAACTGCGCCTCTGAGTAGTTTTTTCTTGAAGGAGCGCTATATAAATGTCCGAATGAATGAATGAACTGCTATTTCTGAGCATTTCAAGCGAGTGAAGAAGTTGACTGACACCCTACACCAGAGGTGTCAAAACCATTTCAATGGTGGACCAGAGGCAATATTATCGAGCAAGTGGAGGGTCAGGGTGCCAAAGATCATGCATTATATGCTCCAAACACTGCATTTTGTCAATTCCTTAGCACTCAATTGAATAGATAATACCAGTAAATTAACAAAATCAGACAAACCTTTGACTTTAATGGTTAACTCAGGTTCATTCAGCAACTTTGTTAGGAAAGCCGTTGCCTAAAACAAACAATTTTCCTTTAGGGTCTTTAAAAAAAATATTAAGATAAATACACTTGAAGGAAATGTGTTGCGATTAATTTGCAGCTAATTGCGATTAAAAAATTAATCGTGCGATTAATTTCGATAAATTTGTTAATAGAACAAGAGCTCTAATGATGATGATAATAATAATACAAATAATACAAATAATAATAATAATAATACAGTATCGAAAGGCTTTCCTCACTCACTCTGACACATTCTATAAGCACAAGTTTGAAAATTGTGCCGAAGTCAGGAGCACCTCTGATTAGTTTCCTGAAGAGGCGCTATATAAAATACTTGAACGAACGAACAAATAAATAATTAAACTGATTTACAACAATGACCGACTAACCTCTGGTTGCCATTTTCCAGTTTCCTCGACTGGACCAACGTCTGCCAAACGGCAATGAACGGCCTGCAAGAGTAAAAAGAAATTAATTACACACCTGAAACTCGTCAAATTGTCTGTCACCTGCTGGACGAATATTAAGAACCATTTCATAGCAAGGTCGTGCTGCAACGAGTTTATTTTTTCGATAGATGAATTAATCTTGATATCTGCAGTCCTGACCATGTTATATCACAATTTGTAATGTAATACAATGTAATTAGCAATTTATATAGTGCCGCTCACAGCCATGGTGATGTACAATAGCGATCTAGAAAGAAGAGTCCCACACAGAGCGGAGAGAAGGGAATTCCATAACATGGGAGGACCCAATGAAGGCAAAGGATCGAGTCTGAGCAATAGTGGTCACTGGTCATAGCTCGTGAGAAAAATAAGCCAGACCTGGCCAGAGCGCCAGGAGCGCCTCTAAGTAGGTACCTTGAAGGCAGGACTTTTTTAGCGTGCAGTTGTACACAAAATGTGCAGTTCTAAACGAATTTGTGCAGTTGTAGAATCACTTCTGCACAATTAAAACTAGCAAAAAAGGTCGTTGTCATCCGATTGGAAGTAATTTACCATAGAGGATGGAAAGAAAAGAAGGGGTTTGCGCAGTTCTAAAAATTCCTTAAAAACAGCCCTGCTTGAAGGGATGCTATATAAATTCTGATTGATTGATTGATTGATTGAGAGAACAGAGTTGTCAACGAAAAGATGCACAATGATAATGAGATTCTCGATATCTTTCGGCACAAAACTCACTATAAATTATACCAAAGCATGTTTCAACAAGCCTCCAATGTGACATGTCAACCAGAAGAGGCAAAATGCATAAATTTAAGAGGCAAAATGCAGTGCCATTAATTAGAGAAGTTTCCAGATCACAACTTAGGATACTTTAAAAAATTCACCTGCGCTGGTAAAAGATGGAAGACGTCGAGAAGTTTCTTCAGTTTCCAGATCGACATCAACTCGACGTTTCCGTAGTCGACATATCGAATAGACACCTCACATCCTCTTTGCAGCTCCACGACCTCGGCCCTGTACCACAAGCCGTCGTGCGCGTACTTCGCTACGCACAGCATCCCTACAACAGCAACGGAATGTAATGTAATGTAATGACACTAATGTAATTGTAATCAGTTATTTCTATAGCGCCGCTTAGTGTCATGGCCAATCAGAAGCGCTCCCAGTGCGAGCACCCTGAGAGAAACAAATAGGTCTTAAGACGACAGAATTGCAGGGAGTGGGCTGTTGCAAGGAGACTATTGTTTTTAAATTCAAACTGACACATGATAACAAAAATATTAATTGTATGAACAGATGTTCACGAGTCATTATTACACGAGTCAAATTTAAATTTTGGTAGCCAAGCAAAGCGCCATCAAAAGGCCCATCATGCCCTACTTCTCAGTTTACCAACGCCATCTGCCGATTGAAGGCTGAGTGAACCTTTGGGAGGGTAGGATGAAGTGATCCCTCATTTCGTGCCCATCTCGTGCCAGAGCGCTCACCCAAACTGCTAAACGCTTAAAACTTTTACGAGACAGGGTCAACACTGCACCAAAATTTAGCGTGACTTCGCTTATGGACAGTCATACGCAGAGACAACTGTACAGACCTTTAGCGGGGCAGAACATGGTGTACAGGTCTCCACGATCTTCTTCATACGTCTTCTGCATGTTCATCATCAGCTCCTGTAGATAACGATTCTCTGCGCCGAGCTGTGCAAAAAAAACGAAGTCGGATTCCATCTCGGCATTTTAATCAATTTATTCATTGTAACCATCAATTACTAACAGTAGCAATAACAATAGCAATAATTTAGATGGTAGCAAGGAAGGCTGTACGGCATGAAAAGCGTCCCGTTAACAGGGACACCTAGTTACTAGCGCTACATTAATAGGTGGCAAAGTGGTTAACAGAATGAATTGAAAAAGTCCTTCAACTAACACACAGCAACATAATGACAAATCATATAGAGATACAAAAGTAACAACGAAACAAGAAACCAACTGATAACAATTGGTGCACATCAAGGTTATGTATTTTCATAGTCAACGATGTTTGATCGTGGGTGCCAAACAGCCAGCCAAGCCCGAGAACAGTTCTGTTGTGCATTAGCATTTCCAAAGGACTACACGAATTGAGAATAAAAGCTTAAATTTTGCCATTTTTAAGGTTCAAACTACCATGTTTTTATATAATGTTCGTAGATCTGATAATGAGCCAGGTCAAGGGTACCTACCTCAAAGAAGGCACGGCTCCGCATAGTGGAGGCACAAATAAAAGGGACTGAGAGCAGACTATATGCAGTCGAACGAAGGGAGAAGAGAGGGAGTGGTAAGCACTAAGAGTAGAGCAACAGAGTCTGCAAAGGTAGGCAGGACCAAAGCTTAGCAGGCAGTAAACATAGTATACACATACATGATAAACACTTGATGTGAACCGAAAGGGGAAAGTACGACATAGT
The DNA here is from genome assembly GCA_949752735.1 of Lumbricus terrestris. Lineage (NCBI taxonomy): Eukaryota > Metazoa > Annelida > Clitellata > Crassiclitellata > Lumbricidae > Lumbricus > Lumbricus terrestris. The sequence goes on along the minus strand of OX457045.1, from coordinate 40,556,674 downwards.
CTGTAAAATAATGAGAAAAAACAACAAAAACTCAACAGACGCCAAATAACTGCTGAATTACAGAACCTGGAATTTTCCAATTTCTCCGGTCTTACCATCTGAACGTAGAAATCGTGAGGTGACGCAACGTAAGTGAGCGAGACGCGAATGGATTCGCCGAACTGAGGAAGACTGGGCCGCAAGTAGCATCTCTGCTTCACACCTAACACACAGAAACCAGTTCCTTATTAACACTAATACAGATTTAGATTTTTAAAGCCTAATTCCATGACCTGCTTGTCCCTATGGCTCGAACATCCTCAGCGCTGCACAAAAGCTTCGCTATAGTCCATCCATCTTTCTGGAATAAGTCACCTAGTAGTCTCCATTTAAATGAGCTTCTTGGTCTTTCTCTACCCCTTTTCCGCAACCACTTGAGAACCATTCTCTCTGATTAGGTGCTGCCAAGTCGGGAGTGCCTCCGAGGCGTTTCCCTTGAAGTGGCGCTATATAAATTGACGATTACAATAACAATTTCCAGGTTATCCTAGATTCGCGGCAAACCTGGCCATCAGAATAAAGCACAAAACATTAAACAATGGCAGTGGCGACACCACCTTAGTTCGCGGCAGGTTATTTGACCTGCCTAATTTACTCTTGACCTGCTTTACGACCTGCCAAAGATTGTCTGAAATTTGTAACATCTTTTCTACGTGTAAGCCCTAAGACAGGTTACTGTAATTGACAGCTAACCTCCTGAAACCTTTTAACAACCAGCTGCATAAGTTTTCTCAATGTAGCACATGGCCGTTAAATGGTTAAGACAAGCTCTGTAGCACCGATAATCATCTCTGTTTTTTCGCTTGATCTCGGCCGGGAGCACCTCTGAGTAGGTACCTTGAATGGGTGCTATATAAATTACGATTGATTGATTGATGATTGATTTCTGCACGGCGGCTGCCATGTGGTCGAAGGAACACCCATAATTCAGTTAGTCGATAATGCTGTTCACGACATAAATAAATTCTTATATACAATACAATGCAATACGACATACCTCCGAGTTTAGATGGCGCGGAATGTGGCGAAATGAAAGACGCCATGTCGAGAAAGACGAGAGCATCGCGCACGGAAACAGGTCCATCGTCTTCGATCTCTTCGCTCGCGGGTCGACTCAGATCGACGAACCATAGATCGTCCACTTCCTTGATAACCTACAGAATTCACAATCATAACTCTTAATACAACACACACAAACACATATACATACTGTCTATGTATATAAAAGCAATAATTGCATACCTTTGTTTACATGTACGTAGGTGTCCCTATTAGCGGGATCAGTGATCCCTTCAGGGTCTATCCTTGCGGCCATTCCCCTATAAATATGTGATTGCAATTGTATAACTGTAAAAGAAATGATTGGTTTCAAAATAAACGATTGATAGATTGATACATAACTCTATGTATAGCCATAATATTCATAGAATTGTGGTCTGGAACAGCATTCCTTTAGAGCTACGTCTGCGCCCTGAGGCTCCTCCAGAATCCTTCTTCACCAAACTTTAAAACTGTTCTTTTTCATCATGCTGGCGTTCGGAGCGCCTCCGAGAGGTTCCCTTGCACAGGCACTATATAAATACCTCAATGAAATAAACAAACACCAATATATATATAACTATACATACACACACACGGTGAATAGGGTGAATAGAGGAAATGTCAGCTCAATACTCAGCCAACATCAAATTTTTTAAATAACCATATAAAAATTGATTAATGAGGAATCAATTACAATATAATCATCGTCGAAATCGCAGTAAACCACCATGGCCGATTGGTTTGAGCGGTCGGCTTCTAACATGCATTGTTCAGGGTTCGATCCCCGTCCGAGGTGGTTACTATGCAAGGACCTTGAGCAAGTCCTTCACTCGCAACTGCTCGGCAATATAATATTACAGAACTTTTATGCCATCCAAGTATGTGTGCACTTCTGAGCTTTGCAAGGGTGATATAAAATTTCAGTTGTATTATATACAATACAGCTGTACACAATACGCTGTCTTGTATACAGCGTAATTTGACATTACGTAGGCCACTTACCGTCATGATCATCGGTCGATCCTTCGTGATACGAGCGAACGTACTGATCGTCTCGTTCGACCAGCGATCGTTACTCGCCGGAACGATGTCCACCAGAGTGCAACGCTTCGCCATCTTTGGCTGCTGGAGAAACTTCGGATGTATGTTGCGTATCCTGAGAAGAAGAATCATCATCAAAACCGATCCACTGGTAATTATCCGATTGCTAGATTGTTCGGTCATGCATTACCATAACAAAGGCTGATTATTATTATTTACTGTGTTGCTCATTAGACAATTTATCGTTGCATTGTATTAAAACATCTATTGTTGCATTGTATTAAAACATCTATTGTTGCATTGTATTAAAACATCTATTGTTGCATTGTATTAAAACATCTATTGCTGCATTGTATTAAAAACATACATTTATTGTTGTATTGTGTTTTAAAAACATTTATTATTGCATTGTATTAAAACATCTATTGTTGCATTGTATTAAAACATCTATTGTTGCATTGTATTAAAACATCTATTATTGCATTGTATTAAAACATCTATTGTTGCATTGCATTAAAATATCTATTGATGCATTCTATTAAAACATCTATTGTTGCATTGCATTAAAACATCTATTAATGGTCAGGTCACGTAAACAAAATGCAATTGCATGAACCACACACAAAAAACTGACTGAGAATATGTTTCGGACCATAGTCTGGTCCCTTGTCTTATCCTTATTAAGCTAATTCAAAGGTTTTTCATGGGTATCAAAGACCTTGAACTCAGCAGGCTGCAACACATCCAAAGCCCCTTAGCATGCTCCGCCAGCTGCATTGGCTTCCTGTTGTATTCCAAGCAAAATTTAAATTGCTCCCGTTTGAACTGCAAACCCCTCAGCACCAGCACACCTTCCCACCTTTTTCACTACCAAACCCTGACAACCCTTCGCATTTCCTGCCATCATCAAGCACTGTAGATCTTTTAGATGATCCATGATACAGAACATACAAGGGTTTTCTATCCACGCTTCATATTCACATTTCGGTGTGACCGTGACATATTTGAAATCTAATTAATAACAATGTACATGCATGTATTTGGACTTCTACAGATCCAGAGCACTTTAAGAATCCCTCAAAGCACTGAGGCAAAGAAAATGAAATAGCCAGCCCTTTCTACCAATGATGGCCCCTATTATTCTTCCGTACAGACATCACTACCTGTCCATTGTTGTAAGCTCTTTGTTCCCATAGTCCGTGTAAAGGACTCGAAGAGTTGCAGGGCTGACCGGTGTTGCATTGTTCACCTCTATGACCTCTGCCCGATACCACTGGCCATCTTGGCCAAACTGGGCCAACACCTGATCACCTGAAAACCAACAAAATCACACACACACATAATGACACAGTATTCGTGTATATAGACTCTTTAAAAAAATCAATAGCAATAATAAAGATAAGAATCAAACTTTCTATTGTTTGTATGTGCACTTGTTATTGCGCCCCATCAAGCTCCCTACTCAAAGTCGCTCACAACTACAGAGCGGACACTGCAGCGGAGTTTCACGCCGAAGCGCTGAGCAATTGCGAGTGAAGGACTTGCCCAAGGTCCCTACGTGGCGACTTGAGGTGGATTCGAACCTCGAACCTTCAAGGCAACGACGCCACCACTACACCACCGCGCCCCACAATGAATTACAGGACTGAGAGTGGTTAGAAAAAATTGCCGGGTCTCTTGGGTCTAGAGAGCTGTAGATATCAATATTTATTCAAGTTCCAAAAATGAATGCCGGGTTTCACCCCCAAGTTCACTTTCAGCCCTGGGTGGCGCCACTCACCGACTTCCAGTTCCGTTGGAATGTCCCGTTTTCCAGTATAGCTACAGTGAGTAGCTATATTGCGTGACAGCGTCGTAAGGGTCGACAGGTCACGGCTCAGGTTAACGTAGAAGTTGCACGGATTGTAGATGTGTGAAACATGGACCAATTCAGAATGAACTGAAATGCAAACAAAACACGAACCATACTGAGGAAACCATCTAGCACTTAATTAACTGCAAGAACCTTGAGTAATTCATTCTTTCAATCAATCACTGAGTGCTTCTATGAAGGTCCAATACAAGATGAATGTATGTATGTGATGTGTGTAATACTTGTATGCATATAAAATGCATGTATGACATTGCATGCATGTATCTACCAGCATTCTAGCTACTTGTAAAATGTCTTTTACGATGCTTGTAAGAGCCCTTGACATAACATTTAAATGTATATAAATGCAAGCACTATGTATGCAGAACTCCTCATCAGCCCAAATAATTAATCGTATATATATATATATATATATATATATAATTTATATATATATATATATATATATATATATAATTTATATATATATATATCGACAAGTAAACCAGTTAGCAGACAAGTAATGCTCAAACAATAGCACTTAATAATAACAATAGTAATTGTCATCTGACCTTTGAACCTGGATTTGGCCACTGGGTTTTCCAGGGGACTCTCCCTTGGTTTAAACTTTGGCTCCGTATCCAACTCGTGATTCGTCAGATGGTCGTAGTCACTGTTCAAGGATATGCTGTCCAGATCGCTGCCTCCATCTGATCGCAAAATGCAACAATTAAAAAATTAAACAATTGAATTAATAGCTTCTGTTGTGGCCGGTGTCTAACACACACACACGGCCGTCAATTGATGGTGCACTAAAAGACACTAGCAGTGAGACAAAAGATGGGGTGGACAAGCAATTTCAAGAGGCAAGGTCTCTTTGGCAGCGAGCATTGGTAAATGTAGTAGTGGGGCATGATAGACACCTTGCATGGCTGCTGACAGTAGGAACTTGGATCCACTGGTTTGGCGTTGTCTCCTTGGCTATGCTCATGCTTATCTATATGTGAGCTCTGCTGTCCAGTATCTGTTGTCGCAGCTTGCAGAGCCCTTTGTTCTGCCTCTAGCAGGGAAGCTCCCTCCCTCAATCAATCACATACATTTATATAATGCCCCTTCAAGATCTCTACTCAGAGGCGCTCCAAACCCAGGCCTGGTCAAAGAGAAAGGTCTTGAGAAGACAATAGAAAGAGCCAGCAATCACGGGGAAGCGAACGAAGAGCCGCAGTGTCGGAATCTCAGCCTGTCAGCGTTGTGTTTTTTCAGTTGTAGGTCCATCCTGTCTGGAAGAGTCTGGTGTAGTAGACAAACTAGACATGCCTGTTACCTCTAGGGTTGACTCATCCGCACACGGTTGTGTAGTGGGTATGTTCGCTGCCTTGCAGCCGAAGGGTTGCAGTTCGAGTCCACCTCAAACCGCCTGGTAGGGACCTTGGCAAGTCCTTCACAATTGTTCAGCAATTCGGTGTGGAACTCCGATTCAGTATCCACACTGTAGTCGGGAGCGCTTCTGAGCAAGAGGGGTGCTATAACAACTGCACATACATACAATCAGCATTTTACAGGCTCTTTAAGACCTATTTGTATTCCCATGGTTGGATTGGGAGCGCCTCTGAGACTAAATTCCAGACAGATAGACCATTGGACCTTCAACCGAAAAGGCACAACACTGACAGGTTGAGGTTCCAACACAAGCGACCAAAAGCTCCACGCTAGAGGCAGAGCAAAGGGCTTCTCCAATGAATGAATGAATGAATGAATGAATGAATGAATGAATACTAAGGCTCTACAATGAGCACAGATCAGGACAAGGATTGAACCAAAAGCCTACTTTTCATGTCAAGATTGAGTGGCAGTGAATTCTCCAACGCGCCGCCGATCCGGCCAGAGGGCAGCACGAGAGGCACGTGTTCACCGCGTTCGTTCATCACAGATACGTCGGACAGCTTGTCGAACTTGAGATTGTCGACGAATCGTCCGTCCAGCCGACCGTGCGCTTGAATCTCACCCAACAACTTCTCATCTTCACTCTTAAACCTAAAGCAAGTTCAACTTCCAATGTCAGTTCATCGGCACGATCATTAATATGCATGCCTACCCCAGTGAATAACCCCAGTATAGGAAGGTTCTACACACCACGTGGGGCATGGTGGTGTAGTCGTTGCCTTGAAGCCGGAAGGTTCGAGGTTCGAATCCACCTCAAGTCGCCGCGTAAGGACCATGGGCAAGTCCTTCACTCGCAATTGCTCAGCGCTTTGGCGTGAAACTCCGATGCAGTGTCCACTCTGCAGTCGGGAGTGCCTTCGAGTGGAGTGCTTGAAGGGGTGCTATAACAAGTGCACATACAAACAAACAAGTGCGCATACAAACAAACAAACAAACCACTCACTCCTCTGTAGCCAATCTGTGCGAATATTATAACAAAACATTATCAAACAAGAACAATTGCAAAATCGACATCATTAATGACATGCCAAACGAAGCGGGTACCCAAGTATACGCTGTTGGTTTGTAGAGGAGATGGTGGCCAACCACCTCATGTGTCAACACATCAAACCCATAGCCTACGGGAAAGCCACTTACTGGATTTGAAGGTTACCACCACCAGCCACCGTAGCGTAGCACGGAACATCAAGAACTTCCGTCAGCTGCTCCAGCACTTGACACCCTTTCAGGTTCCTCTTTGTTCCAGAAATCACAGCTCGTGCATCTTCAATAAAAAAGAGAATATGTGGATTTTTGGCAAAATATACGAAACACAATATTATCAATTCATGAATCATCTTTTGAGCATTCAGTTTCACCTTGGGTCTGAGGACATCCTCAGCATAATTTTAAAAACGGCAAACTACACACTTACACAATCGGACTGCAATCAGGCAGCATTGTGCCTTCCCGAAGGCCGGCCCGGCAACTTGGAATGGGATCTACATTACTACTCTTCGTCAAATGCCTATTGGTCTAACTGTCTCATTTCTCACTGTCCCTAGGATAGTCCTATAGGTTTGACGGGTTGGATTGAGTCTAGGCAATCTTAAAGGGGCCCTATAACAAATAAATAAATAAATTACTTATTTGATATTCCAATGAGATCAATCGCATTTTGTACTGAAAGCGGTGTGTCTCTCAGCCTCTGATATCAATAAATTAATATAATAATATTAGTAAAAGAACAATAATAACAATAAAAATTACCAACCTCCAATTATAGTTTCGATCTTTTTTATTTGCTCTACCAGCGTGGCTTCCTGAAAAAGTGAAATATAAACCACTCAACTCCAAAACAAAACACTATTATAATTGAATAAATGAACTACATACAAAAAAGTTACTCCAGTAAACCACAGTTGATAATTTTGACCAATGTCTTCCTGTTTAAGACTAGGTTTAGCGCACTTGCAAACATGATGAGCTCATTATTGGTAGATCATTTGCTTAAATATATGTATAAAATTGTAAATGCATGTATGAATGTATTCATGCATAAACACTGTATTAAACACATCATTTACGGCACCTGTTAACTACCTTTCAAGTACCTAACAATGAGCAACAACCTGTACTTATGAACGCATGGGCTCAAGTCCTTAACTTCTTCAATATTGGACATTTTGAAACGTAAATATTTCTAACAGCAGCACTATGACTGCAACAAGATCTCACAATTTTTCAAAATGGCAATGTGAAACAGATGACTAACAAAACCGATTAGAATTCAAGGCAGACAGACAGTACATGCCTTAACTGATCAAGACAACATCAGAAAAACATCTTTGCCCGAAAGCACAATGCATTCAACGACGATTAACTGCACGAACTAAATTCAAAAACTTTAATGTTTACCATTTCGACGACTGATCCAATATCATTCTGAAAGGTCTTCAGCAGTTCATCAATAAGGCAGTGCTCCCTGACAACAATAAACCACAATAAGTAAACGCTCTCTTACCTACTAACACACCAAAGATGATCGCAAAAACAACAAACCAATCTATCTAAACACAAAGACTATGGTCCCCAGAAATTCACGATCCTGCACAGCGCAAATTCTGTGCAAAATTCCAGGTTTCGCGCAACAGCGCAAAAATTGGAAAATCCGCGCAATTATAGTGCAAATCTTTACAAAATCTTACTAATTTATCTAAATTGTTGTACAATCTTTCGACTTGAGCATCTAGACCATTGAGTGCTGCACTTAATCAACAACTGCACCAAATAAAACAACCAAGATTAATTTATAAGCGTAATATAAAAGGCCAGACTTGTATTTATAAGTAGTACACCCGTTGATTAAATAACTGGGTAAAATTCAGATTTCCATACCTCGCTTGTAAAGTGCCGTGGAGCTGAAGAAAGTGTTCCTGCAGTCGTTCGATAAGCCGACTCCCATGTGACTGGCAGGCTGGCACCATGGAGTTTATAAGCTGAACATTTAAAAAGATAAGAAAAGAATAGAATTTATTTGGCCAACCGCTATTCGCATTATGGTGTACAAACATAGAAATAAACATAATGTACATTGTCCATATACATACATACAAAGTGTATTGATCACACATGATTGGTCTGACCAAGTGCTACAACTATATATAAATACCTGTGAGGACTTCTTTGAATGTTGCAGAACGTTGTTAGCTTGACCAAGCACAGTGTTCAGATTTTCTATGTCACTCTTCTCCTAGAAAAGCAACAAGCCAATGTTCGAATCAAAACACCAAAAACAATAAAGTAACGAACTTACATTATTTCCCATTGCACATGCCGAGAGAATTATGAGGAGGGCTGGATTGGAGGAGGCAACAGAGGGGGTAAGGATAGCGGGGAAAATACTGAATAATTTGAGGTACGCTGATGATACGACATTATTGGCGGGTAAGAAGGACGACCTGGCCGAGTTAATAAGAAGAGTCAGGATGGAAAGCGAAAAGGCGGGACTATACTTCAATGTAAAGAAAACAAAAGTTATGACAACTGCAACATGGGAAAACTTTGAGGTGGATGGAGAAACGATAGAGGTAGTATCGAGCTTCACATTCCTGGGATCTATGTTAGAGAAGGAGGGAAGATGTGATATGGAAATAAGGCGGAGGGTATCAATGGGAAAAACGGCAATGAACGGTCTGGGAAATATTTGGAAAGATAAATATGTGAGCAGGGAAACAAAGAAAAGACTGGTAAGAGCACTGATCTTCCCGGTCGTCCTATATGGATGCGAAACATGGACAAAGACACTGGATATGGAAAAGAAAATCAACGCGTGCGAGATGTGGATTTGGAGAAAATGTTAAGGATTTCATGGACGGAGAAGAGAACTAACGAATCGGTGCGTGAGGAGCTCGGAATAGAGAGAGATGAGACACTACAGCAAACAGCGACTTGGAGGAAATTGAGCTACTTCGGCCATGTGATGAGATCTAACGGTTTGGAGAAGGAGCTGATGACGGCATGCGGTGAGGGAAGGAGGAGACGCGGAAGACCAAGGAAGAGATGGTTGGATGAGGTACAGGAAAAGTCTGGCATGAACTTGGAGGAGCTGAGAGAGGCAACAAGAGAGAGGGGACACTGGAGAGGATACATCAAGAATATCGCCAGAGATCCAAGAGCTGACGGCACCAGGTGACCAGGTGGCACATGTAAAGAAATCGTTCTTGGCATGTAATCATACATTAACTTAAAAACATTTCAAACTACGGTGATTTGAATGGTAAATGTTCCCAGCGTTACTCAACCTTTTTGCTACCCATTTTCAGGGGAATAACTAATAACTATTTTTTTTTTTTTTTATTGAACAACTTCCTTTATTGTAAAACAGACAAGTTCCTATTCTAACATCTACTCCAAAGAGTACTAAATGCAACTATGAATCTTTATTATTATTATTATTAATTATTATTATTATTATTCCTATATGAAAGCATGCACAAATAATATTCAAGGTAGTATTATAAGCTATCAGCTTTCTTGTCTCTTGTTGCACTGTTCTTAGTGCCTCACGATTAATCATACTTTTTGTGCAATAAATCAATAAATTCATTCATTCGTTAATTCATTCATAATAACAGACCATTCATTCTAATTCTATTCAAGTTACAATGCTCAAACCCGAGTGGACGGACATTTCAAAATCTTTATTTCCGTTTCTCCACCAATTTAGCATGTATATATATATATTCTTTTGTCGGTAGTAGACATCAAGTCAGAAAACTTAACTGTACTCACAATTTCTATTCCTGTACAAACCTACATACTTAACGCAAAGTTAACAAGTCTTCATGTTTATTAAAATCTAAAACCTACAAATACATACATGAACGTACACTTGTCAGATACATATAAAAACCACCTACTTACTTACTTACTTACTTACTTACTTACTTGTCACAGCAGTGCACAAACAATATCAGACATTAATTTTAATCAACAACCTTATCTTCAACCGTGATGACCAGGTGATCCTTGTGACAGCCAAGACCAGCGCAGGCTGCACAGAACGCAACGTCTTCATCCGTGCAGTAGAACTCGTTGGCACGCTTGTGTTGGCCGCAGATGGGCGACACGCTTTTGCTGTAGTTGCTAGAAATACCAACACACATTCAGACGGCTGATTAATTTGTTCACCTATACATAATCTGAGAAAATGCAAAAAAAGTTACCCCTTTTGAGACAAAAATCAACTGTATTCCAGATTTGCATGGTTTACATGAGTGACGTAGTGTAGTGGAAAGAAAGTCAGATTCAATGTTTTCAAAGCAACAGTCACTAAATAAAAATAATTAATTATGTAATGCAATGCAGTTAGTAATTTTCCAGCTGTGGCCATTCAGTAGCGCTCCCAGCGCAAGAACCCGAGGAAAGTAAGTCACAGAAAGAGAGAGAGAGGTAGTAGCGATCCAGAAAGAAGTCACACGTAGAGTAGACGAAATAATAATAATAATAATATAATAATATCTTTTCTTTAATTAAATGCCTGCAAGACGCACTGCGCTTTACATTTACAAGTTATGCAGTAATCTTAATTAAACTTAACTACTAACTGAACAGACAGCTTTGTAATTACACGGCGCCAATGGCAGCCTACAAAGCAAATCCGCCCAACGGGGGCTCAAACTCACTACCTCTCGCACTCTTGGCCAGCGTGTTAACCACTACTCTACCGCCCCCCAAAAGGCAATGATAGTGAAGGATTGACTTTGAGCAATAGTCGTCCTAGCTTGTGGGACAAAGAAGCCAGACCTAAAAATAATGGAGAAGTCGATGAGAAGATGCAGGAAGAGGAGAACAAGACTTGAATAAGCAATTATGCGAATATCAAAAGCAAAAAACCCAACAGCTAACAATGTACTCGTCACGCAACCTCAAGCATCAGCAATGGAGCCGACAATAATTTTGCAAAGCATACGAGAAAACAAACAACTTGCTTTCTAGATCAGCAGACAAATGGATTCCTACCCAAAAACCACGATCATTGATTTTTGCGTGTATTTGATCCAACTGCACCTATGGCTCACCGTTTTAAAAATCATATCATGCCACCTGACGTATTAATGCACGAAATATGATTTCTGCATCAGGTGGAGACAGATTTAATTCTTATTTGTGATTTCCCACCAAATGATTTTTCTATTTTTCATTTACAAATGGCATAAACATTGGACCAAACTCCCTGAAATCTTACCACGACTTTCCATATAGATAGGGAAACTGTTAATAAGTCCATTAGCGACAAGTTGTTTCTCCTCTCGGCTGAGCTCACAAATACAGGGTAGGATAAAAAAGACCCCCTAGGTTTTTTGCCAATATCTTGACCCAAAAGTAAGAATTTCAAAATGAAATTTTACAGGCTTATAGACAATTCATATTTACACCATCATGGCCAGATTTCATCAAAATATTTCAAACAGAACAAAAGTTATACCACTTTTAGTGAGGCCACCCACCGTTTTTGACGATTAAAAAACGTAACGCAACAAAAAATAGCAAAAACGTGATTATATATATATAGAAATATATATATAAATAAATTATAGAAATTGTTGAAATTATAATCTTCAAAAGTTCACAGCAGCTGCAGAATATTGAAACATTGCTTACACGTCCGAATCCTTGGAATTGTACGGCTCCGCATGATGTTGTCGGAGGACGTTTGAAACGCGATGGATCTATGATTAATTAAAATCAGAAAACAATATTAATTAAAATAGGAAAATATCAATATTTAAACACCAGAAAAATATCAACTAACAGTGGAAAAAGCATAAATTAGAATCAAGAAGAAATTAATTAACACCAGAAAAATAGTAATCAAAATCAGAAAAATGGTAAATGAAAATCAGATAAATATTAATTAAAATCAGAAGAACATTAATTAACATGAGAAAAATATTACTTAACATGAGAAAAATATTAATCCAAATTAGAAAATATGAAGAAAAAAAAAATGTGGACATGGATGCACGCCGCTGCTCACCTTTTCAAAGCAAACTCCACACAGTATGACCTCACATTTTAAGCATCGACAGGTCGCAAGTTTAGCTGAGCATTCTTCACACAAATCTAGACAAGTAACCACACAGAATTTAAACCAAAACAATGTACAATGGTTTAACACTCAAATGAAGTCATGTTCAGAGATAAAGTAACAGATCAACATTCTAGAAGAGCACATACAGTACATACATTCACAGAACTGCAGAAACTAGATTCTGGACTGTTCAGAGTAGTCTCTTTGGCTTAGTGAATATGAAAAGTCTAATCTCACCATTTTAACCCTCACCCCGGTGACTGGGGTAAGCGGTTAGTGTACCAGTTTTGAAGATCTGCTTCAACGGTCAAATATTACAACTACTTAGCCTAATTTATTAAGCTTATATGTTATCATGGGAAAAATTGGATGAAATGGAACGAGAAAAAGTCATTCGCCATACAATGTAAGAAAAAGCAATATATTCAGCTAGCCAGAACTACTGCTGCAACTACATACTTGGTTTTGGCTGGGTCTTGTTAAACAGGCTACTGCTTGCCTTCTGGAATTCCATCACTTGTCTGAAATATAATCAAGACATTATTTTACTGCATCAAGCTCAAGACAACAGCCAGTGGCAATCTCAGACAAACTTCTTTCTCAATTCGTTGTGAAATTTCTCGTTTAGGCCAAAAAAAAATAATGTTGTGTTTCCGGTAACCCGACCGACCCTCTTTTATTGCCGCGACTCAAATAATTTTGTAAAATATTTTTATTTAAAAAAAATTTTATTAAAAAAAAATATTTTTGTAAAAAAAAAAATTTTTTTAAATTTTTATTGACATAATACGGTGACATTGCCTTCCGTATAGAGTTGGATCTTAGGCCAAAAAAATAATGTTGTGTTTCCAGTAACCCGACCGACTCACTTTTATTGCCGCAACTCGGAAAATTTTGTGGAAATTTTTTATTTACACTGACATTGCCTCCCGTATATGAGATGTACAATTGGAACATCATAATTACAGCCCTCACTAAGCCAGGCGACGATCGTAAGCAGTCTTTCAAGGTATATAATGAATGATCTGTTAATTAGAGCAATCAATAGTTTCCCACGGTCAGTTTGACAAAGCAGGCGGTTGTGTGGTGGATGGGGGGGAAGAGTAATAGATCTGAAAGGAGGGTTTTCTCACGGTAGCTCGTTGCAGGCACTGAGTACAGGGCCATCTAGCCTGTAGCACATGATGGCTATACACAGCCTGCTGCAAGTTTATAGTTTAACTTGCTGTTTTTCCGTCCTAAGACAGTCCATTTTTGCTCACTTTATTCCTAAGCTGACCAGGCTCTCTTGTGATCACTGTGCCCTCCTTTGCTCTCTGCCTCTTTCTGCTCTCTTTTGCTCACTGTGCTCTTGTGTTTACTGTGCCTTTTGTGCTCAGAGTGCTCTCCTTCTAACTCTGCTCTCTTCCGCTCACTGAGCAGTTCCCTTTTATTTCGAGCACCCTTTGGTGAAGAATTTAACATTCATTCATTCATTCAAGTATTTATATAGCACCTTTTCAAGTTAACTACTCAGAGGGGCTCCCGACTCTAGCATGGCCAAAAAGAACATTTTTCAAGTGAATAGAACGTTTCATTTTATTTTATTGATCTCTCGATTTCTATAGCGCCTCTTCAAGCTATCTACTCAGAAGCGCTCCCGACTACAGCGTGGACACTGCATTAGAATTTCACTCCTGACTAACTACTTCCTGGCTGCCAGTCTTGAGAAACCTCTAGCCTTATCATTCTCACTTGAGCCACCTCTAACGGTGACTAGGGAAAATAAATCTAGCAACCTCTAGGTGTAACTATAGTCACTGGCTCGGCCAGTCTGGAACGACCCCTAGCAGTGATGTTCTGTTTGCACTCATCTTCCCCTTCCCTTCCCACTTTATCTTACCAGAAAAAATGTCAAAATGAAATTAATAGAATTGTTTTCTAGGGCAGTTTTAGGTGCAGACAGTCAGGAAATAGGCAGTTTATACTTGCTTAGAACACGTACTTTGTTGCAGCGTGTACCTTTATGCAAAAAAGAGTAGTGGGTATAATTTTTCGGACAGTCACTGTATAAAAATATTTTACCAAAATAAAAATATTTTCCGACCTACCTACCCAATTTTTTAGAGCTCTGTTACCGGAAACACAACATTATTTTTGTTTGGCCTTATAGCGAGAGAGTATTCACTCAATCACACACCCACCACAAAACACACAGCTCCAACAAAAAGAAGCTTCACGCATTGCCAGATAATGTGAGCAGCACACATGGCTGAAAGCTACAGATAACTGCTAATACAATAAGCTAGTTATTATAAGAACTTTTTCTGTTGCAATTCAGCAAGGCAAGTAACTGCACATGGATGCCTGCCATACATCTATATATGCAATTTAGCGAGCGAATGAGTTTTAGTCACAAAAATATTTAATGAGTTTCTAGCTAAATGCAAATGCCTGCTAGCAATGCAATAGCAAGTGACACACTACGAAAGATAATGAGTTTCTGCCACTTAGAATTTTTTTATGTCCTGACAAAGTTTTTGGAGACTTAAAGCCAATTTTGAAGGGTTTGTTTGTATCAGCACTTGTTAAAGCGCCTCTTCAAGATTTCTACCCAGAAGTGCTCCTGACTACAGCATGGACACTGAATTGGAGTTTCACACCGAAGCGCTGAGCAATTGCGAGCGAAGGACTTGCTCAATGCTCATGGTCCCTACACGGCGGCTGAGATGGATTCAAACCTGCAACTCTCCGGCTGCAAGGCAACGAACATACCAACTACACCTCCGTGCCCCACTAGGGGCTATTGAAGCTCATATTGATTGATCGAAAGACATCCCAATCAGCCTGGTTCGGGGCTGATAATACTAACGGCTGTATGGCAAATCCTGAACGGTTAACAGCTAGCAAGCCATGTATGTAGACGTCAGGCCAGAGCGTCTTCAACGAGCAATCTTCACTCAATTCTGTCGTACGCTACAACAGAAAACAAAAAGTTCTCATTGGACCATTCCACCCACAAATTATTCACGAAGATTGTCAGTACGCATGCAATGCCATACATAGTTAATTAACCATTCATTCATCATTACGGAGATTTATACATTATAGCGCACCTTCAAGATTACAACTCGGCAGCGCTCCTGAGTCAAACCAAGTCGAAAAGGATCTGAGTACACCCTGGACGTAAGGCGTATTTAAAGAGTTCATTTTAAACCAAGGGGCCAACAACAAAGCATGGTGCTGTCTAAGAGCAGTTCGCGCCTGGGGAACGAGTTCATCCAGCGTGAAGGAATACCCAGAGTAGAGGGACAGAGCTCTTGGGGCTAGTAACAGTACTATGCACCATCTGCCTATGAAGTTTTCACATGCACAGAACGAAACTGAAGACGCTGGTAAAATAAAGGCTGATAATGGTCAAGATTGTCTTTGAAGTGTGCATGGCAGGCAGTTCAAGAACAGGCTGACATGTGTAGAAGTTCTTCTCTTTACAACTTGACAACTTAGTCAAAGAACAAACACATCTGAAGAGTTCATCTGATAGCAAACAGGGGCTAGGGGGGCTCAAGAGGGCCCAGGGCTCCAAGAGTTCATCTGGCAGCAAACACTGCTGGTGGCATACACGTTAGCAGTTATGACAACATTAGACCAAAATGTCGGTATGCCGAGTTTAGGGGCATACTTCTTCCTCTCCAACTATCCTCTCCTCTTTCCTGCAAACGTATCGAGACCGTTTTTCATCGTGTTGAATCGGAATCACCTCTGGCAAGTCTCTCCTTATGTGGAGCTATACAAATTTGCAATAACCGAAACCATACATCGACTGCTGTCCTCTAAATCAGCAGCCGCTGAATCTTCATACCTGGCATGTGTGGCATACAATCGCAGTACGCTGCTGCTTTGCTAGCCTGGCCAGGCAGTCACTACAGAACGTATGGCCGCAGTCGAGCATCAGAGGCATGCGCGGACCCTGCGGACATTTTGGATCTGAATACATTCACAAACAATAGCTTTTGTATCACAAACAATCGCTTTTATATCACAATCGCTTTAATAATCAACCGGTCAAATTATGACTGAAAACACACCAAAACACGAGGAATTAAAAAAACGCTCCTAGATAAACATCTGTCAGCTAGTAATTTGAATTCCTATAAAACATTTCGGTAGAAAAAATACTCAAAATTGTTAACTTGTTTACCAAACGACAACTTGCCAAATGTTTATATGTGTGTGCCTGGTACAATGTGCAAATACGCTTTTAAGAACTGCTCAAAATTGGTGGAAACTTCTATCAATCTAAGGAAGTACTTCCAATAAAATTAGACTGCATCACTTCAAAGTATATATAGAATATTCAGCATAGGGACTGCTCCAGAAAAATTATTCAATACATGCTCAAGTCACCACATTGTTACAAGGAGCCTTCCCAGGCTCAAGAAATTTGCCATTGTCAAATCAGAACTTAAAACTGGAACACAGAGCTCCAAGACACATTGGGGTCACTCTAACAGCATCAAGGTACATCAAGAAGCAATGCATTCACGTCGCAAATCAACAAGGTTGAAAATCACTCAAGTTAGTAGCGCTCATTGCAACATCTGACGCGCAACAATCTTTCACTCTAAATCTAAACTTTACTAAACAACTTAAAGATTGCTGTAGCTTAAGACAGGGCTTTTAGCGTGCATTTCTACACAAAAAAGGCAGTTATAAATAAATTTGTGCAGGTCTAAATCATTTTTATGCAGTTTAAAAATAGTTTTAAAAGCTCAGTGTCATCATCCGATTTGGAATGAGTTACCATGAGGATGAAAACGGGAAGATTGGGTTGTGCAGTTAAAAAATTCCTTAAAAGAAGCCCTGACTTAGGCACGCTGGAGAAAAGATATATGCTTCACCAACTTTCACCACCTGTGACTTAGACATGCTGGAGGAAAGAGATGCTCACTTGAACACTTGAGCTTTTTTCTCCCTTTCAGGCTGACTTTGGGGAAAATCGAACTACTTTGTATGCAGTGATGTGTAATATTATGTATTGTGGAAATAAAATGAACCTGAACTTGAAAAATGAACTTGATATGCTTCACCAAGTTTCACCACCTATGGAGATAACTATGCACTCAGGCAGCAAAGATTTTCAACAGCGCCAAATAAAATGTCAGGTCTGTTTCAACTGCAGTTAAGTTTGTCGCCGTTGGGTACGAGTCTTGCACACGCTTGCTCATGTTCTGGTAAATTTTCATAGATCTGGATAGAACTAGTAACTAGTCCTTGCAGGATGTTCCTGCTACTAGTTAAATGCACATATCCAGAAGCTCAAACAAATTTGGAGAATCCCTTTGGAAAAATTGCCTTTTACCCTATTAAAGCGCAGGTGTAGGCTATTATTGGTGCTCGAGCACAAGTCCAGGGAGTCAATGCTTTTCATATCGCGCCGAAACAAGACTTTGTACAAAACTAAAACCCCTAATGCTTGTAAACCGATTACCTTTCGTTCCAAATGCCAAGTTGCAACGAGGACACTTTGGACTTAATGGCATTTCTAAGGTATAGCCTCAATATTTCAAGTTTAATTCTATTATACCATCTAAGGAAAACTTTTACAATTTTGCCCAAACGAAACCCTCTTTCGTTTTATCCGCTAGATGGCGAAGCATTCGCACTAAAGTGACCATAGACTAATATTGAATTTCTTTTCACGTTTCATTTAGTTTTTATTATCGGCTACAACTTCAGTAGCGTAGCGAAACATCATTTGAACAACTAATACAACAAAGAAATTATCAAAGACCAGAATTCATAGGGCAGTTTATATGGGGGACGAAGTGTTTACCTGAATAGATGAAGGGTGTCGCTAAATAGGGCCCACATGACTAACTTGACTAAAAATTAATAATATCAATTAGCCTACTGAAGATGACAGTTACTGTAAGCTTAGTCCTTTTGAAACCAGAGTAGGCCCAAAGACCTTAAAGTTACACTGGTAGGCCTACCCCTACTGGGTAATGGACAGCCGACTTAAGAGATCAAATCTTTGATCAAAGTGGATACAGAGGGATATTCAGGCCGGTGTCACGAAATAGAGTATCCCCCGTATTAATTGTATCCCCCCAAAATTAAAAAAGTCGAAAAAACCGCTTCTGCGTGGGTTTTTTTGCAAATTAATTGTTATCTGCTTTGTTTTGAACAATGACACTAACAGGTATGTTTATTCCGACTAGATAATTTGTTTTGCCCTGTTTTTAGAGCACTTAAAACATTTAAAACACTTAAGAACACTCAGAGTCACTAAATAAATTCGAGTTGCCTTTATCTGAGCATTGCCTAGGACACTTAAAACAATTAGAGTCACTCTAAATTTTGATTACAGCATAAATATTTTTATTATGCGCATTTTTCGAAAAAAGGGATAGAATAGTCAGACCTCACTTAGAGAACTGTGTTCAGGCATGGAGTCCATACACACAAGAAGATAAGCAGGTGCTCGAAAAGGTGCAACGTCGAGCAACTAAGATGATAAGAGGTTATGGAACTTTAACATACGAAGAAAGATTGATAAAATGTGGATTGACAACACTGGAAAAGCGAAGATGCAGAGGAGATTTGATTGAGATTTACAAGCTGATGACACACAAAGAAATAACACCATAGCCTACTCAAGATTTTTTTCAATTGGCTGACAATAGAGGTTTAAGAGGACACCAATATAAAATATTCAGAAAATCCGAGGGTGCCATCAAGCAAAGATTTTTTAGCAGCAGAACAGTGAAGGCCTAGAACGAGCTGAGCGAAAAGACAGTGTCGGTGGAGACACTTATAAACTTCAAGGCCAAGCTAGGGCAGATAGGTTTTTAAAACATTGTAAAAGTGGTGGTTCTCACACAGATCACGAGTCTCCTGAACCACCGTAAACCCTGTTATATTATATATTATATTAATAGTTTATCCCCCCGGATAGCATAGACCGGTTAATTCCATCCGGTGGGATAGATTAATTCATCCCCCCCGGATAGCTTTCAGGGGGATACTCCGTTTCATGACACCGGCTATTTCCCGGCCATTAACAACTTTCGCAATGCGACGCAATCCATCACTCCGAGACTTCTGTCCAGCAGCTGCCCGCGTGCTATGCCACGTATACACAGCTAGGTACGTGGTCCTGCCGGAGGGTCCAATCTATAGGCATCTCCAGAGGGAAGTAGGCTACTTCCAGGAATTATACCCCACTGGCGGCGCTAGGGATGCTAGGGGGCAAAATCCCCCCCTATAGGCCTAAAAGGCTAAGCCTCCTCAAAAAGCAATCCTGGTTTTTTGCATGCAAAACTGAAATAGGCATTGGCCGTTTATAGATTAGTAGTCTATGCTTCGTATTCTGTTATTAGGTTCTAAAGTGACACCTTGGTCGTCATATTTTAATCATGGTAGACTAAAGAATAAAACTCCTGCGCGAAGTGTGCACTGATGCGGGATAGCTTAATTTCTGCTTCCTTCGCCCGACATCGACTCAGTCTTCCATTCGACAGATGGCGTTAGTAACGATGGAAATATACGGCTCTGGTTGCAAAGACAAATTTAAGTGAGTGTTAAGCAAAGGTCTTACTAAATGAAAATCTACCCTTGATCAGATGGCGGGAAGAATGTTCAAGGAGAATTTACAAGGTGAGTGGGTAGGGGATGGTACAGAGGGATCGAGATGCTGGGATCGAGAGAATGATGTCCAGAAGGAAATCCATTCTTTGGGGAAGGGGGATTTTCCCTCTGGCACAAGTTGGATCTGGCTGCTTAGCCTACTCCCTCCACCCCCCAACGTGGCAGGTCCTGATGGGTGCAAATGTGATGGAAGTGCTGGGACAAATTTAAGTGAGTGCTAAGCAACGTCAAATTAAATGAAGATTTCCCTGTGTTATGACGGGAGAGGATTATTCGGGGAATTTACCAGGAGGCAGTCCATGGCAGATGCGGAGGGGGCAATCCCGGGGGGAATGTTCAGGAGGAAATCTTCTATAGGGCCTACTCAACTTTATCACTAGGGGGAAGAACTTTCCCTCTGGCCCAAATTGAAAGCAGTCTGCTTCCACCCCCCCATAACGTAGTATAGGCCCTGAGTAGGCCTGCTGGATTCTATAGACGGGCAGCCAAAAATGTAATCAACTTGTCGATAGTCTGAATGGATCCGATGGTCACAATTGTATAATCTTCTCTATAACGCCACTCAAACACTAACCGCAGGGCACCAGCTTACTCACAAGCGCTTGTCCTCTTATAATTCACAATCTGAGCCTTCCTCAGTGACCTAGTTGTCATTGAAGTAGGCTATAGGCGGCCTAGGCCTACACAGCGCTTGAGTAGCGTCCATGGCGGTGCCACATCCTTCGGCCACACTATGCTAGCTGCAGTAGGTTATGGCATGATTGGCATCCATACTTTAATTAATACCGTCAACACAGTCCCACCTTACCTTAAACCTTAGTCCCAGGCCTCCACGCGCGGTGCGCACATTGGGCGATGCAGGTCTTCCACGCAGTCCCACACCATAATATTTATATTATACAGGTCCAGACTCCAGTTAGCCACTCCAGCTAGCCATACCCACCTAGCCACGCAGTACGGTACATGTCTAGGCTAAAGCATTTTGTGCGGTTATTATTATTTAATTGGAGCGTTGCATTGCTCCACTAGCCTATAGGGGACCTACACTGGAGGCGACACTAGTTATGTCAAGCAGAAAATTGCACTTCGTGTTTACATGAGGCTACATTGCTGCATGCGAGCCAAAGTGCGTTTACAGCGGAGTCAGTTCGAGAAAATGTTCATTGGAATTGGAAGTCTGTTATTATAATAGTAGTAGCGCAGGGATACATAACGCATCGAGTCAACGCTTGCCAGAGCTGTTAACCGAGCGTCTATTGGATTTCTATCAAAGCATAAACTACATAAACTCGCGAAGTCGGAACGAAGCGAAAAGTTACAATGTTCGACGTCATTCGGGATACCGGCTTCTTGCTGATTCTGACCGCAATTATAGGTAACATGCTATAACATTATCAATCACTCCACGGGTCTATAATTTTTACATGTGCCTCTTTGTAATCTGCTCCTGAATGTCATGGCTTACAGAGGCCGCCGCTGAGATGGGTCAGATTCACTGTAAGTAAGTAAGTAAGTAAGTAAGTAAGTAAGTAAGTAAGTAAGTAAGTAAGTGAGTGAGTGTGTGAGTGAGTGAGTGAGTGAGTGTGTGTGAGTGAGTAAATAAGTAAGTAAGATTCATTGGAAGGCTACTTTGCGACTAGAGGATCTACAGATGAGAATAGAACATTAAAATGAATAGAAGCAGGTGCAGATTCAGCCACGCGAGGGGGTTGGTCATATAAAGCAACATAAATAATTATTATAAGAAAAACTGGGACGTCGATCAGCATTAATTGCAATGCACGAATAGACTACCGTGAAGTGGCACACTAGGCCTACATAGTTGACGAGAATGGGGACATAGGGCCTACTTACACGTATGCATGTATAATGGCAGCAGCATTAATTTGTTTGGTGAAATAAACTTTGATATCTATAGGTCTTTTGTGGTATAGGCAATAATTTTTATAACGATGCTCCTGCAGCGCTAGCGTCCTGCTACTGATGCTGCTGCTGATGATGATGAGGATGAGGACGACGACTACAATGATGATGATGATGATGATGATGATGATGATGATGATGACGACGACGACGACGACGACGACTACAATGATGATGATGATGATGATGATGATGATGATGATGATGATGATGATGATGATGATGATGATGATGATGACGACGACGACGACGACGACTACAATGATGATGATGATGATGATGATGATGATGATGACGACGACGACGACGACGACGACGTTGATAATGATGATGATGATGATGATGATGATGATGATGATGATGATGATGATGATGATGATGATGATGATGATGATGATGATGATGATGATGATGATGATGATGATGATGATGATGATGATGATGATGATGATGATGATGATGATGATGATGATGATGATGATGATGATGATGAACTGTTCTTTAGTTATAGGCCAACATTCCCACCTCTATGCCACCCGAGGATGAGATGAGTAATCTTGTTTACCGTTGCCTTCCTCGCAGACAATTTTAGGCAAACACCTTGTCCAAGGCTTCTGAGCGAGTGGCTTGAGGTAGATTCGAACCTGCGACCCCCTAACCCCCCCCGGTTACAGGGCGCAGAACACACCGCTACACCACTGCCTCACACTGGCTACGGGCATGGACATAATTAAAAGCCGGATGCGATGCTATCCATCCAGCTGTTTGTCTACTGATACCATATCAGACTATCTATGAATGTGTGTGAACGAAAGCCAAACATCTGGTACCCGTGAGGGGTGAATTGGCTTGAGCGAGCGATGTTCAGTGGCGTAGCCAGGAATTTATGACGGTGGGGGTTATGGCCTGGCCGGATGCTCTTCCTGATACCAACCCACTAGCAGTGGCGGATCCAGAACGTTTCGAGGGGGGCCAAAATTTTCGGTCTTGTGGGTGGAACAGGGGAAAAATTTTGCGATTTTCGCCGGGGGAAAAAGTTTATCAATTTTCCGGGAAAATATACCAACTCATCCGCCAAAAAAGTTGATGACCTTTTTTTTTTAGTCATCGACCAATTTTTCGCGCGAAAACAAGATGCCATTTTCGAACGGGGGGGCCACGTCCCGTACGATTTTGTAATAGGGGGGGCAGATGTCCTGTTTTTCTCTGTCACTACATGTGTTTAATGGCTTCTTCAAACCAAATGGGGGCCACGTGCCACGTTCCATGCAATTTTTAAATGGGGGCCATGGCCGGATTGGCCCCCCCTGGATCCGCCCCTGCCCACTAGTATTACAGTAGATAAAAAGGGAATAAAGTAACAAAGGGAATAAAGTAAGAAAAACAATTGTTACTACAAACAATAGTTTTGTTTTTCTTATTTAAATGGATAAATAACCTTTTAAAAGCTTTTTCCTAAGTTCCCTTGTCAACACCACTGGCGATGTTATACACGTCTAATGGGCTAAACCGGAGTGCTGTCCAGGGTCATGGCTATAAGAAAGAAGCCTATCATTCTGAAGTTAACATAAAAAATTTATAATGGGTCCTGTATTTGTCATAACCCCGTTCTTTCATGGCGTGTGCATAGTTTTTGAAACCTTAGTCTATAATACATTACATTCTCCATGTTCCCTCATTAATTTAATTTTGTATACAACGCTGCAGTCATCATAGAATATTATGTACTTAAACAAAACCTGACCCAAATCATGTAGACGCCTATGTCTATAAGGAGTCCATGTCTAGATCACTTTCCTGCGATTTGCTATCAAAAGGGCGCAATCAAAATTTAATGGGCGCAATCAAAGGGCGAAAATCCATAGAATTAACGCATGGTCATTAGAGCGCATGGTCGTAAGGGCGAAAAGAAAAATAGCATAAGAGAAATCAAAAGGGCGCAATCAAAGGGGCGAAAATGAATCTATTATCTAGAGCGAACGTTCAGTGAAGGGTAATTTTGGGAGGTCGATAAGTCAAAAGGGCGCAAGTTTTCACAGGCGAAGACAGAAAGGGTAAATTAAGAGCGTGTTTATAAAAGCGAAGTGCAATTCGAAATCACACGGGAATGAAATGAAATTATGAAAGCAGCTTTGCTTTGTCGGCAACTCTCTCTTTCCAGTATGGCAAGCTGCAGAATATAGGCTACGTTGGTAACTCGTTAACTTCCATAGGTCTATTATAGTCATCAGACTCCTCCGTTTGTATCCCAACTTAGCACTGATTGGAAACTGCATCTTGTTGTGCTCTTTTGGGAGCAATAAAAACCTATGTTATGTCAAGTTATGTTATGTTGTGTTATGGTAGTCATATTAATAGACAGGAGGTCATGGATGACTAGGCCTATATGACGGGTGAAGTATGAAGTAGACAAGATTGCAAGACAATCCTTTGATAAAAAGAATTAAGGACAAGATTTATATGCGGACGTCACTATTGAGAATTGCCTTTTCCCCTTAACTTCCGCATTTTTCCGTGTATGGATGCCCCTTTCCCTCTCCGGACGTTCTTAATCAACCACGGAGGATCCTGCAAGTGTAGGTCTACTTGCAACCCCAATTTCTGTTATCAATTTCGCATAACTGTAGAGTATAGAATTATATCTTCCCGCAGGGTTGTTTTTAAGGAATTTTTAGAACTGCACAACTCCTTTCCAATCTTCCATGGTAAATTACTTCCAATCGGAGGACAATGGCCTTTTTGCTAGTTATAACTGTACAGAAGTGCTTCTACAGCTGCACAAATCCATTTAGAGCTGCACATTTTGTGTACAACTGCACGTTAAAAAAGCCCTGTCTTCCCGAACTCTGCTGTCCTACCTCGTATGCCCGCACTTCTCTACTCAGCAGGGCGTGCTATTCATCCAAGCCACACGTACACACTTACTAATCAGAACCATGCCTTATCAGTCGTCGGTACAACGCTCTATAGAACTGACTTTCACTGCCTCCCAGAGCTGCCTCCGACGCGTTCTATCGCAAGCTCAAAACTGTCCTATTCAGCCGAGATGGGGTCGGGAACAGGGCTTAAAAAGTGGCTGGACGGTATGGACGGCGTCCAGGCACTTGTTTTCAAATCTCCACGCCGTCCTGGCACTTATTTGGACAGCAGAGCCTGGAAAGTCACCGGCGTCCAGGCACTTCTTTTCCTACACTTTAAGCACTGACCGGGAGCACCTATGAGCAGAAATCGTGGAGTGCTATAGCCTAGGCCTATATATATATACATTATTATAAAAATATAAATTTTTGCATAGCAAATAATGAGTTGAAAGGACGGCCTATCACGGTAGCGAATATCAATCACGTATACGCCCCAATGTGCGACTGTTGTAGCTAATCTTGCACTCAATATCATGATTACTACTCATACACGTGTTTCTTATTTAGTCAGAACTTAAATTATACCAAACTTGCATATCCACGGCTGTTTCGCATTGCGGGCGGGAAAGCTGCCCCCAGGAAGCCAATTAATTTTGGGCTAACAACATTGCGTAGGAATTGCCATTATCTTAGTAATGCATTTTAGTAAAATACAAAATTCCAAAATTCCATCATATATGGGAGATAACGTCAACGAATTGTGGCTTTGTGGGAGGGAATTTCTTGACATTCCCTTTCCAAGTTCAAAAGTGGAGGGGGGGACGAAATTCCGCCCTTCCCTCCCCAGGAATCCAGGATCTACGGCCCTGTGCACACCTGTGCACACCTACAAACCTGTAGAAAAAGTGTAGATGATACTATTGTAATATTATATCTTCCGATTCGCGTAGTCGGCGTAGCCTATAGGCCTAATTCTATATTTGGATTAAGCATAGCAGCAATAACCTATTAGACTATTGTATTGTTATATGTTATTAGTTCCGAGATGCACGAGCGATGCAGGATGTCGTCAGGATTTGTCGGATACGTCGGCCATGAAACGATTCCGTGACTCTTGCTATCAATTCGTTTCGCAGGAGAAATTCTGGTTTGAAGCACGAGACTATTGTCGCACGGTGAGTCTACAAGGGAATTCAATTTATTAGGCTAAAGGTGGATGAATGGGTCGATATTTGATTGATTGATTGACAGATCTTGCCAAAAAGTCTAGAAAAAACTAGATTGAGAAATTTATGAGCAAATTTCTGACGACCTTTATTTCTTATCATTTTTTTTAGTCTTTCATCATCATCGTGATCCGTGGGCTGAAAGCCAGCATTGGTGTCCACTGTCCAACGCACATTTCATCACCATGATGATTAGTCTTTCAGGTCCCCAAACTTTCCAGATTTTCATCGGAAATCTTTTCTCAAATCTTGCGACTTTTACTCGTCTTTCGTATGTTAGGTTATTACCGAAAATCTCTATTTTTTTCGAAAAATTAAGAAAAACCGCCATGACAAAAACAGCTAGATTGGTAAGAAAAACCTTGAAACCTAGACAAGACTGAAAAAAAACTAGATCTAGCTGGAGAAAGCTATGAGTGGCATCCCTGTCAGAATGATGTTGAATTGATGGTGGAACAGCACAGCGAACGAATGCACGAATGTACATTTCAATGACTGTGAATGGAATTTCGAGCGAGGGAATGCTTGCATGATTAGATGAGCAGTTCGATTAATAACTATTAGAACCTCAATCTAATGCATCGCGTTACCCATGTTAAACGCCTTCATCCTGAAGCAATTAGGCCCTATTTTAAGTCCACACCCGATTAATTGACACGGATTTTGGTGGTAAAGCTTCTGCGTGTGTCCCTCGCGGTATCCGTCCTAACACTTAGAGCCATTCCCCTCCGTCACTTCATCGCTATAACATTTGAAAACCGCTGCTGCATAGCCATATCTGTTCCACATCTCTGGAAGAAAAATTCCCACCAGTAACCAGCAGACCTAAAGCATCTGAGCTGATCGTATCTGATCCATCCAAAGAACTCATCAAAACAACGCGCCCATCGATCATATTTGGACTAAGCGCCTACATGAATAAGCTGGCTTTCTTCGCCTTTTGGCCGCTGTAGAAATGTCTAGATTTCGAGATACCTAGAAATTTCGAGATTTGAAACTCAATTAGGTCCATCAGAACCCGACCAATGTATACTTGTAGGCCTATAGCCTAGCTGCGTTATCTTAATGATAACAATTGCTTATATTAACTCTTGCTTTTCTTACTTTGCTCCCTTAAAAATTGTTACTATTTTCCCTTTTTATTTACTGCATTACTGTTGGGTTGGTGTCAGAAAGGGCATCTGGCCAGGTCATAAAAAAACCAAACCTCCCCATCATAAATTCCTGGCTACGCCACTGCGTTGGGATGCACGGGCACTTCAGATGTGCAGACAAGGTCCTAGCCCGGTCGCCAGAGGGCAGGCAGAGACCTCGGGGGAAGAGGTTGAGCATGCAGCAGCCGGTAAGGTGGTAATGTTGACGTTGTCTTACCGTGCATATTAATTCCAGATGCATAATTGTTGCTGTTTCCCAAAGCTACATGTATATAGGCCTAGACTTCAACGGCGTGTTCGGTTGTCACTGTCACATAATTATATAATTATTATGTGGCATTTAATGTAAGAAGGCCAGAAGGCATTTCATTGTCTTCGTTTGCTCGTTTCAAAGACACCGTGGGATGCATAATAATTGCCCTCCTGTTGTTTGCTACTGGAATAGAAATGTGATCTGTAAAAGTGTTACATGCATGTATAAGCTTAGGCATCGTTGGTAGAAGTCATTCACGATCATTGGTCACCTGGCCTAGGCCCTGTACGTATTCGTACGACACAGATCTATAAACAACTAAATTAATCTAATTAAACTATGCGCAAATGCACATTACGGTAACCTATAATAGAACTAGGCTATCTGCGGACTGTCTATGACTTGTTAAGTCTCTGATCACATTTGATGTAGGCCTACATGTACATAATGAACTTCTTTTAATTGAATTCTTGTTGTTAAGTCTCTGTTCGACCAAAGCTTACACCCATGCATGCAACGGTGAATCATTAATTTACTCCGCTAAATTACACGTTTACCTAAACTCATTGTGATTGCGTTTACACGTAATCGTAATCGTAATCAATTTCTAATGCATCACGCAAAAGACAAGCGCAGGGCACCAGCTTATTTACTAGCGCTGACGATCGAGTAAAGACAGGGCTGTTTTAAAGGAATTTTTTTTAGAAGTGCCCCTTCTTTTCTTTCCAATCCTCCATGGTAAATTACTTCCAATCGGAGGACAATGAACTGTTTTTACTAGTTTCTACTGTACAGAAGACTTAGTTTCTACAACTGCACAAAATTCTGTTTAGAACTTCACAATTAGTGTACAACAGTACTGCACGTTAAAAAAGCCCTGAGTAAAGAGACTGGATAGGCTAGATCGATTGAAGAATCGATTGGCAGTTTCTATTATTGGAATCGTTGTCACCGATTGAATCGTCGTTGTTATTGTTGTCTTGTTGTCTTGTTTCTGTTGTCTAAACATAGAACGGAGGTCGTCTGGTGAAGATAGATGACTCTGAGACGAACGATTTTATCGTCCGATCTCTGAATGACCTCTGGTGGAGAAACAACGGAGTGTGGATCGGATTGCACGATCTCCACAGGGAATTGCATTTCCAATGGGCTGGAGTCAATCCATGTTAGTAGCTCGTCTGTCTAGTTGTCTCTTTCACTGTGTATCTGCTTGTATCTGCCTATATGTCTGTCTGTGTCTGCCTATGTCTGTCTATGTCTGTCTGTCTGTGTCTGCCTATATCTGTCTATGTCTGTCTGTGTCTGTCTATGTCTGTCTATGTCTGCCTATGTCTGTCTGTGTCTGCCTATGTCTGTCTGTGTCCGTCTTATTGCCCAGCTGTTTGTGGATGTCCTTTTTGTCTATTTTTTTGTCTGCCCGTTTGCCTATACGTATAATTGCATGCACTTTATATATAGAATTCCATGTATTGTATAGTTTTGGATAGGATATAAATTTTATACATAATTATATATTACTATATATTTATTTCTGCATACATGCAAACATATATCTAGGCCTATGATTGCATATATATATATATATATATATGATCTGTCAAGAAGAGCAAGCTTTTTACTGCGTCAAAACGTCGATAGTATTGATTGAGAGGATGGTGTGCGGAGAACGCATCGTGACCCTGACCCCTTGGCACCCAGGGGGTTTGCGCAACTCCAATGAGTTTTATATGCGGCGGCGTATAGCTGGCAATTTGTCTGAAATAAATGGTAGCCTTGCTGAAGACGAAGAGATAGGAAGGACTTCTGCGACGCAGTTTATTCTCCCTTCTC
>OX457045.1:40492304-40522304 GCA_949752735.1 Lumbricus terrestris | reverse complement strand
AAGTATGGTGTATCCCATATCCTTATCTAATTATCGTATTTTTATCCTTATACCTAAATATGGTAGGCCTAAATCCATACGTATAACTATAACCTTCTCTAGACATAATATGCCGATCCGATATATACATTGTGCATTGTGCCTTTATATACTGCACAATAATTATAGCCTGAAAAACAGACTGGTTGCTGAATAAATGAATAACAGACTTAATAGATGAATGAATGTACGTATGAATGACTGAATGAATGTACATGTGAATGGATGAATGTACATGTGAATGGATGAATGTACGTGTGAATGGATGAATGAATGTACATATGAATGGATGAATGAATGTACGTGTGAATGGATGAATGAATGTACGTGTGAATGGATGAATGAATGTACGTGTGAATGGATGAATGAATGTATGTGTGAATGGATGAATGGATGTACGCATGAATGGATGAATGAATGTACGTGTGAATGGACGAATGAATGTACGTATGAATGGATGAATGAATGCACGTGTGAATGGACGAATGAATGTACGTACGAATGGATGAATGAATGTACATTATGTATGTGATGTACGTGTGAATGGACGAATACATAAGCTAACAATGAAACAGGTCCTGCTACTGAGGTTAGCATAGCATCTCCAACTCAGCCAAGTTGTGCGTTATTATCATAATTGGAATGAAAGCATAATTGCGTCCAAGTGCGTAGGAAAAAACGAGGCCTGCGGCTTTTAATGTATACACGCACTCTATATCAAGCGCTTTAAAGGGTTTAAAAAACGGGATAATTGTTATCTGCGAGTGCTCTGTATTGTTGTTATTTGCCAATATAATATCAACCAGTTCATCACGCCACCTGTGTGTATTTCACACATTGATAGGTTGAGTTAGGCGGCGCCTATAGGCCTACTGCATTTCTAGCTCTGCCAGGCATTGAACCATGCATGCGTCAAGTTGAGTTTTATGGCATAGCTTACTGCGGACGCAGTTTAGAAGATTTTATCGATTTCATTGTTCCTAATTATTCACTTTAGTATATGAAGCATTATTATTTTCATCAATTCAACTCTATGCAAATAGCAATCATTTTTCATCTGTTCGACTCTAATTTAAGCAAGGATCCAATTCCGACTTTCATCAATTCGGCGTCTTTTTAAGAAACAATTATTTTCATCAACCCAATGCCAATTTAAACAAGAATCTTTTCACCGATCTCTTTCTATTTAGGCCTACTGGGAAATTACTTTCATTATTACATCTTCTGTTTAAGTAAAAGTATAGGTCATCATTCCAACTCAAAATTAAGCAAGAATTTGTTCATCAATTCTATTTCTATAGCTAAGGAAATGTATTTTCATCAATCCGACTTATATATTTAGCAAGAATCCTAGTCGTCAATCAAACTCGAATTGGACGAACGCAGAAACCCATGCAGTGGCGAATAATTAAGATCTTTATAACGATAGGTTACCGTTTGGAAGTATAGCTTAATATCATAAGAAACAATGCTACATGGCGGTGTAGGCTACAGGTGCCACTTGTGCATGTCGCTCATATAGGCCTATTGGTTGGTGTGCTCAGGTTTCAGACACACAACCGGATAATGATAAAATAAAATGGAATAAACCACTAAAAAATTAAAACGACAAAGGAAAAATATTAATCTGACTTCTTAAAGGAAATAATGGGCCTATAATGATGCCCCATCTTTTCTTACAGGAGCACAGGCGCATACAATTGGCGTGCAGTCATCCCTGACGCAAAATATTCCTGCGCCAAGGCAACAAGACAACAGTCCGTCACCTACAACAACAAGAACAACAGCAGCAACAGCAGCAATAACAACAGAAGCAACAACGTCCAGTGAACTATTGTCAGCTGAGGATATAGACTATCTTTTTGGTAAATACATAGTGCAACTTCTATTCTATTCTATTCTATTCTATTCTATTCTATTCTGTTCTATTCTATTCTATTCTATTCTATTCTGTTCTGTTCTATTCTATTCTATTTATTCTATTCTGTTCCATTCTGTTCAGCTCCGTTCTATTCTAGTACATTCTGTTCTATTCTGTACTATTTTATTCTATTCTATTCTGGTTTATTCTATTCTGGTTTATTCTGTTCAGCTACGTTCTATTCTAGTACATTCTGTTCTATTCTGTTCTATTCTATACTATTCTATTCTATCCTATTCTGTTCTACTCTGATGCATTCTATTCTACTCTTTACTATTAGATTTTGTTCATGTCTTTGTTGTTGTAATCCATTCTGCTCTATTCTATTCTATTACGTTCTATTCTACTCTATTCTATTCTATTTAGACAACGGATCTATAACAGAGCCTCTCATAGTAAACCTAATGAGAGGTGCTTCCAATGCGAAGAATCCCTGGAAAAGCAAAAGTCTTAAGACAATTGGCAGAAACAGTGCTTCCCCAGACATGATCTCAGCACAGGTTATAAACCGCAATTTCATTCCACAGCAGAGGACATAGACATATATAGACATATTTTTATTGTTCCCAACAATTCAATTGTACATGTATGTTTAACAAAGTATAAACATAATTCGCAATAAGAAAATACTCAAAGTGAATAGGTGTTATAAGAGTGAGGGAGCAAATAGGCACACCAAAAGGGACAAGTCCCGCTAAGCAGGGGCCTAATTAACAAAGTGAAGTGAGAAAGTGAAAGCTGAAGGGAGTATTGGAGATATTACAGAGATATTACTTAACTAGGGAAAGAAAAAAAAATATCGAAAAACTAATGTAGTAAACACTACAGGAAAAAATTCAGAGAAAGAACAAAATAAAAGCAAAGCAATCAAACAATCAAATAAATCAGCATCAGCATGGGTAACCCCTCATGCTATTAACACAAAATATTAGATAATGTATACACACGTAACAGGTGTTTAAAGTGAGTTAAGTTAGTAGCCTTACGAATGTGAATCGGAATTTTATTCCATATGACAGGGCCTTGGAATTTAATGGAAAATTTCCGAACATTTGTTTTAGCAAAAATAATACTGAAGTCTCTATTACCTCTAGTGAGTCCAGAATGCAATGCAGGAGAGAAGTAGGAAGCAAAGGAAGAAGGGAGGAGGTTATTGATGTATTGATACATAAATTGAGATGTCTGTTCAAATCTAATCTGTTTAATATTTAGGAGTTTATGCTCAGCAAATAGGGGACCAGTATGACAATTAACAGTGGATTTAGTGATAACTCGTATGGCTTTTTTTTGCAAGGTCCTTAAAACATGGAGATGGGTATCATAGGTAGAAGTCCAAATTAAATTAGAGTAACTAAGGTATGGATAGACTAGGGTGAAATATAGATTGATAAGCACATGAGAGGGAAGCAAGTAAGAGACTCTCTTAATAATGCCTATGCTTTTTGAATTTTTTTTACTTATTTCGTCTATATGGACTTTCCATTTTAGAAACAAAAGGCACGATGCTGTGCTATGGCAGTGCGAGACCGTGTAGGGCCGTATAGGTCTATGTATTTGGTATCTTAATGACTGTGCAATAATCCAGGGAAAGATATTGTATGAACATTGAACAATGATGTGTTGTGTGTCTTGATCGACATAGGTTACAATTATTGTTCATCCAAGTGAATACTACTGTGATGGCCACGACTGTTATTATCGTTGTTCTTGCCTTTCATCGATACAGTAGGCTAAACACTATTATTAGATAGAACAAAGAAACAGGTCCACTAATCAGCATTGCAAACTTGCCATTAACTATTCATTCGCATAATTCTGTTATAATGAGGACCATAGCACTAAAACTATTCCATTGTTTACATGTACAATCATAGGAGCAAAATAATTATCGCAGCTGTCGTTCGATGCAACCAACTGGTATTGTGTTCGCAGATGTGTATAATGTACAATTGTACATATCCATTGTGACACAAGTCTATAATAGCGTTGCACCATTCATTCGATACTAGGCCTACTGATATGGTAGACCGATCATTCGACGAACCGAAGGACAGACAGGCGGGATGGACAGACAGCCTACTTATCTGCCTTTCTGCTTGCATGTCTGTCTGTCTGTCTGCCTGCTTATCTGCCTGCCTCATTTACTAA
This sequence comes from Lumbricus terrestris, assembly GCA_949752735.1. Classification (NCBI taxonomy): domain Eukaryota; kingdom Metazoa; phylum Annelida; class Clitellata; order Crassiclitellata; family Lumbricidae; genus Lumbricus; species Lumbricus terrestris. The sequence continues at coordinate 40,518,196 of OX457045.1, read as the reverse complement.
TTGACTAACTTAATGACAAACAGATTTATTTGAATAACTGACTGACTTACTGACTGACTTAAGTAGGCTACAAACTGACTGACTGATATGACTTAATGACAAGCTGACTCTTTTGCTAACGGACTAACTTAATGACAAACAATTTTATTGACTTACTGACTGACTCAAGTACAAACTGACTGACTGATAGGACTAAATGACAAGCTGACTCTTTTGCTAACTGACTGGCTTACTGAAGGCATCATATATCGGCTACGTTTCTGCCAGTCTATCTTTCGGACCACTGCATGTATATTTACATGTTTCACGACATGACTGACTGACTAAAAAACCGCCCATCACTTTCACTCGCTAGCTCGCTCATTGACTGACTGACTGACTGACTGACTGACTCTCACACACATACTCACTCACTCACTCACTCACTCACTCACTCACTCACTCACTCACTCACTCACTCACTCACTCACTCACTCACACACACACTCACTCACTCACTCACTCACACACACTTACTCTCTCACTCACTCACTCACACACTCGCTCGCTCACGCTCGCTCGCTCGCTCACTCACTCACTCGCTCACTCACTCACACCCACCCCCCACTCACCCACTCACCCATCCACCCCCCCACTCACCAACCCACCCACTCACCAACCCACCCACTCACCCACCCACTCACCCACTCACTCACTCACTCACTCACTCACACACACACACTCACTCACTCACACACTCACTCACACACTCACACACACACACACTCACTCACTCACTCACTCACTCACACACACACACTCACTCACTCACTCACTCACTCACACACACTTACTCACTCACTCACTCACTCACACACTCACTCGCTCGCTCACGCTCGCTCGCTCACTCACACCCACCCACCCACTCACCCACTCACCCATCCACCCACCCACCCACTCACCAACCCACCCACTCACCCACCCACTCACTCACCCACCCACTCACCCACCCACTCACTCACTCACTCACTCACCCACCCACTCACTCACCCAGCCACCCACTCACTCACCCACTCATTCACTCACCCACCCACTCACTCACCCACCCACCCGCCCACCCAACCACTCACTCACCCACCCACTCACTCACCCACCCACTCACCCACCCACCCACTCACCCACCCACCCACCCACTCACCCACCCACCCACCCACTCACTCACCCACCCACCCACCCACCCACCCACTCACCCACCCACCCACTCACCCACCCACCCACTCACCCACCCGCCCACCACCACTCACTCATCCACTCACCCACTCACCCACCCACCCACCCGCTCACCCACCTACTAACCCACCCACCCACCACCCACTCACTCACTCACCCACTCACCCACCCACTCACTCACTCACTCACCCACCCACCCACCCACTCACCCACCTGCCCACTCATCCACTCACCCACCCACTCACTCACTCACCCACCCACTCACCCACCCACTCACTCACCCATCTGCCCACTCATCCACTCACCCACCCACTCACCCACCCACCCACCCGCTCACCCACCCACTAACCCACCCACCCACCACCCACTCACTCACCCACTCACCCACCCACTCACTCACTCACTCACCCACCCACCCACCCACTCACCCACCTGCCCACTCATCCACTCACCCACTCAACCACCCACTCACTCACTCGCTCACTCACTCACCCACCCACTCACCCACTCACCCACTCATCCACCTGCCCACTCACCCACCCACTCACTCACCCACCCACCCACTCACCCACCCACCCACCCACCCACCCACTCACTCACTCACCCACTCACTCACCTACTCACCCACCCACCCACTCACTCACTCACTCACTCACTCACTCACCCACCCACCCACCCACCCACTCACCCACTCACTCACCTACTCACCCACCCACCAACTCACTCACCCAAACTCACTCACCCACTCACTCACTCACCCACTCACTCACCTACTCACCCACCCACCCACCCACTCACCCACTCACTCACCTACTCACCCACCCACCAACTCACTCACCCAAACTCACTCACCCACTCACTCACTCACCCACTCACTCACCCACCCACCCACCCACCCACCCACTCACCCACTCACTCACCTACTCACCCACCCACCAACTCACTCACCCAAACTCACTCACCTACTCACCCACCCACCAACTCACCCAAACTCACTCACCCACTCACCCACTCACTCACCCACCCACCCACCCACCCACCCACCCACTCACCCACTCACTCACCTACTCACCCACCCACCCACCCACTCACCCACTCACTCACCTACTCACCCACCCACCAACTCACTCACCCAAACTCACTCACCCACTCACCCACTCACTCACCCACCCACCCACCCACCCACTCACCCACTCACTCACCTACTCACCCACCCACCCACCCACTCACCCACTCACTCACCTACTCACCCACCCACCAACTCACTCACCCAAACTCACTCACCCACTCACCCACTCACCCACCCACCCACCCACCCACTCACCCACTCACTCACCTACTCACCCACCCACCAACTCCCTCACCCAAACTCACTCACCCACTCACTCACTCACCCACTCACTCACCCACCCACCCACCCACCCACTCACCCACTCACTCACCTACTCACCCACCCACCAACTCACTCACCCAAACTCACTCACCCACTCACTCACTCACCCACTCACTCACCCACCCACTCACCCACCCACCAACTCACTCACCCACTCACTCACCTACTCACCCACCCACCCACTCACTCACTCACTCACCAACCCACCCACTCACCCACTCACCCACCCACTCACCCACCTGCCCACTCACCCACCCACCCACTCACTCACTCACCCACCCACCCACCCACCCACCCACCCACCCACCCACCCACTCACCAACCCACCCACCCACCCACTCACTCACCCACTCACCCACCCACTCACCCACCCACCCACTCACCCACCCACCCACTCACCCACCCGCCCACCACCCACTCACTCATCCACTCACCCACTCACCCACCCACCCGCTCACCCACCCACCCACTCACCCACCCACCCACCACCCACTCACTCACCCACTAACCCACCCACTCACTCACTCACTCACCCACCCACTCACCCACCTGCCCACTCATCCACTCACCCACCCACTCACTCACTCACCCACCCACTCACCCACCCACTCACTCACCCACCCACCCACCCACCCACCACCCACTCACCCACCCACTCACTCACTCGCTCACTCACTCACCCACCCACTCACCCACTCACCCACTCATCCACCTGCCCACTCACCCACCCACTCACTCACCCACCCACCCACTCACCCACCCACCCACCCACCCACTCACCCACTCACTCACCTACTCACCCACCCACCAACTCACTCACCCAAACTCACTCACCCACTCACTCACTCACCCACTCACTCACCCACCCACCCACCCACCCACCCACCCACTCACTGACTGACTGACTGACTGACTCTCACACACATACTCACTCACTCACTCACTCACCCACCCACTCACTCACCCACCCACTCACCCACCCACCCACTCACCCACCCACCCACCCACTCACCCACCCACCCACCCACTCACTCACCCACCCACCCACCCACCCACTCACCCACCCACCCACTCACCCACCCACCCACTCACCCACCCGCCCACCACCACTCACTCATCCACTCACCCACTCACCCACCCACCCACCCGCTCACCCACCCACTAACCCACCCACCCACCACCCACTCACTCACTCACCCACTCACCCACCCACTCACTCACTCACTCACCCACCCACCCACCCACTCACCCACCTGCCCACTCATCCACTCACCCACCCACTCACTCACTCACCCACCCACTCACCCACCCACTCACTCACCCACCTGCCCACTCATCCACTCACCCACCCACTCACCCACCCACCCACCCGCTCACCCACCCACTAACCCACCCACCCACCACCCACTCACTCACTCACCCACTCACCCACCCACTCAATCACTCACTCACCCACCCACCCGCTCACCCACCTGCCCACTCATCCACTCACCCACTCACCCACCCACCCGCTCACCCACCCACCCACTCACCCACCCACCCACCCACCCACTCACCCACTCACTCACCTACTCACCCACCCACCAACTCACTCACCCAAACTCACTCACCCACTCACTCACTCACCCACTCACTCACCCACCCACCCACCCACCCACCCACCCACTCACCCACTCACTCACCTACTCACCCACCCACCAACTCACTCACCCAAACTCACTCACCCACTCACTCACTCACCCACTCACTCACCCACCCACTCACCCACCCACCAACTCACTCACCCACTCACTCACCTACTCACCCACCCACCCACTCACTCACTCACTCACCAACCCACCCACTCACCCACTCACCCACCCACTCACCCACCTGCCCACTCACCCACCCACCCACTCACTCACTCACCCACCCACCCACCCACCCACTCACCAACCCACCCACCCACCCACTCACTCACCCACCCACCCACTCACCCACCCACTCACCCACCCACCCACTCACCCACCCACCCACTCACCCACCCGCCCACCACCCACTCACTCATCCACTCACCCACTCACCCACCCACCCGCTCACCCACCCACCCACTCACCCACCCACCCACCACCCACTCACTCACCCACTCACCCACCCACTCACTCACTCACTCACCCACCCACTCACCCACCTGCCCACTCATCCACTCACCCACCCACTCACTCACTCACCCACCCACTCACCCACCCACTCACTCACCCACCCACCCACCCACCACCCACTCACCCACCCACTCACTCACTCGCTCACTCACTCACCCACCCACTCACCCACTCACCCACTCATCCACCTGCCCACTCACCCTCCCACTCACTCACCCACCCACCCACTCACCCACCCACCCACCCACTCACTCACCCACTCACTCACCTACTCACCCACCCACCCACTCACTCACTCACTCACTCACTCACTCACCCACCCACCCACCCACTCACCCACTCACTCACCTACTCACCCACCCACCCACTCACTCACCCAAACTCACTCACCCACTCACTCACCCACCCACTCACTCACCCACCCACCCACTCACTCACCCACCCACTCACCCACCCACCCACACACTCACTCACCCACCCACTCACCTACTCACCCACCCACTCACCCACCTGCCCACTCACCCACTCACCCACCCACTCACTCACCCACCCACCCACCCACTCACTCACCAACCCACCCACCCACTCACTCACCCACCCACCCACCCACTCACCCACCCACTCACCCACTCACTTACTCACTCATTGTTGACTTTCTCAGCTTGCTTTCAAGGGTTTGATGGTGACAATCAACCTTTCGATGGATCATTTTTACCCGATGGACAGAATCAGGAAAAGATCGACGAAGTAACAACGGAGCATACAGCGACGGAAATCAACGAACAAACCGTGGACGAAAAGATACTTGTTGAATTGGAGAACTTCTGTAAGTATAGCGATACTTGATACTTCAGTAGACGACATATGGCATGCATACTTGCATGCATGCATACTTGCGAACGTGCACAATTTCACTTACATACATGTGTACGTAAATACATACATGTAGGTCCTTATAAATAAAATGATCTGTACTTATTTCAGCGCCTCTTAATAATAAATCTAAGGTTTTTGGGTGTCCTGATATAATGGCGAATTCTTCCCTAAATGGCATGGCGTCCATTCAAACGGGTGAGCGGTGGTGAAGGATCTCGCCATCAGGGTCGAGGCCATAAGACAGCCGCTATATAAAAATCCGATTACATTTTACATTTCTGTTAGCCAGCAATTTTCTCAGCAATTTTCAACAGTAAGATATAAATAGGAAATTTCTCTTCAGCTTTAAAATTGATGTTTCCGTAGCCTAAACTGCGGTTAGGCAGGTTAACTTTTCTGAAACGAAACAGAAAATATGTAAAATGTCCTGTCATCTTGAATATTACTTTGAGATAATTGAAAGTATTGAACTGAAAATTTACAGATGAATCTCCAGAACTCGCCGAGATTAAATCGCAACCGATTGCAACGGAGTACGACAACAATCTCGGAAGCAAGGGTAACAGAATTCATCAGCATTTTATTTTTCATGTAGGCCTATACAATAATATTTTATTCGCTTCCTCGTTCACTCCAGACCATCATTCGACCTAAGCTTATGTATGCATATAAGCCCAACAGAAGCATCAGATACGCTATTAGGCCTAAGCCTGAACAAAGGCATGTCATAAAACAGGTGCGCTATTTCCTTCGGCCTCGGTTTTAAAGGCGCTATACAAATCGTCTTATTGTTGTTGTTATTATTATTCAGTGCTTAAAGTGTGGAAAAATAAGTGCCTGGACCTTCTTTCAAAAAAGAAGTGTCTGGACGCCCCTTACATTTCCAGGCTGTGCTGGCCAATAAGTAGCAGGACATCATTCAGATTTTAAAATGAGTGCATGGACGCCGTCCATGACCGTTCAGGCACACCTTGAGCCCTGTTATTATTATTATTCGAACCTTTGCATGTGTTTAAAAGTGTGGGTTTTATTTTAAAAGGTCGGTAGAACATTACAATGAATGCATCGATTGTTATGTCGTTGATTGTTCTTTCTTGTAGGACTTACGCTGATCATTGTTCTCTGTTCCATATTTGCATTGTCGCTGATTGTGGCCGCCATTCTTCTCATCAGAAGGTAACCCATTGTAGTCTAATTCGCAGCTTCTAAAGCGCCTAAAAACCGTGACAACTCCAGTTGTCTGAAAGCTGATGACCTTATTTTAGTCATAGGCTATGCTGTTGCATCAATTGAAACATTGAAAGCCTCAATTGCTGATGGGGGTGGGGTGGGCACGTTCTGTGCAAATCTGTGAATGGGGGTGGGGGGGGGGGGGGGGGGGTGGGGGCGGGTGGCCGGATTGGTCCCCCGGATCGACTCCTGTCAGTAGTAATAAACCTACTTCCGTTAATCGACTACGCGATTCTAGATGTCACATCGCATCCATGCACACAGGTTAGGCTACATGAAAACTAAGATTGTGCGTTGCTATCATCACAGTATTATTATAAAACAAACGTACTGTTTGTTATTTATATCATGCTATCATTCTTCTCGTAAGACAGGTTTATTTGCCATTTTAAAGATAAAACTCTTGCCTTATAAAATCTGAATCTGTATCAGTATGCCATTTTAAAGATAAAACTCTTGCTTTATAAAATTATGTATGTAGTCATACAGGCTCCGTCCAATCTATACGCATATAGGTCTATATAAAATGTATAGATGCAATACCATACACTATTTGTGGGGCGCGTGGTGTAGTGTGTAAGTTCGTTGCCTTGCAACCGGGGTGGGGGTGGGTTGCAGGTTCGAATCCACCTCAAGGCACCGTGAAGGGACTTTGGACAAGTCCTTCACTCGCAATTGCTCAGCGCTTCAGCGTGACACAAACTCCGATTCAGTGTCTGCGCTGTAGTCGGGAGCGCTTCTGAGCAGACGTTGAGGGGGCGCTATATCAAATGCACACAACAGTAAACTATCGTTTGTTATGAACTGATTGTGCAGGCGTAGAAGTGTGAAAACGCTGGAAAGCGTTGAAGAATCGAATGACGTAATCACTGTTGACAAGAAATCAGACAAAAAGGAACCACCAACAGTAATTGCCTCAACCAACGTGGTCTCCAACATCTACGTCACCGATGACGACATTCGTAATGACGTCAAGCGTCGTGCAGCTCACGACGCTGCAGCAGCGGACGACGATGACGTGACAGGTAATTACGACTCCCTGACGTCATCCGTCGACGACGGCAACGAGGCAAGGCGCGAAGGCGATCCGGAATTGACGACGGACGACTGTGGAATGATGGGATACGATATGCCGAGACCGACCAACGTTTACGATGAGATTCCGGAACTTGTTCCTTGCGCGGCGGATGGCGAAGATCACGAGTACGAATCGCTGGATGACGTCATTGCAAGAGTCACGCTAGATGACGTCATCGCAGCAACTGCTGTGTAAAAGAAACGATATCGTTGAGATTTTGGCGGAAACGATTGCTCAATCTAAGTTTCATCGACGAATAATATTAGCCTAAGATAACGTCGATGCTTAGTTCATAGTAAGCATCAAAATAATAATTATAGACCGAAATTATATCTATCTACCTTCGATTAAAACATATTTTAGCTAAGAAACTACACATAGTTTGTAGACGGTAATTAAGAGATGTAAACCGCAGTTAGCCTCTAATTAAGGGGAACCACTGCCGTTATTGCAATGGCATGCTGCAGAAAGTCAAGTTAAGCCTTATAGTGGCCTACTGTGAATTGACAGTTTGTATATTTGGTGCCTAAAAGTAGGCCTAGTCCATATTTTAACGTATAGACTAATAATAATTATTCGCTCATCGTAGTTCTACTATTTTTCGGTCATCCAATTTATATTAAAGCTAGATTTATTTTCATCAAACCACTTCCATAATTATAAGCAAGGGATCTTTAATCAATCCAACTTCCAGTTAGACATGAATTCTTTTTCGTCAAAATTCGAGGTTTCTGTCATAAACCTAGATTCTATGTATACGCAAGATTCATTTTTATCAGTCTCATTTCTATGCAAGCAAGATATTATCTTCATCAGTTCTAGGCTACTGCTACGCCCTTATTTAGCTAGAATTCTCATGGTCAATCCTACTTGTATTCGACCAACGTCGTATATTGTATAGACAATGCAATGGCCAGTGATTAAATAAGCTCAAACAATTTTACTGAAAGTTTCAGGTAATTTAGCAATGAATATTAATTATCGACTGTTGATATTATAATGTATCAGTGTATCACGCACAGATTATTCGGACGTTACATAAGATCATATAACAGATTCGCCACGCAATTAATTTGCAATTGATCACTCCAATGATCAACAATTAGATGATTTAGAACAGTGGTTCCCATTCTTTTTGAACTTTTTCTAAGTTGGAGGGCACGAGGGCCACTTTTTCTTAGTTGAAAGACATTATGGGTCCAAAAGGCTAAAATTCAATTAACTGATAACATATAAAATTGCTATAATTGATCCAAAATAGAATGTTTGATGTTATTTATAGATGTAAAAAAATAATTTGTAATAGAAAATGATTATGTGTTCTATCTTGTCCAAAATAATTGTCAATTTTTCATATATTTTTGTTAATTCTTTGCGAGATGAGGACCATTTTTAGGCCTGGCGGGCCACTTTTGGCCCGTGGGTCACGGGTTGGGAACCGCTATTGCCAGAAGATGTAGGTACTGGTATTTTTTATGTAAAATGGTGACCATAAATATTATGCAAAAATTAATTAATGACCGATGTAAATATAAGACGGCCCTGTTAGCGGGGCCATATTTTTTTATTATGAGTAACTGTTCTACTATTGACATTTTACAAGCGATTGTTTAAACTCCGCGCTTGTGTTAGGTCTATAGGCCTACTATCGTGGTGGCACTGGCCAGTAAATAATAATCATAACCAGTTTTTATTTGCTTCAAGTAAAGATACCATTAAAACTTTTCACACTGTGTGTTGATTGATTGATTTACTGTCATATCTAGAATGGTATATGCCTCACTCCAGTGGCGTAGACAAGGGCGGTTTCGGGGGTTAAACAACCCTCCATTGGCCTAGGGAAAAAGTTTTTTTAAAGGTTATTTATCCACTTAAATAAGAAAAACAAAACAATAATTGTTTGTAGTAGCAATTGTTTTTCTTACTTTATTCCTTTTGTTACTTTATTCCCCTTTTATTTACTGTAATACTGTTGGGTTGGTGTCAGAAAGGGCACCTGGTCAGACCAAACAAATCCAAACCCCCCCCCATCATAAATTTCTGGCTACGCCACTGCCTCACTCACTCCGAGTGATTGACTGATTGAATAAATGCTTGGTTGATTGATTGATTTGATTGATTGACCGAGTGACAGATTGACTGATTGATTTGATTGTCTGATTGATTGATTGATTGATTCATTCATTCATTGACTGATTGACATCTATGACACGAAGCAATTAACGCTGCTCTCGAATAGGAAATGCGCTTGAGACATTTTGTGTCATCGATTACCAAATTGCGATTGTTATGCGTAGATATAAATAAACGTAGTCTATATTACGTTGGCATAGAGCCATAGACCTACTAATAATTATTGTTAATTATTTGGTATAACTTTATGACTGGTATTCTATTATAGGCATTATTGTATTATTATTTTTTTATTTTTTTAAATTATTATTATTATTGTAGGTCTCTATGTCGCAGGCTTATGGTAAAGTGAGCATTTAAATAGGCCTACACAAGAAATTACGCCGAAACGTGCGAAATAGTCTAGTACATGATAGGCCTATTGTAGCCTATCGCAATAGAGACACTTTCGAAAATCTGTCTAAGACTCTAGACAAGTCTGCAAATTTAAACTGTTTTACTACATAAATAATATTCCGACTTTATAAGGGCCTAATATTATTGTTCGCCTTTGTCTAAAATTTAAAAACAGGAGTGGCTTATCGTAATAAGTTTTCATCTTTAGACTATTATATTTAAGTTAACTATTTGTTTCAAGGATTAAAGGAGTTCGAGTTGTCTCCTGCAAGCCTCAAAGTTTTAATGCACTTTGCAAAGGCAAGGATTCAGATTGTAGTTGAATATCTAGCATCTAAAATAGGATGCCAATAATTGACATATTTCCGATTCCTTCTAATTGAAGCTTTGAAATGTTATAGTTTATAGATCGTTGTTTCCAAAATCATCTATCACATTCACGCGGCACATTGACTGCAATTGAGCATAGTTGATAACTTGATATGCGACGTGACCATTATCAATCTGAACAAAGTAAAAACATTATAGCCAGCTGCGCGGGGCCCTGTAAGCGCGGGGCCCAAGGCGGTCGCCTTGCTCGCCTTGCCCTATGGTCGGGCTTGGGTATGGGAAGGGATATAATCCTAATAATAAACTGTCGAAGAAGAACGCTAACAAAGTGGGCCTATTATAGCAGTGCCGTGAACTGTGCAAGAAAACGGTTTGTAGGCCTATAGGAAGCATTCGCATGAGAACTTGAGAATCTTGCGTTAATTCAAGGATCACTGAAATATTTGACTGCCAGGAACAAAACAATGAAATAATTACTTGTTTCATGTTAATTATTGTTGAATTATCCATATGCCTTTCGATTTCCATCATAGGTTACCTAAAACAGACTCATATCTAGTTTGTATTGTTGCACACTGTATACAGGCCTCATTACATGTAAATTATTCTTGAATAGGCTGCACAGTGTAGATCATGTTCAAAACTTATAGAATCTAATATTTGCTTATGCAACAAGTAGCCTATACGGTGCGTGGAATGGACGGGTTCTCATGTTAAAAAATGTATAATTTCGAGGTGCATTTGCGTATGTTAAAACAAAATATGCAACTTTGTTACGATATTAATGCAGAATCCATTGCTATATTACAAGATAAGATATATCTTATCTTGTAATATAGCATTAATATGGACAGCCGAACCTGCCTAGTGGCAGATAACCAGAAGAAGAAGAAGATATATTAAACCAAACACAAAAATCACAAAAATCCAGAGGGCGGTAACTACCCCCTTGTTAGTCTATGTCACAAAATCCTTGGTAGGCTGAGGGTTAAGATAGTTTAAGGTGCGTGCCTGCTCTACCGAGATACCCGAATGTCTCTTATCGTTCCAGATAGCAATAATTGTTTTTCTATAGCTAAACACTTAGCGTATAGTCTAGACTGTCTAGAGCCCGCGATCACTTGACGAGTCTTCAATAGAAAAGTAATTATACGCACACAAAAGCCTCCGCCAAGACCCGAAGGAGGATCTCGTGATTTCTTTGTCAGTTCGACTTCACTGCTAACTGAAAGAAAACCCAATGCGCAAATCACACACGCGGCTAAATGTCAAAGGTCATCCGACCGACCGCGTTCAATGACCAAACGACCGCTACAGTGACCGCTGAATGACCATCGAGTGACCGATGAATGACCATTGAGTGACCGATGAATGACCATAGAGTGACCGATGAATGACCATTGAGTGACCGATGAATGACCATTGAGTGACCGATGAATGACCATTGAGTGACCGATGAATGACCATTGAGTGACCGATGAATGACCATCGTTAGGAACTGGACAGTCCACAGAGGAACAGGAGCGCATGCACTCAAAATTGGCAAATGCGTCGCTGATCGATTTTCCCTTTCTCCAAGGAAACGCGGAGGATTGAATAGCTGGAATTTATATGGGGCCAATACGTTGCTCAACCTGCGTCTTTATATATAATGACCGGTGCAGGATGTATACAGCCTGCTGCTTTGAGATATGGGACTTACTTGCAGGGGCACGAAAATGGTAAAGTGTAGACTATATTGCACTGTAGTAAGATGCATCTGTATGCATTGAGGTACAGCAGCCAGGTAATGAGGCGTAGAATGAATTACAGTATGATAAAGTATCCTGGGCGTTAAGATATATAGTTGAGTATATCCTACGTATTGAGATACAGTATCATTTTCATTCATTCATTCCGAAAACTTATATAGCGCCCCTTCAAGAAACCTACTCAGAGGCGCTCCCAGTCCAGCCACAGTTAAAAAGATGTCATGTGCGTTAAGAGTTTTATGCGCATTGAGGTATAATACCCTATGCATTAGGATACTGTGTCCCGTGCAGTCAGATAATGAGGCTTAGGATCATATACTTTAAGATATAGTATCCTGTGCATTAAGATATGGTATCCTGCGCAATCAGGCATCGCAACATATGCAGCAAGGTATAGAAGCCTGAGCATTAAGATGCAAGCCTATTATCATTGGCATTAAGAAATGATATCCTGTGCATTGGGATATAGTATCCTACGCGTGCAGGTAGATGCACATCAAGATGTATACTCATAACATATCATGTACGGGCATTAAGATACGATATCCGGCAGTGCATTGAGATAATTTTATGGTGTCCTGTGCATTAAAATTGATATCTTGCTCATTGAAGCATAGGGATGAGGATACGATCCCATCATAAAGTTGAAAGTGGCCGAGGGAATTATCATTATGCGTTTATCGCTTGTTTATCGCGTGTTCGTTGCGTGCATGAAGCATAGATTACTGTGTATACCTCGTCATCATTCATCATCTTCATCAACCGATGAAGAACTTAGATGACAATCGTCTCAGTACAACGAATAGACGACAACGCAACCGAGGCTTCATTCACAAAATCTCGATTGTAGCTAGCTTAGCTACATCATTATACTTTATATTATATCGATTGCCTCTCTCTTATAATAGCCCATTAATCACACATTATAATGTATCCATAACTCAAGTTGAGCGAAAGAAGAGACTTAGCGTGGGAAGCTGCTGTGGACAGGGATGAACGATTGACTATAATGGAAGTCTGTGAAATTGACCGATTTCTCACAGACAAGAACCGCGTCATGCACGACTTGAGATAAGGGAAATAAATTGCGTTTTTAGCAGAACACTGTCGAGATGAGAAATGGAATGGAACCCAGGCGTAGCAAATATTCTAGGCATATTTTGAGCATGCTTTAAGATACAGAACCTCCACTCAGATTCATGAAAATAGTATAACTTCTGCATTAAGGATAGGCTATAATATGATATCCTAGTCCATAGGCCAGTGCTGCAAAGAGGCTGAGTAAGCTTATACAAGAAAGCAAGCTACCCGCGAAGAAGTTTTGAGGACAGAATTCTTTGACATTAGCATCGGACTCTCTTTTCAACCTTTTAGCCGACATATTCAGTTATAATTTCTTAATTTCCTAGCTGTAACCATTCTGTGTGTGTTCTGTCATCTTTTATTTTTTTAAACCTTTTTCCAGGTAGGCTAGTCGAGTAGCCATTGGTATGAACTATAATTAATTGTCGACTTAATTTTTAACCTCGACATAATAATGTGAGCGAGTGAGGCCGTAGTCTCGTACAGAATTCTGCCGTGGCAGGAATCTGATAAAACTAGCAGGCCTTGTTTAAGTTATATATTTCATTGTTTTATTAACTTAAGTTTTTTTATTGTTCGACGAATAAAATAACTGCTTCATTAATCATATCATGTATGATTCAATGGTGACAAAAGCCCATGACGGCAGTCTTAAGTTTGGCAATGCACAAGCAGAATCGGGATTGGATAGATTGAGGAGTTGTGCTCTGAAACGCAAGATGAAAGCAGCAGGAGGGACAGAGGCGCGGTAGTGTGCTGGGCATGTTCGTGGCCTTGCCGCCGAAGGACTTGCAGGTTCGAATCCAGCTCAAGTCACCGCGTAGGGACCTTGAGCAAGTCCTTCACTCGCAATTGCTCAGCGTTTCGGCGTGAAACTCCGATGCAGCGTCCGCTCTGTAGCCGGGAGCGCCTCTGAGTAGGGAGCCTGAAGGGGCGCTACAACAAGCAAGGCCGTAGCTAGGGGGGTGTTTTGGGTGTTTGAACACCCCCCGAAATGGAAAATGTGAAAAATGATATAATGCATTTACGAGCATATGACGTAAAAACCATTAAATAGAACCATGAAAACACCCCCCGAAATGGAAAAACGTAGTTTTTTGGGAAGGGAAATTGGTTAAACACCTCCCGAAATAAAATCCTGGCTACGGCCTTGACAACAAGTGCACATACATACGGCTCAAAACTCACTATTTCTCTTTGGCTTTCAAGCACATGGACCTTTAACTGCATCTTCCTCTGGCGGCTAACTATCCGCGCCTCAGATTCACACTTTGGTGTGACCTTGCGCGCGTAATAAATTTATGTAATAATAATAATAATAATACATACAAACAAGCAAACATACAAAATGGAGGAGAGGTGAGATTGACCGACGAATGAAGGATAAGCGAATCCTATAGGAGATCAATGTCTGCATGATGAATAATTGTACCTTACAGATTTCTAGTTAAGATCTGAACAGAACGTCATATGTTCACCAGGGCTGTTTTTAAGGAATTTTTAGAACTGCACAACCCCTTCTTTCCCTTCCCATCCTCCATGGTAAATTACCTCTAATCGGATGACAATGACCTTTTTTGCTAGTTTTAACTGCACAGAACTTGTGACAGAAGTGCTTCTACAACTGCACAAATCCATATAGAGCTGCACATTTTGTGTACAACTGCACGTTGAAAAAGCCCTGTTGTTCACTGATTGTAAATCAATATTAGACCCACATAATATTATAAATGCACAATAATTAGCAACAACTAAGATTGTCAGGAAAGATGTTTATCGTTCAGCACAAGAAATGAACAGAGTAAATAAATGACTTCTCATCACAATAATAAGCTAAGCGACCAATCTCAAAAGAATAGATTATAATCATGACAAAGCTCAAAACGAGATTACATAATATACAAGAATATTGTTAATAAATATACATGCACTGCATTGCACTCTTTTACAAACCGATACACGCAACGATAATTATTATAGATAGACTCCTCGTTTTCTCCAGTACTGATTGGGCCTGCAGACTTGTAGTATTACGATGACATCCGCAGAAGGAAACGAAGAGAGGGAGACAGATGCACAGAGACACGCACACAGAGAGAGACAGAGAAAGAGAGAGTCAGAGACAGAGAGACACAGAGAGTGAGAGAGAGACACACAGAGACAACGACATAGACTGGGACAGAGAGACAGAGAGACAGAGAGAGAGAGTGAGAGAGACACAAAGACAGATACAGCGAGACAGAGACAGTGATCGGAAGAGAGAAACAAGGAGACAAGAGCATGACAGAGAGTAACATAATTATATAGACGCTTCTACTATGATTCGTTAAATGCTTATTTCCAGCACAAACATTTAATGCTGATGCGTTTCGAAGAAAGTGGGGAACAGACAAAACTGTGGACAGCGAGTCATCAAGAAGAACTGTAGCCTCCACAATCCACATCAACCCGGCAGATCCGTTTTAAAGGGGGAGAGCCAGAGTGTCAGACACGGACAAACAGGAAGACAGAAGGATATATGAACCGATATTGTAAATTGAAAGAAAGAGAGTTATACAGACCCGGCAAGATCCAGAGGCCTATAACTTTATACATTATATACATATAATTATGTAACCATGCATATAATATTTTTATCTCACAAAAACGTATGTACATGTATGTACATATATATTTACTCATACACTCCAATCATACATGTATGTATATGTATGCGTACAATACAATATGTTGCCACAATACAATTTTAAATATGCACAATTTTATTCGGAAACCCCCTCCTTCCAAAGTTCAGAAGACCAGCATTGATGGCGTGCACAGAGCAATGGTAGGCTAATAGTGTGCGCACAGCCAAAGGTACCTATACACAATAAATATAATTAACGGTCGGAGTGGAAGTTCGAACCCGTATACTCTCGATGTTACATACCTAAGACTCTTACCAACTGGCCTAGCCACCTAGATATATATATATATAGGCCAGTATAAATATATATTATGCGCATTTATAAACATTTTACGATGATATGACAATAGGCAGAAAGACAATGAAACGCTTATAATAGACAATGAAATATAGACAATGAAATGTTTTCATAGCAAGAGATTGTCTGTAGCAAAGCTTAAATCGCACAGGTTGCCGTCCATCCGTCTGGGCGCTCTTCCTCTTTTCTGAACTGCAAGAAAGTACGATTCAGTTAAATATGCCCATCATTGTCCTCCTGTGTCTGTATTTCCAGGTGGATAAACTCCAGGCCGATACAGAATATATACATCATCGATTCATCATCATCTTTATGCTCATGAAATAAACAGAAGCTCTAACGGCTTGCTTCAAACGCAAAAACTTTGTAAGAAAGCTATAGGCCTACCAGTTAACTGAATTGCAATCGCCCAATGTATACATGCAGGGTGGGTCAAAAAGTACCCCTAAGGATTTAAGGTTTTTCAAGAGTTTTATCTTGTACAGAAGTAAGATTTTTTAATCAAGTTTCACAGGTTTAAATGTAATTCATCATGGGCGGAGTTTATCAGGGGCTAGGGGAGCTATGCCCCCCGAGAAGATCCAATTTCATTTTTTTACCGTGTAAATAGTATCTTTTCCCGGGTTTAGCCCCCCCCAAGAAGGCTTTAGCCCATCCAAGAACGGAAATCAAACTCCGCCCGTGTAATTCATAATATTAACGTACAACAGCCAAATTTCACCAAACGATTTCAAACGGAAGGCATATAATATAATAGAGTAATAAGGATGATTAACATTTTTATCGAGACGCATTGTTCAACAAATAATTAATTAATCATTTGAAGAGTTTTCGGAAGATGGCCGCCGCCGCTTTGTGTATGCATCCCCTGTTGCCATGGAGATCGTCGTCAGAGGATGCGGGTCGTCGTCCCTTGCCGCTCCCTCTGCCGCTGGACCCCGGTCCCTCTCCTCCTCCTCCGCCTCCGTTCTGGGCTCTGACGTTGTGCTGGCGGATCAGTCTGATTATCGTTACCAGAACCTCGTCCACTCGATGGTCAAGGAGCGCTGAGACCTCGAGGAACTCGCACTTCCGCTTCGATGCCAGGCGCTTTCCCTCTGTAGACAACGACAAGAACAGTTGAGAAGGTTAGGCGGTGGTTTCAGAGACATAAACACAGCCATGCGACATTTGATATTGCTGGCGCTGAGTGAAGGACTCTGTTCCTGCTATAGAGTCCTACATTGTGACCATCTTATAAAAGACAAATGGTAGACTGAGGGGATATTTAGAGAGAATCACGACAATCTCCTCTGCGACACACAGAATATTGATTCAATTAATCAATTAATCTTCGGTTTCAGTCATAGATATAATTAATAATCATACATCGCGTGCACACCAAAAATGCACAAAACACACACACACACACACACACACACGCACACACACACACACACACACACACACACACACACACACACACACAAGATCTTTACAAATCTACACAAATTTCTACCAATTGTTCAATCTACTGCTGCTGCTGCTACTGCTACTGCTACTGCTACTGCAACTGCTACTGCTACTGCTAGTGCTACTGCTACTGCTACTGCTACTACCACTACTACTACTACTACTACTACTACTACTACTACTACTACTACTACTACTACTACTACTACAACTACTACTACTACTACTACTACTACTACTACTACTACTACTACTACTACTACTACTACTACTACTACTACTACTACTACTTTTACCACTAGTACACCAACTTATTCATTCATTAAAAGACACTGTATAGCCCCTCATCAAGAAATACACAACTCAGAAAGAAACGCTCCAGTCTTAACCACGGCTAAATATAGAGCATCCACACACGTTGGAACAAATCCTGGTGGCACAAACTTAAATACCGGTACTACTAGTAGGCATGGTAGCCAATTTAAGGTCGTAGCAAGGGGGTGTTTTGGGTGTTTGAACACGCCCCCGGAATGGAAAATGTACAAAATGACAGAATGCATTTGCACGCACATGATGTGAAAACCATGAAATAAAACCATGAAAACAGCCCCCGAAATGGAAAATGTAAAAAAATAGAATTAAGATTTCGGTTGGATGACTAAAAAATGGTCATCGGCTTTTTCGGACGGAAAAACTGAAGAAACACCCCCACAAAATCAAATCCTGGCCACGGTCTTGATGGTAGCTGTAATGTTCATAATCTGACAGACCTCCTTCGGATATGATCCTGTTCCGAACGAGGTCTTGTTTATTGGCGACAAGCATCGCAACGATTCGTTTCCGTCGTTTCTGTATTTCCTGAAGACACGACTGACAGTAGGCGAACGAACTGCGATCGGTTACAGAGTAGACGACCAGGTAGGCGTCGACACCTTCGTCGCAATCTTTGATCGACTGAAACTGCATCAAAAGCAACAACAAAGATGTAAAGTATTATACAGTGTCCGCATAATTATGGCCTAAAACCATCTTATAGTTTTGAAACGATATCCTTCACCAAAACCGCTGAGAGAGAGAGAGAGAGAGAAAGAGAGCGAGAGAGAGAGAGAGAGAGAGAGAGAGAGAGAGAGAGAGAGAGAGAGAGAGAGAGAGAGAGAGAGAGAGAGAGAGAGAGAGAGAGAGAGCGAGCGAGAAAGGGGGAGAGGGAGGAGAGGGAGACAGACAGACAGACAGACAGACAGACAAACAAAGAGAGAGGCGAATATATTTTTAATGCATTATAATAGTTAGGTAGACCATAACTATCTGAATTCTCCTATATAGACAGCGCAGCAAAGAAGTCAACATTTGTGCACGGGATTTAATTTCGATTATTTTAGATTGGATTAGTCTCGATCACAGGATGCCTTCATAAAGTGATTCAATGCACCGACACGTAAAGGAATTCGCGTATTTACTCATATTTGCACACAAACACACACGCACAGACACACACACACACACACACACACTCACACCTCTGATTAGTGTGTGTGTTTCGAGAGGCGCTATATAACTTCATTTAAGCAATACAATACAATACTATGCACCCAAAACACCGTCCTACACAAATCGCAGGTAACTCTACTGGCTCTCTACGACGTGAGTGCTGCTTTCGACACTGTCGATCACAATATTCTCATTCATCGGCTTTCTATTTCTTTTGGCATCTCTGCTCTGCCCCTTGACTGGCTCACATCCTATCTAGCTGACCGCTCCTCTTCCACTGTCTTTCACTCCACTCGTTCCCCTTGGATCCCCGTTCCAGTGGGCCTTCCGCAGGGCTCTGTTCTAGGGCCCTTGCTCTATATCCTTTTCACTGCAGACATTGGCTCTTTGCTTGCTTCTTGCTCATTGCGAAGCCACTCCTACGCTGATGATGTCCAATCATATGCCCATTGCTTTGCTGTGGACGCAGCCAAAACTGTCCGCCTTATGGTCAGTGCTTCTGACACCCTTACTTCTTGGCTTTCGTCAAATCGACTGCGACTCAACTCTCTGAAGACGCAATTCATATGGCTGGGAACTCGCCAGCAGCTGGCCAAGATTGACTTGGCTGCTCTCGCACATGAGTTTCCCCTTGTAACCTTCTCTACCTCTGTTCGAGACCTTGGGGTCATCTTGGACCAAGAACTCTCCTTCTCTAAGCACATCTCTTCCCTGTCACGTGCCTGCTATTATCAAATTCGACAGCTGCGTGTCGTTGCTCGCTCTCTCTCATTCACTGCATCTTCTACTCTTGTCCATGCCTTTGTTTGCAGCCGCTTAGATTACTGCTCCTCTCTTTATGTTGGCCTCCCACAGGTCCGTCTGAACTCCTTGGTCAGGGTCCTTCGATCTGCAGCACGCTTGGTTGGTGGCATCTCCCGGTTTGCTCACGTTTCTGCCTTCATGAGGGACGACCTCCACTGGCTCCCACTGCAGCAACGCATTGCTTATAGAGTTTCGTCTATAGCTTGGCGCTGCATTTTGTCTCAAGCTCCATCCTACCTATGTGAGCTTTTTACTCCAGTCTCGGTTTCTCTGGGCCGTTGTTCGCTGCGGTCAGCTGCCCGCGGTGACTATCTTGTCCCTTTTTGTCGTACCGCTACTATGCAGCGAAGAGCATTTTCCGTGGTGGGTCCAGCTATCTGGAATGGCCTCCCTGCGGCTCTCCGTTCGCTTCTCCGTGACTCTGCTGGCTCTTTCTACCGTCTTCTCAAGACCTTTCTCTTTGACCAGGCCTGGGTTGGGAGCGCCTCTGAGTAGAGATCTTGAAGGGGCGCTATATAAATTTATGTGATTGATTGATTGAACTAGGTGAATACACAGTATTACACAAGCACATGCGTAATAACGGACCTCGCTGCTCTGACAATTTCGGTTTCGTTCCCACCGAAAGGTTTAGAGGATTGGGCGGGGTGGCCCTGGTGGCTCTTCATTCTACAGGGTGGGTCAAAAATACCCCAAGGTTTTTTGCCAATATCTTGGCCAGAAGTAAGAATATCGAAATGAAATTCTACAGTCTTGAAGACATTTCATGTCTACACAAGATGGCCAGATTTCATCAAAATATTTCAAACATAACAAAAGTTATACCACTTTTAGTAAGGCCCCCCACCTTTTTGACGATTCAAAAATGTAAATCTTACCATCATGTGTAAATATGAAATGTCTTTAAGACTTACATGTAAAAGTTCATTTCGAAATTCTTACTTCTGGCCAAGATATTTGCAAAAAACCGTAAGGGTTCTTTTTGGCCCACCCTGTATAGCTTTATGGTTCGAGGTGAATTATAGGTGCGTCACGAAAAATTTTGGTCTTTCAACACCACCTAATACAGCAACCCATCCACAGGTGGTCCCTTGTCTAGATGCAAGGTTTCAGATCAATGGCGGCGAAACAGTGGGCGTATATTTTGGTTTAAAAAAACACACATAGGCGCATTCTTCTTCATAGATACAGATATATATATATATGTATGATATATTATGTATATATTATATAATATATATCATAGCCTATTATGTCGATAAAGATACAGAGAAAGAGGCAGACAGAAGCAGGGACAGCACTGGACATGTAGAACAAGGAGAGAGACGGGGTTTTGGCACCGCAGGGAAGCGGCAGAAAGACGGACGTTTGAGAGACATGTAATTACAGGAAGTAAAATTGTCCAAAGCCGTTCGCCCTTCCATCCGTCCGTCCGTCCGCCCGTCCGTTCGTCCGTCCGTCCGTCCGTCCGTCGGCAAGTCTATATCACATTTTCTGAGCCGAATCACACGTCAGTATGTCATCATACGTCTTGATTAAAGAACCAATTCAATCGCAAATATCTGTTACACTGGCTTCGCGTTATGACAAAAATATCATGTTATACAGTTGATCATACAGATAAAATAGGCAACTTCAGCCTTTCTATGGCTTTTAGCTAATGACAAAATATTGTTATCTGTGTGACACTTCTGGCTCATAACTTTGATTCTTTGCATATTATTATGTCAGGCGCATTTTGTAGTCTGCATGTGGGGTGGGGGAATGGGGGGGATGAGGCGTGTAAAAAGAAGAAGAAGATGATCCAATTTCCAATTCGTTTATTTCAGCATGATTGTTATAGAAGCTCATATTTGTGTTTGTGAACACAAGTTCACTGAACTTCATTTCTTTATGGCTCTTATTTGTTGGTAATTTCCGCTTTTCGGCATTGCATCTCAAACTTTCGTAAACCTGACAAGCTCACCAACAGTAGGCCTACTAAACGGCGTTTTACGAGTTGGTAGTAGGCCTATATATGACTATACTGTTGTTGTTTTTAAAATTCCAGGCAAATACTGAAAGTTTTGACCGAGTAATGACACTTTTTTAGGTCTACAGCCTACTTTTAATTCATTCATTCATTCATTCATTCATTCATTCATTACAGACATTTATATAGCGCCTCTTCAAGAGTATCTACTCACTTTTCGTTCTAATTGATCGCAATGATGTCAAAGACGCAATAAACAAAAATGAACTTTTTGACATGAAACACATTAATTGATTCTATTACTAAAGCTGTAAAAGAGGATGTTGACATAAGAAATAAAGCTTGAAATAATTGAGATTGAGTGGATCAGTGGTTTCCAAACCCGTTGCTCGCGGGTCAACAGTGACCTGCCAGGCCCCATAAAATGGCCTTCGATCATCTCTCAAAGAATTAACCCAAATGTATGAAAAAACTGACAATGTGGACAGGATAGAAAACAGAATTATTTTCTATTGCTAATTATTTTAGTTTGATGTCTATAAAAGTAATAACATCAAACATTCAATGTTTATTCAATTATAAATTTTTTATATGCTTTTAGTCATTAACTTTTAGCATTGTGCCCCAGTAATGTCTTTCAACTAAGAAAAAGTGATCCTCATATTCTCCAACTTAGAAAATGAGGCCCTAAAGTAAAAAAAAACGGAACCATGCACTGGGGTAGATGAAGACGCCGTATCAGGCTGCAAAGAGAGGGACCAATTGCCATGATCATCAAATTAGCTCTTCAACCCGGGTCGGATGAAGGTTTCAACTCTGTCGGCTATGGTTCTTTGAGCCCCCTTCTCAACCCGTTGCCAGCAATCCGTTGCAAAATGTGTGCGCATTGTGTTTGGGGAGGGGTAGGCCCTAATCACAACTACCCGACAGAGTCTCTTAGAAATCTTTCATTTCTGATTTAACGTAATCATTTCTTTTACTTTTTCCATCATCATCATCGTCGTCATCATCATCATCGCAATCATCATAATCACCACCGCCACCACATCATCGTCATCGTCATCGTCGTCGTCGTCATCGTCATCGTCATCGTCATCGTCATCATCATCGTCATCATCATCATCATCATCATCATCATCATCATCATCATCATCATCATCATCATCATCATCATCATCATCATCATCATCATCATCAATCATCATCAATCACCATCACCATCACCATCACCATCACCATCACCATCACCACCACCACCACCACCACCATCACCATCACCATCATCATCATCATCATTTATCATCATCATCATCATCATCATCATCATCATCACCACCACCACCACCACCACCACCACCACCACCACCATCACCATCATCATCGCCATCACCATCATCATCATCATCATCATCATCATCATCATCATCATCATCATCATCACCACCACAACCGCCGCCCCCGCCGCCGCCGCCACCACCACCACCACCACCACCACCACCACCACCACCATCATCATCATCATCATCATCATCATCATCATCAGTGACTTGCTCCTCTCTGCAAAGCTTTGCCGTTTCCACAACACGCAAACATACGCTCTATATATTCTGGATCCATCCTAGGGCAGCAAAGTACGGTCCAAGGTTGATTTGGTCATTCTAATCCGCTTTCACCGTTCTAGACTATGCGCAACCATGGCTTCCAGCAAGCAATCGTCTTCAAAGCATGAAGTATATGTAGACTATATAGACAATTAAATGACTTGTTGATCTTTCCTATACATGTATAATTATGCTGTCGTCATTCAACTCATACACCGGCCAACTATAAATAGCTATCATTATTATCCGTTTTTCTTGATATATCTGTCTCGATCTCTTCTTTGATGTATCATTATCAGCATTCAGCCAATAAATAATAATAGTTTCATGTTCCTTGATTATCTTCTTATAAGATCTCTTCCTACTTCTATATACCGTCAAACGCAATTTCGAGCTATGTGTGTATGTATGTTTGTTTTTTATGTTTGTTCGTGCACTTGTTATAGCGACCCTTCAAGCTCTCTACTCAAAGGCGCTCCCGACTACAGCGCGGACACTGCATCGGAGTTTCACGCCGAAGCGCTGAGCAACTGCGAGTGAAGGACTTGCCCAAGGTCCCTACGCGGCGTCTTGAGGTGGATTCAAACCTGCAACTCTACGGCTTCAAGACAACGAACATACCCACTACACCACCGTGCTCCACAATCAAGGCCGTAGCTAGGGGGGTGTTTTGGGTGTTTGAACCTTCCCCCCGAAATGGAAAATGTGAAAAATAATATAGTGCATTTACGAGCATATGATATAAAAATCATGAAATAAAACCATGAAAACACCCCCCGAAATATGCCGGATGACTAAAAAAGGGTCATCAGTTTTTTAGGAAGGGAAATTGGTGAGTGAAACACCCCCCGAAATTAAATCCTGGCTACGGTCTTGCTCCACATTCATATAAATAAAACATTGTATGTATGTATGATTGTATGTCTGTGTGTATGTATGTATGTACATGTATGTACGCATGCTGCAGTATATGATTACAGTCAACAATGAACGGATGATCACAGGTTATTACAGGAGTTGAATGTAGCTGACTGCGGATAGTGGATGAATAATATTATATGCCAAGAATAAAAATGCGGAAGAATTTGTTCCACTATATATAAAGTATATAATTATAGGTCTGTTATTAGACTTAATTCCACAAATCTTCATTTTCCTACGGACTCAGCGGGTCGAATATGATTATTGTCAACTGGTCGGGTTATGGCCTACGGCTTTCCGCTGTGCAATCAACATAATCTAATATAATAGGCTTATCCCTTGGCGATGTATACATTATACATACGACTCTCATACAAGAGCATACATATGACTCTCACAAAAATGTATTCCTGCAATTATTCTCGGCATGTACATACAGCAGGGATTTAGGGTATAGGGGGCCTAAGCATTTTGACATGAAAAGCGCACGGATGCAGGATCGCTTTACAATAATATTATATCCTCCTAAAGATTCATCCCGCCTTCCTTTCGGTGTAGATCTGTTGTTGTTCGAGCCGATTAGTAGGCAGGTGTCATCTGCATATTTTGATAGTCGGTTTTGGTCATTAACTGAATGAAGGTCAGAAGTGCCAGTGATAACTTTGCCGAGCCGACGTCTGAACCCTGAACGACACTAGCATTTATTTTCTTAATCGTTGATGTTTTCCCTTCGAAGCGGGTTGCATGTTTTCTCTCACCAAATTAGGTTGCACGCCAATTGCATATGCAGTCGGGTATATCCAGCTTATGGAGAGTGTATCACCGATTGCACAGTGTCTGAAGGAATCAAACGCCTTTTTGTATTATACATACATACAAAGGTCAGCGTTGGTTACACGTAGCAATTGTTTTATGACCTTCACATAATAGTGACACATTTTAGTACAATAGGCCTACCATGCAGTGCAATACAATAGGGAAAGCGCGTTTCTGACAGCCTGGCGAAAATTAATACGGAACACGAGTTGTTATGGACTTGTTGATGGACAG
>OX457045.1:40459804-40487304 GCA_949752735.1 Lumbricus terrestris | reverse complement strand
TGAAGCGCTATATAAATTATCGGATGAATTAACGAATGTAGGGGAAGGTTGCCTAAGATGGACCAGCGCCAAAGATGACAACCTTCAACTATTATTCTGAATCGCCGTTTCCTCCGTCTTTTTATTCCTTTCTCTATTGCTCCCATACAGGAGACATAAAGTTTTTGTGCTTTTAAAAACGGTTAATAGATCTACTCTTTGCAAAACACTAACGCTGAGTGCCGTTGACAATGTGCATTCGTATAAAGCATACTAGAAGTAGCTTGCTATCGATTGTAATTGTAATTGTAATCGTACATTTATATAGCGCCACTTCAAGAGAACTCCTCAGAGGCGCTCCCGACCTGACACCTAACCACAATCAAAGAGAATGGTTTTCAAACGCTTGCGGAAAAGGGGCAAAGAAATACAAAGAAGTTCATTGCGGAGACTAATAGGTAACTTATTCCAAAAAGACGGACCAACCATAGCAAAGCTACTAAGAAGCACTGTGGAAGATCGAGCCCTAGGGACAACCAGGTCGCCATGCGTAGCAGAGCGAAGGAACCTACGGCCTGGGATGGACAGCACAGGTACACAGAGTTCCATAAGATAGATCGGAGCTTGGCCTGCTAGGCAATTGCGCATGAACATTAAAATCTTAAACTCAATACGTTTTTGCATTGGCAACCAGTGCAGTTCTTCCCGTATAAAACTTGATATATGCCCAAACTTTGGTATGCCGCCAATCAGGCGTGCCGCAGCATTAAGGACAGATTGCAACTTATTAATGCGTGAAAGTGTTAAGCCCGCATAGATGGCACTACCATAGTCAACTCTCGTGCATATAAATGCATGCATCAGAGTAGTGGCAGCTTTGGTTGTAAGTGAGCGACGTACCGAGCGAATTTGACGAAGATGGTAGAAGCAAGTGCGACATACATTCCTCACGTGATCAGAAAGGGTCAATTCCTGGTCCAAGGTCACACCCAAATCACGCACAGTGGTAGAAAAAGTCATGCCAGGAAAGCTATGTTGCAGATTTTGCATATCAATTTTAGAAACTTGCACACGACTTCCAACCCAAATAAATTGTGTTTTACCAGGATTTAACCTGAGGCGATTGGATGACATCCAGGCGCCAATCGTTTCCGACGTCATAAGTATTTTTTCCACAAGTGAGATAGCCTCTAAAGCTGGACCCTGGACATATGCCTGTGTGTCATCAGCATATTGATGTGCAGCAACCCCCACAGAAGACAGAATCTTATTTAGGTCAGCTGTATATAAAATGTAAAGCAAAGGCCCTAGAATGGAACACTGTGGAAGACCAAAATAAACTCTGGACCAGTCAGACCGGGTGAAACCAAAAACCACAGACTGGCTGCGCTCAGAAAGAAAAGCCTGCAACCACAGCAGTGGGCGGCCAATGACACCAAACGACGTTTCAAGGCGCTCTAAAAGAATGCCATGGTCGACGGTGTCAAAGGCCGCACTCACGTCAAATAAAGCAAGGAGTGATACATGCCCCTGGTCAACAGCAGCATACATGTCAACTAAAATGCGTGTTAAAACAGATTCAGTGGAATGAAATTTTCTGAAGCCTGACTGTTGCTTGGGCAGAAGGGAGTTTGCTTCAAGATGACTAATAAGCTGCAACGATACATATTTCTCGACTATCTTTGACAAGAAAGATAGATTAGAAATCGGTCGATAATTGGCCATATCATTTACATCAAGACCACTGCGCTTAAGTGAAGGCAAAACTATAGCCCGCTTCTGAGAAGAAGGAAGGGCCCCATCCCCCAATGCAGTATTACAAAGTAACAACAAAAACGGCAGAAGATCATCCAGGAAGTCCTTGATGAGAAATGACGGCAGCGGGTCGAGCTCACACGACTTCGATGGCGAGGACAGCAACAACTGGCGAAGGTCTTCTGCAGAAAACGGCTTCAGTTGAGACATCCTGCAGTCAGTTGGAGGGAAAGTCGGTGGTATCGCGCCTTCAGTTGAACGTCGGACTGCGTCAATCTTCTGTTCCATAAATTCCAGGTAAGCCGCAGCTGTAAATGATGGTTCAATGGGGCTTTTTCCAGAAGTCGAACGACCAAGGACGCTTGAGATAGATGCCCAGAGTCGTCGAGGGTTGTTAGAGTCTTTCTCAATCAGCTTCTCCCAATAGTACATCTCTTTTTCTCTATACACTGTATGCATATGCCGCATGTGCTTGATCCAGGCCACACGGTCTTCAGTGCTTCGTGTTCGCCGAGAGCGTCGCTCAAGACGTCTCACCTCCCGACGAAGATTACGACAATCTCCATCAAACCATGGAGTGAGAGGTCTTTTTCGGGCCTTCACTGTTTTGAGTGGGAGGAGATCATCGATTAATGCACGCATTGATGACTCGTAGATGGAGAAGAGTTCTTCCGAAGAACGGCCTTCCATTGACGATATGTCTTTACAGAGAGGACCATTCAATAGGCCAGCTTTGAAGGCCTCACGGTCCAGATTACGCCAACCTCGCATTGACCTGATAGCATAGATTGGCTGTGCATGAAGGTGAGGAGTAGTGAAGAGCAGAAGACCATGATCAGACAGAAACGGCGGTTCCACCCTCATATCTCGGATGACACAGTCATCACGAGTGATGACGACGTCCAGCCAGCCTCCCAAGTCATGAGTTGGTTCTGAAACGTGCTGAGCCAAACCGAATTGCTGGATTTGGTCGTTGAAACGGATAGTGTCAGGTGAACTCGGTTCCTCAAGATGGATGTTTAGATCACCTGTCATAACTAGTTGACTGTTGTACGTTGCGAAAATCTCCAATAAAGATGCAAACTCAGCGTGGAATGCAGTTGACGGAGAAGAGGAACCAGGGCGGTAGATGGCAATTAGCGTCAGAGGACCACGGGCAGTAGCGAACGACAGGCACAGAGCCTCGAAAGTGATTGGCTGAAATGGTAGGGCAGTGATCTTAACCTTGTGAATGTCTTTGAAATAAACAACGATACCTCCATGATTCTGAATCGGTGTCTCCTGTCCCTCATCTGTCGCACGTGTCGATGATGCTATAGATATTGTCACACATACAATAAATATAATTCGTTCCTTGCTTGCTTTCTTCCTTCCTTCCTTCCTAAAATCCTTCCATCCTTCCTTCGTTCGTTCGTTCGTTTGTTCGTTCATTCATTCATTCGTTCTTTCATTCGTTATTTCGTTCATTCGTTCAATCATTCGTTCAATCATTCAATCATTCGTTCATTCATTCGTTCATTCATTCGTTCGTTCGTTCATTCATTCGTTCATTCGTTCATTCGTTCATTCATTCAATCATTCGTTCATTCATTCGTTCATTCATTCATTCTTTCGTTCATTCGTTCATTCATTCATTCATTTGTCTATTTGACCAGTCAACCTATCAATCCCATTTCTCAAATCGCTGGTGATGTGCGCCGTCCTGAGATTTGCACCACGGCCCACAGTCCGTTCTATCGATACGACACGAGACCGCTTTTCGTCTATTTGGCAACTCCATGCACACAATAAACAACACGCCGAAGATGTATGTCTGCTGTAACATGACACACTCCAGTGTGGCTGTGATATTATTACTCCCTGACCACGGTAGACATCTGTGGCTTGTTGCTATTTAACGACACTGCCATATCGAGGATGATTAGTGTCTACGATATGATTATGACAATATGATTATATGACAATATGGTTAGTGTCGCACTCCCTCTTTATTCGGGCTTGGGACTGGCACTGGCAGAGTGCAACCAGTGGCGGAGTTCGAACACATCTGTAACAAGCGGCCACTACATCTAGTCAATATAGCCAAGACCGCGTATGGATCGTTCACCTTGTATAATAGGCCTACACACCGCAATGATCACGCAATAGGGAGGCAGAGACTTGGGACTCTGTTGGACCATGCTGACCACACAGAAGTTTCTGCTCCAGCGAGACATATAGCTTTAAATAGCATGATAGAATTATTAATCCCTTGCCAATCGCTGCACAGCGTAAATCTCTTGCTCAAAATCGCGCATAATAATCAAAACGCCGCCGACGTCGTCGAACAGAGAGCTGCAGATTAAAATTCGTCCCATCAATCATCGGTCGTTTAAAGAGAACGCGTGGAAGGAAGGAAGCCGGGGCTGGTGGAGTTTTCCATGTGGACAACGCACCGGCGCTATAGAAATAAGCAGATGACGTAGTAGTTCGGGCTGGAGACAAACAGGATCCCTCTGGCGAACAGATGACAAAGAAGGAAGGTTGGAATCGATGGGAGGTTGGGAGGACGCCGAAGGAGAAAGAGGGATGAATTTAGGATGAGGGGAGGGATGTGGTGGAGGAAGAGAAGTTATCGGGAAAAACGCTTGGAAGAGAGAATAAGATGATGGATTGAAAAGAGAAAGATGGGAGTTGAGAATAAGATTAGTAGAAAGAGAAGAGTTGCTGAGGGGACGAAACGGCTCGGGAGGAGGAGGAGGAAGAAGGAGAAGAAGCGGGGAGACAGAGAAGGTGTGAGAAGACAGGGAAGGCGTGAGAAGACAGAGAAGGCGTGGGAAGATAGAGAAGGCATGAGACAGCTTCTATAGACGATATGAAGAGGAGCAAATGAGAACGTATATGTGGAAGGGATATGGAGCTGAAAGAGCGAATGGATCAGAAGGAGGAAGAGTGGGATGTGAAAGAGGATTGCAGGCTGATAAAGAGAGAAAATAGAAAGAAAAAGGAAATGAACGAACAGCAGGAATATGAATCAGAATAAAGGAGCTACAGAATGAAACAACTGTACAGACTGACAACTGGAATGAGAGACAGACAGAGAGAGAGAGAGAGAGAGAGAGAGAGAGAGAGAGAGAGAGAGAGAGAGAGAGAGAGAGAGAGAGAGAGAGAGAGAGAGAGAGAGAGAGAGAGAGAGAAATGAGGAAGTAGGAAGAAGGAACGAATGTGGGCCATGGCCGGATTGCCCCCACCCCCCGCTTTGGATTGGCCTCAACCTTTTCTCGTGTTCTCCACCAGATAGCACCAGCGTGTATCATCGTATGCGCACAGCAGTAGTCCACGAACGCTCATTTACAAAGCCATGCGTAGATCAATGAGTTGCAGGAAGGGAAGAAGATTACGGATTAGGGGACGGACTGAGAGGGTCGATAGAGGTGACATCACACGAACCTATCGAAACCTGTGCTGCCCTCTAACATCTGCGAATATAAATCTGAATCTTAATGGATTGGTTTCCTATAATCCGCGGGTGCGTTTTCTGCTCGCGTTCGACATTTCAATAACCAAGTGATTTGCGACAGATTTGTCAAATTGCTGAGCGAAAGAACGCGGCCGAGAATAGTAATATTGATCTTTCTTGGCGCATCTCCAGATGTCGTTTTAGGGTTCTTGTTGCCAAAGAAACACACTGCTGTACATCTATAAAAAAAAACTCCATACACGTAGTCATGATCGTGGGCAAAAAAACGTATTCACGTTGTACAATAAGGTAGTTTTAGGCCTAATCCTTCATGAGGAATTTAAAAAAAATGCCCGGAGACTGCTAGTTGATAGGATCTGGGACGGTTACGCTTCATCCAATTATGGCAAGTCAGTTTATTATTATTATTTTTTGCCCCGAGGTATTTAGGTTCCCTCAGGGACTTCATTACTAACAGTTACTATTATTAACATTATTATTTCATTGCCCTACTATCATAACGCCACGCCCTACCTCACTTCTTACATAAAATAACCTTACCTTCCATTCCTCTAAATTATGTTTTATAGTTCACATCTTTTTACCTTACCTTGTGACACTGTGCTCTAAACAAAAAACTTTAAGTCACATAATTATCGCTGATTATTATATATTTATTTAGCGTTTGCGGAACGCGTCATCAGCCATTGAACATCAGCTTCATCAGCCACACGCAAGGTAGTTCAACCACCCGGGACGAGGGTTGCTTTACAATCATTCACGACGTGTGACATTGTCTTAATGTCACCACAGCTACACAGTGTGTGTCCGAAGCCTGTCTCCATCGAACCATGTTAGCACTTAGCAGCACAGCGTCATTGCCCGCTTAGTCAGCTGATGAGCGACGGCATACATGTATGCATGCAATATAGTCTCTGGGGACTGCAGACAATTTATAGATAAAAAAAAACTGCAATAAAAGGATCATGTGCTGCTGCCAGCGGCGACAATGCACATAATATTTCCACCGGACTGGGACAACCCACATCTAATAGCAGGCTTAGGGCTTAGAACCATAACTCGTAAAGCACCTGCTACAAAAATATGACGGCCTCTCTGGTTAATTGGCCAATGGTATTGAGTGGCTCCTGGGTGGGGAGGCCACAGTCGATGGGGTTGGGGGGGAATGGGTGGGAAACTTGATGGCGGTCAGCCAGCGCGACCTCGATCTGACAAAGTCGCCGGTCAAAATGCATTGCATGTCACGCAATCGGACTAATGCACGAAACAGTTGTCACTGTTTACGAAGAATCGTCATGCTAACCAACTGCAGATTTGAACGACTTGATACCTACATGTATGTATGTATGTATGTATGTATGTATGTATGTATGTATGTATGTATGTATGTATGTATGTATGTATGTATGTATGTATGTATGTATGTATGTACGTATGTACGAATGTACGAATGTACGCATGTATGAATACACGAATGTACGAATGTACGAGTGCACATATGTACGTATGCACACATGCACGTATGCACGCATGGACGTATGTATACGTATGTACGTATGTATACGCATGTACGTATGTACGTATGTATGCGTATGTGTGTATGCACGTATGTACGCATGTACGTATGTACGTATGCATGTATGTACGTATGTACGTATGTATGCATGTACTCATGTGTGTACGTAAGTATGTACATATGTATGTATGTATGCATGTATTTATGCATTCATGCATGTGTTATTGTGTATGTATGTACGCATATATGTACATGCATATGTGTATGATAGTTATTACCTCGGTTGTTCAATACATCACTGAAAAGCGATGGGACTCTTCTCTCATAGGACACACTTCATGAGTCTATTAATATTAAAACCGTGCTTCGTCCTCTTCGCGATCGACTGCAGGCAACTCATAGCATCCAACGAATTGTCGGACATGACATGGAAGGAAGAGACTGACCGGATGAATCGGAGAATGAATGATCCCCATCTACCTGTTGTTGGAGAGGATCATTAATCAATTATCAAACCACAACCCTACTCCCGGTTCCTGTTCTTACACTGGAGACTGTCAGAGCGGCAAGAGTAATTGCCCATTAGAAAAAGGCAACTCTCGTGTTGCCGTTATCTTAAGAAAAGGAGCTAATAAATCATGGGCACTTAATCCGATGCACGCCGGTTATATCGCCACCTTTACCAGATCTATGTGTGTGTGTGTGTCAATGTGTCTATAGGGATACGTGGGGCGACGTGGTCTCGTTGGCTTTCTAATACACAGACGTACGTCATGTAGGGGTGCGCGGGGCTACATGAGATCGCGAAAGGTAAAAGCACCTGTTGGTAAGTAATAACACGTAAAGATTTATTGATTTCTGAAAGTCTTTTGCAGCCATCATCAGACATACTGATTATACTGAGGTGCGAAAAAATAATAACGCGTAAAAAAACCATGCATTAGACTTAAAGCATAGCCATCAAAAATTCATTTGCGTCCATAAAGACTATCGGATATTATTTTGTGTGACATGTATTATTATGTGGCATGTATTCATTGCGTTTATCAGACATTTGAATGCATCCATAATGTCCACTGGAAATATTTATTAACTTTATGAGCATCAGTCGTTTATTTGTATACCGCTATTATAAGCCCAACATACACTTGCGAGTATCCACAATGACCGCGAGAGAATTTTGAGCATCCGCAATGCCATCAGACATTTGTAAATATCCATAGTGCCCAGGACGGACCACGAGACATTTGTGTGTTGGCTTTGTATTAAAGAAACCATCTGGAATATGTACAAATCAGATAGGCGTATGGTTACTAACTAAAAATATATCAAAAGAAATCAGAACAAAGGCTCCATATATTTTTCAGAAGAAGTACACTCAACGAACCAGAAGGGGCATAAGGTCAAAGGACAACACTCTTCTCTGCGATAATGAAGAAAAAATTGAAAAAAATTGCTAATGCAGGATGGATGACGTATATATTAAAGGCGTCGCCTCGCATGATATGTAGATCCGAGAAGAGAAAGAAGCGAGAGAAAAAAACGTCTGTCTAGGATTGTAGAAATCCAATCGGTGTGCCTGATATCGTGTTAATATTATCTGATTATCTAATTCAATGCTGAAAAGCGAAAAGTAAAAAGGTTTATGATAAATTACCGATTCCTGGAAATGCCTTTCCAGCCATGGCACTGTTATGGAGTGGAGAAGTTTGGGAGATTTGCATTTGCAGAAGACTCAACACATTATAGACGCATCAATATTCGTCACGTCGGTTTAAAAATACGTAATTCCTATAGGATCACTATGTCTCTCTCTGATTGTATATTTATCTGTCTCTTTATATGTTCTCTTCCAAGCTCGCTACGTCTCAATTTCTTTCCGTATATATATATATATATATATATATATATATATATATATATATATATATATCTCCCATGCTCTGTCTGTCTCTCTGTCTCTATCGACCGCTGCATCTTTATCGCTCTGTCTCTCTGTCTCTGTCTCTCTGTTTCTTTCTCTGCCTCTGTCTCTCTCTCTCTGTCTCTCTCTCTCTTTCTTTCTTTCTCTTTTTCTCTGTCTTTCTCTCTGTCTCTCTCTTTCTTTCTTTCTTTCTCTCTCTTTCTGTCTCTCTCTGTCTCTGTCTCTGTCTCTGTCTCTGTCTCTGTCTCTGTCTCTGTCTCTGTCTCTGTCTCTGTCTCTGTCTCTCTCTCTCTCTCTCTCTCTCTCTCTCTCTCTCTATCTGTGTGTCTCACTTTGTCTTCCTGTTTCTCTCTTCCTACCTCTCTCCTTTTCTCTCCTTCTCTTCATCCATCTCATTCTCTCTTCCTCTCTGTATCTCTGTCTCCCTCACTCTTCATGTGTGCCGCCGCAGCAGACGGATCTCGGGTGTTGATCTGGTTATGCTTTAGATTCAGTAGTTTGTCGATAATAATGCTTTGAGCTTTAAAAATCGACGCAGTAGACGATGATAATTAATTAATTCTAGCAACATCATCAGGGTCGGAATCAGGAATTCAACAAAAGCAAACGACAAGTAGGCCTAGCCTAGAGTGATAGGATTAAAAAAGTTCGGACGGTTGGTATAATAATGAGTTCTTAAGTTTGTCGTGTTTTCCTTGGATGGCTCAAGAAATCACAGTTTTTGCCTTATTGAGTATTAAAACGCTGATAAACTAATATGGAAAGATATGAAATTCTGTTGATTGATATAAGATAATCCGAATACCCAAATTTTACCCAAACATGCAAATACAACACATATCGTGAATGAGGACATCCTTTCTTTTGTCCTTTAATAACATTTTCCACTAAGAGAATAGACCTCTGTTAATACAGCAAATAAAAAAAATTGATGGAAATAAAATCTACGGCAACGATGTTACACGATCTAGGAACGACATGCCAAGTATTCGTGCAGCAATCAAAATAATCATCATTACCTGACATTATATGCATGTAAGCTGATTTCGTGGCCCTCGTATCTGATAGTACTCCGTGACATATCTGCACTTGACAGTGCAAGTCCAAAGCCTGGATAAAGGAGGAGGGCGACGCTAATGATCTTTGTGACCCCTGCACAGTGTCATTACATATACAACCACTTCACAAGATAGAGTCAGTGGTGTAGACAGGAGGGTTCGGGGGTTAACCCCCCCCCCCCCATTGGCCTAGGGAAAAGTTTTTTAAAAGGTTATCCACTTAAATAAGAAAAAACAAAACATTTGCTTGTAGTAACAAATGTTTTTCTTACTTTATTCCCTTTGTTACTTTATTCCCTTTTTAATTAATGTAATACTGGTGGGTTGGTGTCAGAAAGGGCATCCGGTCAGGCAAGAAAACAAAACAAATATCATAAATTCCTGGCTACGCTACTGGGTAGAGTGATGCTGTACGTGACAGCATTTCGTGCGAGGACGGATTTGTCACAAACCCATATAGCATGCATTTGATGCATTATCATCCATCATCAATACACATATCATACCTACAAAATCACTTCCTGTGGGACTGCAAAGCGTCTTAACGAATTACCAAATTTCGTGACCTTTGCATGACCTTTGCGTAACAAATTCCGCCACCGTTTGTACTCTGAGAGTGCCAGTCCCCTGTCTGGATAAAGTAGGAGGGACACTAATCATCTTTACAGCGGTAGTGTCGTTAAACAGATGCACGCATTTGCATGACCGCTTTTCTATAATAAAAAGCTTTGCTATCAGATTTCGCAGGAAGATGGATTTCCCCGGATCCCGAACCCATAAACCCAAATAGCATGCATTTGATGTAGTGTCATCCCTAAACAAGTCATAGCCACCAAATCACTTCTTAACGAATTGCCATTTTATGACGAAACTGTCGCCTGGTGGCTTCTTTCACGCAGAAGAAAAACGCTCGCAATCGAAAGTGCATTCGTCCAATTAATTGCATTCTGTTGAGATGTAATATACTCGGTCTTAGCGAAGTGACGCATCGGTTTAGTTCGTTCCGGGTGTACACCGAGATTTATCGGCGGCGCCAGCATCTTTACGCGTGCAGTTCTCGCCAAATAAGTCATCCACGGTCGGCATAATATAATACGCGGTGTCCCAAAAAACCGCAGCCAATCTCGACGCTCGTTAGTTCATGGTATTACTTTCATGGACAAATTCCCTTTGCTTAACGCTTCATATTATTTTTACACGCCTCTCCACCACTATATATATATATATATATGGATATGTATGTATATACATGTATAATTATATATTATATGTATATATGTTGTATATAATGTAAAATTATGTTACTGTAAGGGCGTTGGAGTGCACAACAGATAGTCACAATCATTATACGCATCTACTATAATTATATTCACTATAATTATATTATGTGTGCGTGAGTGTGCGTGTGTGCCTGCGTGCGAGCATGTGTGCGAGCATGTGTGTGTAGGTGCGTGTGCGTGTATGCGTGCGTGAGCGTTTGTGTGTATACGTGCGTGTGTGTGTGATTATAAGGGCGCTTGCACTCATAGCAATATAAGGGGTCGTATATAATGCGGACATAAAATCTAAAAAATTGAAAGCAGAAAAGAACCGAGTAACTCTTGGCTTCCACTTTTATATCGAAGGTTTCAATGTCGCTGTTTTTGATAGGTCCGAGTGTTGGATGAATTTGCTGAAAGAGTAATATGATCATGATGACTGGATGAGTGTGAGGGAATAGATGAGTTTCAGAGTAAGATTTAAAATAAGACACGTGATGCAGACGTTGGCAATAAAGGGCATAGAGCGAAAAGTCATAATCATCATCGTCGTCGTCATCGTCGTAGGTCAACATCATCGTCGTCATCATCATCATCGTCGTCATCATCATCATCATCATCATCATCATCATCATCGTCATCATCATCATCGTCGTCGTTGTCGTCTTCATCATCGTCGTCGTCGTCGTCGTCGTCGGCGTCATAATCATAATCGTCAACATCATCATCGTCGTCGTCATCATCATCATAAACATCATATTTCTCAAAAAACATGATCATCCTCATTTAGGAACTTCTATCACGTGGGTGCTTAATGGACGGAGCGCCAAAAGCGAATCAGATAAATGCATGAGACTTAGTCCAGTATAGCCTACTTAAATTTCTATGTTTTCAAATTTAGATGAACGTTTTACACTCAAAATATAAACAGTGTGCACATTCAATGATGCAATTAAATCTGACTTTCCTATTTTATTATGCACATAATATATTAGCCCATACACGTATACAGGTATGTGCACATGCATTCCTATATATCTCACATGCGCACATGTTCATACATGTTAGCATACATACATACATATACATTTAATACATAGGCACAAACATACTAAAGATTACAACAGAGATAAATACACAGATTCATGTATAAACACTCTCATAAGTACAACATAAACACGTAATAATATACATAAACGCAGTCATAAAGACACACAAGTAATGCAGCATGCATGTATACGCGCACGACAGATACTATAGACAAAGCAGAGGCATAAGGCAGAGAGAAATAATTATTATTGATGGAGGAAGGGAAGATGTAAGGAAAGAACAAAAACGATGTAAGTCTGCTTCACTGCTTCTCATCTTCAAAGAGAATGGATGGAAAACAAGTCTTAATGAGTCTGTATAAGTTTGCAAAGGAAATGCGTAAGAGAAGTTTATCAGGTTCAACAGCATACAGAAAAATAACAGCTAGATCATAGGCTATGGACAGAAGAGAGGAGCGTCATCTTGTGATGCTTTATCAGTAGATTTATTTATTTACTATATGGAGAATGTATATTGCGCCCCCTCAAGATTACTACCCAGGAGCGCACCCAACCCAACCTCGTTTGGCTTTCAAGTGGTGTTCTAGAAATTTGGAGATTACGATTACGATTACGATTGCAAAGAAACGCACTTGAGCAAACCCTACAGGTAAACGGCGTATAGATAGATAGTGGAAGCCCATTCTAGACCCCTGGGCAAAATAACAGAGAAGCAAAGATAATGGCGCTTGATAAACGCAGAACAATGTGTTCTGTTAACACGCGTCATGTGGCAACTCGGACATCTGTGACGAATGCGCTAATGCGTCAGATGTGAGATAAGACATTAATAGGGTGACAGAACATTTACCCCCCGGACAATTACCCCCCGGACAATTACCCCCGGACAATAACCCCCGGGGACAATTACCCCCCGGACAATTACCTCCCGGACAACTACCCACCGTGCCAATTACCCCCCGGACAATTACCCCCGGACAACTACGCCCCGTGCCAATAACCCCCCGGACAAATACCCCTGTAACAATAACTTCCCGGACAATTACCCCCCATGACAACGGGGTAATTGTCCCCGGGGGTAATTGTCCGGGGGTAATTGTCCGGAGGGTAATTGTCCAGAGGGTAATTGTTCTAGAACCATTAATAGAGAAGTGGCTAAGTTATTTTACATTGCACATCCATTAGAATCGTCACATGACCCTTTCTTTTTTTGTCATCACACGTAACTATGGGAGTAACTAAGGCGTAACTATAGGAGTAACGAAAGGCGTAAATATGATAGGCGTGACTATATATGCGTAACTTCGCGTAGCAAGACGAGCTCTCTCTAATCAATCTGTATTTGCCTTCTCTGCCATTCTCTTCAGAAATGTCCTACAGCCATATTGAGTGCACAGTGCACACGTTAAGGCACAACGAAGCAACCACTTACATAACCTATGTTTCTAAAGCTCATGCTAAGAGCTGAGAATTGATCTATAACGGCTGAGAACCGAACCATTTTTTGTGCCATCTACTTATCTAAATCTGACAGCAGGGTCTGTCCTTCTCCTGTCTTCAATACATAAAACAGCTCGCTGTTCTTTAAACACTGTACACCGTGTACACTTTGTACAGGTGCATGTTGAATACAGTGCATGGTTTACTTCAGATATTATCGTTCCGTAGATATAACTACTTGTCAACACCATTGGATGGCGCTAGGCATTTATTGGAACCAGTGTTTGACAGACATAATAACATTATTGTGGGCTTACGATACATGTATTATGTAAATATGCACTTATTGATATACAAAATTATACATCATACAATAAATGTCTGGATGATTGCATAATATAATATATTATTCATGTATACACAATAGGGTGGAGTTAAATTTTTTTCTCTCTCGAATTTCCAATTGTAATAGTAATCAAAAGTTGCCTATGGTATCACAGAATTGCTACAAAAAATTTGACCTTCCTGTGTTGACGTCTTCTGCCCTCTACCGGACGATTTAAGGACGCCATATTGATTTTCAGTACAGTCAGGCATTTTTAGACCAAGCATGGAATCTGAAAATTGTGCTGTTAGAAGCAAGTCATGTAACAATTTGCTAACTGGTGTTTCTAGACTAATTTGACCCTCCTGAAAACGAAAATCGCGGTTAATAAGCTGACTTTTTAATGGTTCCATGAGAAAACAAGATGGCGGACAAGATGGTAGCCAATTGCTTCAAATGACTAAAAGTAAAGTATTGTGTGTGATAGGAACACGGTTTTAGATTCTAAATTAAGATTATAGGATTCAAGGAATGCAATGGAATCAAATATATATGTGTAGCACTGCCAAAAAATCAAAATGGCGGACAAAATGGCGGTCAGAATCTTAAAATGGCTATAGGTGAAGTAATGTATACAATGGAATCATGATTTAAGGGTCTAAGTCAACATTTTAGAGGTCAAGGAATATGATGGAACCAATGTCGCTCATGTAACACTGCTCGAAAACCAAAATGGCGGACAAAATGGCGGCCAGAATTCTAAAATGTCTACAAGCGAAGTTATGTATGAATTTGATTTTAGTTTTTTGCCAGGTCTTTGCAAGATGGCATCTGTTGTGGAATTTATCTACAATGTTTCCTTCTTTTGCCAGATAATAATGATCATTGAAATTATCGCAATTTCCTCAGCAGGTCTTGAACCAAGGAGCGTTCTTCAAAAGAACACTGACGAAGTTATCATGCAGCACCTTATCATAGCGTATAAAACTGACTATCCGATGGATCTGGCATCAATATCGTGCCATGAGCTTACCTCAAAATCTGTGGCATTGGATGCTTTGTGAAAAGTAACTTGTCCAGTCAGCAACTTTTAACAGAGGTTAACATTTATTTATTTAGAATATTTTATGTAGGGCCTTTTCAAAGTAGGCTATTCAGTATCACTCCCAACCTAACCGCAACGGAATAGGACAGTTTCTAGATTCTTAAGGAACGGAGTGGAGTGACCCATGGGCAGTAAGAGCTGTGAAAATGGGTGGACATTTCAGGTTGTGGATCCAGCCGCAGAGAATGAACGTTGCTGTCGAATAGCAGAAGCTCAGCTTGGTCCGCCAACCGAAGAGTGGATCGACGCTGGTCAGCCGAGTTGAAAAACAGAGTTCTTGCAGACAAGTGGGGCTCGTCCCTCAAGGCACCGCCTCACCAGCACACAGACCCTGTAGGCAATACGCTGCTGAAAACGGAGCCAATGCAAGACATCTGCATATAATATGAGACATGACCAAATTTTGCGATATGATCAATAAAAATAGTGTCGGAATTCATAGGACAAGTGTCGGAAATTTTTGGATGAACAAGCAATGGTACAAGCAATGGGGACCTTCCAAAGGCGAAGACATTTGGTGACCTGGCAGATACAATAGTTGCCCGTGTAAAGATACCTTCGATTGGCTACAAGAGGGTCAATAATTATTGTCTTGGATAGGTACTAGACCTGGAAATTGCTTATTAAAAAGTGGAACCACACAGAAATG
Organism: Lumbricus terrestris; assembly: GCA_949752735.1. Lineage (NCBI taxonomy): Eukaryota > Metazoa > Annelida > Clitellata > Crassiclitellata > Lumbricidae > Lumbricus > Lumbricus terrestris. The sequence goes on along the minus strand of OX457045.1, from coordinate 40,471,785 downwards.
GCGACTATTACCACAACTTCGTCATTTTATTGAGTCTTGAAATAGTGGTACTCCGTTGTCGGAGAATTGGCTGAATGTTCTTGGTATGCCTGAAAGCAAAGCTGATCTAATTTCATTCCTGTTCATTCAGCTCTCAACAGCCACATTTGGGCATTTGGAGGTATAGATGTAGCTGTTGCGGGTGGTTCCGTGAAAGAAGAAAAGGTGTTGCCTACTACTGAGTGTATGCCTTATATTTAACGATATTTGGGTGCAGAAAGTTAATTTGAGAAGAATCATATGTTGTGTAGCGAGTAGAAAGGTTTCCAAAGCTGACCTGTATTTGGAGGAATTGAGCTCTGGACTCAATCATTAGATACAGAACTTCACTAATAGAAAATTCCAGAATCTGGCCGCCATTTTGTCCGCCATTTTGGTTTTCGTGCAGTGCTACATGAGTGACATTGGTTCCATCATATTCCCTGACCTTGAAAATGTTGACTTAGACCCTTAAATCATGATTCCATTGTATACATTACTTCACCTATAGCCATTTTAAGATTCTGACCGCCATTTTGTCCGCCATTTTGATTTTTTGGCAGTGCTACACATATATCTTTGATTCCATTGCATTTCTTGAATCCTATAATCTTAATTTAGAATCTAAAACCGTGTTCGTATCACACACAATACTTTACTTTTAGTCATTTGAAGCAATTGGCTGCCATCTTGTCCGCCATCTTGTTTTCTCATGGAACCATTAAAAAGTCAGCTTGTTAACCGCGATTTTCGTTTTCAGGAGGGTCAAATTAGTCTAGAAACACCAGTTAGCTAATTGTTACATAACTTGCTTCTAACAGCACAATTTTCAGATTCCATGCTTGGTCTAAAAATGCCTGACTGTACTGAAAATCAATATGGCGTCCTTAAATCGTCCGGTAGAGGGCAGAAGACGTCAACACAGGAAGGTCAAATTTTTTGTAGCAATTCTGTGATAGGCTACCATAGGCAACTTTTGATCACTATTACAATTGGAAATTCGAGAAAAAATGTTTTTTCGCTCCGATTCACTCCACCCTAATACACAAGAGACATTATATATACTGTATGTGCGGTGCGGTGGCTGATTGGTAACACGCTGGCACGAAGAACAGAAGGAACCGGGATCTAATCCCGGTGGCCCCTTAAGGTTGACTCAGCCGCCACTCGCCAGATGGGAGTGTGAAAATGAGTAGCAGTGTCACTGCGCAGGTAACCTTGGGTTCGGCGGAAAGACCTGGCCACCTACCGCCGATGTATGGCAATTGCCACCTAAGGGCTGATGGCTTAACACCGGGGATCAGCACCGGGCCCAACGCTCGCAAGCGAGTATGGGCAAAACCTTTACCTTACCTATGTGCTATTTGCTTTTTTTGATTTTTGTTTCTGTTCATAAACATAAAGGAAGCTGACGATGCCTTTACAAAGCACCTGGAACATTTTCAGCATCTTAACTATATCTAAATAGAAGATATTCAGGTATACATGTTTACAAGAACTCCGCCACTATTTGAATGCACCCTGACAGTGCCAGTCTCTAGCCTGAATAAAGGAGGAGGGCGTCGTTAACTCGTTAAGCTGAAACAACCAGCGTATACAAGCATGCACACCTATACCTACCATAAACGTCTTCTTCTTTTCCTTTTCCTTCAGGCTTGAAATAATCCCTCTGACCCTCTTTACGGAGGGGTCAGCCACTCTGATACTCCTCTTCCACTTTCCTCTGTCTTTGGTGTCTTCATTTTTCAGTTTGAGATGTTTCATGTCCTCCCGTATCGCATCCTTCCATCTCTTCTTTTGTCGTCCCCGACTGCGTCGTCCATAGACATCCGCCTTCATGATTCTTTTAATGCAGTTGTTCTCTCTTCGCACCACATGACCGTATACCATCTCAACCTGGTCTCTCGTATCTTGTCCGAGACACACGCCACTCCAAGTTTCTTTCGGAAGTCCTCGTTCCTGTATCTGTCCCTGAACAAAATTCCTATAGTATCCACCGTAGCATTCTCATCTCCGTCCTCTCCAGTAATAACCCTTCCCCTTCTGGTCATCGTCCAGGCCTCTGCCCCATAGATCATCACCGGTCTGACCATTGTTTTATATACCTTTCCTTTACGTTGGATTGGCATTTTGGCATCACTTAGAACTCCAGTTAACTCGTTCGATTTCTGCCAAGCCAACCTGATTCTGTTACTGATATCGACCTCACAGCTCCCCTGAGCATTCATTGTCGAACCAAGATATTTAGATCTACCACAAACCTGGCATGCATGCATGCATATACAAATATAACGAATTGCCCACATACGTACCCATCCATTCACCCACCCATCCATCTACCCATCCATTCACCCACCCATCCATCTACCCATCCATCCACCCAACCACACACCCACAAACCCGACCGTCCGTATGTCTGTACCAACGTCCGTCCACCCATCCACCCACCCATTCATCCATCCGTCCATCCATCCATCCATCTTCCATCCACCCACCCACCCACCAACCAACCAACCCATCCATCCATACAACCATCCACCCACCCACCTACCCACCCAACCAACCACCCACCCTAGTCCATCCATCCACCCACCGACCCACCCACCCACCCATCCACCCTAGCCCATCCATCCATTCATCCACCCACCCACCCTAACCCATTCATCCATCCACCCATCGACCCACCATCCATCCACCCACCCAAGCCCATCCATCCACGCACCGACCCACCCATCCACCCACCCATCGACCCACCATCCACCCACCTATATACCCACCCACCCAACGACCCAACCTAGCCCATCCATCCACCCACCGACCCCCATCCATCCATCCATCCATCCACCCATCCATCATGAGACGAAAGGTGTTTCTGGCAGATAAGACGACCAATCACTAAACACGGGTGATGGTGTTTGCTTTAATATACATGTATCGTAGATTCTGTCATTCAATTCTTCCAATCAATACAATATATTATTATCTCGGCAGACCAGCAGAGGGTGTAGGCTACTGTGCATGGTAAACTAATCAGTCATCAAAAACACCTGCTGCCGAAAACCTCTGACACTTTGCCCATATGTATATATATAATACATAATATATACATAATACATATGCATGTATAATTTATACATATATATATATGTCATATACATCGCGTAGCATAACATACGAAAAATCAATGAGAGAAAGTTAAAGGCTGTGATAGAAATTCAGTTCAATTGCGGTCAAAACGCTGAGATGTGTTGTATTGTATTGTATGTGCATTACGCCAATAATAACGAACAAGGTTCGATAGACACATAATAATATACATAAAGACACACAATCCACATGCATATGAGCATACATATGTACATACATATGCACATACAATGTCATACATGCATACATATATGCAATGCATGCATGCATACATACATAGATCCACGTACATACATAACTACATACATAAATACATACATACATACATACATACATACATACATACATACATACATACATACATACATACATACATAGGCCACATACATACATATAATGCATACATACATAATACATAGCCTACATAATACATACATAATACATACATAATACATACATAATACATACATACATAACACATACATACATACACACACATACATACATACATACATACATACACACGTACGTGCGTGCGTGCGTGCGTACGTACGTACGCACGTACGTACGTACGTACGCACGTACGTACGTACGTACGTACGTACGTACGTACGTACATACATACATACATACATACATACATACATACATTAGGGTGCCAATGAAAAACAAAGTTTGAGTTTTTTTAGGTCTTACCCCTTAGTTTTGTTCATTTAGCCATAAAACTGAAACATATAAAGTTTTGTACCAATCAGATAACATTTACTGGTTGCACCGTCCTGTGAAGTTTTGAAAATCTGCAATATGGAATCTCGTAAGCCGCTATGTATACTATACATGGAGTGAAAAAACTAAAGTTAAAATTTTTGACTGGCAGGGGTGGGAATAGTTGTTCCATATGTAAAGTAGTGTAGGTGCAAAAAAATTTAATTTTAAAATGTATTCTTCATTGGCCCCAGCCATGCACAACATTGCACATTTTCTAGAAAAAGTGGCAAAAATTGATGAAATGGCTACCAAAGTTTTTAAACGTAAGACGAGAAATGACACGTGTTGTCCAGTATTTGGATTGCCAGAGGATCTATTTGAAAACGTTTTGCCCACACTTGGTGACATTATGAAGTACTACTTGTTTGTTCGCCATCAAAAGAAGACCGATGCTAGTGCTAAAGAGCCAAGCATTGCAGAGGTTTCACAAGCAGTTGCTACTAGGTGTGAGCTTTTGTGGCACAAAGCTTCGATCCCAACGATTGGGCACAAGCGTGTCGTCGAAAAAATCAAAACATTGAATCACCAGTATCTAAATATTTTTAAACCCTTCAAGAGAAGAAAAAGTAACCAGAAGTACCAAACGAAGTTGAAATCCTATGCGATGGAGTGCAATTCGCAACTGTTCGATATCGCTGCTTGCAAATGTCATACCGAAGCTGCGTGCACCTGTGAAAGGGAGAGGAAGGTGCCCATTGTCGAACGCTCTTTTCTTGCAGATCAGAGGACGGTGCGTGAAATGAAGATTGGTGTCATTGACATCGTATTAACCAGACAGCTTGCAAGACGTGAGAAGAGAAAGCATCGATACGAGACGTTAAGCTACAAAAAGAAACTTCAGCTGAAGCCGGCACGTCAGCTGAGGCCAAGGATCCTGAAACGAGCATTGCGAGCAACGATACCGATCCTGAAATAAGCCAAGACTCAGATATCGAAGTACAGACTAACGCAGGACTTTGTGGAAAAAAGAGAACATTTCAAATGAGGCTCGATTTACCAACCGTCGCTCGTGAATGTGATCGCCACGGTGTCTCTGATCGAAGTGCCGCTCCACTTGTTAGCGCTGTTCTTCAAGATGTGGGAATTATCAACGAACATGATAATTCCATGGTCATTGACCGAAGCAAAATCCGGAGAGCGCGTAAACGCGTTAGAAAAGCGCTACAGCACGACTTGCCTGCTTCTGTCTCCGCATTATACTTTGACGGACGCAAGGATCGAACCAGAATTCAGGTGAAGAAAGGTAAAAAGTATTATGCCAAAACAATCATGGAGGAGCATGCGACTTTGGTTTATGAGCCAAATTCAGTGTATCTTGGGCATATAACACCATCGAGTGGGGCATCAAAATCAATTGAAAATGACATAACTTTCCTCCGCAACAAAAACATTAACACAGATGAATTGCATGCGATTGGTTGCGACGGCACAAACGTCAATACGGGTGCAGTTGCAGGAGTAATCCGACTCTTGGAGTTGACGTTGCGTAGACTACTGCAATGGCTAATATGCTTATTGCACGCAAACGAGTTGCCCCTCAGACACCTGATGCAGAAACTTGATGGTGGCACTCAAAGACCAAATGTGTTTTCAGGCTTCATTGGCAAAGCTCTCCAGACATGCGAGCAACTGCCAGTGGTGCAGTACAGTACCATCATGTTTGAAAACTGTTCAACTCTGGATGGAGCAGATCTCAGTACTGACCAGCAATATATGTATGATATGTGTATTGCTGTATCCAGTGGACAATGTTTCCCAGATCTTGCTCTACAGAAACCAGGACCGATTGTACATTCACGGTGGTTAACAATGGCAAACAGAGTACTTCGTTTATACGTGGCCACCAACAACCCCAGTGACAACTTGCAAACCCTAGTGCTGTATGTGATGAAGGTATATGCGCCCATCTGGTTTCATGTAAAAACTAAGCCGTTGTGTAGTGACGGGGCACGACATCTCTGGAGACTAATCAAATACACACGGTATCTCTCACCGGAGTTGCGAGAAATAGTGGATCCAGTGATACAGAGGAACGGATTCTTTGGCCACTCGGAGAATATCCTCCTGGCGATGATAACGGACAGTCGGAAGCATATTCGGAAACTGGCTCATCGTAGAATTATTTCCGCACGAATGGAACATTCGTCCTCAGCACTGGTCCGGCAGTTTCGAGTGCCAGTTTTGAACTTTGGAGCAGAGGATTATGTAGACCTTGTCGCCTGGCAGGGTATAGACAGGCATGCTCCACCAGTGATGGACGGTTTCTCTCACCAACAAATTCGTGGTTTTGTTGCAAACAGTGATGATATCGTCACACTTGAACATTTTCCGTGTCACACTCAGGCTGTCGAGAGACATGTTAAACTTGTCACAGAATCGTCGGCTGCTGTGAGATGGCAAAGAGATGGCTTTATTCGATCTAGAATAGAATCAAGAAGGGTTATGAAAACTTTTAACACGAAGTCCCAATATCGATTTGGTAGTGTGTAGTGTGTACACTGTGCAGTGTACAGTGTGTAGTTGTGTACTGTGTAGTATTATGTGTGTGTAGGTACGAACTTCTACGAAGGTAAAGGTAGTTGAAGTTTCCGGTACCTATTGAAAGTATTGACGAACACGAACTATAAAAAAATTGTTAACATCTCTTTAAAGCAGAGGTCTCAAACTCAAGTCAGCATGTGGGCCGCATTTGGAAATTTCGAATGACTCGCGGGCCGCAACATAAAAATATAGGCTAATCGTGCACGTGAAACTGGAATTAGTTATGTGTCATTGCAGCATACTATACTGTAATGATGATATAGCCCGGTAAAATTCACATACTATTATATTTTAAGTGTAACTAAAATGGTACTACAAACAAAAATGGAAAACCATTCTATCCCAATTATCGAAAAATTCGTGGGCGCTATAATTGAAGAAATTATGCTGTAATCAATATTTAGAATGACTAATTTATTAAAGTATCCTAAGCAATGTTCAGAGTACTTCAACTCGAATTTATTTAGGCCTAGAGATTCTGAGTGTTCTTAGGTGTTCTAAACGTTCTTTAAGTCCTCTAAACCAAGGTCACCAAAACTATAGGAATAAACATAGGGCCTACCTGTTAGTGTCATTGCAAATGGAAGTTAACTTACAAAAATAAATGCACGCGGAAGTGACATTTTTCAACTTCTCCTTATCATCTGGGGAGATACGATTATTCCGGGGATATTATATTTTGCGACACCGGCATGCAAACTTTGCTATGCATTCTTCTGCTTCGGCGTTACATCGCACTGAAGGTCTACTAACCCCATCTGCATTTGCCTATGGGCCTAACTCCTGTTATGAATTCTATGTTCAATCAAAAGGAGTAGAAAGTTTAAACATTGGTTCAAATCGTAAAAGAACTGCAAAATTCTTTTTAACCGATTTCTAACTTTAAAAAAATCAAAAACCAGGAAGCTGTTCGCGGGCCGCATTAATCGGGTTCGCGGGCCGCATGCGGCCCGCGGGCCGCGTGTTTGAGACCCCTGCTTTAAAGCATGAGTAATTGAGTAATCATTGAGTATTTCAGTGATATTGTGACATAATGTACTCATGAATCTGCAATTCTGCATCTTGGCCTTGAAAACAATTCTTCATTCGCATCATTATGACATTGCCGTACATGCTGAATTATGTGAAATCTTTGATGCCGTGGGGGTCGATGAAGAAAAAATGTCAGAAATCTAAGACTTTGACAGAATGCTTATATTATGGCATAGCAACTATTGCATACCCTGCCAGTTTAAGAAAATAAAAATAAAATTCAACCGTTATTTTCACTCCACCTTATTAAATAAATATTATTGTATAGCAGAATGCTCTGCATTGTGCAGAATACAAATGCAGTGTTCCACATTGGTTCAGTGTTTAAAATTTTTTATTGGTTGTCCAGTCTTTGACTGAGCAAACGTTGTTGGGTGCTTGAAAGTGCTGGTGATGGCTTTCAACCACCTAAAGCAGATATTGCTTTTGCTCCTCCTGGTTTGTGATGGCAGACTTGAACATCTGTTTCAATGCGACGCTCCATTCAGTTGTGTCGTTTTGTACCACCTTCAGCTCTTATGCCCTGCACTCTGCTGTGATTATTTGTTTTAATGGGGTTCCAAAAGATTGGATCTTGCAAAAGGAAATCTTGTGGGATACCCATGGAAGTAAAAAATTCTTTATGTTTCGTGACACAAAACGAGATAGCTGTTTTTCATAGATGTTGTCACTCGAACTGGAGAATCTTCTTCACCAAACTTACTCATGGCTGCAACCATGCATGTAAACTTTCTCCATAACCGTAAGTTCAGAATAAAAAAAGGCAAGACCGAGAAGTGACCCACTCAAGTGCCTCACATGTCACATGAAAGTTTTTATGGATACAAGTAAATTTTTATACTGCTTAACAAATTTCCCATCCATTATGCCCTGTGGCAAGGATTGCTGGCAAAAGGCTCGTTTCCTACAAACAACAGCGACAACCGCATCAACTCCTTGTACCGTAGTCATCTCTTGGATGATACTGTTGCAGCTACTCACGAAGAAATCACCTGAAGTTGTCTTTCAGCGGTTTAAGTTCATAGGATGAAAGTAATGTCAATGTGAATCAATGCAGTAGAAAACATTACAAAGAGACTGTCATGTGGGCCACTATAGAACATCCCATAAGCGTATCAACTACTTTTTCAACATTTGGCTCGTGTAAATGATGCCTGCCTGCATGCCACGTTAATGAGCTGCTTATGAGGTTTTTGCTACCGTATGTGATACAAGCAACCGCTTTGTTGTCTGGGATACTAGTACTTGTGTCAAAACACATCAGCTGGGCACATTCACTGAGTTTCCATTTGTCAACCATTTAACATACTGCTGAAGCCTGTGCCTCACCAGAACCATGCACTGCATAACTTTGGGACCCGAGAATCTTCAACTCACTATCTCCAGATGCTATGACTGCCAGACGATCAACGGTGTCTTTACCTGTGAGAGCAGGCAATATCTTACCTTCCCAATGTATCGTCAGAGGACTAGGAATACTGTTTAAGGAAAATGCTTGCTTTTTTTTAAAGCAGTAGATGCGCGATGCTACATTGGTGCCAATCGTACGGATTTCTTTTAAGAATTAATTCTGATGGACTGTGACTTAGAGACAGTTGCCAGGAAAATATATGTTGCATTAAATTTTCTGTCCAATACCTATGTTCTATCCTGCAGTGCTGATACTGCATCATGATTAATTATGTACTTTTGGCTTTGCTGTCTTCCTTTCCTTTACCCCGCAGGAATTTTCACATCATTGCCTTCATCTTCAGCTGTATTGCTTCCATCACAATCTGTATTGCTATCTGGATTTGCAATAAAACTGTCATCTAGTTATAGGCCTACCTTACTCCCTTGTTATCGTTTCCTTCTGTTTATTGTAACCTGTTTTTTTTCGTACAATGACGGTCTTCAACCCGCGCAAGTTTCAAGTCAATGCATGGGTTCCGGATTTTAACATTTTCCTTCCCCCTCTGTGCTAGTGATGTTATAGAATAGAGATTTAATATAAAACAGATAATATGTAGATATGATAGAGAACTGATATAAAGCACTGCAGATATAACCAGAACTGTTAGTAATCCACAGAGTTAACTTCTCAATACTGAGACAGACCATTATGTCAGGAATTAACTAGCATCACGGCACATATTACTATATACAACTTCAGGAGCATGGTGCATCCTCTAAATGTTCGTATATTTTATTCATTTTTTCTCTGAGTAACTTCCATATATAAAGGAACATTTTCAGAGGATGAGACCTAAGAAATTCAAAACTTTATTTTTTCCTGTATATTTCATTGGCACCCTAACATACATACATACATACATACATACATACATACATACATACATACATACATACATACATACATACATACATACATACATGCATACATACATACATACATACATACATACATACATACATACATACATACATACATACATACATACATACATACATACATATTTATATACACCATACAGTGTGCAATGATTTTATCGAGATACGACACCTTACAACACCCCATGTCATATTCTATTTGTAGAAATAATTATTATGAGCATTTAGATATGAGACTAATAAATATAAAGACAATATGAAACGTGTGGACTATATTAAGCACGGATGCGATAGTTTTCGACACCTGATAACTGAAGCTTATGATCTGCAAGAAGATGCTTTTGTTGAAATTTTTGTTGAGATACAGACAGACACAGAGAGACAGAGAGAGACAGAGATACAGAGAGAGACGACAGACAAACAGACAGGCAGAAACAGAGCCAAAGACAGAGAGACAGGCAGACAGACAAACGTAGACGGTGACAGAGACAGAGACAGAGACAGAGAAAGAGGCATACAGAGATAAAGGCAGAGGCAGAGACAGAGTGAGTGAGAGACACGCAGACAGAGATAGATAGAGAGAGAAACATGGACACATAGACAGACACAGAAGCACAGACAGACACAGATCAGAGACAGAGAAATAAAGAGGCAAAGAGACAGGGACATAGAGACAGAGACAGAGATAGAGACAGAGGCAGAGACAAAGATAGAGGCAGAGACAGAGAGAGTGAGAGACAAACAGACAGAGAGACAAATAGACATAGACAGAAGCACAGACAGAGACAGATCAGAGTCAGATATACAGAGAGGCAAAGAGACAGAGACGCAGAGACAGATTCTTGGCCGACAACGAACGGAATTTCGTTACCGTGGTAATGAAATTGGATGTCGATCGTGGCGATGAAAATAGACGGAGCCAAACTTTACTCATCAAGCTGTAGAAATGGCTGAGGCAGATAAGTCGAAATTATGGTCGTTTCATGCGCGGCCGTCTAAGCCCCAGCCATAAAGCATCTTGTTATACCAAATCCTTCGGCAGTTATATGGATGCAGTAGTCCGGTGGCGTGACTGCGTTTAAAAATTGGGGATGCGCACTTATTTTATCCCCTCCTCATTCTTTTGGGTAAGGAAGAGTAAGGATTAAGTCGTAACATTCTTTTGGGTAAGGAAGAGTAAAGATTAAGTCGTAACATTTTCATTATCTTATAACCTATAGACTCTATCCAAATATATCACCCTATTAGCAAAACTCTGATAGCCTATATAATAAATATATTTATCAAAGCCACTATCCTCCTGTAGCGGGGGTCCAGCCATTTGCGCGCAAGACGTTTGCCCGCAGTCATTTGCGCGCCGACGTTTGCGCGCAACGTCATTTGCGCGTTGGAAGTTTGCGCGCCGTCTTTTGTGCGCCGTCACAATATGCAAAATAAAGAATAATAACAAAAATCGGTATTGATTTCGTACGAAATTACTACTTTAATTTAGCATTAAGTTAAGCTAGGTATCAATGTATTCTGCGAAATGAGCGTAAGGTATCAATGTTTTCTACGAAATGACCGTTAGATAGGCCTATCAATGTTTTCAACGAAATAACTACATAATAGTCAACAAATTGAAATGTTATGCGCAATTCCTTTGCGATATGCCTATTTTTATTATGGGTAAGGAAGAGTAAAGATTAAGTCGTAACATTTTCATTATCTTATAACATTTTCATTATCTTATAATCTTATTATCTTATAATCTTATTATCTTACGCTCAAATGGCTGGACCCCCGCTACAGGAGGATAGTGGCTTTGATAAATATATTTATTATAACATGTATGTATGTATGTATGTATGTATGTATGTATGTATGTATGTATGTATGTATGTATGTATGTATGTATGTATGTATGTATGTGTGTGTATGTATGTATGTATTTGTTTGTTTGTTTGTATGTGCACTTGTTATAGCGCCCCTTCAAGCTGTATGTATGTGTGTGTATGTATGTATGTATGTATGTATGTATGCATGCATGCATGCATGCATGTATGTATGTGAACATTTATGTAGCGTTTTGCAATATCCTCACGAAGGCGCTTAGCGTAGCTCCTCAACAGTTCTGTACATGTGAAACTTAAGTGGCTTTGTGA
>OX457045.1:40379804-40454804 GCA_949752735.1 Lumbricus terrestris | reverse complement strand
ATATATATAAATATAATATATATAGTATCATATATTCTTCTTGTTGGGAGGTAGACAACAGTACCGTAGACATTAATTAAAACGTGAAGAGGTGAACAGCAATATTATAAGGGAGCTTCATAAATGGAGAGTTGATGTAGTTCATAAATAAAAAAGTAAAATATAAATCTTATTATGGAGCATTCCTCTCAATGCCAGCTAAACATTTTATTCAAGGTCCAATAACGCATTAAATCAAGGTCAATGTCATTATTTTCTGAAGGACAATGGCCCATTATTCCAAGACCGATTATTAATACATTCTTCCCAAGGCCAATGACCGTATATTACAAATTGACACCGTAAGACCATTAACGCATTCCGTAAGGCCAAGAACACATTTTTATATCAAAGTCAGACATCCAACCTCATCAAAGAACCACAAGGTCTATATACTAGGTAGCTACAGGCCCTGATGGCGGAAGACCAGCCGGCCTGAAATGTTCCCCTGGCGTGCATGCGGTCGTCACCTGCCACGGGATGCGACGGCGCTTGACACCGTTGCACCGTCAACTTGTCCCAGTCACAGCATCGACGGACAGCGCTGAGACCGGGATAGACGTGGAGACGAGATATGGTTAAGTATACAGAGGAGCTATTTAAATCACGCCCTCTTGCGTGCCTGTTGCCTTTGAGACATCAGAACCAATCAACATCACAAGTCGTGGCTTCTATGTACATGTATATCCTAATGTAATGTATTGACGACAATTTCTATGGCGCCGTGACACAGCGCACGCTACAAGACCTTGCATTGAAAGCTTATTATAATAAATAATATTCATAATGATCAACATTGCAGTTCACACCAAACGAGCACCATTAAGTACAAGCGTAGTCCTACAAAAGCGACAGCCACATGTATAATATACAGCGTATAGGCCTATTATCAATATGATCATCAATATATCAATTTCGATAGTGTTAATAGTAATAGTAGTAGGCCTAGTAATAATAGTAATAATAGTAATAATAATAATAACAATAATAATAATAATAATAATAATAATAATAATAATAATAATAATAATAATAATAATAATAATAATAATAATAATAATAATAATAATAATAAGAATAACGTGGCACGTTCACTAATGTTGCGGAGGACGAGACCTGAATTTGCAGACATTCAAAAACAGCTACAAGCATAATTTTTTAACTCCCGAGGAATCGGACACACCTCAGGTAAAAAATATAACAATAATAATTAGCCTACTGTGGCCAATAAATCGGCCCTGTCTCGATTTCTTTTATTGCCGAGGTTGACCTCCGCACATCGGCAATTTCCGGTAACCACCGCTTGAGAGGGAAACCAACTTTCCGACGAGCCACATTACACCTGCTCTCCACTATTTAATGCTGCGGTCTTCAGTGAACAATGACGACGAGGTCCAGTATTATATAGTTCTAGAATGGAGGGTAATCTTTGGATAGTTTCTTTAAGCACCTCAAGGATCATTATGTTCAGTAGTTCTCTGTAGGGTTTATTTATGCCGCCTATTAGCTGCTTTGCATGGTGCCCTTATAACGGCATGGACGCGTTACTGTGCAATATAAATGGTGTGATTATTATTATTATTGTATTATTATTATTATTATTATTATTATTATTATTATTATTATTATTATTATTATTATTATTATTATTATTATTATTATTATTAATATCATTATTATTATATGTAATCGGGTGAAAGTAGTAATTAGTAATAATAATATTATTATTAATGATAATGCTGCTGCTGCTACTGCTGCTACTGCTGCTACTGCTACTACTGCTACTACTACTGCTGCTGCTGCTGCTGCTGCTGCTGCTGCTGCTGCTGCTGCTGCTGCTGCTGCTGCTACTACTACTACTACTACTACTACTACTACTAATAATAATAATAAATGATAATAATAAATGATAATAAAATAATAATAATAAATGATAACAAAATAATAACAATAATGATACAAATGACAATAATAGTAATAATAATAATAATAATAATAATAATAATAATAATAATAATAATAATAATAATAATAATAATAATAATAATAATAATAACTTGGTTTCTCAGGCACATTTACTGCAAACCCCGAATACGAGGCCCGATGAACGAGGAATGAAACGCATCAATCGTGGTTTCCATCTGCATGCAATCGTTGCGAGATGATCCACATCTGACAGACTTTTTATCCAATCATCCATCCGGATTTTCGTTACATGTTCAACCACCTGTGCACCAGTTCGTATTTTCATCTGTCCACCAGATCATCCACTCATCCGTTCTTCCTAATTCCTATCCATCTCTTTTCCAGCTCGTTCGTCCTTTCCACTCTCCGTTCGTCCGTCTCCAAAGTTCTTCTGTTGGTCTTTTCGTTATAATAAAATAATGCCTATAATCAGAATGCCATGGTCAGGTTACACGTGATGCATATTTGTACTGTAGTGGTATAATTAGCCTATGATCTCAGTATTTTTTTGATCATGATTAGAGCCTGCAGCTTTTTCCGGACAAGTAAGTGCGGTGTCGTCTCATCAACAGCTCGTAATTATTGTGACTCGTATTGTAATTCTGTTGTTCTTTTCTTCTTCTATTTCTAGGCCTATTTGTGGTTCTTTATTTTGTTTTGCTTGTTTTCTTACGAATAACCTTTTCTTCTATTCATGGACTCGATCTATGCCTAGATCTATAAGTAAACTATTATGTATTATAGGACAACGAATTGAAAAGAATGATTGTCCAATGACTATTTGTGATAGATGACCCCGTTAGCGGAACGCTTCGGTTCTTTTGGGTTTGACCATTGCCACTGAATGATCAATGACTACCTTTCTGTTATGCTTGAACTGTTTTAGAAACAGTAAAAGTGTATCCATTTATTGTTATCTATCCATCCGTCCGTCTGTCTATTTGTCTATCCCTCCGTCTGTCTGTCTGTCTATCTATCTATCCCTCCGTCTGTCTGTCTGTCTGTCTATCTATCTATCCCTCCGTCTGTCTGTCTATCTATCCCTCCGTCTGTCTGTGTCTGTGTCTGTCAATCTATCCCTCCTTCTGTATGTGTCTGTCTGTCTGTCAATCTATCCCTCCGTCTGTCTGTTTGTCTATCTATCCCTCCGTCTGTCTGTGTCTGTCCATCTATCCCTCCGTCTGTCTGTCTGTCTATCTATCCCTCCGTCTGTTTACATGTGTCTGTCTCTCCACTCGCTCCTCTGTTCGTCTGTCAAACAAATCGTCTGTCCATCCGTGTCAAATAGATAATGCCGAAATACATCAAGACACCGTTCGAGAGGTTCAGGTGATGTGTTCCACCACACAACGTCCGGTGATAATTTATTTGTGTTTTACTCATCCACAAATGATTTATTCACGCGTGCGTTGGGATTCCAAAACCCATTACATCGCTGGTGAGCCACGTTTTACACCATCTACACTGCCCTCTCCCCCACGCAGCATTATCGTCCCTAACACCCGCCAGATGCGCCAAAGCACGCCGCGGGCAGAGACCCTCCTCCGGTTCCCTGGGGGTGGGAAGGGGATACAGCGAATGAATAATCCAAGAGTTACGCATGAGCGGCGACTTAACTTATTAGCCTCAAAAAATGTGGTGGCCAATCTCCCAGTCGTCCATTTAAGTTAATCTCCTCTTCCTCTGTAACTCCCCTGGCATTTTGTACAAATTATGGGAGCTGTAAAAATACTGCTATAGCGCTACGATCCAACGGCTGACGTCATTAATTGACTCCACATAAAGCAGTAAGTGTGCATGGCTCTATCGGCACCGAGAGGTGTTTACTGGATCTTTACTGGTTTGGAACTCGTCAACAGTTGAGTAAGATTGATCTGGGGTCTTTAGCCTCTGAATTCCCCACCTTTGTTTTTTCCACATCTGTGCGCAATCTGGGTATCGTCCTGGACTCGGAGCTGTCTTTTGTTGATCATCTCAAGGCCTTGACTCGCTCTTGTTACTACCATTTGCGTCAGCTGCGAGTCGTGTCTCGCTCTCTGTCTTCCTCTTCCGCTTCCACCTTGGTCCATGCCTTTATTGCCAATCGATTGGATTACTGTTCTTCTCTCTACTTTGGCCTTCCTCAGGTTCGTTTAAGTGGTTTGGAGGGGGTCCTGCGGGCGGCTGCACGCTTGGTGGGTGGCGTCCCTAAGTTTGGTCACATTTCTGACTATATTCGTGATGTCTTACACTGGCTTCCGGTTCAGTCACGCATTTATTTCAGGGTTACTTCTTTTGCTTGGCGCTGCGTCTTGGGCACAGCACCTTCCTATCTCTGTGAGTTCTTCACCTTGACCTCAACTGCTGTGGGTCGCCGATCTCTGCGCTCGGCCTCTAGAGGTGACTTTATGGTTCCTTATGCCCGCACTGCCACTAGGCAGAACAGGGCATTTTCGGTCACTGGACCTTCCGCTTGGAATGACCTTCCCTCTAACCTGCGTTCCCACCCTCGGAACATGTCTGGCTCTTTCTATAGATTACTCAAGACTTTTCTTTTTGACCGGGCTTGGGTCGGGAGCGCCTCTGAGTAGACTCCTTGAAGGGGCGCTATATAAATTACATAGATAGATAGATAGATAGATCTTGAGCAAGCCGACAAGCAACCGAATCAACTCCAAATCAATTTCCACATCGTCATCATGAAAGATAATCATCATCATCATCATCATCATCATCATCGTCATCGTCGTCGTCGTCGTCGTCGTCTTCATCATCGTCGTCGTCGTCGTGTGATCTAATCTATTAAAATTCACATAGAAATAATAGCTTTAAACTTAGATCAACCCCTCAAGTTCCTACACTATGTGTTAGGAGGCTAAATGCATAATTTCATTGTTGCATTATTTCATTTGGGGCTGGGGTTTCAAACACCCAACCCCCTAAACACGGTCTTGATCCACACTGCTCCTGGGAATAAGCTGGTTCTCTAGCGCTTTTACTATATATCAGCGTTAGTCTTAGCTTAAACTTTCCTTGAGTCGATGTAGCACCTTTGACACTGAGCGCGAATTCTCACAAACACCCAACATCAAATTTACATGTATTTACTCCCATCAAATACAGATCAGAACTTTCAGTTAGTCATCTGTGTGACAATGTCTTTATTAACTATTCAATATTACCACCTAACAATCCAACCAACTGGTAAACAATCAGAACTATTTACCAATCAATTCGATTTCTCCAATGTCTTCGTTCTTAATGCACGACGCGTTTAAACAATGTTTAAGAAATTCAATTGAAACATTTTCAATGATATTTAAATTCCATATTGACATCGAGCCTATAATTGGAACTAATAAAAAAGGACAAAGTCATAAAATGATATTTAGATATTCATCCGTACATATAGGGCAATGAGATAGGACTACTATATCATTATTGTCATCGAAAGGTCTATAAGAACACGAAATTGAAAGATAACAGCTAACAGCTTCTTAGCCCAGTGGCGTAGCCAAGGGTGGGGTTTCTGGGTTAAAAACCCTCCATTGTCTTAGGAAAAAGTTTTTTTAAAGGTCATTTATTCACTTAAATAAGAAAAACAAAACAATTGCTTGTAATAACAATAATTATTATTGTTTTTTAAAAACTTTATTCCCTTTGTTACTTTATTCCCTTTGTTACTTTATTCCCTTTGTTACTTTATTCCCTTACTATTTACTGTAATACTGTTGGTTGGTGTCAGGAAGGTCATCCGGCCCGGCCACAAAACCCACAACCCCCCCCCCCCCCCATCATAAATTCCTGGCTATGCCACTGTCTCAGCCTTAAACATCGATCTAGATATAATGACATCGATCCTGGCTTGCTTAGTCGTCAAATAATAGTCTCTGCATACAATAGCTTGAACTATTTCTTAGATCACAGTGAACATCAACACTTCCACGAAATCGCCCGCGGGTCGCTACCACGCATATATCCCGTTTACGATTTAGCCCTCCCTTACCAATCTGTTGACTAAGCAATTTCCATTCCACATGGCACTGTTATATACATCCAAGTTTAACTATACGGGAAGGCAGTTTAATGGCTCATTTGTTGTTTTATAGCTCATTTGTTGTTTTATAGCTCATTTGTTTGTCCAGGCTTTAGTATATGTGGCGCTTCCTATTGTCGCGGCGCTTGATGTGTAAACAAATTTATATTGGAACGGTTAAGCACTATAGCTGCATAAAATGAACGCTATCCAGCAATAATGTTTGTACATATATTCGTTTAATTTGAAAAAAGACAAATCAAGAAGATATAGAGATATAGTCTACCGCACCATTATACAATAAAGTCAATTTAACGACCATTTAGTTGCATTTTCAAGTGCAATTCCGTTGTATAGTTTAAAAGTAGTTTAATTGCTGTTTAGTTGCAACCTTAAATTGTAATTTAATAGCGTAATCTAATTGTGATCGTATACTCGTTACTTTGCTCTCACTACTGTAAGTTCCTAGTCTCTGACCTGATTGCGATAAATGCAGCTATATATATATATATATATATATATATATATATTGTAGATATAATTAGTCTTAAGTGATAAGTTGCTTCTTAGAAGCGTCAATGATCATCAGTAGCCTACTTTGTTAAAGTATTGCAGAATTAGTCGCATTATAAACTTTTGCGTAGAGAAATAAATCCTATCAGCACAGGAATAGACTATATAAAACGCCCGCATCTTTTATATGTGCTAAGTCATGCATGGTGACGTGAAGCGATTGATTTAGTGCATTTTCAGCCAGATGGCGTCAACTGGGTCGATCCAGCATTCATCATTGCACCAGACAATATATCATTGAGGTAATGGAAAAGCAAAGCAGTGGTTGACATAAAACGAAGTGAACGAAGCCACATGGGTGGACTGCCAGTAGAGAGGGAGATGGGGAAGAAGCAGAGAGACAGATATATAGACAGATACAGAGACAAATAGAAATAGAGACAGAGACAAATAGAGATAGAGACAGACAGCGACAGAGACATAGACAGAGAGAAAGAGAGAGAGACAGTGAGACAGAAACACACACAGAAACAGAAAACAGACAAACAGAGACGCACTGAAAAAGATGCACAGAGAAAGACACACACAGACCGATAGAGCCAGCGAGAGAGAGACAGAAACACACACATAGACAGAGAGAAAGACAGAGAGAGACACAGTGAGAAAGAAAGAGTCAGACAGACATACAGACAGACAAAGACAGAGACAAAAACAGAAACAGACAGACAGAGACACAGACACAGAGAGTGAGAGCCAGAGAGGACAGATCTCGTGACAGAGACAGAGAGACATACGCACATAGACAGACAGAGACACACAAAGACACACAGACACACACGTATACACAGAGATCGAAAGGGACACCGACAGAAAGGATAATTGATGGGACCTGTCATAGAATGCGAAGACTACTTGTATATTGGCTGTGAGTTGCTGGCTCCCTGGACGTCCGGACGGGTTAATCTGAGGACGACCGGGGCATAAGCCTCGCATGTCTGCGGCGATCAATGAGGAAAGAATCTGCAGGGTGCGTTCTCACCTCCGGGTGTATCTTCTTCCAGTCCATCCCTCCTTCCCCCTCTCCCTCCCTTGACTCATCCCCCGCTCCCACTCTCGATCCAACCTCATCTGCCTTTCCATCACCATCACCATCACCGTCTCCTTCCCTCACTCCCTCTCTCCTTCTTGCCCTCCTTTTCCCTTGCCCTCTCCCTTCCTTGACTATTTTTCCGCTCCATCTTCCTCTCCCTTTCCATCTCCGTCTTCCTTCCCTACCCTCCTTCCCTGCCTCTCTCTCTCCCTATATCCATCCCTCAATCCATCCATCCCTCAATCCATCCGTCCGTCCCCTCCTCAATTCATCCTTCAATCCGTCTGCCTCTTTCTTAAGCCATCCATCCATTCATCTCTCAATTCACCCATTCATCCATCCATCCATCCACCCACCTACCCACTCACAATCCATCCATCCATCTATTCACCTATCTATCCCACTTCATCCCCTTTTCCTCTCCTTCTTTTGTCCCCCTCCCCCGCAATTCGCATAACGTGAGAGGTTGCAAGACGTGAATTCATATTCTACTCCCTCCTTTTAATCGAATATTGATGATGTCTTCAGGCTAACAACTCCATTTTTATTGGCCATACATTAAAGACAGAGTGGACGCAGGCTATCCTTCACGAAACAAGTCATATCAAATCAAATAAAATCAAATTTATTGCTTCCAAAATAACTTGCACAGTTATACGATAGAGATGAAATCTAATTATAAAAAATTAATGCGTGCTCCATAAGTGAACAATGTGGCTGGCCCTGCGAAATGGAATGGGCTCTCTACTATAATAATCTTGTCAAAAATTGCCTTTTTGGTTTCCCTGTCTCATTTCTTACTGTTCCATTCGACCCGGGTTGATCTTGGAACGCTCTTCTGCAGCGGGCAACCTTGAAGGGACGCTATTTCGATTTGCTTTTTAATAATAATAATAATAATAATAATAATAATAATAATATTCCTAAATACCTCGGGGCAAAAAAATAGTAATAACCGGGGTCGAGGACGACCAGCCATACTAACAATAAATGCATTATACATCTATTTTAGTATGCAATTGTGGGAAAACAATTAGCACATTATGCTAGTGTTTTGCTAGGCGTTCACTGTTCATCAGGCTCAGCCAGTTGGTATTGCACAGCTTGAATTGGAAATAAATGATGGTTTTATAATAATAATAATAATAAATTATTATTATTATTATTATTATTATTATTATTAATAATAATAATAATAGTAATAATAATAATAATAATAATAATAATAATAATAATAATAATAATAATAATAATAATAATAATAATAATAATAATAATAACAATAATAATAAAAGCGAAGAAAGTGTGAAAACACTAAGCATTTGGGCCCACCATAATTATGTATAGGCTACCTTCGTTTCTGGTAAGCTATAACTGCCAGCTAACGTTAGTTGTGCAATTTCCCGGTTTTATAACGCACAGGTGCCACATCCGATTTGTGAATACCATTCATTATAACCTCAAGGTTGTGTTTCCAATTTGTCTGAGGCAGAGGTCTCATGTCTAAGCTATGTTCTTTACAAACGTAGAAATTCTTGCGTCTGTAAAATCTGCTCTTTGTTTTTCGTTCTAGTTATATTGGCATGCTCTGGATAGAATCGGCAAGGCGATTATCTGTAATATGTCCCGGTAGGAAAGCAAGCAAGCAGACCACTTCTCGGAATAAAAACCACATGTATAGGAACATGTTGTTCTAGTTCGGTAGGGCATAGACCTGCTAATGCCTTTCGAGGATTGAAGGTGTACTAATGCGAGTATTTGAATCTCGCTTCACGAGGGCACGATAATACAGACCGACGTGGTGATGTCACTAGCATGAATGTATAATGGTTAGGCCTATTTCTAGGAGTTATATTAAATTTTAGAGGATGTTCTTGTCAATAATAATCATATTGTATACTCTTCTAGCAAATTTTAGAACAAAGGATTTTTATTTTAAATACCTGGTAATTCACATGGCAGTATGATATTATTACTAACATTGATTAATTACACATGAAGGACAACAATAATTGTATATTAGCACAGCAAACCCACGCTGGAAAACAATGCTGGTTGTACAATTCTAAAATATTTCTATAAAAAGCCCTGCAGCATAGCACAATAGACATGTAAATAATAGCACACGTACAATAGGCCTACTACAATAATATGCATGTATAGTAGGTCTAAGCACATACCTGGTTCATTTTATCAGTTTTTGATGAGCTATGAAACGCAACAATAGAGGAGGCTGAAAGGAACAGCGATGTCGTCGCTATGTACATTTTATGGTCTCTTGAGCTTTGGTGCCGTTTTGCTTATAAAAACGAGTTAGATGTTTCTATTTGCGGTCTGCTATCAGCGCTCAGAAGAGCGAGCATTACGACGCTCATCAAAAACAAACGTCATTCTACATTGCTGAAGTGAGCCGTACACGAGGTTTTTGCGACACACGAAATGGAGATTGTATTGCATGCACGATATGAATATTGTTAAACACGGGCTAAAAGCTGTCATGTTTGAATTGGAAATTGTTGTGAACAAAGCGGAAATTGTTACAAAATACGAGTGAAAGACTATAAGACTTCCTGTAAAATTGAAATTGTGGTGTGCGAATTGGAGAATTGGAAATTGCTATGCAAATATCCGCTTCTCGTAAACAATTGGGTTTCATTTTAGCTGACTGCGTGCAAGTTCTACATCACCCATTTGACTATAATACAGGCGATGGTTAGAACCATCATGTGGGGCACGGTGGTGTAGTGGTGGCGTCGTTGCCTTGAAGCCGGACGGTTCGAGGTTCGAATCCACCTCTAGTCGCCGCGTAGGGACCTTAGGCAAGTCCTTTACTCGCAATTGCTCAGCGCTTCGGCGTGAAACTCCGATGCAGTGTCCGCTCTGCAGTCGGGAGCGCCTCTGAGTAGAGGCTTGAAGGGGCGCTATAACAAGTGCACATACAAACAAACAAGTTACTGCGTGCACATCTGTTTATCTTGCGGGGCGCTATATAATCTCTGATCAGCCGATTGCTTGAACATCTCAAGCCCACAAAATTATAATTGTAACCGCTCATTAGTTTTTTTTAAAGCGCTACAGACTAGACTGAATAAGACTACAAGCCGTAAACAAACAGAATAAAAATACGGATTCCATTTTGTCTTAAACCACCAAGTCTGTCAGTCTTGTTTATATTCTGGATTTGATATGAAAAGAAATTCGCTATGCTTCGACTTAAAAATCGTTGATTTACGCGTGAATAAAATGTGCATTACGGTAATTGAGGTTATCACCGTGACATGCGGTGCGTTCCTTATAGCACAGATTATGCACGAAATGGTCTAGACATAAGAAGCAAGTACTAGTATTGAAATAGAGGAGAGAAAAGAGAAAAAGAAAAGACATTAAGAGGAAACCTAAACGTAGATAGATAAGTATGGAGGCAAAGAACGAGATCGGGAGAGAAGAGAAAAGAGGAGGGTACGGACACACAGAACGAGACAGACAGACATCGAGAGAGAGACACATAGCTTGACAGACAGAGAGAGAGGTTGAAATGTATAGAAAGAAGGATAGGTATATAGGATAAATGGTTGGCTGACTGGCTGGTTGCATGGATGAATAGATGGATGGATGGATGAATGGATGGATGGATGAATGGATGGATGGATGAATGTATGGATGAATGGACGGATGGATGCAGCCAGGTAGTGAGAAAGGCAGGGAGGGAGGCAGAGAGAGAGAGAGAGAGCAAGACAGAGAGAGAGAGAGAGAGGGGGGGGAGAAAGAAAGAGAGAGAGAGAGAAGGAGAGAGAAAGCGAGAGAGATGTCAACAGAACAAAATCTACGCAGATGGGTGCATACAGACAGACTAACCAAGAGAGAGAAAGACCAAGAAGGACATAAAAGGACACAGATAGTCAGAGAGTGACAAACAGACAGAGAGGGCAGTGGAGTGCACGTGTTCGTTCGTGTGTACTTGTTTCTGCGTCGAGTGTATTTGATCGGAGCGCCATCCTGTGACAGATTTCTTGGACGACAACAGACAGTAAATTAAATCTGTCTGCGATGGACATGGAAAAGAGGGAGGAGGGGAGGAGGGAGGGATCAGGCACAGGAAACGGAAAACAGGAACAAGGGAACGAAGGGAGCGTGGAAGGGAAGAAGGGAGGGAAAAGGAAGGAACAAGGAAATAATTATCGAAGGAAGAAAGGGACGATGGAGGGAAAGAAGGAAGGAAAAGTTTGAGGAAGGGTGAGAGAGAAGCGAAGGAAGGAAAGAATGAAGTGACAAAGAATGAATAGAGGAAGAACGATGGAATGATGGGAGGAAACTAGGAAGAAGAAAGGGAAGGAACGAAAGCTGTATGTAACGTATGAAGGAAGAGTGAGAGGAAGGAAGGAAGGAAGGAAGGAAGGAAGGAAGGAAGGAAGGAAGGAAGGAAGGAAGGAAGGAAGGAAGGAAGGAAGGAAGGAAGGAAGGAAGGAAGGAAGGAAGGAAGGAAGGAAGGAAGGAAGGAAGGAAGGAAGGAAGGAAGGAAGGAAGGAAGGAAGGAAGGAAGGAAGGAAGGAAGGAAGGAAGGAAGGAAGGAAGGAAGGAAGGAAGGGAGAAAGGAAGGAAGGAAGGAAGGGAGGACGGAATGAAGGAAGGAAGGAAGGAAGGAAGAGAGGGAGAGAGGGAGAGAGGGAGGAAGGGAGGGAGGGAGGGATGGAGGGAGAGAGGGAGGGATGGAGGGAGAGAGGGAGAGAGGGAGGGAGGGAGGGAGGGAGGGAGGAAGGGAGGGAGGGAGGGATGGAGGGAGAGAGGGAGGGAGGGAGGGAGGGAGGGAGGGAGGGAGGGAGGGAGGGAGGGAGGGAGGGAGGGAGGGAGGGAGGGAGGGAGGGAGGGAGGGAGGGAGGGAGGGAGGGAGGGAGGGAGGGAGGGAGGGAGGGAGGGAGGGAGGGAGGGAGGGAGGGAGGGAGGGAGGGAGGGAGGGAGGGAGGGAGGGAGGGAGGGAGGGAGGGAGGGAGGGAGGGAGGGAGGGAGGGAGGGAGGGAGGGAGGGAGGGAGGGAGGGAGGAGAAGGGTAGGGAATGGAAGGGAAGGGAAGGGATGGGAGGGAGCAAGGATGGGAGGAGAGAAGAAATAACAGCAGGAAGGGACGAAGCAAAGAAGGAACAAAGAAGTGCTGGATGAAGGTATAGGAAGGAAGGAAGCAAGGAATATGAGGAATACGAGACGAAATGCGCCGCATGTGAGAAAGGTTAAAAGAATATCGTGGGCGTCAATAAAGGCATCAAAGACAGCAGCCTACCTCCCCTGCGAATTCTCCATAATAGAACCCTTTCCCTTAGCCACGCACATAAGCTTACACTCACGCAAAAAATAATAGAAATAGAAGAGAACCAGAGAGAGAGAGAGAGAGAGAGAGAGAGAGAGAGAGAGAGAGAGAGAGAGAGAGAGACAGACAGACAGACAGACAGACAGACAGACAGACAGACAGAGACAGAGAGACAGAGAGACAGAGAGACAGAGAGACAGACAGAGAGAGAGAGACAGACAGAGAGAGAGACAGAGAGAGACAGAGAGAGAGAGAGCGAGAGCGAGAGAGAGAGAGAGAGACAGACAGACAGACAGACAGAGAGAGAGAGAGTAATACAATCAAAAAAGGTTTCTTGTGGCAACGACCGGTTCGTTACTAAGAGCGATATTCTGAAAGGGTTTCATTTCATCCTCTTAACAAGACCACGGCATGTCAGAGGTCAAAGGGGCAAAACGTCATGCAAGGCCCTTTCGGTTCAGCGCCTTCATCCACGCTTGAGTCCCTTCTCAGCCGTCGCCTTGCCAACGCCCACCATGTGTCCGCAATCTGCAGTATTGAGCGTTGCCTAGCAATCGCATCATCGTCACTACCGCCATCAGCATCATCTTCAGCTTCATCATCAGGACCAATATTTAAATAAATTCTCGATGCATTTGCGGTTTTAACAATCGACCTATTGGCATCTTGTTCGGCATGTTTCATACAATCATACATAATCTTACTCTACAAGTCTGCGTATATACGTACATACACTGTGCCCCATAAAAAAACACACCAAAAAACTTTTCAAAAATCTTCTATAAAACTAAGCCAATTGTAATAAAAGTTTGTACGTTGTTTCTCAAATAATTTTGCCACAAAATATTTAACATTTTACTTACTCACAGAAGTGGTTGTTGTTAGAGGCAGTGACGCAGACTAGGCGACTAGGCGTGTTTGGAAACAGGAGGATGTCAAGCGACTTATTCATTCTCCAGCAGGACAGCACCCCAGCACATCGCGCAAAGGACACCATTGCGTTGCTGCGACGTGAAACACCAAGTTTCATTGGACCGGAACTCTGGCCAGCAAACTCACCAGACCTCAATCCCGTTGACTACAGAATTTGGGGTCTAATACAGGAACGCGTCTACCAGACAGCAATACGGGGCATCGACGAGTTGAAGGAGCGCCTCATCGTTGTGTGGGCACAGTTGAAGCAGAGTGTCATTGACAAAGCTATTGAACAGTGGCGGCCAAGGCTGAGAGCCTGCGTTCAAGCGAAGGGACATCACTTCGAACATCTTCTTAAATGAAACATTACTTTTTCTTTATTTAACATTAGACTTACATGCGTTTCATGACAAAGTTTTTGGTGTTTTTTTTTTATGGGGCACAGTGTATAAACATCCGTCCACATAAACACACGTAACGTACCTACACAGGTATGCACAAAATCCATTATGCGCCCGTCCGTCAGTCTGTTCGTGCGTCAGTAATGTACGTACGTACGAACATACATGACACATACACGTCTCTTTTTCTTCTTCTTGGTCTCTCTTCCGTTAGGCGCATGTCCTACGCCAACGATGAGGCCTCAATATGCCGTCTCCAGCTTGCTCGGTTTCTGATTTTATCCACCGCATCTCTCATATCCATGTTCTGTCACTTCTGTGCTGCTAGATCTTCTCTTATATTGTCCATCCAGGTCTTTGATTGTATCCCTTGGCTTCTCTTTACCTCCACATGCCCGTGCAGAGCTGCCGCCGGTAGCCTTTGTTTTCCATTCGTGTCACGTGCCCGAACCAGGTGAGTCTTCTTTTCTGATCTTGTCCACCACTGTTTCCTTTTGTCCCAGCTCCTCCCGAGTCACTTCGTTTCCGATCCTGCACATACACGTCTACAGGCCCTACATAAATGCATATAGTTACATTAGACAATTATACTTCCATTTATATAGGCATACGTAAGCATACAATAATTATACATTATACATGTACATGTATATTACAGTCACGAGTACCTATTATACATAAGCACGTACTGGTTAATTATTAATTATTGCATACATGAATGCACACATGGTCATGTAAACATGTATGCGTATGTACATTGTACATAATACGTGCGCACATACACACAAACAGACCAATAAATAAACGCGCGCATACATGTACATGTACAGTTGTACATGAACACATGTATACACGAGAACATACAGTCATACATGACAGTAGTTGTAATCGCAGACTTATATAGCGCCCAACAATCAGACAAAGTGAATGTAAGCAGCTTGCGTAAAGCTGACAAAGAAAGACTAAGAAGATCGCATATAGCAGGTTGCCTAGCAACCTATTCCTATGGATTTGGATCAACAAAAGCGAAGCCTCTAGGCTTCACCGATCTTTTAATATTATACCTTTCTATCAGGAAAAGGAGCTATATGACAAGTATTCACAGAGTCCTCAGTCCACTGCTACGTCTACTTTCAGAGCACTCGCTCGAGCAATTTCTATAGAGGCTCGTGAATCACACGCATTAACTTGATGACAGCGACAAAAATTTAATGGCGAAATAGTATCCGATTATTATAGGAGCATCTAACTAAAGACTCGGAGATGTATTGTAGACAAAGCAGTGCCAGCAGCTTTAGTGCTGTGGCAGGTACAGAAGATGGAAAGGAGGAGGATGTGGTGGTGGGATGGTGGTGGTGGTGATAGTGATGATGATGACGATGACGATGACGATGACGATGACGATGACGATGACGATGACGATGATGATGATGATGATGATGATGATGATGATGGTAATGGTGACGGTGATGGTGACGACGACGATGACGATGAGGATTACGACGACGATGACGACGAAGATGATGATGATGATGAAGATGATGATGATGATGATGATGACAATGACAAATAAGAGTAAGAAAAAAGGACGACGAAGAAGTGGAGGGGGAGGACGAAGAGGAGGAGGGAGGAAACGAAGAAACCGGAGAAAAACGAAGAAAGCGAAGAAGGGTACACTATGAACAATTGAAGAATAAAGAACATCAAGAGCATGCACAAGAACGTGAAGAACAGACACAAGTAAGGAGGATGGTAGAATCTGAACCCTTCCTCCATCCTACCACTTGACATAGGCCTATTCACGCTAAGACATTACATCCCATCCCAACCGGTTCAAAACCGTTGCTCTTAATTTCAAACGTTTCGACCCTTGCATCTCACCAACCATTAATCCCCTTGATCGCTTCAAACGCAAGAACGCTTCGAACTTTAAGCGTCTCCGATTCCAAGCTAAAGCCGTAAGACTTGCACTGGGTCCAGCGCATCCACTTACAGTCAACCCAGGCATCCCATAATGCAATGCCAGCCTAATAGTAATGAATGGGACGGCGTTAGCCGTTCTCCCGGGACAGGCCAGCATGCAAATGCTCCCATAACGGCCGTTTCGCTCATGGCACATGTGCGCTCCGGATGACTACTTGCTACGCACTGCAACTACACTTCCGGCAACAAAGCGTTTTTATTGCGCTAAATAATTCATTATGATCGTGACGTATGGTGGACGTCGATGTTTACTGAATGGCACGAAAGCTATGAAAGCCCCCTTCCGTATCAATCTGTCGCCTAAAAGCTGACGCTGAAAAACGATTGTCACTTATCAGGGCGCATTAAGAATTAATATGTGCAAAAAGCCCATGTTAGCTGAGATGAATGCTCAAAATAATCGTAAAATTCCTGCCATCAACTGCCAGCTATACAAACTGCCACCTACCAGCTACAACAGGGCTATCGAGAGGGAGGCAGGGTGGGGGTGGGCAAATTCCCAAGGGGCCCGGCGACTTTTAATGAAGAGTATAATAAGCTTACCAAAAAATGGAAAATAAATAGCTTAAAATAAATAAAAAATAACCCTGAACAAAGAAGAAACTAATTTTTAAAACTACGTTTCTATTTATCATGTAACCGTTTTGCGGCATGTCAGCCTGATTTTTTATCAAAACGAATATAATTATATGTAAATTATATACTTTTAGGAGCCCCGGCTAGGTAGTTATACATAGAAAGCTCATGGTTTATGCCTTTTTAGTATATTGAAGATAAAATTAATTACAATCAGTTTAAACTTCAAGATAATGCTGATTAAAGTCATGTTTTATGTAGACTATAAACACAAAATAAATGCTAGGTCGTACTTTCACTTTCATCACTTCAATCTGTTTCTTACAAATTTGTCTCTCATTAAGTCTTACAATAATTATTATAGTTTATGGCCCCTGCTCTGCATGCTTATGGACCGGGAATTTAAACTAGCCACCAGGTTTGGCTGTTAATCCTGAAGCTCTCAAACTTATAATGTCAGATCTAAATGACTATAAACATGGGGAAGGTGAGTTAGGATACTCACAGCTGGATCTTGTACCGATGATTGATGGATCAATCATATCCCGCATATCCGCGCCTCAGATTCACACTTCGGTGTGACCTTGCTAGCGCTACAAATTTATTTAATAATAATAATTGAGAATAATTGCTATATCATGCAAATATATATATGTTAATCTAATAACTATCATAATATTGATTTGATCTTCTATTTAAATCGATTAGTTTAATTTAGGCCTATTCATATTTTTACTTGTGATAATTATCTCTATTATTTATTTATTTTGTAATCACTATTTATTTAGATCCATATAATTATTTATCTTTTATCAAAGACAGTGTATCACAGCATAGTATGACATAGTATTGTATAGTATGGTATGGTGTGGTATGGTATGGTATGGCATAGCAAAGCTTGGCATAGCAGAGTATGGTGTAGTATAATATAATAGAGCATATTATAGTACAGCATATCATAGCAAAGTATAGTGTTGTATGGTATAAAATCGTATGGCATAGTATGGTATACAATATAACATAGCACATC
This sequence comes from Lumbricus terrestris, assembly GCA_949752735.1. Classification (NCBI taxonomy): domain Eukaryota; kingdom Metazoa; phylum Annelida; class Clitellata; order Crassiclitellata; family Lumbricidae; genus Lumbricus; species Lumbricus terrestris. The sequence continues at coordinate 40,436,979 of OX457045.1, read as the reverse complement.
CCATGATATACAGGAATCAATAGGTAGCCTATATATATCTACATCCAGTTATTCGCCCCAAATAATTAATAAATATGTTTTCATTCGTCAAGCGTTGACTAAAATTTAGCAATACTAAGTTTTAAATAAACAATCAAGTCTAATAATAACATCCAAGGATTTACTAAGTCTCCGGAGAAAAAGAAGCCGGTCTATTTCGGTAGTGTAAGCTGTTGAGATCAGGTGGAGAAGAAGCCATTTAGGAGTTTTTACGTAAATTACTGCAAGCTTCGTTTCCAGTATAATGTCTGTAGCCAGCAGCACTGAGCGATGGTGATTGCGTCTTATATATATAGGCTACTCAAAGTGCGACGTAGCAATAATTCGGCTTTGCAGCTCATTATTATTGTCGACGGTTATATAAGGAAAAAAATGTAAGTCTGCGGTCGCCACTTTAAATCAACCGATCGCACCTGTTGTCTGTAATGGCGAATTATTCAATATGGACGCAATACACGTAAAATATGTCCTTATACCTGTAGGCCTACCTGTACACAATGTAGCGCTATGGAATAATATAATTATACGAGCATTGTTGGAAGTGGTCTTTCCACTCCGTCTCTCACTCATTCACACATGCACTGTCAGATAGCTACATCACGATTTAGAGTAATAGAGTGAATGAGGATAGGTGAATGGTACAAATATAAGTGTTCTTGTAGCTAAAGGACCGGTCTTAGTTAAGCTTAGTTAAGCTCTGCTGTGTTATGTGCCATTGTGTGGCTTTGTGATTTATGCACGGACCAATGGTGGTCAAGATTTCGAGTCTCCCTATAATTGTGGATGACATTTGTATTCGACATTAGCATAGACCTAAGTGCGCTTTCGGTTTTCGTTTTCCTTTTTGTTAACTGTACAGTGTGTACCGTTCCAATTGATGTGTAAGCTTAAATATTGTAAATAATAATAATTATACGGTAAACTTTTAGAATGGTTTTCCCTTCATATTTTCTATACACATACTCCTGACAACTAGCTTACAATACATGTATTGTCGCCCTGTCTCTGTTGTAGCCTCCCGTAGAACTTTGCGCTCTTCGGCCAATGGGGAGCTGCTGGTCCCTCGAACCCGCTCTGCTACCAGACAGCGTCGAGCCTTCTCGGTTGTTGGCCCGTTCACATGGAATGGGCTCCCACTTGCTCTACGCTTACTACCTCGGAATAATTTGCCTGCCTTCTACAAGTTGCTCAAGACCTATCTTTTTAGCTGTGGCTGGACTGGGAGCGCCTCTGAGTAGGTTTCTTGAAGGGGCGCTATATAAATTTTCGGAATGAATGAATGTATGTATATATATATATATATATATATATATATATTTATACACTCTATATAAAGCCCTGTTCAGTCGAATGCATAGATCTAACTATTGCAATGATAACATGCTTTAGTATTATTGCATTAATTTTCTAATCTTCTGGGTTTTTTTATTCTTGATTGGTTACCAAACAAATGATTTGATTTTAACTGATGTATATATTCTCAAGTTGAAGTTTGTATAACATCGATAAAAGAATCTATTCTGTTGTTTTTTGGTGATGTCGCTTTTCGTTATCATAATAATTATTATACGAATGAATGAACGAGTAAAGAAATGAATGTATGACTTATTCAGAATGAACGAACGAACGAACGAATGAAAGAATGAATGGAATGAATGGAATGAATGAAATAAATTAACGAATGAATGAAGGAATGAATGGAATAGAATGAATGAATGTGCCATCTATAAATTAATGCCCCTTACATCATGAATCGTATACCTTATGCAGTTCATTGTGATTCGGTAATAAACGGGCGATACACGTGGAACGAATGTATACCCGACAGCGTATAGAGCGTATTATACCACAAAAGAATCGGCCAACAATGTCGGCTTCAGATCTAAAGGCAGTCCACAACGCCTGCATATTAATTATGGATGAAACCCTTTCTTCCATAGAATTCGAACGCGGTTTCTATTATTTGCTGAGTGGCTCGCCCGGTTTCAATGAGCCGACCAGGTAGCAACGGAGGAATGCTTGCAGCACACGCGAATGTTCAGAGGCCCAGTTCAACATATTAATAAATACAAAGATGGCACAAATTATTATTCCGCCTTCGTATGCTAAGTCAGGGCCTACTATCCCCTCCTGGAAGGTGGAAGCAATCCCCCCTAACAGAAACTTTTTGCCTATATTGCAAGCGCCGAAGGCGCGAAACTGCAGCTGCGAGTGCCGAAGGCACGATCGAAGCCCATATATATCGACTAGGGGGTCTGAGGGAGCGTCGTAAGCTTCCCCAGCGGGATCTGGGGCGGAGCCCCAGAAACCAACACATTTTTAGCTGTTGGCATCGACTAGAGCGCATGTTTTAGGTTCTTGTGTGCTAGCTGTTTATGAACGATAAAGTCATGAAAATTTCACTTTTTTGGATTTGCACGCTGTAATTGTACCTTTTTAAGCTGTCATCTTCACAAAATTGCTCGTGAATTCAATGCTCAGAAACGTGGTGTAGGATATCGTAAAATGTCGCCTCCCATTATTTATTATTATTTTTAATTTGCACAATATAATGGTAACATTCTAAAATTTCTCATTATGGGTTAAGAGTGCGTTACACTACATGTAGTAGTTCTGTGAAGTTTGGAAAAGTCCAGCATTCAGTAAAATATCAACTTCTTGTATAACAAATGCAGTGTCAGTAGATATAAAATATACTTTAATTTTTTTAAACAGTTAATGTAATCAATTATGAGTTGTGAGAGCGAGTACCATATACGTGCAGGGACAAATGTAAGTGACTGCAAAGCAAAGGTCATACTAAATGAATATATAGGCCTACCCTTGAGATGGCGGGATGAATGTTCAAGGGGAATCTACCGTTGGTGCGGGGAGGGATGGTACAGAGGGAGATGCCGGGGGGATATGTCCAGAAGGAAATCTCTTATGCCCATCTTTCAATAGGGGGGGGGGGCGATTTCCCTCTGGCACAAGTTGGATCAGGGCATCAGACTACTTACTCCCCCACACTTGGCAAGCCCTGATTGGTGCGAATTTGATGGAAGTGCAAGGACAAATTTATGTGAGTGTTAAGCAAAAGTCAAATTAAATGAAGATTTACCCTGTGTTATGACAGGAAGGGGTTTTGGGAGGGATTTACCAGGAGGAAGTCCATATCAGATGCTGGGGAATATCGGGGAAAATGTTCAGGAGTAAATATTCTATACTCAACTTTATCATTAGGGGGGAAACCTTTCCCCCCTGGCCCAAATTGGAAGCATTCGATAACCCTAACCCTAACCCTAACCCTAACCCTAGCAGTCTGCTTCCATCCCCCCATGGCGTAGTAGGCCCTGTGCTAAGTCTCTTAATTGTTGCTGAGACTTTTATTATAATACACGAGAAGTCTCTGAAAAAGACTGACAAAAGTCGTTGTAGTCATTTATGGTCGCAAGATCTGTTTTTGTGATTCAGAAACACAACGTTCGTATACGCAGTAATTGTATAGTATTTCTGGAACCACAATACCACTTTCAGCTTAATATTCGGGAACACAACAAAGACAACATTCAGGGTAATATTTCGGGAACAGCAAACCATTATTCAACCTAATATTTCTGGAACACAACAAAACCACATTCAGTACAATATTTCTAGAACAGCAAACCATTATTCAGTCCCATATTTCTGGAACAGCAAAGCCATTATTCAGAAAAGTATTTCTGAAACACAGCAAACCATTATTCAGCCTAAAATTTCGGGAACACAGCAAAAAACACATTCAGTCCAATATTTCTAGAACAGCAAACCATTATTCAGCCTAATATTTCTGGAACTCAATAAAACCAGAATCATTAGTTGACCAAAAATTAATGCGCAAATCAACAGAAATAGTAAGACTGTTTCAGCCGCATCGCTTGCCAAGACCTGCCGCCGCTGCCGGGTAATTGGCAATTATCGTTATTTATTACAACTTCTGTACTAATAATGACAGACGTTATTAGTTTTTATCTGCATTACTTTTTTGCACCGCTGTACAGATGGTCTTCCGGGGACTAAAATGTGGGATCAAAGAGAGGGAAACATTTTGAACAAATTATTATCATTTTTATCATGTTATCATTACTTCCATCACACCGCCACACACACAACCACCGCCACCACCGCCACTACCACACCCACCGCCACCACCACACCCACCACCACCACCACCACCACCGCCACCACCACCACCACCACCACCACCACCACCACCACCACCACCACCACCACCACCACCACCACCACTGCCACCACCACCACCACCACCACCACCACCACCACCACCACTACCACGCCATCCACTACCACCACCACGCCACCACCACCACCACCACCACCACTACCACCACTACCACCACCACCACCACCACCACCACCACCACCACCACCACCACCACCACCACCAACACCACCACCGCCACCACCACCACCACCACCACCACCACCACAACCACCACCACCACTACCACCACTATCCACTACACCACCACCACTACCACCACCACCGGCCCACCACCACCCCACCACTAGTATTATTATCAATAGGTTGAAAACAATAAAATGAGCATGTACAATTGTATAATGCCATGATGATCGTATGCATGCGCTCTACTTTGTGTGTGTGTGTGTGTGTGTATGATGCATGTATGTGTGTATGCACGACATTGCATGTATGTATGTATGTGCACTTGTTATAGCGCTCCTTCAAGGTAACTACTCAAAAGCGCTCCCTACTACAGTGCAGACACTGAATTAAGAGTTTCACGCCGAAGCGCGTGAGCAATTGCGAGTGAAGGACTTGCCTAAGGTCCTTACGAGGCGGCTTGAGGTGGATTCGCACCTTCAACCATCCGACTGCAAGGCAACGAACACACTAACTACGCCATGTCTACCGCGCCCCACAAATGTATGTATGGACATACGTAGGCACACGCGCGCGCATGCACACGTAAGAACGCGCCTTTATCGGAACGCATTACCGTATGCTTCTTGGATTCCACGCATGGTGAGTAGTGGGAACGCAACTACGCAGGCAAGGAATTTCTAGAGCAGTGGAAAAGCTTTTCTATCCACTTTGTACACCCTGATAACACGCCAGCATTCCAGTCGAAATTAAATCTCTCGATACATTATACCGTGTTTTGTTATTTCGTATTTTTTGCTGTGATTGCCAGCTATTCTCCATCATCAAAGCGACGTTGAAATGTGCCAGGCTGTGGTGCGAAGATTGCCCGAAATTGTCCGTAAACGATATTAGGTTGGGTAATTGATCGACCATTGGAACTGGATTCTCGCGTTTTGTGTCCGTAGATTTGGTGAACGCAGAAGGCTTTGTCCTATAGAGGACGCGTGTACGAAACAGCTGACGACTTGAAATTGCTCGCCCATTATATATATATATTATATATATATATATATATATATATATATATATATATATATATATATATATATATATAATGTATATATATGGGCGAGCAATTTCAAGCCGTGATATATATATATATTATATTATAGCCTATATATATATATACTTAAATATAGGACAATGATCGTTAATGGGACCGTCAATAGCTTTCACAGGGCCTGAAGGTTAGTGATAGACAGGATATGTGAGTGAGTGGAGTGGTCGGGTATGTCAGTGTGTGCATATGGATAGATGGGTTCCATTGGGTGGGAGCTGTGGGTGGATGCGTTGGTGTGTGGGTGGGTGGATGAATGGTAGAAAATTTATGGATATACAATAATACAAGATCGGTGGGTGGATGGAGATTTGGATGGATGGGTGGATGTCATTGGGTGGATGGTTGACCTAATGGTGGGTGGCTGGATGGCTGGATGAATGGATGTATGGATGTATGGATGGATAGATGGATAGATGGATATATGAAAGGATGAATGAATGAACGGATGAATGGTTGGATGGATGGGTATATGGATTTATGGATGGATGGATGTCGTTGGATGGATGGATGGATGGATGGATGGGTGATGAGATAGATAGATGGGTGGATGAATGAGAGTGTGGATGGAAGGATGGATGGATGGACGGATGGATGGATGGATGGATTGATTAGAACGTAAGTGGATTAGATGACGATATGGCCGATATAGGTATAGATAGATTAGATAAATGAGCGAATGGATGATGGCTGAATGAATAACACCAGACCATCATAATGCGCTATTAAATTACATAGAATGCCATCACTGCAGGTGATTGCTTTGCTGGAGGGAAGAACATCAGTGTCTGATGACAGCGACCTTAACTAGTAAATGTCAAATGCAAAAAAATCGACTGCATGCAGAACAATACCGGAAGCTCAGGTTAAAAACCAAATTATATATAGGTCGGACGTCAGACACACGGGCACCGCACATAGGAGCCTCTGCCCCAACCAGGAAAATTGACACCTATTTTTAAAACTCCTGCTTTTAGTTTTTAAACATGATTGTTAATTCCTTGCACTATATATATATAATATAATATAATATATATAATATATAATATGTAATATATATACATATGTATCCCTATTGATACCGATAATGAACAAAGTGCAACTGAGACATTTACATTTCGAAAAGTCTATACGAAAATGCAAATGTCCCCTAATTCCTGCTTTGCATTTTTCAAGCTTTTTCTTAAAAATTTACTTTGGTCATTGTGTTCTGCCCCTTCTGCAAAAAAACCTGCAGGTGCCCATGGCCTGCAGGCAGTTCAGAATATCTTATCCGATGTAACGCTTACACAAGCACACACACACACACACACACATGTACACACGCTCATGCATACATTGCCACAGCTTTGACTTTTTCGTAGGATGCATTTGCGGTCTGAAGTCTGTATAGTTGTTTCTGTTTTGTCAAATAAAAACCAACGAATGTGACATTAAATCCAACTTATGTATCTCGGAAACCCTGTCTAGTCGCTCAAATTAGATTAGCCTAATTTATGTACAGCCAAGAGACTATGTGTTATATATATACACATATATGGTATATATATATATATATCGGTGTGCGTGTGCGTGTGCGCGCGCGTGTGTGTCCTGCATTCCTTTGGTCCACTTGCAGGGAACTTCGAACTGCGAACGCGACAAGATTCAATCAGGATTGCAGAAAAGCCCCCGCGCATGCGCACTTCGTCCTAGAAGAATTTCGTCAACAATTAAGCGATGCACCGTGATGAGGGTTTGGCGGGAAAGAGGACAAGTGCAGTGGGTCGGATAAGATGCAGATGAGATTTTGTGCTAGATTTTAAATAGATTTAGTATTGTCTTCAAGTGTATATAAAGCCTAGGTATCAAACCATTTTATCGAGCGCTTAATGATTAGCTCTAGCAATTGTCTTTACGCTGCAAAAGTGTAAGCGTAAAATTACACCAGTTAGTCACCGAGTTTAAATCCGAGAGTTCAATTGGTATTTTTTTTCTCTCTGACGTATTACGATGAGTCCTCGGTGTAACCATTAGCCCTGCGTTGACATTCGTCTGCAGCTGCATGCCAGGTCGATAGCTTAGGCCTACATTTTATAGATTCTATGATGCTAGGCTAGAGTTAGGCGAGTGCATATAATTTATACTATATATGTATATAATATCGATTATATATAAAATTATATATGCATGTAGACAACATCTGGCTGTGTGCCATGCATACTAAATATAGAATAAGTGAATAACCTGGTAAGATTGGGCTTTTTTAAAGCTGCTTTCTAGTGCTTTTAGAAGCAAGAGAAAACGTGGAAAACAGATTTTGAAAAGTTGAATTAACGGTTCAATTCTGATTTTTTTGTCGAAGCAGACGATTTCTGCGACGAAGCGCGGGAAAACCAAAGAAATTTAATTGATTTTGAGGATTTGATCGAAACCGTAGGACACATCACGAATGTCGACTTCTTATAAAAAATGTCTAAAATGTCTAATGTCCTATAAATCCAGATCGTTTCTTTAATAAATTGCGAGAACAGTTGCGCATCATTTTCTATATTGAATGATCGATCTTCTAGTCGAACGATCGATAATATCAGTTATCGAGTCGTGTGATAGCTTGACATATAAGCTTTAATGGAAAGCCAGAAGGACACTATCAAGCACACCTGCATATGATTATAGAGAAATCGGTCTATTACACTATTGTGATCAACGGTGTCAAATGCAGCACTTAGAAAGAACGGTATCTTCTGAGTGATGCTGTAACCGACATGCATATTGAGTTCAAATAGCGCCTGTGGGTTTCCGACATGGCTCTCGTGTGGCGTTGAGTCATTTTTCGGAATCCACATCGCATTACATTACACCAAAGAACCGCCGAAGCATCAGTAATTATTGTAAACGAACCAAAGCGTAGAACACTCGCACAAGGATCTTCGCAGGTTGAGAAAAATATATATTTATCGCATTTTGTGTTGCAATGTTGGTTGATATTCGATCAACAAGTCCGTTTCAGATTCAGATCCAAACAAGAATTAATCAGTTGACCCGCTGAACTATAAAGACAAGAAGAGCTGCCGTCAAACTATAGTAGCGCAGCTTAAAAATGTGGGGTTTCCATTTGGGGTCTGTGGTGGTTCCAATGGACACAGTTGCAAGCACACTGAAACACACAGAATTAGTTCTTTTAAATTCTGAAAGTGCACATTCCGGTGGGGTTGGGGTTGGGGATGAACCCGGGATCCCTAAATGCGCCCATGCATCGACGAACTAGAGACTACAACCAACCAAGGGCGGATACATAAATTTTTGGCCCCCCCCCTGGATCCGACCCTGACTATACAACACTGGACCCGCTCAGCAAAGAAGACCTTCACGAAAAATATTCAGTAACATTTATTTAATAATGTTTATACGGCATCGAAGAACGTCAGATCAACTGCATCCAACGCAGCACTAAAGTCAAGAAACTGATGGGTTCATTGTTCCGTATCCGCAGATTTCAAAAGACCGAAGAGAAATCGATGAAAGTTGGTCCGTGCGAACCGCTGCTGCTGTAACCGATATGCAGATTGATTACGTAACGAAGAAAGGAGATGTCATTAAGCCAAAAACTGCTGTAATATGGCAAATAAATTTCTGTCGAGGGCAACGGCCTCTGTTGTTATAAGCCCTCGTCGAATCTGAATCCATCCATCATTAAATTAAGCCAATTAAAAGCTTGCCGTAGGTTGACAGCACCACGGAAAAAATCAATTAAAGTAAATAAACACCAAAGAATAATAATAATAATGGCCATTACGTAAAGGAATTTCACTTCGACGGGCCACCACTGTGGTTATTGATATAGTCTCGCGCTTGCGCATTCAATGCGTGTTTTTCTGCTATAAATGTTTATCGTCTAAAACATGACTATGTCTTATCCGGAGCGGTGCGCTTTATCCGCACCGGTCGAGCGTAATTTCCAGTTGCACTGATCTACGCGCGGCCGTAGCGTACAGCGATAAACACACGCGGAAAACCGCGATATAATTCAAGACGTACGACCGCGTTTACATTAAGCAGACGCACTGGAAAAAGCTGGGAAACCAGCGGAGCAATGTTCGATCGGTGGGCTTAATTACACACCATTAGAATCCGTTATCACGAGGAATAATATGCGCTAGAGAAATAGCACAGCTGTGTATTTTGTTTTTTGGCGGAATCGGGTCGGTGTATGGTTATTTTCGATAAGAGAATTTTTCCCATTCGCGGACGGGTGGACCTCGTGACGAAAACAGACCAAGAAAGAGAGCGCATGAGGCATAGGTTATTGGTCTGTTTAGGCGAGGCGGGACCTAGGCTCGAAATAGTTGTAGATCAGCGATAGATGGAGTACTACCCGGAATAACACGGGTTCGGAGGTTGACGTCGATCCGGATACGGAAGGAATTTATGGACTCGTACCACTTCTAGATCACAGACGACTAAATCTGTGTCTGCCGAACGCAGTAGTAATTGGTAGAACGCGTCTGAAGGGCAATTGTATTATAAGTACTAAGATCACAAACGCTGGCAATATGTAGCAGACAAAGTGCTCTTCATGCAAGCATTTTAGAATACAAGAATAGACATTGGATTTTTTTTATTGATTTCAATGATAGGCCTACAATAGAGTACAGTACTAAGTATCAAGAAAAATGGCAGCAAGTAACTCTTCATGATGATTCGTCAAGATAACAGCGTGGGTCAATGTGGGAGCAATAGGCGCACCAATATGGACAATTACCGCTGAGAAGTTTGACAAGATGATGGTCAGTATTACCTAGCAATTAACCACAGGAAACTTTGTCATGCAAGCGATTTTACTTAACTACGAGAAAAAAGGACCAGTGTAAGGTACAGTGGTATATAGGCACGTTCAGATAAACACAAGCAAATTAAACATATGAAAGGGAAAAGAAATATTAGGCTAAACCAGTTATAGCATCGGTCGCCTCTCATAACAGACTGTGTGCACTGTGCACACGTAAAAGATGTTTAGCATGCGTGCAGCTATAACAGGCGTAACTATAATAGTCATCCGAGTGTTTCCAGGAGGTTTGTTCCACAAATCAAGGCTGTGGAAATCAATTGAAAATTTTCGAACACTTGCAAAGATACTACTAATTTATTTTCCGTACCACTCAGATATTTTTTTAAACTATAGCGCCTGCTACTTGCTGGTATTAGCAAACATCTTTGCATTAATTTAAACCACCAATAAAACGCAAAGCGAAACTGAGAAATTTACATAATTTAGAATTTTAGATATATCTATGAAAAATACCCATTATTCTTAATTTCCTGCTTTTCATTTCAAAGCTCCTAAGCCTATAACTAAAAACTTAGTCGTGACCACTGTTTCTGTCCCCGACGGAAAAAATTTCTACGGCGACTATGAGACGAATGGCAACATTGTACCACGAATCCGCATAAATGCATAGACCGGAAGAAAAAAATCATACGATGCCTAACTGTGCAATAGCAGCCATATAGTACCTGAACACACCTTGGGTATTTGTTCACAGTGTTTCTCTGCGGCTTCTGAATCTATATAATTATCATATATGCCGATGTGCGTGATTCAAGGCCTTCGTATATACAGACGTGGCTTTGTATGCATGGCAAAGTCGCCAACGTCAAGGCCAGTTGTTGCATTTCCGTCTCCGAGTTAATTCATTTGTTTCGCTGCAGACAACGACTCGGTTTTCACATAAAAATGTTCATTCAATCCTTTCCACGGTTGATCATTTTTTCATGCCCACAGATTAATCTTCGAACCACAACGTTCGTTTTTGTTGCGCCACAGCAGACATCGACCAGACGTTTTTAAATTACACAATAGTTAATTTATTATTATTTCGTTTGTCTGACATGTCATTTCATTTCCAACCTAAAGTCTACGAGGTCCGGCTGGTTTGTTTCTGCTTAACGATACCCTGCGCAGTGGCGGCGCTAGAGGGGGCTAGGGGGCTAAGCCCCCATATAAAAGGCTAAGCTCCCCCTAAAAAGGTCATCCGGGTTCTTTTACATGCTAAACTGATATTTCTACGATTCCCGACCGGATGCCTAAAAAAAGGTCATCATGAATTTTGGCGAATGAAAATGAAAAATTTCCTCCGCGAGGACTCAGCCCCCCTAAAACTGAAATCCTGGCGCCGCCACTGACCAGGCGATGACAAAAATTATTAGCGTGTCTCCTCCTTTCTCCAGGAGTGGGACTGGCGCTGCGATGGCGGAGTTGTTGTTTTTTCGTCAAGCGACAAAGCAGAGAATTTTGTTGGGTAACGGTTTTTAATGACAACCGGTTGATTTACAGGCTGGCAGCTGTCCGTGCGATTAGGGGAGAATACATACGACTGCGGGAAACGCGAGACAAGCCGGGACACGTCTAGCGTGACAATGCGCACGCACCGGCGAGCACCGACGGCTGGTAAATTAATGTTGTTGTTGCAGATTTTTTAATGCGAATATTAAAAAAATGGCAACATCGGTTCAATAACTCAAATGCCTGGTGAAGCGCAGAAATTTTGGTTTTCAGAATTTCAGGTGATTTCGTACAAATAGAACTGTTGCATGCAGCCACGTACATTCTGGTTTTCTCCAAGAGCATATGCAGACTATAATACAAAAAGTTATTCGCTATTAATTAAGCTTACCACATAGGATGTGCGTGGTATGGTATGGACCGATTTCTATCATGCAAACATCATTATAACAGTTGTCTGCTTTCTACCAGTTGCTCAAGACCTATCTTTTTAGCTGTGGCTGGATCGGGAGCGCCTCTGAGTAGGCTTCTTGAAGGGGCGCTATATAAGTTTTCTGAATGAATGAATGAATGAATGAATATAGTGTGCTTGTGAACACATATCTTGGTAGCCGATCATAATATTATTATTTCTGGAATATCAATAGGCATAAAATTATATCGTTTAAAAATCTATTGCAATGATGCAAATGGAATGTATAAACAAGTTCCGTCGCCTTATAGACCCACCTCCAAAATTCACTCAGGATTTAAAGCTCAAACAACATTCACTCCAAAAGCGATGTAACAGTTACACCGCGCGGCAATAAACAGTGCCTCGTCTTTCACTATAGACGCTTGCTAAACTGTTCGTCCCGAAGGCACCACGACTTGATGAATGGCAGGCGAGGTAGCTGTGTTGCAGCAGTCCAGGGATCGGTTTGTTTTCCGCTCGCTCAAGCGCATCATAAAACGCGGTGGAAAGAGATAGCGCCGGACGGTATCATGCATAGGGACTACTTCTTAACTCGCAAGGGCACTTCGTAGTACTAGATACGGCGGGAAGGTTACAAAGAGCGGACGATGAGAGGAAAGGGAATTGGAACGGCAGCGGGGGAAGGAAAGGGGGGAGAGGAGCAGGGAATGAAGGAGGGAGAATGGAAGTAGGAGAAGAAAGGATGAGTAGAAAGTAGAAAGAAGAAGAGGAAGCGGAAGAAGAAGAGGAGGGGGAGGGAAAGAGGAAAAGGAGGAAGAAGAAGAAAAAGAAAAGAGGAAAAGGAAGAGGAGGAAGAAGAAGAGGATGAGGAGGAAAAGGAGGTGGAGGAGAAAGAAGAGAAGGAGGAGGAGGAAGAGGAGGAGGTGGAGGAGGAGAAGATAGAGGACCGAATTGAGAGTAATGGAAAGAACAAGTGCAGAGAATTTAGGGGGGACTGAGGAGAGGGAGAACGCGAGAAGGACAGAGAGGAGTATAGGTTGGAAGAAGAGCAAGAGTGGAGGAAGAGAGATGAAATAGATGAATGGACGGAGAAGGAGGAGAGGAGAAGGTGGAAGGAATGAAAGGAGCAGAAAGAAACTACGAAGATGTGGAGGAAAAAGAGAAAGTGGGAGGAAGCGAAGGGCTAGACGAATTAAATGCAGAGGGAAGAGAGTAAGGATTGATAATGAAGATGAGTTGGAGAAGAAGAAGCTGAAGAAAGGATGAGACGGGTAACAGGTAAAAGAAGAAAGCAATGCTGCAATTATCTATCATGACGTTTAGGCTATGCAGGGCCGCATTTAGAATTGTGGAAAATTTTTGGGGGAACTTCGGCCGAAAAGTCTGATGACCTTTTTTAGTCGTTTGGTCGAAATTTACTCAGAATATACCAATATTTTCCTAATTTTTTCCCGTATGTGTGGGCCCTCAAAGTGTAGGAGCCCTGTTCGGTTGAACCTGCTGAACATGCCTTAATCCGGCCCCGAGGCTATGTAGGAAGAGGAGAGAAAGGCAGACAGCGGCAACACGAAGTTCGTTAAGCTGGTTTGTTTCTGTTTAACGTTACCCTGCGATAAAAAAAATGATTAGCGTCCCCTCCTCCTTTCTCCAGGAGTGGGACTGGCGCTGTGAGGTGCGAATTAAGATCGAACTGGAAGTGTTCGGGCAAGCAGTAGCAAGAGGAGGACTATAATAAACCTGATAGGCAGGAGTTGAAGGAGAGGGAGAACAAGTACGGGCAGCGTTCTAAATGTTTACAAATGTCCGGCTACCGAGCGCATCAACGCCTGCCGTGTATTACAGGCTAGGTCTACTATATTGTCGGCTTAAATGATTTGTGCGATACAGGAGATAGCCAGGCGCCTCTTCGCCGGTGTCACGAAATAGAGTATCCCCCGTATTAATTGTATCCCCCAAATTTAAAAAAGTCGAAAAAACCGCTTCCGCATGTCTTTTTTTGGCAAATAAATTCTAATCTGCTTTGTTTTGAACAATGACACTAACAGGTATGTTTATTCCTACTAGATAATTTGTTTTTGCGCTGTTTTTAGAGCACTTAAAACATTTAAAACACTTAAAAACACTCAGAGTCACTAAATAAATTCGAGTTGCCTTAAATCTGAGCATTGCTTAGGACACTTAAACAATCAGAGTCACTTTAAATATTGATTACAGCATAAAACATTTTATTACGCGCATTTTTCAAAAAAAGGGGATAGAATGGTCTATCCCCCCGGATAGTGTAGACTGGTTAATTCCATCCGGGGGGATAGATTAATTCATCCCCCTGGATAGCTTTCAGGGGGATACTCCGTTTCGTGTCACCGGCGTACTTCAAAGAGCATGCTGTTCCAATAGTTACTCGTCGCCGATCATCATTGCCCTCTGCTGCCCGTCAAGATTTACTACAGTTTTCTCGCTTCCGCCATACGACGCCACGGATTATCGCTCTACATCATCGGACTCTCTTCTCTTGGAAGAACCTATCTTTAGATGATAACCACTGTTTTAATTATTAGCTCAGCGAAACAGGATTTTCCATCGCACTTGTTTTGGTCAGTCGGATAACCATAACATGCTTGGTTTCATTCTATTTGGGCTTACAGGGGTGTCGTCAATGTCGTGGTCTTCGTTTCTCAACTCAGGGTGAACTTATCATAGACAACACCGTGCTTTCTTTGTTGTTGGTCCAACGGCATGAGATGGTCTACCACTGTCTATACGCCATAAGCCTAGGGTTTAGCTCTGATGCGTTTTGTCGCAGCTCATTTTTAACCGTCCTTTCAGCCCGGGCTGGGTCGGGAGCGCGTCTGAGCAGTAACTTTGAAGTTTCGCAGTAATAGATTTTCTTAGCAGCGAATAACTTAACGAGATTTGAATCTATAGGATAAATTAACACGGGTTCGTAAACGCGGGTACCATAAATGGGGTGACAGCCATTCAAACTGGCAGCTGTGGTGAAGGATTTCCACCGATCATTTAGCTGAAAACAGTGCAGGGGATCGATGCTATGCTGTCGCAATATAAAATTCTCACATTGTCATTACTGGACGGTGCAATAAAACCGGTATACAAATGTTTTGGTACATTATAATCTAAGCCTTCCAGAACATCTGATGTATGACCCTGTAATTATGTTGTTTGTTTACACGAGGCAATTGGTCATGGCTGCAATCTACCTGTTTGTTATGGAAGGCGGAGCGTTCCGCTCCATGCCTGGAGCGGAACGCAGCATGCATTGATAGCTGCAGACATGGCTGTGTAAACACGATTTCATTATGTTATTGCGAGCCGGAAGTGA
Source organism: Lumbricus terrestris (assembly GCA_949752735.1). Lineage (NCBI taxonomy): Eukaryota > Metazoa > Annelida > Clitellata > Crassiclitellata > Lumbricidae > Lumbricus > Lumbricus terrestris. The sequence continues at coordinate 40,421,437 of OX457045.1, read as the reverse complement.
CAACCTCCGTCGACTGTCTGGTTTCCAGTCGAACATTGACACAGACACCTACCCCACCCATCCCACACCAATAGGCTGACCCCCTCCCCCATAGGACAAGGTTGTGACGCGTCCATGCAGTCCATCATAAATATTACCACCGTGGGAGGTTTTTTAAGCGTCCTTCCACTGTGCTGCAGCACCCAAAAATGTTATTTGCTTGAAAGGATGACAGTGTGACTGTGTTGCTTCGAAGGAAGACTTATGATCATAGTACGTTTTGAAGAAAGGTTAATCTGAGATGGCAATGATGTTGTGTGTCGTTGCACGCCGTATCACATGATACCATAACACGTCGTATGATATCATAACGCTATAAAATGATACCATAACACATCACAGGCTATAACAACACATCGCCTGATACCTTAACACATCATATGATATCACAACACATTGCCTGAAATCATAACACATCGCGTGATATCATAGCATATCACATGATCTCTTAACATATCGCCTGATATCACAACACATCGCCTGATATCATGGCACATCGCGTGGTATCATATCACATCGCGTGATATCATAGCACATCACATAATATCTTAACACAATCACATGATACCAGTATCATAACACATCGCCCGATATCATAACACATCGTGTGATATCATGGCACATCACATGATCTTTTAACACATCACATGATATCATAACACACATCACACACTATGCCACATCGTACTGTATCCTGTACTACAGACCAGCATGCATACACACATGGATTCAAGCATATATACATATATATATATATACATATATATACAAGTATGTATGCCTCTGTACATATGGACATTATATAGGCCTACCTACATACACGAATGTGTGTATACAGCACATGCAGTAATGCAAACATGTACAGACACAATTAAACAGATTGCGCTTACTATAATATAAGGAGCTCTGGAGGGCACTATATAATTTATATATATATATATAATATATATATATATATATAAATATAAGGTAAGCTTCTATAGGAGATTGGCATATTATAATTATACGCTGTGTTTACATCAGTGTTATGTCAGTTTGCTATACATATATAGTGCAGCACAAGTATTATGGAACAGCTGTTGCTGGTTTTAATTCAGTGGTATAGGTTTTTCAATGAACTTCTGTCGGTGGAGATTTGCTGGTCCCTCGCTGGCGTCTATCAACGCGAGAAAGCTGCGCACCCACCATCGCATATAATGACCCATCCCCATGGAACAGTCCTCCTCCTCCTCCTCCTCCTCCTCCTCCTCCTCCTCCTCCTCTGAACATGCATGCGTGCTATTCCCTAGCGTTTCCTCCGTTCATGCTGTATACTTCCCAATCGTGTAATCGTGTTAAGACACATCTGTTTGAACCCCATAGGCAGACACGTTCGGAGTTTAGAATTCCATGAGAGATCGATACAAAAACCCAGTAACACATACACCCATACACACATACACACATACACACATACACACTTACACATACATACATACATACATACATACATAAATACATACATACATACATACATACATACATACATACATACATACATACATACATACATACATACATACATACATACATACATACATACATACATACATACATACATACATACATACATACATGCATACACACATACACACATACACACATACACACATACACATCTCTTACACACTTACACATATATACAATTATACATATACACATACATACATACTTACATACTACATACATGCATACATACACACATACACACACAGACACACACATACACGCAAACACACATACACACATACATACACATACATACATACATAGATGTACATTATATGCTTGCATATACCTCGATTAGGTTTCAGCAGATCTTTTGTCGCTTTTATCTTTTCTCGTTTATATATATATACGTAAGTGTGTGCATGCGTGTATGTGTGTATGCATTTTCGTATGTGTGTATGCACAATATATGCATACATGCACATTTCAGTACATTTGAAGTGCACGTTATAATTGCTTAAACTATGGCAATGCAATTTGGTGTTGCTTAATACAGGGAAGGCTTTTAGAGAATCTCGGGTAAATCGCAGCCGTGCGTACTGCTTGATGGTCCGACTTTATCAATACAGATCACCTTGCAGCAAAAGGCGCTATGTTATTATTGTCCAGAAGAATATGTTCGGTCACCATATTAATTTGTGGGGGAGTTGCCTAAGCTGGTGCGAAACTGCAATCGCTAGGTTACAGGACAACCGAATAATAAATGATACACACCCTGTGTGCACGGTGGTGTAGTGAGTATACGTTCGTTGCCTTGCAGACGGAGGGTCACAGGTTCGAACCCACCTCAAGCCGCCTCGTAGGGACCTTGAGCAAGTCCTTCACCCGCAATTGCTCATGCGCTTCGGCGTGAAACTCCAATTCAGTGTTCGCGCTGTAGTCGGAAGCGCTTCTGAGTATAGGGACCTTGAAGCGGCGCTATAACAAGTGCACACACACACACACAAAGGTATAGGCAATAGATGAGCATAGTTATGATACATGTAGAATCGGGCGCTTACCCTGGTAGTTCTCCTTGTTGGCCAGGTACTCGGAGGTGAGCAGCTGGTGCATTAGAGTCGTCTTCCCAACGCCATGGCTGCCAACGACCATGACATTGTACACCTGTTCATCCCCAGCCCCACCCTCATCCCCATCCTCCTCCTCATCTTCCTCCTCCTCCTCTTCACCGCCAGCACCATTCACCACATTCACCCTCACGTCAACATCCCGCTGCTGGTGGAAAGATGGACCGTTGACCGGTACCTTCCCCTCAGCCGACCACATGGCGTTGCTGCTGCCGGCGCCCGCCATCTCCCCACCGGGGCTCTGCCGCCGGACCTGCGACGCCCTTCGCCCGGGGATCAGCTCCACCGCCCCCTCGTCGTGATCGTCGTAGGCGATGTTTCGACAGGACGCCCTCGTCGACGACTGCGACCCGCGGCGTTCCACCCCACCGTCCCTCGGCGAAGGAGGGACCCCCGAGGAGGAGGAGCCGCCGCCGTCGAGGTTTGGTGCAGCGATGCAGCTCTCGGAGCTGCGCCTCAGCTGGAGCGGCGACGGCTGGAATGGCTGGAGGGACGACGAGGGTCCGCGTCCGGTGGTGGAGGTGGTTGAGTTGCGGCGGGACGAGGATCCCCCGCTGGGAGCGACGAGCAGGTTGTCGCACCTGCTCGCCCGACGCGAGTTGTTGCAGATCTTGATGGAGTCGCCGCGGTTGACTATCCCGCCGCCCTTCTTCTTCGTCGTGAAACTCCGAACGCGGTAGATCTTGCACTCGCCCTGCTGCAGCGCCTCCGTCGACCCATCAGGGCTCGACGGACTGTCCAGACTCGGTTCAACGATGACCGGGTGAGTACTCGACGCCGCCGTCGGAGCCGGTGACCTCTGCCTTGGGGACGCCGACCTTCGAGCGGGCATCGTCCGTGTTCGATGCAGTCCGGATGGTGACGGGGTGGCGTACCTCGGTGTGAACTCCCTCTCATCCTCCTCCACCTCCCCGTCCTGGTCGTAACAGTTCGGGCTGAGTCGTACCTGCCTTGCCTTCCACGACTGTGATCTCTGGTGATGGGAGGCGTCCCCCCTCGATAGCTCCGTCGGACTGGGCGGCTCGACGGCCACCGTCACCTGGCTGTTGAGGCGGCTGCGAGAGCTCCCTCGGCGCTCCCCGGTCGTCGAAGGACTCTGCGACCGATCAACCCACCGCCCGGATTCGCCCGGCTCCCCGCTCTTCCGGACGCTCCGTCTTCTTCTTCCACTGGACTCCCTCCGCGTCCATTCGTTCCCCTCCACGTTCCCATTCAGTCCATCGTGTAGCGCTTCCTCCTCCTCTGTGGCCGACGGCTCCACGTACCCTCCGTAAGCCCTCGCCCGGAACATATCGAATTCATCCATCGTATAAGACTCCTAATTACCCACAAGGGCGTTCGCTGCTCCAAATAACCCAAAAGGACGTCGTTGTTGTGCTCCTAATTACCCAAAAGAGCGTCTGTTGCTCCTAATAACCCACAAGAGCGTTCTGTGTTGCTCCTAATTACCCACAAGAGCGTTCGTTGCTCCTAATTACCCACAAGAGCGCTCGTTGCTCCAAATTACTCACAAAGGCGTTCGTTGTTGCTCCTAATTACCCACAAGGGCGTTCGTTGTTGCTCCTAATTACCCACAAGGGCGTTCGTTGTTGCTCCTAATTACCCACAAAGGCGTCTGTTGTCGATCTCTATTTAACGTGCACCTCTTCAATAGACGATCATCATCATCGGCTGGTCGCAAATCGATGTCAGCTGTAACCATACAACACAACCATACAACACACACACACATGCAACACACACACATGCAACGTACACACACACATGCAGCAGTCGTCAGTCAATCTCGACTGCGTCTAGCGGACCGCAATAGCAACGCGTGTTGTGTGTCGGACGATCGAAGGCTGAGACGGGACGACGAGGCTGCTACATGTATAAATATATATATGTGTGTGTGTGCGTGTGTGATTGTGTGTGTGTGTGTGCGTGTGTGATTGTGTGTGTGTGTGTGTGTGTGTGTGTGTGTGTGTGTGTGTGTGTGTGTGTGTGTGTGTGTGTGTGTGTGCGGCGGTAAGATGATGACGCGACGGCCTCTCTCGTTCTGCTCGCATTGAGAAGGAGGCTGGAAAGGCCAAAAGCGATCGGAGATTCTAACGGTGGCCGCTTTTAAAGGCATCGCTTCCTCCTACGCGTTCTACCACTGTAACAGAGATCGCTGACTGGGTTACGACTTCTCGTCCATACTCTTTCTCTCACTCTCCCCACTCTTTCTCTCTTTGTTTGTGTGTCTCTCGCTCTGTCTTTCTGTCCGTCCGTCTGGCTCTCTATTTGTATGTCTGTCTGTCTGCCTCTCTCTGTGCTTCTGTTGCTTTCTGTATGTCTCTGTCTGTGTGTCTGTCTGTGTGTCTCTCTGTGTGGTTGTGTAGGTGTATAATTTATATCTCTCTGCACTGTCAGTCCACCATCTGCTTGCCTCCACCTCTGTGCGTCCGTTTCTATACCTGTCGCTTCATTGTACGTCTAGCTGTTGCTGATCGCGAACGGGCCAGCGACAGCCTATACCACGAGCTGCTGCTGCTGCTGTTGTTGCTGCTGCTGCTGCTGCTACTGTGCGAAGCGAATGTGGGACGCGGGCGGTCATGCGTGCACGCGCGTCTCTAACCGTCGATATCTTTACGTAACGAACGATGCGTACTTTATGACTGACAAGAACGGTTGGAGGACGAGGACGAGGAAGAGGAGGAGGGGAGGATTGAGAGAAAATAGTAGGAAGAAGATGAGGTGAAAGAAGAGGAGGAAGAAGAGGCGAAAGGAGAGGGGGAAGAAGAGGAGGAAGAAGAGGAGGAGGAGGAAAATAAATAAGGAGGGGCGATAAAAGAGTGGCAATGGCAAAAGATCAGGGGCATATAGTCAGGAACAATCTTGGGCTTTCCATCATGGGAGGATTTCCAGAATTCATGGTCTAAAATTCACAGAAATAGTTAAAAAAATTCGGAAACTATGAATTTCGTCGGTTTGAGCCCGTAAACTTCTCTGCATTTTCCTCACGCAAGCAAGAGATGTTGCATGGAGGTGGATGGAAGGGAGGAAAAGAAGCAATATGAGGAGGCGCTGGACAGTTGGAAGGGGAGAGCGAAGCCTGAGGAGATAGAAATAATGGTAGGATGAAGTAAACAAGAAAAATAGGATGAACCAAATGACGAATTAAAAAGCACAATTAGGAGAGTGTGGGCGAATTTTGAAATAGGACAAGTAGGAGAAGGAATGAAAGGAGAAGCATAAGGCCTTCTTCCAGGCTGGTAAGACAAAGGTTGAGCAAGTGTACGTGTAGCAGAAGGAACAGGATGCTGCAGGAATGAGAGAGGAAGACGAAACAGTGACAGGAGAGGGAGAAGGAGACGAAGGAAGAGAGAGGCGGTGGATAAAGCAGATGAATAATGAGATGGAGAAGTTTTCGGAGATAGGAAGAAAGGTCATCCTTGCTTTATGGTTTAAAGATGTGAGGACTGACTATTCGGAGGATGAATATCAAGATGAATGAAGGTACAAGGTTGTGGAGTAAACAGAGAAAATACGATGTGGAGAAATGGAGAAGATGACGTGTGTAGAGAGTAAGAAAGAGCAATAGACTGGACAGGGGGTGTGGCAGAGAGAAGGAGGAGAAGGAAGAAGAATAAGAAGAACGAGAGGAGGATGAGGAGGAGGAGGAGGAGGAGGAGGAATGAGAGTAGACCTATAGTAGGAGACGGACAATGCTGAAGAAGAGACAATGGGATGAAGATGAATAGGCACTGATGCGGGAATAAAGAAGCCGATTATAATGAGAAGACAAAGAACTATAGAGGATTAACCGAAGAAGACCTAGGCGTAAAACGGTGGAAGGCATACGGAGACGGCTCTTGTGGTACCAGAAGTGGGGTTCCGATTGAATTGCACGCACATCGTGATCTACGATCGGTCGTAACGGCAACACCCGCCGCGCTGAAACAGCGTCATCTTCCTCCTATCGGGATTGGAAACTACTTGGCTCTGAAGTTTGGATCTTAAATCAGTTGGGCGGTGGTGGGGGGGGGGGGGGGTGTTGAGTAGCAGGGAACCGAAGGCGTCGGATCTCTCACGGCGCTGGCGCCTACTACACTCAGCGCACCTGCTTCACATTAAGATCTGGCCAGACGGTCGGTTGTTCTCTAGGTGTGAAGACAAATCAGGACCACAGCGAAAGACATTATTTCGAGTAGCATTTTGTGATTGGTTCAAATGAGGTCAGCTAACGCTGCGCTTGTCAGATATCGCTTTGTCAGATGTGAGTCTGTATCATTAGCAGCAGTATTCTTCGAGTAGTTGGACGTGGAATCCTGAAGAACAACCTATATATGGTTTGGAATTCCTTGACCTAGATTTTAGTGCTGATGAATTTTACGTTCGGAACCAATGTAGGCCTACCTGTTTTTCAACTACTGGCCAAGAATTTTGTAACTATTGAGCCTAGGGTTAAGAACTACTGAACCTATTGTAGAGTTTGGCCTATTGACCAGCTGAAGTTTAGAAATACTGGACAGAAATTTTGGATTTGTTCTACCTATAGAGTTTGAAATTACTTGTTGTTTATTGATCCATGAAATCTATGTGAATTAGAGTCTGCAAGAACTCAATAAAAGACAATATACCATTGAAAGAGTGTTCCTTTCACTCGCTCTGCAACAATGCTGAGGCGTTCGTTCTCTGTGGTTGGTCCAACAACCTGGAATAGACTTCCGTTGACTAAGCGACACCTCCCAAGCTGTTCTCAATTTCACAAACTGTTGAAGACTGTTTTTTTCGCTTGATCTCTCCCGGGAGCGCCTCTGAGTAGGCACCTTGAAGGGGCGCTATATTAATTACGATTGATTGACAATAAAAAATTTATCATTATCGACAACCAAAAGCTGAATTTTAACACTTACTAAAATGTTGTTACTTTCAAATTCTTCCATGAAGGCAGCAGGATAGTTTCAAAATCGTCCAGCGCTGCCGTTCCAAAAGTAGGCCGACTCGGACCTGTTTTCGCTTCGGAACCAAACTCACACAACACCGGCCAATTGAATTAGCTCGGCAGTATAATACAGAAGCGTCTGAACTAATGGAAAGCAACGAAGGAAAGCCTTGCTTTGATGTCCTAGTTCAGGAGATTTTTAAACCTCAACATGCACATGTATTCTTTTGCAATTATTCCTGTTTTATAGACAGGTATACCGTGCTTGCCTCTCAGTCGTAGGAGCGTGTTAGCAACACGTAAAAACGAGCATTAGTGTCTCTCGCACCCGGCGACAAGGCTAATTGTACACGCGAGCGGTGTGTATGGTTCTGCACTTAATGCGCTTTATTCTCTCTTTATGCTGATTAGATGATCCACGTGCGGACACATTGAAGCGTGACGTTTTACTGAAAGTCAGAAATCGTAAACAATACTTGTAAATTCGTTAAGCAAGCCAGCAGCCAGTCCGCATTTGAACAGACAGACAGACAAACTGGCAGCAAGAGGTAGGCAGGCCAACTATAGCTGCTATCGCTTGTAATCTCTTAGCAAAAAGGAATATTTATTGATTTACTGACTGACTGACTGGATGGCAAGATGGCTCATTGAATGACTCACTGAATGACTCACTGATTAATTTACTTCGCTCGTTCGTTTCTCTCAAACGCACTAACAGACAGACAGACAGACAGACAGACACACACACACACACACACACACACACACACACACACGCACTATTTACTGCCATAGGCAGATTTTTCAAAATGACAGACTTTCACACATTTGAACGCGGTGAACTGTTCGGATTTCGCAATATAATATTCGCTTCTTTTATGAAGATTAATCAAAATCTCGAGATGTCTACAGCTCCCAAGAGATATGAGTAAAAACAAGCGCCATTTGACAGATGAGATTTGACTAAAGATCAAGAAGATCCAAAGGGTCAGTTAGGACGGGGCCAGCCAATGTTGACGGTGAAAGAGTCTGTACCGTTGAAATGCCGAATAAAAATGATAAATTATTTTACCGTTAACACACATGAATGCGTATACATTATAAATGCATTTCACCAGTTTTTTATGCTTTCGGCATTTTGTGCTTAATCATTTTTATCTTATGTTATAAGCTTATATCATATCTATGGGTTTGTTTAACGACTCCCGCATAATGACTATCTAATAATTAATTGGAACACGGAACTCCAGGGCAATTGAAGTAAACAATGAGAGGCTGCTGAGGAAATCCGAGTTATTGGTTTAGTAGCCCTCAGTGAAAGAGGAAGATACATTTAATTTCTAATGAAACGACCAACCACGCGTAGGCCTACGGTTCATGCTATAGCCGGAGATTAAATTTCTTAAACCACCATCGACAGGCAAACGCGTATAGGACTTAAGCCTCAACCGGTGTAGGACTACCGTGTAGTTAACTGGTCCTTAACTGGTCGGGAATAATGACTAGCCAGATTCTGATATTTAGACCGCAATGACTAATCAAGCGCATTCTAGAGGAGACCAGAGAAACGCTAGTTTGATGCGTTGTATACAACACAGGTGACTGGCGCTAACCTCCTTCTTTATCCAACCGTGTGTCTGGCACTACCAGCTTACGGGCAGTGACGGATCTAAAGGAGTGTTCATTGGCATCGAAAGGACGAAGTGGTTAATGGATGAACGGCTTTGTAATCATTTGTTTTTTTATCGACTTCTTGTGAAGTGAATCGCGTCTGTTATTGACTGGATATAGCATGGTTAGCACGCTGACCCAGTTGCTGTAGAGCTGAACAGTTAGGTTGCACGAAGGACCTGTTTACAGGGTAGGCTATAAAAATCACCTTCTGAGTCGTGATACGATAGCGCAACATAATCACGACACAATAAAACGATGGTCAACGTTAATATTTTGTTAACCGGTGTCATTATTCGTTGTAATGAGAGTCAACATTATAATCAATTGCTGTTCTGGTCTCTCGCTGTGTCCTTGACTGTGCACCGTCATACTTGTGTGATCTTTGTTGTCCATGCAGTCTCTGACGTTGCAGCGCGTCTTCTACTTCGCTCTTCGGCTAGGGGCGAGCTTCTTGTCCCACGGACTCGCTTGGCTATTAAGCAGCTCCGTGTTTTCTCGGTCGAGGGGCCCACTGTCTGGAACGACCTCCCGGTTACGCTTCGCTCTCGACTTGTGGTCCATCCGGCTGGGTTCTACAAGTATCTCAAGTCTTTTTTTCTTTGTTCGTGGTTGGGCTGGAAGCGTCTTTAAGTAGTTTCTTGAAGGGGCGCTATATAAATGCTCTGAATGAATGAATGTTAGGTTACTGGGTCATCGTTTGACACCTCGTTCAATCGACAGAGGGCTGCAGAAGTCCTAAATTTCAAAATTTTATAGCACGCCGCCATGACCTATTTCCAAGTAGCACTGTTTCGCCTTTCCTTCCATTAGCCTCGTAATCGTTAATTAAATGGACCCGAGACACGCAACATTAGACGCACAGGTCACAGAATCAAAACTGGGTGAAAGAACTCTAATCATCACAAAACAAGACGATAATCATTACTCTGATTTTTGACCTATATGAGTATTCGTGACGTCATTGTACGCTGTCGGGCGCGTATAATTTTACATACATGCAACGGTGACAAGAAAACCGCATCGAGTGGTGAATGGAGACTATCGCACGTGAACAATTTCTCATTGTAAAGCATCGACCTAAAATGGAACTAATAACTATACAAATTGTGACAACAACCATAATTATATTGATTTTACAAGTTCCAAAGGGAATTCTTATCCCGTCCAGTGCGATTGTCCCTGCCTCGTATTGACGGAAGACCCATGCGGCACAGCTGTTCATTGACCGTGGCCAGCCGTCAGCTGCGAACGAAATTTATTCTCGCCGTTATTTCATGGATGCAACAACGACCGAGGACGTAATCTCACATCGGAGGCCTCCGCAGCAGAAGCGCTCCAAGCGGCCGCTGGCTAATTGGCAAGCGGTTGGGTCTTGTTCGGACTTAGCCGAGTGGCTTTCATTGTCTCTCGCTTGGTCGCCGGTTTACGATCGCAGACGTTACGCTTGATACGATGCGTGTTCACGCATGCGCGAGTTCCTGCCTTTTGGCGCGCTGAGCTCTTTTGTTCGGCACAGACGATGCAGGAAGCAGGTCGAAGCGCAGGACTTTATGTCGCGCCAGTAGATTTATTTAAAGAACGACGTTTTTGGAGGCCTTTAGATGCTATTGATGTATATCGTTCGCTAACCATTGTCTGTGGTCCGCTTCTTCCATTCATGCTACTTTTTCTCTTCTCCTTCTTTCTCCTCCCTCCTCTTCCTGTTTCCTTTCTGGGATTCGTTCGCTAATTTATCTTCCCTTCATCCACGTTATATTATTTTGTAATCAACTTCCCTTTTCTTGTCAATACATTCCTGGCTCTTTCCTCTTTCCTCATGGGCTTCCTATTCCACTTCATCTCCGTACACTTTCTCCACATCCATAATTTCCATTTTCTCCTGTATTTCTTTTATTCCTTTTCCCTCAGATTCTTTCCTTCTTGGCTCTTTCCTCATCGGCCATCCCTTTCCATCCATCCGTCGTTCCTATCTCTTATTGCGTCCACACTTTTCCTTATTCCTCCCACATTCCTCCCACATACCCTTGGTCTTCTACTTCCTCTTCCCAATCTCCGTTCATCTTACTCTCTTTCCTTCCCGTTCCCTTTTCATATTCCCGCATATGTTCTCAGTTATCAGATCGCTTTGCTCTCCTGCGACTGCATAGGCTCCAATCTCGTCGTGTAACCTGGGAAACTTATCGGATGTTTAAGGGTTGTCGTATTTCCGGTTCAGTCAAAATATCTGTCAAACCAAAGAGCGCATCCAGAAGCCTAAGAGAACTGATCCACTTTCATTTACCTTAACTTGCTTCACTTTGACTCGCATAATCTCACTTTATCTATCCACCCACCCACCCACCCACCCATCCATCCATCCATCCATCCATCCATCTACAATAATTATGGAAGAATCTGTCTGACTTGCATGGATTATCTATATAGCTATCCTATCCGATTTCTTCAAGTGGATCACCTTATGATGACGCTAGATAAATCACAGGACTTGATGAGATCAGGTGAAGTCTGACAATCGAAAGTTTAGACTTTAGACTTTTACAAGCTACTGTCCAGTGATAATAATTATTCCGATACTGCTTTCCGTTTATTCGCTAGGTGGACGAGCATGCGCTCTGTATAATAAGCTAACGACTAAAAAGGTTCATTTTACAAGTCATGTAGCTTGATGTTCGCTTGTTATTGTAAGGGCAAAGCATCACTTGAAATAACACTAAATGGGCAAATAGCGGAGGACAACTCCGATCAATTATTCGCACGCGGATGGCTTGCTTGAGGAACTAATGATGATGATGATGACGACGATGATGATGAAGAATGGTATATTTCTCCTAGTGTTTGCGTATTAGAACAATGAGTAAATGGTTACATACACACGCACAGTAGCACACACTGTCACGCACACACAAACTCTTCATGAATACCACAACAAGACTAAGTGCGCTCATTTTCAAGTTTAGCTATAATCCTTCTATGACAGATCCCAAATTTCTTTGTAACTCCAGTCAATCAGTGAGTCGGTCGGTCGATCAGTCAGTCAGTGTTGCTTTGAGGGAGCAATATAGGCACTCCAAAATGGACATGTCCCGCTTAGTACGGGCCACTGGTCTTGTATAGCCTGCAACCCAACATATTATAGAGTTTAACAAGATGATGGAGGGTCAAACCTTTCTAATTGACCTGAATTGAGCTGGGAGCGCTTTTTAGTGGACAACCTTGAATGTGCGCTATATAAAATTATGTTATAGACAGGCGAACATCAATTTCTAACTTGGAAGGTGCATATTGAAAACATATCTAAAAAGATAGCTAAAAGTGTTGGTATCTTGACCCGTATTGCTTATATGCTACCACCTCGAATTAGACGTAGCTTATATTACTCTATTATCCATCCATATCTTTCTTATTGCAATATTGTTTGGGCTTCTAACAACTGTTCTCGACTTACAAGACTAACCTCTTTTCAAAACAGAGCTGCTAAAATTATTATGGGACTCTCTCGCCGTTCTCATTCACATCTCCTCTTAGCCTACTTGCCATCGATCAGATAAGAATCATGCAAACGTCCGAACTTAATATGTTCAAACATATGAATAATCTTTTGCCTCATGCCTTTGCTGATTTCTTTACTCTAGCCTCTGATTTAATTCCCTATAACTTGAGATCCTCGCTTAATTATAGAAGGATTATCACTAGAACTAATACTCGCTTATTCTCAATTAAAAGTGCGGGTCCTAGGACCTGGAACAACTTTTTTCAGAATTCCCTCTGCTTCACCTTGTTTAAACGTAAACCTAAAAGTCATTTACTTTACGCTGTCTCCTGATAAATCTACCGATCACCATCTGTGTTACTACTTATATTCTTTTATTTTTAAAGACTTTTCTAAATTGACTCACTCATCATCACCTTCTTACGTTTTCCCAGGATGTAGTTAACTAGTTAAGATAATAATTAATCCTTATACCTTTGTACTTTATAATTTGCATAACCTTTTGCTGTTTATTTGAACCTGTATTTTGGAAACCCTGCCAGTGGGACAATAGTCCCTTAGGGATTCTCTCCTTTTGCTTTTTGTTAGTTTCTATATCCGTTTTATGTAATAAAGATGTTTTGTCAATTGTCACGTTGAGCAATAAAAACTGTGGTTATGGTTATGGCTATGTAGTAATAATTATAAGAGTGAACAGTCAAGACAGCTGCCATCATGCCATGATCAATTCAATTCAATTAGTTTATTGAACCCAGTAATTAAAGTACGAAGCAGCAATTAAACAAATAATCAAACAAAAAATGATTAAATACCAGAACATTTAATTCAGTTTTTTGCACTAAGCATTTGACAAAATTACACTGATCAAAATATCAATCATTAAAACTAAGTAACAGTTGTACAATTCAAGTACCAGTCCTTCGAAAAAAGCAATCGAAATGTGGGAAAAGCATATAGTAATTGCAACATCATGCTATAAAAATATCAAAAACAATATCATTAGGTTACGCTAACTAGACCAAAGATGCGTGATTAAAATAATATCACCAAAAAATACTGCGGAAAATATGAAACACCAACGAAATCGACAAATATAATAACATTATAAATTTTGTTCCGATAATGTCATTAGTGCTTTTTCATGTGTCTAGGGACGGACTTATTTCAGCAGAAGAATTATTGAGTTATATGGATACTGGCCTCTTTCCTCTTGCATAACGATTGGAAAATCGGACGATCTTGGTGGAAAACGTATCGTAGGATCTGAGAGACTGAGATAGGGGAAGCATGCAATCACTGCACAGCCTGTCCATCCAAATCCAATCCTATCCATCCTTGCTAGAGTGTTCTGGTTTGCGCACCCAACATCTTTGCTGACCTCATAGGCCTCGTTGTATCTGTCCGAAAACCTTAGAGGTTCACCCTTCGTTCTGTAGAAGTCAATTCCACACTTTCTATTGCGATGTATAGGCTAGGCTATCAGAGCGGGATCCGCCAATACAGTGCTTGTTTCTCATAGCCTAGGACCTACCCAGCTCTTTCCTCTCAGACCGCTCGTTATCTGTGGTCTTTGAGTCCACACGCTCTGCCTGGTCCTTTGTTCCTTACGGCTTGCCTCAAGGCTCGGTCCTGGCGCCGCTTCTTTACATTCTCTACACTGCAGATCTATCAGTTATACTCTCTCTTAAGGGTGCCTCAGCTCATCAATACGCTGATGATACGCAGGCATTTGTTCATGGCCCGTCCAGTGCAGCTGCCTCACTGCATGGTCGCCACTATTCTCGATGCCACCTCAGCACTAGACCAGTGGATGTCCTCTAACCGTCTCCGCTTGAATTCAGATAAAACCCAATACATCTAGCTTGGCAGTAGAGCCCAGCTTGCTAAGATTGACATGGAACTCCTCTGCACCTTGTTCCCAGATATCCATATCTCTTCCACTGTTCGTGACTTGGGCCTCACTCTTGACCCAGCTCTCTCTTTCTCGGACCATGTTAACCGTGTCTCACGAACATGTCTTTATCACCTACGCCAGCTGCGTAGCATCCGTCATTCACTTTCGCTGCAAGCTATTAAGACGCTTGTTCACGCCCTGATTTGTTCTAGGGTTGACTTTGGAAACTCCGCCTACGCCGGTCTTTCTTCACTCAACCTCTCAAAACTTCAGTCAATACTAAATGCTGCTGCTCGCCTAATTGCTGGTCTTCACAAGTTTTCTCACATTTCTATCTTTATTCGGGACACTCTTCATTGGCTTCCTGTATGGCAACGCATAGAGTTCAAGATTCTGACTCTTATGCGCAATTCTCTTCTTGGGGTAGCTCCCTCCTACCTCCGTGCTTTCTGTATCCATGTCTCCTCTCTTCCTGGTCGCTCTGCTCTTCGTTCAGCAGCTAATGGCCTCCTTGTTGTTCCTTGCATGCAGATGCTACTGCCCAATCCAGAAACTTTGCCTATGTTGGCCCCTCCTGCTGGAACCGTATTCCACACAAACTACGCCTTGAGCTTCTCAGTCTCTCCCCCTCTGTTTAGGAAACGCCTGAAGACCATACTATTCGTTGGCGGCAGCGCTAAGTAGGGTCGGGAGCGCTACTGAATCTCTGAGCGGCGCTACATAAATGTTCAATTACAATTACAATTACCCATCCAAATCGTTGTAGACCATAGACAAAAATTTCCAGCCAGTCGTATTTGTGGCCGATGAAATCGCTTTCCGCGGTGATAACAACCTCTTTTGATCCCCGCTTACCAAGATGCGTGTTGAGGTCGGTGAGTAGCCTATGTTGTCTTCGGGTTATTCAACGCATTTGTCGCTCTTTCTTCGTGATAATAATATGCCCATAGCATTTGCTAGCATACCAAGGTTAAAGCTCGCTTGCAACTGTACAAAATGTATGCTACATTACAATATGCTGCACTCTTGAATATTGCAACGCATCAAAGAAAAGAAAATCCAACATCATGATTAAGAATACATCAACATGAAATACCCAAGCGTTAGAAACCATCATGCATTGAAAGCGTATACCCTATATCGAAATGTTGTCCTCTAACAATGTCAGTATATCGAACATCATGGGTCTACAATGCAGTAGACCCAGAAATCTTGAAAATTTGACAGCGAATAAAAAATTTGGCAAACATAAAAACTAGGATTTCTAGCAATTGAGTCGTTGATGCCCGATTAAATATCACCAAGCAAAATAGAATCCCACGTGTCCTGTCTCAAATATTAAAAACGCAAAAGTGGATCTTGAATATAATGACAAATCTGCAAAGATAATTTTCTGATTATGCTATATAATGCTTTAAACCTCCATGTGTTGGGAGACAGATTTATTGTAGCAGAATAATTACTTCTGCATCGGGAACGTGAACGCCGCCGTATCTTGATGGAACAAACCGTTTATGGGTAACACGGACAATCTTGGTGGAAAAGGTGCCGTGAACCCTGAGATCAGGGAAACGTGTAATAACTGCGCAGCCCGACCATTCAATTCCTTTCTCGTGAAGCTTAGCTACAATGCCGTTCTTGCCCACCTGTGCATCATCACACGGAACGATGCTGATGATCGCGGAGGCTTCGTCGTATCTATTGGAAAACCTCGCTGGCTCACCCTTCGTTCTGTAGAAGACAACTCCACACTTTCCGTTGCGATGTAGGCTGCAGGCATAATAGTATCCGGTAATGCAATGCTGGTCAAACCCATGCAAATCGTTGTACACTAGACAGTAGTTCTCCAGCCAGTCGTATTTATCGCGCATGAAATTGCTCACTTCGACTGCGAGACTCTCGTTTGATCCACCCTTATCAAGAAACGTATTGAGGTCGATGAGCATGTTGTCTTTGAAGTCGTTCTCACACTTTTCGATAACGGATTGTACTTTAGCGCATGCTTCCTTCAGCTGTCGGTCATATCGTTCTGTTTCCTCTTTGGCGCCTTCCTGTCCACGCACGATCGTCTCATAAGTTGCAACGACCACCAACCCGCCGCATACCAACTGCAGCAGCCGAGTTGCAAGTGCTGATATTTTCTCTCGGTCACCATTTGTCGTACTATAAAATTCGTCGAGTATGCTATTTCGCAAATCACCCCCTCCAGTCATTCCGTCCAAGAGGGCTTTCAGAGCGAGGGTGAAATTTGGGCAGACATACGCCTCCTTCAGTCTCTCCTGAGACCTTTCCTCCTCCTCCTTTCCTTTACTTTTTCCAAGTTCAATACAGCGCTGCATTCCCAGTTTAATACTACCAACAGCATCGGCATACTGCATCTTTGTGTTTTCCCATTTGATCGTCTGTTCCAACTTCTTTATGTCATCTCTCACCCGGTCAACCTTATCGTTTAACTTCTCGAAGCAACGAAGAATTTCTTCATGTTTTGGATCTGGAGCAAGGCCCTCGATGAGTCCAAATACAGCTCCAACACATGAAAATGATGCGGTTAACTTCGCTGCTATGACAATAATCTTGGAAACAGCAGTGAACTTGGAAGCCATTTCAGAAGCTTTACTCAGAACTTCCAGAGCATCCTTCGAGGTTTTGAAATCTTCATCGGTCATCTTGAAGAGATCTACTGCAAAATAGCAATTATTTCAGATTTTCTTCAATTTCTGATGAAACTTCAATTAAATATGGGAATTTAGAAGTGTCACGCGCAATAATGCAGTTACTTTCCCTATCTATAGGCCAAGTCTCTGCTCCGTTTTTCCGGTTGGACTACTCTTAATTTTTTATACCAAGAATGCCATGGATATTGTATCTCACTATGCAGGGTCTGTGTCAACTTTAATTTTCTCCATGTATGCACTACGTCTATTATGAGTCTTTCGGCAAACGCTATTATGAAAACAAGCACATAATTTTTACAGATGAGACTTGAACGTTTGTGACAAAGGCTGCATAAATTTGCTATCAGATTTATTCCTGTTCCGATTGGTTGTAACAAACTGCGATTATCATCACGGGCTGGTCCATGGGGGAGGAGCAATCTGGCCATGCCCCCATCAGAAATGTGCACAGGACGTGCCTTCCCGCATCAGGTTCGAACAAGCTTTCGATCAATGGAGCGGGGAAAAGGTGAAAGTAGGATATGACTAAAGAAATGGGTGATCATTGTAGCATCGGCTTGGAAAACGGTAAACTCTAAAAACACATGTCGATTAAATTACTTTTAAAAGGTCGTCATTTATTTTTGCATGAAAATTTGGTATATTTTTTATAACATTTCGGCCCCCAAAAAGGTCATCACATTCATTTTTTCAATTTTTCTACAATTGGTAGCAACTAAATGTTTTCCGACCCAAAGTGAAAATTTTTGGTCCCCCTTCGAAAATTTCTCTTTCTGCCTCTGATTATTATTACAACGTTTTACGAGATAATGAACTGCAGGTTATAGGCTCAATTCGTGGCTATAATTTTTGCCTTCTACTCCATTGGCTTCATTGAAGCCACACGCAGCCCTTGTAGGGCACATCGTAATCGCAATCGTCCATTTATATAGCGCCACTTGCAGAGAAACTCCTCAGAGGCGCTCATGTTCCATAAGCTTTCCAAATATAGCCTATTTTGATTCCAGCATGCTGAATGAGAATTCTGGCAAGTACTCGCAATCGCACTTGTGCCGGGTTCCGTTTTCAGTCATTCATTTATGATTTATGCATTTATAGTAAGCAGATATTATCCTGGAAAGATAGATATTGCATAATAAAATTATGCAGCGAGTGTGTTAATGTTAATAGAATGATGCATAGTTCTGCTTGCTATCAAGTTACATCTGAAATAATTGACATAAAATAAAATTATTATTACTCACAAATTATTATTATTATTACTGTCATCATCATCATCATCATCATCATCATCATCATCATCATCATCATCATCATCATCATCATCATCATCATCATCATCATCATCATCATCATCATCATCATCATCATCATCATCATCATCATCATCATCATCATCATCATCATCATCATCATCATCATCATCATCATCATCATCATCATCATCATCATCATCACCACCATCACCATCACCATCACCATCACCATCACCATCACCATCACCATCACCACCACCACCACCACCACCACCACCATCACCATCACCATCACCATCACCATCACCATCATCATCATCATCATCATCATCATCATCATCATCATCATCATCATCATCATCATCATCATCATCATCATCGCCGTCATCGTCGTCGTCATCATCATCATCGTCGTCGTCGTCGTCATCGTCGTCATCGTAATCATCATCATCATCATCATCGTCGTCATCATCATCATCATTATCATTTTTTAGCAAAGTAAGAAGGTACCAACGTAGCTACACGTCACAGAGAGGTCATTTAGCAAAATTGCAAATAATAATAATGATACTAATAGTAATAGTAATAATTTGGTAAATAAGAAAATAGTAGTTTAATAATTTGTTGTTAAGGTACTGAAGTTCAAATTTCGAAAAAAAAGACAGACACAATGCGTAGCATTGCATATTTCGACACTTAATGAGGTGTTGGAGGCCAAGGCTATACATGTAATCAACGCTTTCTCTTATAAAACAGCTGTGCACAGAAATCAAGAGTTCAATTGAGATTTAAGAAAATATTCCGCTGATGAAAGGAGATCGGCCCAATTTCATTTGTGCTGGTTTCGTTGAGAAAGGCCAAATCTTAGGATTTTACCCCAATTGATTATCAAACGTGTATAGTTACGCTGGGAAAATATCACAAAGTAAGGTCAAAAACACATTGGAATTCATATGGGAATATTTACCTCTTGAACACCGGACACATGAAAAGGTTATCAGGAACGAACTTTGAAACGAGACTCAGAACAAAAAGTGATCAGTGGTGGTGGACAGAGGCGTAGCGACCGTCCTCCGTACCGTCCGACCGGAGGGGGCCCCCGGGTGGAAGGGGGCCCCAAAAAGTGGCAAAAAGCTAATGTATGGCTAGGTAAGTGACATTTATTGACGCTATTGCACATGCCGTGTCAGTTTTACTGATAAAACCGTGAAGTAAATACGGAATAGGGTGTACATGTAGGCCTACACTGCAGGTTTATACAATACAAACACTGCATATTGCATGAAATAAATACCATATTCCAGTTTCTGTATTGTCAAGGACATAATTTTCGGAGGGGTCCACGCTCTTTGTTGCTACGGCCCTGGTGGTGGACACCTTGAGCAAAAGTTGAGAAGCACTATCAAATTCATTTGATAGCAATTTACTGAGATGCGACTTAATAAAAATTGTTTTTTGCTACTTTTGTTGTGTTATGTTCTCGCATCGTCAAACAACAGTGGGTGGACTCGGTAAAAGTGATTTCTCTTCTGTTTCGAAACTTTCTGTTTCAAGTATTTCGTTGAAATTTGGCTGTTGTAGGCCTACTCCAAAAAGGGTAATTCGTATAGTGGCTGGTACTGCATATTTGTCGCAGTTTGAGTTTGGGGGGGAGCGGCGGTAGAGTAGTGGTTAACACGCTGGCCAATTAAGAGAGCGAGAGGTAGTGAGTTCGAGCCCCCGTTGGGCGGATTTGCTTTGTAGGCTGCCATTGGCGACGTGTAATTACAAAGCTGCCTGTTCAGTTAGTAGTTAAGTTTAACTAAGATTACTGCATAACTTGTAAATGTAAAGCGCAGTGCGTCTTGCAGGCGTTTAATTAAAGAAAAGATATTATTATATTATTATTAGCCTATTATACCATTATTTTGTGATTTTGACATATTAAAATTTGAGCAGATTAATCTCTATCAATCGGGAGAATTTATGTACCGCTTCACATATCCATTCTCATTCAACAAGAAACTCGACTTTCTACAGATGCATCTTTGCTCGCACTAATTCCCGTCTGTTCTTTATTAAAGTCACTGGTCATTCAATCTGGAACAGGACTTTTTTAGCGTGCAGTTGTACACAAAAATGTGCAGTTGTAAAAGGATTTGTGCACTTGCAAAAGCACTTTCGTGCAGTTGAAACTTGTAAAAAAAGTCAGTGTCGTCTGATTGGAGGTTATTTACCATGGAGGATGGGAAAGAAATGAAGCGGTTGTGCAGTTATATAAATTCCTTAAAAACAGCCCTGATCTGGAATAAGATCTCTCAAGAAAGCAGGCGATCTCCATCGTTATAGTCAGTGACCGCCCTGGGGCTAAGCCCCAAAATTGGCCATCCATTTCTGTTCCCATGTAAAAATGAAATATTTGTGAGATTAACCCCCTTTAGCCCCCACCCAAAAAAACGTAAAGGCACGCACGAGGTTTGCCAGACAGTTCGGCGGATACGAAAAAAGGGATATTTTTGCAAGAATTTGACCAAATGACTTAAAAAAGAATTTTTTTGGAGATTTTGGCCGATGACTAAAAAGGTCGTCAGAAATTTTGGCGACTGAAAATGAAAATTTTTCATCCCCCAAAACTGAAATCCTGGCGCCGCCACTGGTTATAGTCAAGGAAAACAAGCGAAAATATACCATCAACATGGGTAAAATTGGTTCAGAAGGTTTTTTGGCCGATTTTGGATATGGAACTGGCCTAGTTAGCTACACCGGTAAGCGAGAGCGACATACGTATGTTGGTTACAACGGACTGCGGTTCAAGCCCCGGGCTGGGAGTTGACACACAGAGATTTAGATATCTCGGGCTAGCACGCATGGGACGCAGGGGCGAAAGCTGCTGCGGAGCGACCTTGGGCAAGTTGCTTACCCATCATTGCCTGTGAGGAAGGCAACGGGAAACCACCTCACTCATCTCATCCCAGAGGCGTAAAAGGCAATGAACCTGCCTTCGGCCAAAGAACCATCATCATCATTCAGAAAAAGATTCTGAGCAAGAAACCGTTGAAAAACCTTTTGAAGCAATTTTGCCCAGGTCAAACTGTAAATGGCCCGGACTATTATCATTGTTTAAGAAAAAGTTACGCTCTCATTTAGTCAGCATAATAGCTACAATGTGTCATGATGTATCTTATTCGCATGGGCGGAGACCTATGGGGGGGACAGGGGGACGGTCCCCCCCAGTAAAAGTGTTGGGGACGGCCCATGCATTTGTCCCCCCCAATCGTTGAGCGTCAAGACTAAAAATTTCGTCGAGATTTGAGCGGATGATTAAAAAAAAGGTCATCAACTTTTTGGCGGCGAAAAAAATTTTTTTTTCCGATTTCGCCAGTCGTCAGAAATTTTCCGGAAAATCTCGCGCCTTTCCGTCCCCCCAATTCTCGGCCCAGGTCTCCGCCTATGCTTATTCGTCTATTAAGCCACTCACGCGTACTTTTTTGCACTTATTATTTCGTCATTCTTTATTAGTTTGCTGGGAGTTTCCTCTGTCTAATTTAGTTAAGATATCTTAAGTATTTGTAACCATTCACGGTCTTACTTATTAGCTATTGTCGGCCGTTGCATCTATATGTGCTTTACATGTACATACATTGTAGGTGTCCCTATCTTGCGGGGTCAGTGATCCCTTCAGGGCATTTCCTTGTGGCCATTCCCCTTTGAAAATGTGACTTGCAATCTTTAAGTGTAAAAATGTTTGGTTGCAAAATAAAATGATTGATTGATTGATCAAGTCAAGGTTTACTGCACGGACAGCTCAATAATAAATATGTGCCAACTTTCCCTCCTTAGTTTGACTTCTGTCCTCTAGGACTTAACCAACTTCAACTTGGAGCAGCGTTTCCCAAACTTTTCGGGTCACGTGACCATTCGCGTCCTAATAATTATTTTCTTGCGGAACTCCAATCTCAATGAACGCATACATAGCGCCTAGGAAGCATATACCTACTGAAGAGTTCTAATGTAGGAAGTTTATTTTCTTACAGGAAGAATTATATTAGACCTACACGGTTTTGAATACCCCGAATCTTGAATCACAATGCTGATAGCAGTGTAAGTTTTCTTATATGAAATATATGAGATGGCAAAAGAATGCTAAGTACAATTAAATTGATGGGGTACGCTTATTCTATAACTAACCCATTCCAGACATCGATCAGTAGTCGTAACTGCAATCTTTAAATTTCTAGAGCGCCGCTCGAAAACCAAGCTCAGGACACCAGCTTATTCACGAGCGCTGTACGTGTCTATTGAAGTTGATTGGACTTCTGCTTTAGCCTATTTGCCTTATGTCAATAATTCATTTATGAGAATTAGCTGGTTTAGAAGAGTTAGGCCTAGCTGGTTTCTCGCCTAATTTTACGGGTTTCGTATCTAATTATAATCATCATTCATGTTAAGAAAGTATTTAATTAACTTTTTGCGGAACCCTTGCACTCACCCCGCGGAACCCTGTGATTCCACGGAACCCACTTTGGAAAACGCTGGACTACAGCTTTGACTACACGTTGACTTTGTGTGACATGCATATCAGTTATAGTTTGCTTGCTATATTTTGATATAGACCTATAGACGTTATGAAATTCATTAGACTAGAATAGATTGGATTACAATGGATTCGATTACAGTTGAATTTATTGATAAGACAAGACTGAACTAGATATACTGCGTATAAATTGAAGCACTGCTTTTAAAGGAATATAGCCTAAGTTAAACGACCGCAAAGCCAATCACTTAGGCTTACGGCCGCTTACCTGTCCAGCTGTTGAGCACTTCTGCACCGTATGTCGTCAACTGAGCATCGAATTTTTCCTCGCAACCTATTTATTGATAATAAACTGTGTGGGCGAACACGGTAACTACAGCGGCAACATGTTGTGTTTTGCCTAGCTTCAGCGTGACACTTGTTAAAACTGGTTAGCACAAAGATCTTGAAGTTAAGTTTACGACGCACACTTTCCGCCGCCAACAAATTTAGCACACCTGGGATCCAATGGACCCCACCGATAAACGGGTCGCAGTTATTTCATTTAAATAGAACATGGGGATGAATGTACCAAGTTTAGCTTGTATATAGCTTGTATATCGCACATAGGCCTATACACTTTCGGAACATGTCTGGGTGAATAATAATTATATAGACCTATTATTACATTCACTAGCGGAGCAGAGCACAATAGCTTAATTATCAGTGAATCATTGTCAAGGCAGAGTTTGTATTCTTGCAGCATTTCATCATTTCATTATTTCAATTGTTTAACAATTCAATCATCGTATGCTTGACACGGTTCTTAGAGTACTTTGCGTTATCTCGCATGGCTAGAATTTGTAACTTGTTCAATCTACGCCGCCAATGGAGCAGCAGAGAAATTTGATTTGCTATACATTAGAAAGACATAAAGAGACATGGCCTGTATAATATGCTATAGTCGATGCGTCATTACCCTATCAATGTTACAACCTGGGTTCCGTTGGACTCCAGGTACGCTAAATATGCCCAAGGTGCGTTTCTCAATTCCCTCCTCCCCCCGTTGAACCAGGGATGCTGCAGTCTTCCAACTTATCCGTAGATGTAGGCCCTAGGGAGATGAATAATTTCAGATTTTTACTATTTATATCAATAGAACTATTCAAGGAGGTTGCATGACTGGGGGTCCAATGGACCCCTGGTGTGCGTCATAGGGTTAAACGTCGACACAGAATAGATACTCTTAAGCCTATGTATATTTAATTTTTTAAATAATATTTTTCTGTTTCTTTGCATAACGCCCCACAGAGCATTGCTGAATAGGCTTGATTGGACCATAATTTCAACGTCTGAAGCTCTGCCCAGCCTATTCAACGATGATCTATGGGGGCACTGGGGGGCAGTTGGGGCGTTATACAACCCATTGATTAGACCCATAATTTTAAAATGTGTGGGCGTTACACAGCCCCGTGATTGAACCAGAATTTCAACGTGTGGAGCTCTGCCCATGTAATTCAGCAATGCTCTGTGTGGGCGTTGTACAACCCCTTGATCATACCCATAATTTCGCCCCGTTGAGCTCCGCTGAACTCATTCAGCCACGCTGTGTGTGCGTTACTAATAAACAACCTCCTTGATATGGATGTGGGGGCGTTATACAATCTCTTGATTGAGTCCATAATTTAAACGTGTGTAGCTCCGCCATGTCTATTCAGAAATGCTCTGCGGGGGCGTTTTACAACCCTTGATAAGACCCATACAATTTTCAACAGGCTCATTCAGCCACGCTCAGTGGGCTGTTTTGAAACTTTCTTGTCTAGACACATAGGCTAATATTTACGCTTGGGGCTCCGCCAAGTCCATTCACCCACGCCCTGTGTGGGCGTTCACACGTTCAATTCAATTTAAGTTCTTTACTGATCCCATAAACAAACAAACAGACACACAATGATGCATTCACACTAAAATACGCAGTGATTAATTATAGTTAGCAATAATTGTGACGGTACACTGTTCATTACATATTTCCTCCACCTACGAAACAAAGTCTCCCCCGTTCAGCGTGAACTCGGCTACAGACGTATAATCAACGGCGCGATGCAGTATTGTGCGCACGGTATACGCTACTTAGCGACGGTTTTGATAGTTAACCGTCTAGGTTTATTATAAGTTTAAGTTTGTTACATGGCCTTTGTGAACATAAGATGCCGACGATTATGGTATCTTTTAATAGGCTCATGTAGTTTATGTAGGTCCCAAGTGAAAGTAAATTTATGCGAATTTTGGAAAGATAGTCTATGTATAGGCCGTATACGTTTAAGCCTCATTGCCTTCCTTCCAGTCTTTTCGTTCCTCTGCCAAGCATTTTCGTTTACAGCGAAACCCTTCTCAACAGCTGCCCAGCTGGCTCATCTCTGCAAGCAGTCTTCCTGTAAACCATACTCTGACTTCCACTGGACATCGATCTCTGGACAACCCTTCTGACATGCCGCAGTTATCGCGAATAAACTGGTTATTTGTGCCTATAGCTTTAAAGTTGCACGTTGAAAATTTATAGTTTATGATCTTGTTTGCTTTGCATACCAAGTTTTCAAGTGATATTCTGGGTTACAAACTGTTTGATAGACTATTATACTGTGTGATGCTAGTTGTAAAACAATTTATGCCTATGATAAGTAGCTATATTTGTTGGATTACCATGCCGAATAATAAATAACTGTAATAAAATGCACCTCACTATGTGCATCGAATTTTCAGTGCCGCAGTTCAATTCCAAGGTCTTTGTGCTAACAAGTTATAGGCTAAGAAATGCCACGTAAAAGTTTCGCAAAAAGTGACATTTTTAAGCTTCGCTTCGTGTGTTAGAATATGAAAAGGTAGACTCAATAAGATACTCTCATCGTTCAGTTTCTCCGAGCTTGTGTGAAGTAGATACTAAAATTATCCATGACAACTGCTTCCGATCTATCTAGGTAACAACGTCGGAACTCTGAAGCATCGGTTAGGCTACTCTCCTATAGTATGGTTTAATTTCTGTTCTATTTTAATTAACGTCTCGTGGTACTCACTTCCAACGCCGAATCTCGATGTAATAATTTTCATTAAAGTTTCGCAAAAAAGTGACATTTCAGCCTATGTTTTAAGCTTCTCCTCGTGTGTGATAAGTTGATAATAGGCCCTTCTGTGTGTCGAGTGAAGCTTGTGGGAAGTAGATACTGTAGCCTAATCCTTGCCAACTCCTATCATATCTATCTCGGTAACAAAGTCGGAACTCTGAAACATCGGTTACTCTCTTATAGTCTGTTTTAATTTATATTCTATTCGAACCCTTCGTAATACTCAACCTGGAACACAGACTCGCTGAATCTCGACACATTAATGGTGCAAAGCTTTCCTTTCAAGAGTTCACGCAAGTAGGTAGCATAGGCCGATTCTAGCATCATTTTTCGGCGGGTATGGGTACGAATAAATGAACCAAAGTTCAAGGTCAAATTTCAAGGTCAAGGTCAAGGTCAAATGTAAAGATCGCATTAATTAGGGCACATCAATTAGGTCAAGTTAATTAGGTCATATTAATTGGGTCACGCTAATTAGCTAAATTAATTAGGTCATAACAATTATATTATATTAATTAATAATAATTAGAATTTATTAATTATATCAATTATCGAACCCTAACTAACAGCGCAAGCCCCACTCCGACCGGAAATGACTCATCGGTGGCGCCGCAGGGCATTATGGGAGCTGCATTGGCTTCCACATCTCGGCACCCTCTCCACCATTCATTCAAATTTCAAGTCCTCACTTTTAAACTGATCCCTACTTAGCCGCGCAAGGCCCACAACAACCCTAAATGACTCATCCTATGATATATCTCTATACAACACTAAACCTCACCCTCCAACCCTCCATTCCACCCCTCCACACAAGCAAATTTGTAGCGTATGCATAAGAATCCGCCAAGGAGTGAGTGGCGAACCCTAGCGACAAACCAATCAGGAGGCTAGATCCCATAGGCATGGCATCTCTCGCCCTCCACAGCATTCCACCTCACCCTCCAACCCTCCATCCCACCCCTCCCAACCCACAAATATTCATTTTACACACAAGGCCTGGCCAAGCAAAGAGCGGCGAACCCTAGTGTGCGACCAATCAGGAGGATAGATCCCATAGGCACGGCATCTCTCTCCCTCCACAGCCTTCAACATCATCCTCCAACCCGCCATTCAACCCCTCCCCACTCACAAATATTCATTTTACACACAAGAGCTTGGCAATAAGGAAGCGAGAAACTTAGAGAGGGAGCAAACAGGAGGCTAGAAACTCTATGCATGACCTCTCTCACCCTCCACACCCTTCCACATCACCCTCCAACCCACCATTCCAGCCATCCCACACACAAACATTCATTTGAGCATGTGTACGCGGAGCAGAAGGAACAGGAAGGATGCTAGGAATAACAAGAATAAGACGAAACAGTTGCAGGTGAGGGAGGGGAAGAAAGAAGAGAGAGGCGGTGGATAAAGCATGCAGACGAATAACGAGAAGGAGAAGTTTTCGGAGATACGAAGAAAAATCATCTCCTTTGTTAATGGTTTAAAGATGTGAGGACTGAGGACTGACTTTTCGGAGGGTGAATATTAAGATGAATGAAGGTACAAGGTTGTGGAGTAAACAGATAAAATGCGATGTGGAGAAGCAAAGAAGTGGATGTATACATGTAGAAAGTAAGAAAGAGCAATAGACTGAACAAGGGGATGCGGCAGAGAGGAGGAGAAGGAAGAAGAAGAACGAGAGTAGGAGAAGGAGGAGGAGGAATGAGAGTAGTCTTATGGTAGGAGACGGACAATGCTGAATAAGAGGATGGGATCAGAATGAATAGGCAATGAATGGTGCGGGAATAAAGAAGCCGATTATAATGGGAAGACAAAGAAGTGGAGGATTAACCGAAGACATAGGCGTAAAACGATGGAAGGCATACGGAGGCGTCTGTTGTGGTACCAGAAGTGGGGTTCCGATTGAATTGCACGCATATCGTGATCTGCGATCGGTCGTAATGGCAACAACACCCGCCGTGCTGAAACAGCGTCATCTTCCTCCTATCGGGATTGGAAACTACTTGGCTCTGAAGTTTGGATCTTAAATCAGTTGGGCGGTGGGGGCTGAACAACAGGGAACCGAAGGCGTCGGATCTCTCGCGGCACTGGCGCCTACTACACTCGGTGCACCTGCTTCATATTAAGATCTGGTCTGTCGGTCGGTTGTTCGCTAGGTGTGAAGACCAACCAGGACTGCAGCGAAAGAAGTTCCGAGTAGCATTTAGTGATTGGTTCAAATGAGGTCAGCAAACGCTGTTCTTGTCAAGTATCGCTTTGTCAGATGTGAGTCTGGATCATTAGCAGCATCAGTATCCGTTTAGTATTTGGACATGGAATCTTGAAAAACAACATAGAATTTGGAAATCATAGACCTAGATTTGAATGCTGATGAATTTTACGTTTGGAACCTATGTACCTGTTTTTGAACTACTGGCCAAGGATTTTGGGACTAGTGAACTTAGAGTTAAGACTTAGGCCTACAGAACCTAACGTAGAGTTTGGATTATTGACCAGTTTAGAAATACCGGACAGAAATTTTGGATTTGCTCTGCTATAGAATTTTGAATTACTAGATAGTTTACTGATCTATAAAATCTTTGTGAATTAGAGTCTGCAAGAACTCAATAGAAGACAATACATGTAATTATACCATTGAAAGAGTGACTGAAGATGATACGCAAACAAGTTATCGAGTAAACATTTCAACGGTTACAAAGTAACTAGTAACAGTTTATGCGCTGCAAATTGGTGACTCGTGAGAAGAGGCACCAGAAACATATTATCAAGTCTTTCCCATAGGTAAAAGAACCACGTGCTTGGGCAGAATTGGTGTAGAAACAATGGAATGCATTAAATGCAGTAGAAATCCTAATGACAACAACAAATTTACCAATAGGCGACTACCAAAAGCTGAGTTTTAACACTTACTAAAATGTTGATTCTTTCAAATTCTTCCATAAAGGCAACAGTATACATGTAGTTTCAAAATCGTCCAAAAGTAGGCCGACGCGGACCTGTATTCGCTTTGGAACCAAACTTACACAACACCTGCCAATTGAATTAGCTCGGCAGTATGATACAGAAGCGGCTGAACTAATGGAAAGCAACGAAGGAAAGCCTTACTTTGATGTCCTAGTTCAGGAGATTTTTTAGCCTCAACATGCACATGTATTCTTTTCAATTATTCCTGTTTTATAGACAGTTATAGTACCGGACTTGCCTCTCAGTCGTATACGAGCGTGTTTGCAACACATAAAAACGAGCATTAATATCTCTCGCACCCGGCGACAAGGCTAATTGTACACGCGAGTGGTGTGTATGGTTCTGCACTTAATGCGCTTTATTCTCTCTTCATGCTGATTAGATGATCCACGTGCGGACACATTGAAGCGTGACGTTTTACTGAAAGTCAGCAATCGTAAACAATACTTGTAAATTCGTTAAGCCAGCCAGCAGCCAGTCTGCATTTGAACAGACATACAAGCAGGCACGCAGACAGGGATAGAGGGAGGGAGGAAGGCAGGCAGGCAGGTAGGCAGGCAGGCAGGCAAGCAGGCAGACAGGCAGGCAGGCAGGCTGGCCAACTAGCTGCTATCGCTTGTAATCTCTTAGTATCTAAAAAGAAATATTTATTGATTCACTGACTGACTGACTGGATGGCAAGATGGTTCACTGAATGACTCACTGATTAATTTACTTCGCTCTTTCGTTTCTCCCAAACGCACTAACAGGCAGACAGACAGACAGACAGACAGACAGACAGACAGATCCACACACTATTTACTGCTAGAGGCAGATTTTGCAAACTGACAGACTTTCATACATTTGAACGCGGTGAACTGCTGGGATTTCGCAATATATTCGCTTCTTTTATGAAGATTAATCAAAATCTAGAGTTGTCTACAGCAGCTCCCAAGAGAAATGAGTCCAATCCGAGGCGCTCAGTCAAAACAAACTCCATTTGACAGATGAGATTTGACTAAAGATCAAGCAGATCCAAAGGGTCAGTCAGGACGCGGCCAGCCAATGTTGACGGTGAAAGATTCTGTACCGTTGAAATGCTTAATAAAAAAACTATAAATTATTTTACCGTCAAGGTACACACATGAATACATACATTAAATGCACTTCGCCAGTTTTTTGCATGTTTTCTTTTCGGCATTTTGTGTTTAATCATTTTTATCTTATACATTATCGTATCTATGAATTTATATAGCGCCTTTTGCATAATGACTATTTAATAATTAATTGGGGCACGTGCGGAACTTCGGGGAGATGGAATTAAACAATGAGATACTGATGGGGAAAACGAGTCCTTTGTTAAGTAGCCCTCAGTGAGAGAGGAAGATACATTCAATTCCTAATGGACCAACCAACCACAGCATCGACTTGACTTCGATTTAATCAGAGCCTTCAGATCTATTAATAGAAGTCTCTGGATTTAATGACGCCACGCGTAAGCCTACGGATCAGGCTATTATAACCGGAGATTAGATTTCACCATCGAGAGGCAAACCACACATATAGGACGAAGCCTCAACCGGTGTACCGTGCCTTGTTACATGTTTGACGACACTGCCCTATCAAAGATGATTAGTGTCGCCCTCCTCCTTTGTTCAGGCTTCGGACTGGCACTGGCAAAGAACAACCAGTGGCGGAGTTCTCCGGTGTACCGTGCAACTAACTGGTCCTTAACTGGTCGGGTATATGACTAACGATATTCTGATTTTTAGACCGCGATGACTAATCAAACACATTTTGCTCTACATGTAGTTTGATGCGTTACAACACAAGTGATTGGCGATAATCTCCTTCTTTATCCAACCGTGGGTCTGGCACTACCAGATTACGGGTAGTGACAGATTTAGTGGATTGTTCATTGTCATCAAAAGGATAAAGTGGGCCATGGATGAACGGCTTTGTAATCATTTCTGTTTTCTATCGACTTCTTGTGATGTGAATCGCGTCTATAATTATTATTGGCTGGATAGTGGATAGCACAGTTAGCACGCTGACCCAGTTGCTGTAGTGTAGAGCTGAACATTTCGGTTGCACGAATGACCTGTTTACAGGGTAGACTATAATTATCACCTTCTGAGTCGTGATACGTTAGCGCAACATAATCACGACATAGGCCTACAAGAACGATGCTCAACGTTAATATTTTGCTAACTGGTGTCATTATTCGTTGTAATGACATTCAACATGATGATCATAATAGGATACAGTGCAAAGAACGCCTCTGAGTAGGTAGATATATATTTGAGAGGCGTTATAAAAACTCTTCAAATAAATGAATGAATGAAAATGAATTATTAGCACAACACAGCATATTATGGCAACACAAAAAACACAACGCAGCGCAACGTAGGCACAACACCATCCGTAGCATAGCATGGCATAGCATAGCATAACGAACCATAAGCAACATAACTTTCCATAACACAACAACGTAGTAATAATACGCAACACAGCACCACATGATAATCATTATAATAGGGCCCTGTTACATAGGCTACATTATGCCGCGATAAGCCTCTGCTATGATACTCAATTGATGTTATGCCTTATATGTTTTGCTGTCCTAATCTTATGTTATGTTATGTAATATTATGCCACGCAATATTATGTTATGTTTGGATAGGTTACGTTATGTTATATTATGTTATGTTTTGTTATGCCATGTTCTGCTATGCCACGTTATGTCTTGTTGTGTTATGTAATATCATATATAGTATAAATAACAAATTGAACCCATATAGTTAGGGAACGCTACGTTACTGGGCCATCGTTTGACACCTCGTTCAATCGACAGAGGGCTTCAGAAGTCCTAAATTGCAAAATTTTACAACACGCCGCCATGACCTATTTCCAGGTAGCACTGTTTTGTCTTTCCTCCCATTAACCACATAATCGTTAATTAAATGGATCCGAGACACGCAACATTAGACGCACGGATCACAGAATCAAAACTGGGTGAAAGAACTCTAATCATCACAAAACAAGACGGTAATCATCACTCTGACCTTTGACCTATACGAGTATTCGTGACGTCATTGCACGCTGTCGGGTGTGTATAATTTTACATACATGCAGCGGTGACAGGAAAATCGCATCAGGTGGTGAATGGAGACTATCGCACGTGGACAATTTCTCATTGTAAAGCATCGACATAAAACAAAATCTAATATACAAATTATGACAACAACAATAATTATATTGATTTTACAAGTTCCAAAGTGAATTCTTATCTCGTCCAGTGCAATTGTCCCTGCCTCGTATTGACGGAAGACTCAGACGGCACAGATGTTCATCGACCGTGGCCAGCCGTCAGCTGCGGGCACGGGTAAAATGCTGATTTGCTGATTGCTGATTTGCTGATCGGCCGGGGGTAAAATGCTGATTAGCCAATGCTGACTGGTCAGCATTTTACCTACCAGCCAAATCAGCATATCGGTGGGTAAAATGCTGATTGAAGAATGCGGACAAATGTAAGTAAGTAAGTATGTATGTAGTATTTAATATTTTATTCGTTTCGAAAAGCCAGCCTCTCGGTATTAATTAAAACTAGCAAGAATTTGCCAAGAAATGGTCATTTTCCTCCGATTGAATGTAATTTACCATGGAGGATGGGAGGGAAAAGAAGTTGTGCAGTTCTAAAAATTTCTTAAAAACAGCCCTGGATGGATGGATGGATGAATGGATGGATGGATGAACGGATGGACGGACAGACAGGTGGATGATTGGATCGATCGATCGATAGTTAGATAGACTAGATAGAGAGACAGGCAGACAGACGGACGGACAGACAGACAGACAAATGTGTGGATAAATAATGTCTCAACCTTGACGCGATCTATTTTTGGAAGGCTCTGGTAGTGACGTTTTTATACAGTGCGAGAAGCGTATTTTAAAAAGTTTTATTATTAAGAGCGTTAGCAATGGCAGATGTATAAAAGGTATTAGATGAGAGGTTTAAGCGGACTATTTTTAGAATCAGTAGACAGACCCTGCTGACTTAATGGCTTTGTCAGACGGCGTTTGTTACTGATGCAGTATTTTGCTCTTGCAGTGTGGGGAGGTCGATCGCCTGGGACCGTCCATGACCGATCAACAGTCGGCTCTTTGCCGTCTCTTCATAATGCGCCCCGTGAGAATCCTTTGGTTGCATCAGGGGTGTTAATAGTTTCTTACCCGTTGGCCGCTGACTCGTTGACCTTTAACCTGTTTGCTTGTTCCTAGCGTTCCTAGTGCTCCTCCGCTGTTGGCAGAAATGCTGTGGAAATGGTGTGACTGTGACAGAGAGAGATAGATAGATGGACAGATTGGTAGATTGGACATATGGATGTATGGATAGACGAAAGGATGGATGGATAGATAGACAGACGGACGGACGGACAGACGGACGGACAGACAGACTGACAGACAAACAGACGGACGGACAGACAGACAGAGTGATAGATGAATAGATGGGTAAATGAATAGATGGGTATAGATAGATAGATGGATGGATGTATGGATGGATGGATGGATGGATGGGTGATTAGATAGTTTAGATGGATAGATGGATGGACAAACTGACAGGCAGTCAGACAAAATGGATGGCTCGGTGGATGGATGGATCGACGGACGGACAGATGAATGAATGGATGGATTAGATGGGTTGGTAGGTGGGTGCATGGATGGATGGATGGGTGTGTGGACTACAACCTGCCATATGACCAAGTAGTCATTCCTCCTGATCATGACACTTTTTATCAGTACTCAAATAATGGAGTTATTTTGCTTAAATGGCATCTTCATAGGGTACCATTACAGTGTGGAAACTCCCGCAAATTTTTTTAAAGTATTGCGTATATTTATTCAAGTCTTAGGCCACTCTTATAAGCACTGAAAAATATGACACCTTATAATGCTGCCATTGCAATGTGGAAATTCAAAAAGTTTCTGATGGGTCAATGAAAAAGTACAGTTATTTTGTTAAGATGACACCTTAAAATGCTGCCAATGCAAGGTGGAAATTCAAAAAGTTTCTGATGGGGAGGGAACACATCCCCCTCCCCATTGTCCTCCCCTCCAGGTCTCGGCGCTATGCGCCTCACGAGCGTCCTTCGGACGCTCAATTGTCTTCCCCAGAAACCTCAATTCCCCCAGAGGAGGGGACTAGATTAAACACTGCCTCTTGCACAATGCAATATCTGGTGACAACAGAATTGTGAGCACATCTTAAATAACTGCATGGAGCATGAAAACAAGATGATATGACTGCAGAAATAAATTTCTTACAAAGTTTTGAAAAAAATTGACATTGGGGAAAAGCTGCAAGATATGCACCTTTGCCAATAAACAGGGTTTGCACTTCTGCTTGTAAGATAGCATTAGATATGCTCTTTTGCCTGAAAGAGCAAGGAGTTGTGCACCTTTGCCAGTGAAAGGAGTTTGCGGTTCTACTTGTAAGGCATAATTAGATAGGCTATGTACCTTTGCATTGTATTTTGTCTGAGGTGTATACAACTATACATGCACCTATGGCACATAATAAGCCGCACATTTAAAACGGTGTTCTCTCATGGAAGAGAAACTGTGTATTATAAGTGTATTGTAGTTTGTAACATTATATTTCCAGTTCATTGAAACATTTATTATCCTCGTCTTTAAGTCTTGGTTTGTATTAAACTCTTCTTAATCTCTCTTTACAGTTTCTCTATCATTCATTACTCAAGATGCCCCAGGCCAGTGCCAATTGGCTATCAAGACACTACAACGAGCAATAATAATAATTTAAAGTTCAAAGTCAAGATTTCTATGAACTGACCCCATATTAATAAAACTATAATACCAAATTTTAATAATTGTTATATATTTTAATATTCTTGTTAAGATGTTCTAAACTATAGAATTAGGAAGCATAATACAACTTGATAATATTCAATAATGTTTATAAATTTAAACTAACAGCATTACAAAAGAATGCCTGAAAGTCATAGGAATAATAACGAATTTCTTAATAAAACCAAGGCTAAACAGTTGTGACCAGCAATGATCAATTAGTCATTAGGCCTATGACTGTTTGCTATTGAAACTGCAGGCCTTGTGAGAAATTGTGTTTGGCTGGTAATTTTCACATAGTAAATAGCTAAGCTATAATAATTATGTTGAACCAGTTCTCACTCCACAGTCCACAGTGTCATCATCTACCACGTGTCCTTGTTAAGATTTGTAATTATTTTAGCAGCCAAAAACCGTAGGCTATTTATTTTGCTTCATATATCAGCAAGAGTCCAATAAAACGAATTTGATTAATTTATCATTATAATAGCCTACCAATCAATTTCCACAGCATATATAGTTTAAATGTTTCCAAATTGAAATTAAAGTCATCGTTTGAGCAAAAAAACACGAGTAGGCCCTAAGGAATTTAGCCTACATTCAACAGTGCCCATATGGGCCCTATACGAGAGGTTGCATAGTTTTGCTTTTAATATAGGCCTAGGCCTATTAGTTACTACTTAGGAATAATGATGTCTTGGTGTACAGCAACTACATTGTTCCGCGCATAGAGTCAGAACGTATACGCTATAAATTATAGGCCTATTATAGCTTACAAGTTGTGTAGGCCTAGGCTTACTTCTGCGCGGAACATAGACTACGCGGAAAGTATGTATTTTGCCTTTAGAAAATTAAATAGGATAGCCCAGAAGTTACGCATTAAAATTCAGAGTTTTTATCAAATAGGCCTACTCATCTCATCTTCGATAAAAAAAAGATTTATGCACCTTTAATTCTCTAGTTTTATTATATCTAGAATGCTTTACACTTATTGACATTTTGTTTACATTAGTCTACCTTTCAGTTATTTATATCATCGTTAATATGTATTTTTACTTCGATTTCCCATGCATTGTTCGTGTGCGATTGGAATAATAAAGGTTATAATATACTTAGGTCTACCTACTTACTTGTTACAATCAGCATTTTCTAATCAGCGTTTTACCCACCAATCAGCATGAGTAATCAGCATTTTGCCAATCAGCATTTTACCCCCGGCCGATCAGCAAATCAGCAATCAGCAAATCAACATTTTACCCGTGCCCGTCAGCTGCGAACGAAATTTATTCTCGCCGTTATTTCATGGATGCAACAACGACCGAGGACGTAATATCACATGGGAGGCCGCAGCAGAAGCGCTCCAAGCGGCCGCTGGCTAATTGGCAAGCGGCTGGGTCTTGTTCGGACTTAGTCGAATCGCTTTCATTGTCTCTCGCTTGGTCGCCGGTTTACGAGCGCAGACGTTACGCTTGATACGATGCGTGTTCACGCATGCGCGCGTTCCTGCCTTTTGGCGCGCTGAGCCCTTTTGTTCGGCGCAGACGATGCAGGAAGCAGGTCGAAGCGCAGGACTTTATGTTGCGCTAGTTGATTTATTTAAGGAACGTCGTTTTAGAAGCCTTTAGATGCTTTTGATGTATATCGCTTGCTAACCATTGTCTGTGGTCCGCTTCTTTCATTCATGTTCCTTTTTGTCTTCTCCTCTTCTCTTTCTTTCTCCTTCCCCTTCTTCCTGTTTTTTTCTTGGGATTCGTTCGCTTCCGTATCTTCCATTCGTCCGCGTTTAATTTGAAATCAGCTTCCTTTTCCTTGTCAATACATCCCTGTCTCTTTCCTCCTTCCTCAACAGCTTCCTATATATTCTGCCTCATCTCCGTTCATTTTCTCCACATCCATAATTTCCATTTTCTCCGGTCTTTGTGTTATCCCTTTTCTCCAGATTCCTTCATTCTTGGCTCTTTCCTCATCTACCATCCCATTACGTCCATCCGTCGTTACTATCTCTTCTTGCGTCCACAATTTTCCTTATTCCCCCCCACATGCCCTACGTCTTCCACTTCCTCTTCCCAATCTCCGTTCATCTTCCTTTTTCCAGTTCCCTTCCCGCGTATGTTCTCAGTTCTCCGATCGCTTTGCTCTCGTGCGACGGCAGAGGTTCCAATCTCGCCGTGTAACCATGGGGAAACTGAATGGATGTTTAAGTGCTATCGCATTTCCGGTTCAGTCAAAATATCTGTCAAACCAAAGAGCGCATCCAGATGCCTAAGAGAACTGATTCACTTTCATTTACCTTTCAACTTGCCTCACTTTAACTCGCATAATCTCACTTTATCCATCGATCCGTCCCTCCTTCTGTCAGTCCGTCAGTCTACATGTACAATAATTATGAAAGAATCTGTCTGACTTGCATGGATTCTCAATTCGCTATTCCATCTGATTTCTTCAAGCGGATCACCCTATGATTGAGCTAGATAAATCACAGCACTTGATGAGATCAGGGGAAGTCTGACACTCGAAAGTTTGGACTTTAGACTATAACAGTTACTGTCCAG
This sequence comes from Lumbricus terrestris, assembly GCA_949752735.1. NCBI lineage: Eukaryota > Metazoa > Annelida > Clitellata > Crassiclitellata > Lumbricidae > Lumbricus > Lumbricus terrestris. The sequence goes on along the minus strand of OX457045.1, from coordinate 40,383,908 downwards.
AAATAATAATTATTCCGACAGTGTTTTCCGTTTATTCCATAGGTGGACGAGTACGCGCTGTGTATAATAAGCCAACGAATACAATAAAAAAAAGAGTTCGTTATAGCTTGATGTTCGCGTGTTATTAGCCTATAAGGGCAGAGCATCACTTGAAATAACACTAAATGGACAAAAAGCCGAGGACAACGCCGATCAATTATTCGCACGCGGATGGCTTGCTTGAGGAACTGAAGATGATGATGACGACGAGGATGATGATGATGAATGGTATATTTCTCCTAGCGTTTGCGTATTATATAGGATAATGAGCTAATGGTTACATACACACGCACACACCTACACGCGCATCCTACACACAAGCACAGTATGGCACACAGTCACGCACACACACAAACTCTTCATACCACAACAAGACTAAGTGCGCTCATTTTCAAGTTTAACTAGCCTATAGGCTAATCCTTCAATAACAGATCCCAAATTCCTTTGTAACTCCAGTCAATCAGTGAGTCGGTCGGTCGGTCGGTCGGTCGGTCAGTCAGTGTTGCTTCGAGAGAGCAATAGGCACTCCAAAATGGACATGTCCCGCTTAGTATGGGCCACTGGGCTTGTATAGCCTGCAACTCTACATATTATAGAGTTTAACAAGATGATGGAGGGTCAAACCTTTCTAATCGACCTGAATTGAGCTGGGAGCGCTGTTTAGTGGACAACCTTGAATGTGCGCTATATAAAATTCTGTAGTAATAATTATAAGAGTGAACAGTCAAGACAGCTGCCATCATGCCATGATCAATTCAATTCAATTAGTTTATTGAACCCAGTAATTAAAGTAAGAAGCAGCAATTAAACAAATAATAAAGCAAAAAAATGATTAAATACCAGAACTTATAATTCAGCTTTTTTGCACTAAGCATTTGACAAAATCCCACCGATCAAAATATCAATCATTAAAACTAAGTAACAGTTGTACAATTCAAGTACCATGCAAAATTCCACCGATCAAAATATCAATCATTAAAACTAAGTAACAGTTGTACAATTCAAATACCATGCAAAATCCCACCGATCAAAATATCAATCATTAAAACTAAGTAACAGTTGTACAATTCAAATACCATGCAAAATCCCACCGATCAAAATATCAATCATTAAAACTAAGTAACAGTTGTACAATTCAAGTACCAGTCCTTCGAAAAAAGCAATCGAAATGTGGGAAAAGCATATAGTAATTATTGCAACATCAGGCTATAAAATTATCAAAAACAATATCATTAGGTTACGCTAACTAGACCAAAGATGCGCGATTAAAATAATATCACAAAAAATACTGCGGAAAATATGAAACACCAACGAAATCGACAAATATAATAACATTATTTGTTCCGATAATGTCATTAGTGCTTTTCCATGTGTCTAGGGACGGACTTATTTCAGCAGAAGAATTATTTAGTTATATGGATACTGGCCTCTTTCCTCTTGCATAACGATTGGAAAATCGGACGATCTTGGTGAAAAACGTATCGTAGGATCTGAGAGACTGAGATAGGGGAAGCATGCAATCACTGCACAACCCGTCCATACAATTCCAATCCTATCCATCCTTGCTAGAGTGTTCTGGTTTGAGCACCCAACATCTATGCTGACCTCATAGGCCTCGTTGTATCTGTCAACCTTTCAAAACTTCAGTCAATACTAAATGCTGCTGCTCGCCTAATTGCTGGTCTTCCCAAGTTTTCTCACATTTGTGTCTTCATTCGGGACACTCTTCATTGGCTTCCTGTATCGCAACGCATAGAGTTCAAGATTCTGACTCTTATGCGCAATTCTCTTCTTGGGGTAACTCCCTCCTGCCTCCGTGCTTTCTGTATTCATGTCTCCTCTCTCCCTGGTCGCTCTGCCCTTCGTTCAGCAGATAACGGCCTCCATGTTGTTCCTCGCATGCATGGTGCTACTGCCCAATCCAGAAGCTTTGCCTATGTTGGCCCCTCCTGCTGGAACCGTCTTCTACACAAACTATATATACGCCTTGAGCTTCTCAGTCTCTCTCCCTCTGTTTAGGAAACGCCTGAAGACCATACTATTCGTTAGTGGCAGTGCTAACTAGGGTCGGGAGCGCTACTGAATCCCAGAGCGGCGCTATATAAATGTTCAATTACAACTACAATTACCATCCAAATCGTTGTAGACCATAGAAAAAATTCCCAACCAGTCGTATTTGTGACCGATGAAATCGCTTTCCGCGGTGATAACAGCCTCTTTTGATCCCCGCTTACCAAGAAGCGTGTTGAGGTTGGTGAGTATGTTGTCTTTAGATTATTCAACGGATTTGTCGCACTTTCTTCATGATAATATTATGTCCATAGCATTTGCTAGCATACCAAGATTAAAATTCGCTTACAATTGTACAAAATGTAGGCTACACATTGCAATATGCTGCACTCTTGAATATTGCAACACATCAAAGAAAAGAAAATCGAACATCATGATTAAGAATACATCAGCATGAAATAGCCAAGCGTTAGAAACCATCATGCATTGAAAGCGTAGCCTATATCGAAATGTTGTCCTCTAACAATGTCAGTATATCGAACATCATGGGTCTATAATGCAGTGGACCCAGAAATCTTGAAAACATGACAGCGAATAAAAAATTTGGCAAACATAAAAACTAGGCTATCTAGCAATTGGGTCGTTGATGCCCGATTAAATATCACCAAGCAAAAAAGAATCCCACGAGTCGTATCTCAAAGAATAAAAACGCAATAACGGATCTTGAATATAATGACAAAATTCATAATCTGCAATCATAATTTTGTCTGATTAGGCTATATAATGCTTTAACCCTCCATGTGTTGGGAGACAGATTTATTTTAGCAGAATAATTACTTCTGCAATGGCAAAGTGATGGCTGCCGAATGGTGATGCAACAAACTGTTTATAGGTATCACGGACAATCTTGGTGGAAAAGGTGCCGTGAACCCTGAGATCAGGGAAACGTGTAATGACTGCGCAGCCCGAACATTCAATTTTTCTCTCGCGAAGCTTAGCTACAATGCCGTGTTTGCCCACCTGTGCATCATCACACGGAACGATGCTGATGATCGCGGAGGCTTCGTCGTATCTATTTGAAAAACTCGCTGGCTCACCCTTCGTTCTGTAGAAGACAACTCCACACTTTCCGTTGCGATGTAGGCTGCAGACTAAGTCTCCGCCAATGCAATGCTGGTCAAACCCATGCAAATCGTTGTAGACTAGACAGTAGTTCTCCAGCCAGTCGTATTTATCGCGCATGAAATTGCTCACTTCGACTGCGAGACTCTCGTTTGATCCACCCTCATCAAGACACTTATTGAGGTCGAAGAGCATGTTGTCTTTGAACTTGTCCACACACTTTTCGATAACGGATTTTACTTTGTCGCATACTTCCTTCAAATCTGGGTCATATCGCTCTGTTTCCTCCTTGGCGCCTTCCTGTCCACGCACCACCGTCTCATGAGTTGCAATGACCACCAACCCGCCGCATACCAACTGCAGCAGCCGAATTGCAAGAGCTGATATTTTCTCTCGGTCACCATTTGTCGTACTGTAAAATTCGTCGAAAATGCTTTTTCGGAAAACACCCTCTCCAGTCATTCCGTCCAAGAGGGCTTTCAGAGCGAGGGTGAAATTTTGGCAGGTAGACGCGTCCTTCAGTCTATCCAGAGATCTTTCCTTCTCCTCCTTTCCTTTACTTTTTCCAAGTTCAATACAGCGCTGCATTCCTAGATTAATACGACCAACAGCATCGGCATACTGCATCTGTGTGTTTTCCCATTTGATCGTCTGTTCCAACTTCTTTATGTCATCTCTCACCCGGTCAACCTTATCGTTTAACTTCTCAAAGCAATGAAGAATTTCTTCATGTTTGGCATCTGGAGCAAGGTCCTCGATGAGTCCAAATACGGCTCCAACACATGAAAATGATGCGGTTAACTTCGCTGCTATGACAATAATATTGGAAACAGCAGTGAACTTGGAAGCCATTTCAGAAGCTTTACTCAGAACTTCCAGAGCATCCTTCGAGGTTTTGAAATCTTCATCGGTCATTTTGAAGAGATCTACTGC
>OX457045.1:40084804-40374804 GCA_949752735.1 Lumbricus terrestris | reverse complement strand
TTTTTGGAAGGGAGGGCGGGAGGGGGTAAAGGCACGTGTGTCCCTTCAATGCTATTTTGAAAATAACAATGATTCCAGAAGGTTTTGTGCCATGCATTGCCTCGGAGCCATAACGATTTGTGGGAGAGAATTGCTTCACGTTTCCTCCTCAAATTTAAAGTGGTACCCTAACCTCCTTATGATTTAATCCATGACTGTGGACAATGAACACGCTGTGGAGTGTGGACAGTTGAGGCCTCTAGGCTATCAGCATTGGCGCCATTGCGATGTTAATCATGAATGGCCTTTATTATGTTAGACATGCAGCCAAATGCTTTCATGTTTCTAAAAAAATATTTCCTTGTCGGACCAAAAAGTGGTGGTGACTGTCACCACCACTTTTAAAAGTGGTGGTGACTGGACACCACCGTCACAATAGAACGTTACGCCTATGTATACAGTATGCTGGTGAAATACCCAGGAAATTTAATTTTCTTGCTCTACTGCGCATAATATTATGAGTGAGAGACATTGTTCTGAAGTGGAAACACAAATTACATTTGGGAAACTTTTCCGCAAATCCAATCATAATATGATTCAAACTCTGCGGACAAATTTGTGACTCTTCCATAACGGTTACGATTGGTGTAGCCTACAATCTTTAATGTCAAAACAAATGTCTTTCTTGTATTATGATTAGGCCTATACGGAATACGGCGCCCTTTGCGCTATAGGTCCATGTTACAGTATTTGGCAGTACCGGTAATGCTGAGGAGCCCAGCGGCTCAGCCATGAATACGGTGACGGTAATCAGAATTGTAATTGTAATCGTACATTTATATAGCGCCCCTTCAAGAGAACTCCTCAGAGGCGCTCCCGACCTGACACCAAACCACACTCAAAGAGAATGGTCTTCAAACGCTTGCGGAAAAGGGGCAAAGAAAGACAAAGAAGTTCATTGCGGAGACTAATAGGTAACTTATTCCAGAAAGACGGACCGACTATAGCAAAGCTTCTGTGCATCACTGTGGAAGATCGAGCCATAGGGACAACCAGGTCACCATGCGTGGCAGAGCGAAGGAATCTACGACCTGGAATGGATAGTACAGGTACACAGAGTTCCATAAGATAGGTCGGAGCTTGGCCTGCTATAAGCAATTACGCATGAACATTAGAATCTTAAATTCAATACGTTTTTGCATAGGCAACCAGTGCAGTTCTTCCCGTATAAAACTTGATATATGCCCAAACTTTGGTATGCCGCCAATCAGGTGAGCAGCAGCATTAAGGACAGATTGCAACTTATTAATGCGTGAAAGGGTTAAGCCCGCATTAATGGCACTACCATAGTCAACTCTCGTGCATATAAATGCATGCATCAGAGTAGTAGCGGCTTTGGTTGTAAGCGAGCGACGCACAGAGCGAATCTGACGAAGATGGTAGAAGCAGGTGCGACATACATTCCTAACGTGATCAGAAAGGGTCAATTCCTGGTCCAAGGTCAAACCCAAATCACGGACAGTGGTAGAAAAAGTCATGCCAGGAAAGCAATGTTGTAGATTTTGCATGTCAACTTTAGAAATTTGCACGCGACTTCCAACCCAAATATATTGTGTTTTACCAGGATTTAACCTGAGGCGGTTGGATGACATCCAGGCACCAATCGTTTCCGACGTCAAGAGTATTTTTTCCACTAGTGAGATAGCCTCTAAAGCTGGACCCTGGACATATGCCTGTGTGTCATCAGCATATTGATGTGCAGCAACCCCCACAGAAGACAGGATCTTATTTAGGTCAGAGGTATACAAAATGTAAAGCAAAGGCCCTAAAATGGAACCCTGTGGAAGACCAAAATGGACCCTGGACCAGTCAGACCGGGAAGAACCAAAAACCACAGACTGGCTGCGCCCAGAAAGAAAAGCCCGCAACCACAACAGTGGGCGGCCAATGACACCAAACGACGTTTCAAGGCGCTCTAGAAGAATGCCATGGTCGACGGTGTCAAAGGCCGCACTCACATCAAATAAAGCAAGGCGTGTTACATGCCCCTGGTCAACAGCAGCATACATGTCAACTAAAATGCGTGTTAAAACAGATTCAGTGGAATGAAATTTTCTGAAGCCTGACTGTTGCTTGGGCAGAAGGGAGTTTGCTTCAAGGTAACTAATAAGCTGCAACGATACATATTTCTCGACTATCTTTGACAAGAAAGATAGATCAGACATCGGTCGATAATTGGCCATGTCATTTACATCAAGACCACTACGCTGACAGAAGTGTGTAGCCTATTGTTTGAGTTCATAAGTTTTTTGTTACCAAAGTAAGTCTCTTTCTAATTTTGTCTTGAATTGAGACTGTAAGTTTTAGATGCTAAAAAAATCAAAATTGATGCACCTCCAATACAGATCTCTTACCACACTTTCAGTTTTGACAAAACCAGAAAAGCAGCTGAATTCTTCGTAAGGTTCTCCGACCCCTCCCTGCCTCCTCCCTGTTGGAAAAGTCTAGAGACGCGACTGAATGACAGCCCACGCAATTTTGACGATAATCACCTCCTTTCTAAATTGTATTGCATAATTATTGTTTGCAGACGATGCAAATGTCTTCTTTTCTCATAGTTTTCTGGAAACCCTTCTTAGATAGTTAATACGGAGCTGTCACTAGCAGCATATTGATTTTGTGCCAACAAACTTACACTCCATCTTAATAGAACAAACTATATTCTATTTAGGTCTCATAGGAAACCTTGTCCCGTCCAGCTTCGTATACTAAGTATTAACGGATCTCATATCTCTAGGGTAGAGTCCACAACATTTCTGAGAGTATATGTGGATCAGCACTTCACATGGACAGATCATATGAAATGTATTTCCTAAAAAATTGCTAAAAATACTTTGATAATAGCACGCACTGCATACCTCTTACTTCTCCCTATTCGTGAAAAACTATATTGTTCGCTTGTGTATCCATACTTAGCATACTGTGCATCTACATACGCTGCTAGACTGCATAGACTGACAATAGGCCTACTCCAAAAAAGGGTAGTTCGTATAGTGGCTGGTACTGCATATTTGTCGCATACTATACCATTATTTTGCGATTTTAACATATTAAAATTTGAGCAGATTAATCTCTATCAATCGGGAGAATTTATGTACCGCTTTGACCACGGTTTGCTCCCTCCTGTTTTCAACGGATTCTTTAATGTTGCTTCACATATCCATTCTCATTCAATAAGAAACTCGACTTACTCCAGATGCATCTTTGCTCGCACTAATTCCCGTCTGTTCTTTATTAAAGTCACTGGTCATTCAATCTGGAACAGTTTTTTTAGCGTTCAGTTGTACGCAAAATGTGCAGTTGTAAAAGGATTTGTGCTTTTGCATTTTTGTGCAGTTGAAACTTGTAAAAAAGTCAGTGTCGTCCGATTGGAGATAATTTACCATGGAGGATGGGAAAGAAATGAAGTGGTTGTGCAGTTCTAAACATTTCTTAAAAACAGCCCAGATCTGGAATAAGATCTCTCAAGAAATTAGGCGATCTCCATCGTTATAGTCAGTGACCGCCCTGGGGCAAAGCGCCCCTCCCAAATTGGCCATCCATTTCTGTTCCCATGTAAAAATGAAATATTTGTGAAATTAACCCCTTTAACCGCCCCCCCCCCCAAACGTAAAGGCACGCACGAGGTTTGCCAGACAGTTCGGCGGATACGAAAAAGGGATATTTTCCCAAGAATTTGACTAAATGACTTAAAAAAGGATTTTTTGAGATTTTGGCCGATGACTAAAAATGGTCGTCAGAAATTTTGGCGACTGAAAACGAAAAATTTTCAGCCCCCCAAAACTGAAATCCTGGCGCCGCTACTGGTTATAGTCCAGGAAAACTAGCGAAAATATACCGTCAACCTGGGCATAATTGTTTCAGAACGTTTTTGGCCGATTTTGGATATGGAACTGGCCTAGTTAGCTCCACCGGTAAGGGACAGCGGCATACGTATGTTGGTTACAACGGACTGCGGTGCAAGCCCCGGGCTGGGAGTTGACACTCAGAGATTTAGATATCTCGGGTTAGCACGCATGGGACGCAGGGGCGCAAGCTGCTGCGGAGCGACCTTGGGCAAATTGCTTACCCATTATTGCCTGTGAGGAAGGCAACGGGAAACCACCTCACTCATCTCATCCCCAGAGGCGTAAAAACCAATTAACCTGCCTTCGGGCAGAGAACCATCATCATCATTCAGAAAAAGATTCTCATCATGCAGGAAGTCGTTTCAAAACCTTTTGAAGCAATTTTGCCCAGGTCAAACTGTAAATGGCCTGGACTATTATCATTGTTTAAGAAAAAGTTACGCTCTCATTTAGTCAGCATAATAGCTACATTGTGTTATGATGTATCTTATTTGTCTATTAAGCCACTCACGCGTACTCTTTTTGCCCTTATTATTTCGTCATTCTTTATTATTTTGCTGGGAGTTTCCTCTGTCTAATTTAGTTAAAAGATATCTTAAGTATTTGTAATCATTCACGGTTTTACTTATTAGCTATTGTCGGCCGTTGCATCTATATGTGCTTTACATGTACATACATTGTAGGTGTCCCTATCTTGCGGGGTCAGTGATCCCTTCAGGGCATTTCCTTGTGGCCATTCCCCTTTGAAAATGTGACTTGCAATCTATAACTGTAAAAATGTTTGGTTGCAAAATAAAATGATTGATTGATTGATCAAGTCAAGGTTTACTGCACGGACAGCTCAATAATAAATATGTGCCAACTTTCCCTCCTTAGTTTGACTTCTGTCCTCTAGGACTTAACCAACTTCAACTTGGAGCAGCGTTTCCCAAACTTTTCGGGTCACGTGACCATTCGCGTCCTAATAATTATTTTCTTGCGGAACTCCAATCTCAATGAACGCATACATAGCGCCTAGGAAGCATATACCTACTGAAGAGTTCTATTGTAGGAAGTTTATTTTTCTTATAGGAAGAATTATATTACACGGTTTTGAATATCCCGAATCTTGAATCACGATGCTGATAGCAGTGTAAGTTTTCTTATATGAAATTGTAATGCGAACAGCGCTTTGTTTCTTCACACACATAATTTTCTATAGCAGTGTTTCTTAACCAGTGTTCGACCGAACCCCTGGGGTTCGGTGAGCCAGTGCCAGGGGTTCGGCAGAGGTCCTCTGAAATATATAATATTCAGGGTCAGTGAGTGTGAGTGAAAAATCATTTGCTATTAATTTTTTTCTACTTTTATGTAATAAATTTTGTTTGAAATAGATTGCTGCCAGGCCCTACCTTATGAAATTTAAAGCTGTTCATCCTGTTAACCTTAGTTTTGTCTTACTGCACTTCCCGATAATTAACACTACGTCGAGTCATAGTTCATCCTCACCTTGGCCTACTTGGTTGACATCTTTGGTGCACTCAATCATCTCAATTGCCAGATGCAAGGTGGTGGCATCAATATAATTGAAGCGGAAGAGAAGCTTTGTGCGTATACCGAAACAGGTTACCATTGTGAAGTGTCGAATCGAGAACAACTTCGCTAACTTTCCTCTGCTAGATGAGTGTGTTAGTCACGATGAGTCTAAAGTTGGAGATACTGTTGTACCAGAGGAGTTGAAGCAATTGATTGCATGCAATGCACCTGGTGGAGCTGACGAAGTCATTTGACGGTCACTTCCCTGACAAAGATATCCAGCAATATCCAGCATGGATGTGACAGCCTTTCACCTTCGATATTGTAGGCTACAGCAAATGTGAACGATCCATACCTGGACGATCTTATCGAACTTCAGCAGAGCCATGGCACATTCAACAACTATTGCTCTTTGGTACAACAACACTCTAGAGATTTTGGTGCTGCCAAATGGAAGGATATCCTTGCATTGCTAAAGCCGCCCTTGAAATCCTCACACCGTTTGTCACATCATGTCTCTGTGAGCAAGGATTCTCAAAATTGGTGGAGATTAAATCCAAGAAAAGAAAAAGATTTTATTGTGAAAATGACACGAGAGTGAGTCTTTCCAAAACAGAGTCACGCATTTCTCACATTGTTTCCACACGGCAACAACAAAGGACACCTTAAGATGCAAATTATTGGTAGTATTGGTACGTTAGTTAACTGTTAGTAGTTCACAGTGGCGTAGCCATGGAGAGTTTCGGGGGTTAAACTCCCCATTGGCCTAGGAAACAAGTTTTTTAATGGTTATTTATCCACTTAAATAAGAAAAAACAAAACAATTGCTTGTAGTAACAATTGTTTTTCTTACTTTATTCCATTTGCTACTTTATTCCCTTTTTATTTACTGTAATACTGTTGGGTTGGTTTCAGAAAGGGTATCCGGCCAGGCAAAAAAACCATGGAAAATTCCTGGCCACGCCACTGGTAGTTCATGTATTGAATTATTATTCTATCACATTTGGTACAATTTTTTATTTCCTTTTGTTCCCATTAGTAACAAATTTATTTTTAAAACTTGAGGGGTTCGGTGAGTGGTCATGGATTTCTCTTGGGGTTCGGCTACCTTGAAAAGGTTAAGAACCACTGGTATAGAACATAAATGGCTAGATGCTTGAAACCTGGATTCTTATCGTCAACTGCAGCATTAATTATTTTCCTCGAGCTTTATATCTGTTCAATGGTAATATATGAGATGGCAAAAGAATGCTAAGTACAATTAAATTGATGGGGTACGCTTATTCTTTAACTAACCCATTCCAGACATCGATCAGTAGTCGTAACTGCAGTCTTTAAATTTCTAGAGCGCCGCTCGAAAGCCAAGCTCAGGACACCATCTTAATCACGAGCGCTGTACGTGTCTAGTGAAGTAGATTGGACTTCTGCTTTAGCCTATTTGCCTTATGTCAAACATTCATTTGACATTTGGGTCATGGGCATGACGTTAAACTGCATCCATCCTTCGCCACAGGGAACCAACAACGTCCCTGCGCCGGTCCTAAGCCCGGACAAAAGGAGGAGGGTTTGCCAGATGGGTGGCGATACATTGGCAGTAAAAGACCCAGACGATTGAAATCCGCAAAAACCACTACACAAGTGACATAGCGGCCCAGATGCTTCAAGGTGTCATGATGTGAAGCAGGCATGCACAGGTCGGTCAGGACAGACTGGTGTAGAGAGTCGGAGAAGAGAGCATGGGACACATACGGGCATTGACCCAGGTTGTCCTTCATGCCACTCTCCCATATTCTCTTCAATCAGATAAGGTGGTCTAGCTGCTTCAAGATGTGAATGGTATGGGGCAGACCTGCTGACCGGACCGGTTGAAGCTGGGTAACATGATGCGAGACAGACTCAGACAGAGAGTGGCGTCGGACTCCTACGGGCACTGTGCCTAGGGATATTTATATATTGATATAAACATTCATTTATGAGAATTAGCTGGTTTAAGAGTTAGCTGGTTTCTCGCCTAATTTTTACGGGTTTCGTATCTAATTATTAACATCATTCATGTTAAGAAAGTAATTAACTTTTTGCGGAACCCTTGCACTCACCCCGCGGAACCCTGTGATTCCACGGAACCCACTTTGGAAAACGCTGGACTACAGCTTTGACTATATATAGGCCTACACGTTGACTTTGTGTGACATGCATATCAATTATAGTTTGCTTGCTACATTTTGATATAGACCTAGACGTTACGAAATTCATTAGACTAGAATAGATTGGATTACAATGGATTCGATTACAGTTGAGTTTAATTGATAAGACAAGACTGAACTAGATATACTGCGTATAAATTGAAGCACTGCATTTAAAGGAATATAAGTTAAACGACCGCAAAGTCAATCACTTATAAGCTTACCTGTCCAGCTGTTGAGCACTTCTGCACCGTATGTCGTCAACTGAGCATTGAGTTTTTCCTCGCAACCTATTTATTGATAATAAACTGCGTGGGCGAACAGGGTAACTACAGCGTCAACATGTTGTGTTTTGCGTAGCTTCAGCGTGACACTTGTAAAACTGGTTAGCACAAAGATCTTGAAGTTAAGTTTACGACACACACTTTCCGCGCCAACGAATTTAGCACACCTGGGATCCAGTGGACCCCACCGATAAACGGGTCGCAGTTATTTTATTTAAATAGAACATTGGGATGAATGTACCAAGTTTAGCTTGTATAATTATATATCGCACATAGGCCTACCCTTACGGAACATGTCTGGGCCAATAATAATTATATAGACCTATTATTACATTCACTAGCGGAGCAGAGCACAATAGCTTAATTATCAATGATTCATTATCAAGGCAGAGTTTGTATTCTTGTAGCATTTCATCATTTCATTATTTTAATTGTTTAACTATTCAATCATCGTATGCTTGACACGGTTCTTAGAGTACTTTGTGTTATCTCGCATAGCTAGAATTTGTAACTTGCTCAATCTACGCCGCCAATGGAGCAGCAGATAAATTTGATTTGCTATACATTAGAAATACATAAAGAGACATGGCCTGTATATATATGCTATAGTCGATGCGTCATGACCCTATCAATGTTACAACCTGGGATCCGTTGGACCCCAGGTACGCTAAATATGCCCAAGGTGCGTTTCTCAATTCCCTCCTCCCCCGTTGAACCAGGGATGCTGCAGTCTTCCAACTTATCCGTAGATGTAGGCCCTATAGGGGATGAATAATTTCAGATTTTTAACTATTTATGTCAATAGAGCTATTCAAGGAGGTTGCATGACTGGGGGTCCAATGGATCCCAGGTGTGCGTCATAGGGTTAAGAGTCGACACAGAATAGGCCTAGATACTCTTAAGCCTATGTACATTTTATAATATTTATTTATTATTCTGCTTCTTTGCATAAGGCCCCACAGAGCATTGCTGAATAGGTTTGATTGGACCATAATTTCAACGTCTGGAGCTCTGCCCAGCCTATTCAGCGATGCTCTATGGGGGCACTGAGGGCGCTATACAACCCATTGATTATACCCATAATATTATTGCGTGGAACTCCGCCAAGCTTATTCACCCACGCTCTGTATGTGTGGGCGTTACACAGCCCCGTGATTGAACCCAAAATTTCGACGTGGAGCTCTGCCCATGTAATTCAGCAATGCTCTGTGTGGGCGTTGTACAACCCCTTGATTATACCCATAATTTCACCGCGTTGAGCTCCGCTGAGTTCATTCAGCCACGCTGTGTGGGCGTTACTAATAAACAACCTCCCTGATATGGATGTGGGGGCTTTATAAAATCCCTTGATTTGGTTCATAATTTAAACGTGTTGAGCTACGCCATGCCTATTCAGCAATGCTTTGCGTGGGCGTTTTACAACCCTTGATAAGACCCATAATTTCATCATGCAGGCTCATTCAGCCACGCTCGGTGGGCTGTTTTGAAACTTTCTTGTCTAGACCCATAATTCTTACGCGTTGGGGCTCCGCCAAGTCCATGGAGTCACCCACACCCTGTGTGGGCGTTCACGCGTTCAATTCAATACGAGTTCTTTATTGATCCCATAAATATAAAAAAAATTGACAGGCAATGATGCATCCACACTATGAGCACGCAGTGATTAATTACAGTTAGCTATTATCACGGTAGTTAGCTATTATGACGGTGGCTATATACACCTGTAGGCCTACACACCGCGTATGTTAGGGAGCAATACTGCTGCAATAGGCTACCCGATGAGAGTGACCCCGCTGATGGGGCCATTTTACCAAAAACATGTTCATTGCTATAACTTGGTAATCATCATCATCATCATCATCATCATCATCATCATCATCATCATCATCATCATCATCATCATCATCATCATCATCATCATCATCATCATCATCATCATCAAAATCCTTGGGCTAAATGCCCGTAGGGATCCAACGCCGCTCTCTGTTTGAGTCTGTCTCACGACATGTTGCCCAGCTTCAACCGGTCCAGTCAGCAGGTCCATACCATTGACATCTTGGAGCAGCTAGACCACCTTGTCTGATTGAAGAGAATATTGGGAGAGAGGCATGAAGGACAACGTGGGTCAATGCCCGTATGTGTCCCAAGCTCTCCCCCGACTCTCTCCATTATTCTGTCCTGACCGGCCTGTGCATGTCAGCTCCACATCATGACACCTTGAAGCATCTGGGTCGCTATGTCACTTGTGCCGTGGTTTTTGAGGATTTCAATCGTCCTGGTCATTCACTGCCAGCGTATCGCCACCCATCTGGCAAACCTTCCTCCTTTTGTCCGGGCTTAGGACCGGCACAGGGTATACCCCACAGTCGATCGAGTCGTGGGCTACGATCGACTTGGCTCGTGCGACGATCGACTCGATCGACTTCGTCGACTCGCCGACCTTTCTACGACTCGATCGACTTGGCTCGGCCGACGATCGACTCGATCGACTTCGTCGACTCGCCGACCTTTCTACGACTCGATCGACTTGGCTGGCCGACGATCGACTCGATCGACGTCGCGTCGACTTGACCTAGTTTTGTCTCTTGCTCACCATCTGCAGTTACATGATCTTAAAATGCAATTATACGATAGTAGATCTGTGTCATAAATCTGTGTGACGTAACAATATGCCTAATTTCGTATTCTCAGCGAATTTATAGATTTGCACTGTAATCGTAGTGACGTCACAATAGGCCTCGTTTTAGATTATGTAAATGAATCTCAATAATTATTACGGTAGATCTGTGCAATAATTGAAGTTAATCACAACAGGCCTAGTTTATACTCTCAAAATATACTTCTATATTAACAGTTCATTATCCTAATCGAGGTTAGCCACAATAGGACTATTTCATTCTCAAAATGAACTTCTTTAATAGTAGGTCTGTATCATGATCTAGGTGACGTCACAATGGGCCTAGTTTTATATTCTCAAACTGAACGTATAATAGTAGATTTGTATAATAATCGGAGCGATGTTGCATTTAAACAGCCCCAGTTTTGTATTATGAAAATAAAATAATATGACAGCAGATCTGTATCATAATCGAAATGACGCCACAATTATAGAATATAGACCTAATTTCGTTTTTTCCACTGAACTTATTTAATAGTAGAATTGTATTATAATAGAAGTGACGTGACTGACGTCATAAAAGGCCCCGTTTTATATTCGCAAAACGAACATAATATACTGGTAGATCTGTATAATAATCAAAGTGACGTCACAATAGACCTTGTTTATATTCTCAATATATGCACTTTTATAATAGTACATTTGTCTCATGATCGACGTGACGTCACACTAGACCTTGTTTATATTCTCAAAATGCACTTCCATAATAGGTCTGGTACATTTGTATCATAATCAATGTGACGTCACAATTGGCGCTGTTTTTTTAATTCTTGATGTGAGCTTAATTATAATATAATAGCAAAATTGCTTCATAATCAGAGTGACGTTACAATAGGCATAGGCATAGACCTAGTTCTGTATTATCAATATTAATGAAATAATATGACGGCAGATCTGTGTCCTGATCGAAGTGACGTCACAATAGGCCTAATTTCGTTTTCTCAGTGAACTTATTTAATTGTAGAATTGAATCATAATCGAAGTGACATCATAAAGGTATCCTTATATATTCTCAAAATTAATATCTACATGACTTGCATATACAGGCATATAATAGTAGATCTGTATCATGCTCATTCAGGAGCGGATCCAAGGAAGGGGCCAATCCGGCCATGCCCACCCCATTCAGAGATTCGCATATGACGTGGTCCCTCCCTCCATAAGGTTTCAAGAATTAAGCTGTAAATCAGCGCAACGGGAACAGGAAGGTGAGAAAGAAAGTAGGCCTAGCACATGACTAAAAAAGTCATCAGATTTTAAAAAACCGGAGTCGCCACGGGTTTTTAGAAGTTTTTTGAGCGAAAGACTAAAAAAAGATTCTTTCGGCGTTAGACCAAGAAAAAAAATTCGGTTCAAGACCACAAATTTTGTCCACCTCTTCCAAAATTTCTGTTTTCGCTCCTGTATTCGTTCAACCCAAATCGAAAACGCACGTCTATTATAATAGTCAACTTTCACAGTTCCACTAACACGAAATCGACAGCTGCCAAAAGGTTCGTTAGCTGAACTTGTGTGCAAAAACTGTAAAGGTCACTTTGAGACTTCAAGAAATATAGTAGGCTAAGTAAAATATTTCTAAGTCGGGTCGAGTAGATGAAACAACGATCTCGAAACTCGACTTGCAAGTCGACGAATTTTCGATCGACTCGACTTGGCAAGACTCACGATCGACTCGACTTGCAAGTCGATCGAGTCGACGATTTTTCGATCGACTCGACTTGGCAAGACTCACGATCGACTCGACTTGCAAGTCGATCGAGTCGACGATTTTTCGATCGACTCGACTTGGCCGAGTTATGATCGACTCGATCGATCAACTCGATCGACTGCGGGGTATAGCACAGGGACGTTGTTGGTTCCCTGTGGCGGAGGATGGATGCAGTTTAACGTCGTGCCCAGGACAGAACGTTGCGAAGAGACCCAAAAGAAGTTTGGGCATTGGTGGTGGGCACATTGAACACAAGTTGTGAAGCACCAACAAGTTCATCATGGTACGGTAATAGGTTAGGAGAAAAAGATACGATGGCGGTTTCTTGTGAAACATTATAAGCAATTGCTTCGGATGCCTTCCCTCTGCTTAACTCAAAAAATGACTTTAAAAATGAACATATGTTAATAAGGCTGTTTTTTTACTTTTTTTAAATTATGTGTGCACGGATTTGAGTTTTAAACTGGGCCACTCGAATAGTTTCTGGTATATTATCCATGAGAGAGAGGACCCTGACACTTAATAGAAAACTTTCTGGCGTTGGTTTTTGGCAAACCACTTGTGTAAATTCTGCTATTTCTACACACTTCAGTAAATAAGTTTGGTTTTAAGTAGGACGAGAATGCAAGTGGAAGACGGTTTTTGTCATATTTGTACAGGGTGGGCCAAAAAAGTAATCCCTTACGATTTTTGTCAAAGCTTGGTCAAAAATAGGAATTTTTCAAATCCAGTTTTACGGGCTTGAAGGTAATTCATCTCTACGTCATATGTGAAACAGAACAAAAGTTATATCACTTCCAGTGAGGCCACCCACCGTTTTTTGACGATTCAAAAACGTCACGCAGCAAAAAGCAACATAAAACCGATTTTATTATTCTGGCCAATATCTTGGCCATACGTAAGAATAACGAAATGATATGGTACAGGCTTAAAGACAATTCATATCTGCACATGATGGCCAGATTTCATCAAAATATTTCAAACAGAATAAAAGTTATACCACTTTTACTGAGACCACACGCCGTTTTTTGACGATTCAAAGACGTAACGCAGCAAAAAGTAGCAAAAACACGATTTTATTAAGTCTCATTTCAAATAATAATTGCTATCAAATAGCCTTGATATTGCCAGATGATCATTGCTATTACTATTCAAAAAAGAAACAGGGTACCAGCGTAGCTGCACGTCACTGAGAAGTCAGTGAAGTCACTTAGCAAGATGCCAATCAAGTTGGCAAATAAGGAATCTGTCAGATTAATAATTTTTCTATTAAAGCAATGAAATTCAAATTTTAAAAAAGAAAATGGCCAAGGTGTCAATGACAGACAAAATGTGTATTCAGACAACTTTTAGCAAGATCCTATGAGCGAGTTGACTCTGATATACAGTGAGAGCGCAAACATTAAGAGTTGAGCTGAGAGTTAGGAGATTTGCCGTGAATGTAAGGAGATCGGCCCGATTGTTCTGGTTCCATCGAGAAAGCCAATGGCCGAAATCTCCGGATTTGAACCCGATGGATTGATAATCAATTGCGGAGAGCTATGCTGAAGAAATATCACAATTTGCAACCAAAACCAAGAGCGGTAAGAGAATTGATGGGCGCATTGGAGTTAATGTGGGAAGATTTGCCTTTGGAACGCATCAACAGGGCCATCAAGAACGTTGCAAAGAGACCCAAAAGAAGTTTTGGGCACATCGAACACAAGTTGTGAAGCACCAGCAAGTTCATTTCACAGCAGTTATTTGAGATGTGACTTGATAAGATCGTGTTTTGTCACTTTTTGTTGCGTTACGTTTCTGAATCGTCAAAAAACCGTGGGTGGCCTCACTAAAAGTGGGATAAGTTTTGTTCTGTTTGAAATATTTTGATGAAATCTGGCCATCATGTGTAAATATGAATTGTCTTTAAGACTGTAGAATTTCATTTCGAAATTCGTACTTCTAGCCAAGATATGGGCAAAAAATCGTACGGGATTACTTTTTTGGCCACCCTGTACATAAAATGTAGGCTACAAGTTTGGCATGGGCGGAGACATGGACGGAGACTTGTGAGGGACGAAAACGAGCGGCCGAAGGTTTGGGCGGACGAAAGGCTGAGTCGGTGACAAAATTTTCCATACAAAATTTCTGACGACCTTTTTTAGTAATCCGGTCCCGAATTGTCGATTAAAAACAATTTCTCTGCCCCCCCCCCCAAAGTTGCTGACCTGTTCTTTATTTTTTTAGTCATCACCTTGTTTGTTCGAAGAAGATATCTCATCTTCTATCTTCCAACATTATAGCGTTATAGCCTCACAGTGTGTTTCGTGAAGTGTGTGCATGTCCTAACACTTAACGATTGGGGGACAAATGCATGGGCCGTTCCCCCACGACATCCATTGAAGGGACCGTCCACCTACCCTCCCCTAAGTCTCCGCCCTTGTAGTTTGGACGAATTTAATTCATGATATTTTTCAGGAAGTTCAGTTGACGATATAAGGGACTAGTAAGGGTGTTAAAGAAGATTCAGTGGTAGCCTAATTCCAATGGTGTTTCTGCAAGCTATTTACATGTATTTTTTTTAGGTGTTTGTATGTTTGTATGTGCACTTGTTATAGCGCCCCTTCAAGCTGCTCTACTCAGAGGCGCTCCCGACTACAGCGCGGACACTGCATCGAAGTTTCACGCCGAGGCGCTGAGCAATTGCGAGTGAAGGACTTGCCCAAGGTCCCTACGCGGCGACTTGAGGTGGATTCGAACCTGCGACCCTTCGGCTGCAAGGCGGCGAACATACTCAGTGATTACTCACAACACCAACGCGCCCCACAAGATGGTGTGTATCATATGTATCCAGCCAGCATTGAAAAATGGGTCCCATGTGGGCCCCTTAAGGGCAACTTCGTGGGCCAGATGGGCCGCCTAGATGGGCTCGATACAAATTTGGCCAAGGGCTCCATGCCCGCCCCAAATGGGCAGCCCATGTTTTAGCCTACATGGGCTTAAAGCGGGCCCCATCTGGGCCGCCTATAAAACATTTTGAGAATATTCAATTCTTACTACATGACAAACCGCGCATAGTTTTAAAAGATTATTATGTTAAACATCCAATAAAGAATTAATCCTTTAAATCACAATTTTTATATATGCGTGATCAATTCTTAGATCGAGTGTAAAAATTAGGCTGAAGCACGTAATTTAGGCATCTCTTGGGTCAGTTTAATTTTCCTTTTCTAACACAAATGTCAAGTAGTCCTTCTGACAAACCCTAATTTTAATCACAGCGCTCATTCAGTTATAAATAAAAAATTATACCAAAGATAAGATCAACTTCAGTGTCTGCAATTCAGTGTCTGCAGTAGAGTGTAAACTTGACACATATGATGAAATTAGAGTTTATTGCTGTCAAAGTCAACTTAAGCAAAAACACTCTTTTCTTTCAGAGCTCAAATGCATTCCCCATGACTCTGTGAACAAGTCGAACACTAGCTGATTTTCCATCTGAGTTCACGGTAACGGCGAAATGCAGTCTCTTTTCATTGCACCTTGAGAGAAAATATCAGTACAGGCAATTAATTTTCATCATCTCGGACAATTAAAAAAGTCTGCAACATATTCAAAAAACTACAACTCATCAATAAAATCACTACATTTAGTTAGTAACTTGCACCTAGCAAACTGTTAGTAACTCTAAGATTTAAATTAAAAAACCTTACAGAAAAACTTCTAAAGTCTCAGTTGTTTGCCTAACTGGAGGAAGTCAAGAAAAGGCAGTGGATTGGGAACGGGATTATGACCCGCATATGCATCTGACTTCGGTGTCTTTCAATTTTGTAGAACCGTCTCCCAAAAATTCAGCAGCAAGCATGTACTGCATTGGATCTATCTATAGACTCCAATTGCAGGATGTAGCATTATCAAATAACCCAAGATGTATCAGAGTTGGCCTCACAAGATCAACATGTTCGACAAACATAGGTTTTCTACCTTGAAAATGGAATGGCTCAGAACTATCCAACGAGCATAAAGCGAAGGAAGGGTGCAAAGTACATAATTTCTGTATATTAGGCCTATTTCCTCAGAAAGTAGAGTAAATTGAATAAAATACGAAATGGTAATCTCTGAGAAATTAAGCCAGCAAAAAGAATCTAACTTTATAAACGATTCAAGGCCTTTATGGAAAGGGGAGTTATACATGTACATGTATGTGTCCATCCTGCTAATGACTCTCGAAAGTAACGTTGTATTACGGCATCACAATTTTTTTACAAACGATCTCATGAAAATTTGTTTCCATATGCATGCGCCTATTTTCAGCTCACAATTATCTTTATATTCTGATATGCGGACATTTTGAATTTCGATGTGGTTGCCAAAACTTAAACGAGATTTCACCGACGTCGTTTCTCTATACGTCACATCTCTATAAACCTACGTCATTTCTTTACGAAAACGGGTCTAAGCACCCAAAGCGGATTCGCATCAATAACGAGTAGACCTAGACCGTATGAAGCTCATCAGATTAGAACAGATTAGACTAGGCCTACAATAGATTTGATTTGATTTGATTTTTATCTTAGCAGAGAGGATATATGACTAGATTATTATATGCGCAAATAGGCCTAGCAATGCATTTCAACAAGACTATTGAAGTGACTGCAAAGCCAATCGCTTACCTGTTCAGCTGTTGAAAACCTTTTCGCCAAATGCAATCGACTGAGCACTGAGGTTTTCGTTGCAACATACATGTATTTATTAATGTGGCGTAGGCGTAATAGTTTTTATAGCGTAAGCACAGCTCACTTGTTTCAAAAGATGTTGATTAGCCAGATGAGCGCCTGCAGGCTAACGGCCTATAATAACCTTCTCTCGAAGCCCATTCTTCAATAGACTGATGTTCTTTTTGCGTACAGATATGTGGTAATCAACAAGCAACCTTTCTGGTAACTTTTCGCGAAACTTTTACGTGGCATTTCTTATGATTTGTTAGCACAAAGACCTTGGAATGGAGCTGGGGCACTGCAGATTCGTTGCACGTAGTGAGGTGCATTTCATTACAGTTATTTATTATTCGGCACGGTTGGCCAAACAATAGCCTATAGCTATTTATTATTATTATTATAGGTATAAATTGTTTTACAACTTGCATCACACAGCACATCAAAGATTAATTTTCGTAATCCAGAATATCACTTGAAAACTTGACACGCAAAGCAAACACGATCATAAACTACAAATTTCCAACGTGCAGCTTTAAAGCTAGGCACAAATAGCCATTCTATTCGCGATAGCTGCGGCCTGTCAGAAGGGTTGTCCAGAGATCGATGTCCAGTGAAAGTCAGAGTATGGTTTACAGCAGTGGTTCCCAACCTTTTTTTTTACTCTAGGGCCACTTTTCTAAGTTGGAGGACACGAGGACACGAGGGCCACTTTTCCTTCGTCGAAGGATATTTGGGGTCCACAAAGCTAAATTTTAATTATTAACTGGAAGCATATAAAAATTGTTATAACTGAATCAAAATAGAGTGTTTGATGTTATATAATATTTATAGACGTCAAAATAAAGTAATTTGTAACGGAAAAATAATTATGTGTTCTATCCTGTCCAAATTGTCAATTTTTCATATATTTTTTTTAATTCTTTGAGAGACAAGGGCCATTTTTAAGGCCTGGCGTGCCACTTTTGGCCCGCGGGCCACGGGTTGGGAACCACTGGTTTACAGGAAGACTGCTTGCAGAGAGGAGCCAGCTGAGCAGTTGTTGAGAAGGGTTTCGTTGCAAACGAAAATGCTTGACAGAGGGACGAAAAACCTGGAAGGAATGCAATGAAGCTTAAACGTATACGGCCTATACTTAGCCTATCTTTCTAAAAATTTGCATGAATTTATACTCTCACTTAGGACCTACATAAACTGCATGAATCTATTAAAAGCCAACATAATTTTCGGCATCTTATGTTCACAAAAGGCGTATGTAGCAGACTTAAACTTATTATAAACCTAGACGGTTATCAAAGCCGTAATCGTAATCGTAATCTCGAGATTTCTAAAGCGCCACTCGAAAGCCAAGCGCGGGGCACCAGCTTATTCACGAGCGCTGCGTTGAGTTAGAAGGGTTGTCCGTAAGAGTAGTCCGTGGTGGTCCGGGTCGCTACGTAGGCTACCGTTCGCACAATACTGTATCGCGCCGTTGAATCGCGAGCTATAAATTCGCTAGGTCTACGATTGAAACGCGCTTGTCATCTGAACACAGTGAACATTGAAGCCTATAATAGCCTAATTCTTTGGCTAGCAACCGATGTATATTCATTTAATTCAATAAACAACAGACAGAACGCTGTAGGTTTACATTAGAATCAGGGACGTTTCGTCCAAGGACGATTCGTCATGGACTATTCGTCATGACCTGTTCGTCAAGCGGACGATTCGTCAGAGGACGTTTCGTCCACGGACGATTCGTCATGCGGACGGTTCGTCACTCGTATTGTTCGTCACACACTCTGAGTGGGCCAACATTGTATGAGTCCCCAAATGCCCACGACTCTCTGTGTAGCGCCCATCCCACAGAGGGAGGCGACTACGGGGAAGAGGTGCGAATTATGCTGCTCCTACCTTTGAACTCACTTTGTGGAACCGGCGAAGGAACCACCAACATTGTAGAGGGGTGGCACCACGGGATGCAGTCGCTGTTCATGTGTAGTCACCCAAGTCTTTGGCTACTACTTGAAGGGTTGGAAAGAGATTGCCAGAAACAGAAAGCTGCTTATCTACAAGGAGTGACTGGTCTTCAAGAACCAGGTAGAAAAAGTACCGTCACTTGGTAGAGAAAGTACAACGTGCCGCTCAGGCATATAACAGAACTGATGTTGTCACATTATGTGCGTGGAATTGCACATCTAAAACTAGGGTATACGCTGCAAATCATCTGGAATGACTTGCCACTTGATACCATTCAGAAGTCTGGTCTGGGCTTTCGTAAACGTCTGCAAGCTTGCGTAAAAGCAAACGGTGGTCACTTCGAACATTCATTGCACAAAACTTAACAGGTTTGCCTAATCTTGTCAATAACAATAAGTATACCCTTGAACCTTGCTACATTAGCCTACTGTTTGCGTCACTACATTGTTACTTATTGCTGTCAGTAAAAATGTCGGTTGAAACGAAAACAGCATTGTTTCACTTCAAGGTTGCACCATTTTGGTTTTCATGATTCGAATTTCATAAGATTTAACCAAACTGTAGATAGATATGTGTGAAATAGGCTGGCGAAGTTTTATAACAAAAAATTCAGCGGTTTTTGAGAAATCGCGATTTTCGTAATGGGGTATACCGGCTAGACAGTGACGTCGACAGGTGAAATGTTAATGGCGTAGAGACTGGCGACTGCAGGCGTCCCGGAATGGCAAAATCAAAAGTTTGCAGCCCTAGCAGCGAATGCCATAGAAATCCTGAGCAAGGAAAATTCTGGGAGCGGCAGGACCTCTAGGCGCAGCATTTAGGCTACAATTGCGGGAGTTGTATTGGGGCTAGTCGAGCGCTTTCTTCCGGATATAAAACACTAAAAAATTATTCGCTGCTTTGAGAAATTGACCAATCAAATTGATCATGTGAGAGAAGGGACACAAAAGAATTGGAGAAGATGATCAGATGGGAAATTACGGAGCTGCAATATGCAGATGTCGTTGGTCGTATTAAGTTAGGAATGAAGTAGGCTATTGTCTGAAACTTGGAAAGGCAACTGGAAAGGATGAGAAGATGAGATACCAGGAAAGACTGAAGGAGGTCTGCGCCAACCAAAATTTCACCCTTGCTCTGAATACCCTCTTGGGCAGAATTACTGGAAAGGGGGCTTTTCCATGAAAGTATACTGGCTGAGTTCTACAATAAGACAGAAGGGGACAGACCAAAAATTTCAGCTCTTGCTATCCGGTTACTGCAGCTGGTTTGTGGCGGAATCATTGTGCTTGCAACTTATGAGACGGCGATACGGAGTAAGAACAGAGGTGAAGAGATTGCAAAGTCATACGACAGTCAGTTGAAGGAAGCCAACGCTAAGGTCCAATCCGTTGTCGACAGATGCGTGGAAAACTTTAAAGGAAACATGCTTAACGACCTCAATAGGAAGCTTGATGCAGGTGGATCAAACGAGGGACTCGTCAATGGGCTGAAAGATTTCATGAGCAATAAATATGACTGGCTGGAAAACTTCTGTCTAGTCTACCGCGATATGCATGGATCTGAAATACATTCCACTGGCGGATTCCGTGTTCAGAGCTCACATCGCAATGGAAAGTGTGGCATTGTCTACTACCGAACCAAAGGTGAACCTCCACGGTTTTCAGACAGATACGATGTGGCCCAAAAGATCAACAAAGCAAATTGCAGCAGTGCATGGGAAGGATACAAGACCATAATCGGTAGGTTGTATGAGGAAGCCATTGGATGTGACGGTTGTGCGGTCATTAAAAATGGCCACGACCTGAGACCTGCAGGCACCTTTTCCACCAAGTATGCCACTGACACCGGTGGTAATGCCACGTCAATTATCCTGCTCCAGTAAGTGCAACACTAAGCAAAGGAGCAAAAGAATGATGCACCGATCGAAACAGAGCTATTTGTTTATATTCACGATTCAACGTTTTACTACCATAGTACTGTGCTCAATATCCGATGTGTTGGATTTAGGCTACCATAACAATTGTTATTCAAGAGGACACCATTGGAACATATAGTTTGAACTAGTTTGCTTCGCTTGGTATATTAACTGGTGTATTTTAATCAGATGTTCCATGTTATTTTGTTTATCTGCTACTATGATCAACATTGGCAAATGGACCTACAATTGATGACTATCTCATAAAAAATTGACTGCCATAATTATTCAAAAGGACGCCATTGGAAAATATAGTTTTAACTAGTTTGCTTTGCTTGATATATTAACTGGTGTATTTTAATCAGATGTTCGATTTTATTTAGTTTATCTGCTACTATGATCAGATGGACCTACATGTATCTCATAAAGAATTAGCAGGCAGAAGTTTCCGTATGCTGCCATATTCAAGACGAGAACATTGAAACTTGATTTTGTTTGAGACAACAATAATGGACCATGTAATTGATAGATAATTATAGCTAACGCTTGACATTTGAAACAAATGTTTATTTTGTTAAATTTGTGAAAATGAAATGATGGAATAAATAAATAAAATGGGAAAGTTGAAAACTGGTTTTTATTTATGCAAGCCTGGAAACTTTGGATCAGTTGCTTCACGTGTAGGCCTACTGAGTGTTTTAGTGTTCCTCATAATTTATGGTGCAGCAATTAGTACGACTCTGGATAAGCATTGGTTAAAAATCTACATAATTTGCACCTACACGCTACTTCAAAGGCAGCAATAATTATTGATGACCATAGCCTACACGTCACAAGCTGAAGAATTCTGACAAGTGCAACATTGTTTGTGGATCGGGAGCAATATCAATTGTCATGCGGGTTAGAATGGTAGGCCTACGTAGATGAGAAGCTGATGAAAATAAAAGAAACTTTGTGAGTTAGAAGGCAAAATGTTGAAAGCGATGTTTGTTCAATGGCTGATCAGTGTGAACAGATATGGTTAAGCCATCAAACCAGTGCCTGTAATCAGTCCATTACTAGTAAACAATGAATGGGACGTTTTCAAATGGACAGCTTAAGATTAAAAACGGAATGACATGCTCCATTGAGCATAACGAGCAGACATCTGGAAATAATTTTGAAAGAATTATTACGGCTCAACTGAAGAGACCAGACACAGTTCTCTCTTTTATGTATGACCAAAAAAGCAGACAGGTTATCAGCAAAAAAGCGGAAAACTGAGGAATAAAGACTGATTTTAAATACTGTGGTCAGATAGCGTTTAACGTTTAAAAACTACTATGAGCTCAATTCGACAGAGATTCTGTACTGAGCAGGAAGTAAATGCAATCATTAAGGTACGTCACATGCTCATATTTTGCCCTCTCGTCAACGTCTCTAACGAAATAGTTCATAGCCATTGATCCTTTTTAAATTAGACTCAGTGATACCAGTAAGAAGCGCGTTCCATTAATCTAGGCAGCAGATAGTGCATTTCGCAAGAAATACAATGACAGGCTTAGTTGCATGGCGACAATTTCTGCACTACTCTGCATTGCCAAAGTCGGTAAACGACGCAGTTAGGCATGGATAGATATAGACAACTCCCAATCTATAAACAGAAACAGCCATCTCAATAAACGATTCCCCAATTTGTAAGACATAATTATTATGCCGATGCGGTTACGAGAAACACAGACTGAGTAGTTTCTTTAAGGGGCGCTATATAAATGTTCTGAATGAATTAATATATTAAAACATTTGAAAAAGTAGAAAAGTTCGAGAAAAATGGAAAGAGGTCCAATAAAGAGGTCACAAAACATTCAAGATTAGCATCAAACACTGAAAAATGGTTGCTAGTCCCACGCAGGCTAAATAAAAACCAAGCAAAGTTCATCCGTCATTCGTGTAATGCAACGTACTGGAACAAATTACGCAGCGCATTTCAGCATCTTCTAAAACTTTCAAAATTCTGATAGCTACAAGAGATCATCCAATATCGTTTGTTGTCCAAAATAGACAAAAGCTACATTGACCAAGGACTCTACTTCAGCAATCGACTTCTTAATTTGCGATTTTAATGGATTGATGAAAATAAATTATGATAATTCCTTGCACTGAACTTTCCTCGAAGAACCAAATGGAGCTTTTGAAAGGAAATAGGGAAATCCTCGATTTGTTTGCAAGAAATTACACTAGATATGTAAGTCTTGTCTTGTCGTCAGTCATCCTCGATCCGAGGGTTGGTCGCATCATGGACGAGCTTCCTCCATCTTTTCCTGTCCCTTGTGTCCACCAGAGTCTGCCCGAGAGTTGTTCCCATCCATATTCCGATGTTGACAAGCCAGCCCATCCTCGGCCTCCCTCGTGTTCTTGCTCCCGGTAAATTTCCCTGTATGATCTCTTTCTCCAGACATTTTCCGTTTTTCTCATCAGATGTCCAAAGTATGTGAGTTTCCTTCTTTTAATTGAATCAAGAAGACTTCTCTCCACTCCCATTGTCTCCAACACCCATTTGTTCGTTTTTCTTTCCATCCATGACACGCTCAAGATTTGTCCTGTAAGACGTCCTGTAAAATCCAATGAATTAAGATGATATTTACACTGTGTAGGGATGTTTGCTTGTGTGCACTAGTGCGTGTATGTGAGTAACTGACCCAATTGTCCATCTCTCTGTCGTTGTCCAAGTTGCATAGGTTCCACATAAGTTTGCTCTATGAATAGGCGGCGGACGACCAAACGAGCGACGGGTTCAGAACTTCAGAGTTAAAATGAACTTAGCACAAAAATATTATTATAGGCTATATATCTAGTTGTAGGTTACAGCGCACAAGCAAGCACGAAACTCTTTCTGATGCTGCAGTTCCTCGTTCAATGCATTCGGCAGCTCATGTTATGTAGCGCCAATTGTATGCGTGAGGAGAAGTATTCACTTTGCAAGAGAGAACGTCTACTCATGGTCCCAAAACGTGATCCTAAACTGTTAAGAAGAACTTTTGTTAATCAATACATCTTTAGTTATATTCATATATAGGCTATATATATAATATAGGTATATATAGGCCTATATATAATTATACATTCGTTTTTATTTTTAAAAAGTGACAAACAGCAATCAGAGAGAACAGAAATGAATAATCCATTACATTTTGCGTTCGAACCTGCCTAGGGGCAGAGAACCTGGAGACGAAGTCAGCGCTGAGTCAATTATTGATTGCCAACAGATTCATCCGATTCGGTTCAAATCAGAATATTGATTGAATCCCAACGATGCAAAAACCTGAATAATACAGCCACGAATAGTCTCAATAATATTATTACAATCGGGGTTTTGGCTGCCTTTGTGCATCGAAAGCGTCGGTATACTTGCTAAAGCGTGACCATCGACATACTTATGGTTGCTAGACAGCAGACTATCGGTCTAGCATCCATCTGGCTAAGTCAGGGCAAAAGCTTAGGCTACGCTGCGTAGGCCTACGCCACAATATAAACAGTCTGCAGCAAAACCTTAGCGCATGACCGACGGCCTTGAGCAGTTAAGTCAATGTCTAGTTCTGCAACCAATTCGATATATTGGTCTAAGAACTTGGCGATAGTCCTTCGGCTGTTAGTTCGCCCACCCCAGCCCACCACCACCAAAAGCAAGGATCAAGTCTCAGCCTATGCTGTCCTGCATAGTTCGCTGGGAGAGTGAAGCGATAGAGCGAGATTCTGTCCCTTAGTCAACGCTAACAGATTCGTCCGATCGAGTTCATATGAGAATATGGGTTGAATCATACATCAATGCAATCATCAACAATGCAAAAGACCCAATGATACATTCGGGTTTTCCCGGTGACACGAAACGGAGTATCCCCTCTGAAAGCTATCGGGAGGATGAATTAATCTATCCCCTCCGGATGGAATTAACCGGTCTATACTATCCGGGGTATAAACCATTCTATCCCCTTTTTTGAAAAATGCGCATAATAAAAACAATTATGCTGTAATAAAAATTTAAAGTGACTCTGATTGTTTTAAGTGTCCTAATTAAGCAAAGCTCAGATAAAGTCCACTCGAATTTATTTAGTGACTCTGAGTGTTCTTAAGTGTTTTAAATGTTTTAAGTGCTCTAAAAATTTAAACAGGGCAAAACAAATTATCTAGTAGGAATAAACATGCCTGTTAGTGTCATGGTTCAAAACAAAGCAGATGGAAATTAATTTGCAAAAAAAATACACGCGGAAGCGGTTTTTTCGACTTTTTTAATTTGGGGGATACAATTAATACGGGGGATACTCTATTTCGTGACACCGGCCTTTGTGAAGCGAACGCATTTTTGACATGTTAGGCCTACGACCTGAGCATCGTCATTATTGCTGCAGTCAGCATATGGCAGGTGATATGCTAGAGCAGGACCTTCGCAATAAATGAGGTATGCGTTGACTGCGTAGGTGATAGAATTGCGTAGGGAACGCATCTGTAACATGTTGCGGTCGGAGTTTCGACATAACCATGGCTGAACAGTCATGCCTATAGTCATAAAATACAGCAAAGCAGATCTTCGCAATAGATGAGGTAAGACATAAACTGCGTAGGACAACGAAATAAATAGGCTGCAGCAAACTTCAAAGTTATATCGAATGTTTAACTCGACCCGGACCACCACAGAATAACTCTTTTGACTCAACGCAGCGCTCGTGAATAAGCTGTGTGCCGCGCTTGGCTTTCGGGCGGCGCTTCAGAAGTTTGGGGATTACGATTACGTTTACGGCGGCATTGACGATTCGGTGTATTACAATATTTGAACAAGTAAGTGTCTAAATCTGCATTCATCTAGATTTTATACCCTGTCTCATAATATGCAATAAAATATGCAGAGTAACCGTCGAAAGTCGCTTCAGGTGAGGTCGCATTCAGAACGTTGATCAATTGATCCAGTACATAGGCCTACCTACTCTACAGGTTGAAATCCGATGTCAGAAAAACGTAACGTCAGTTAGGACCTATGTAACTCGGCATTCTACAGGTGGCACAATGTCCATGGTGTTCTTGTTATTAAAAAATTCAATAGCATCCCATCCGAAGAATTCTAAGCAGAAGCTTAGAGCTATAGGGAAAGTAACTACATTATTGTTGGCCTACTTGGCATTTTTTGTTTCACTTTTAGTTGAACTTTCATCAAAAATTGAAGAAAATCTGAAATAATTGCTATTTTGCAGTAGATCTCTTCAGGATGACCAGTGAAGATTTCAAAACCGCGAAGGATGCTCTTGAAACTTTGAGCAAAGCATCTGAGTTGGCTTCCAAGTTCACTGATGTTTCCAAGATTATTGTCATGGTAGGGAAGCTAACCGCATCATTTTCATGTGTTGGAGCCGTATTTGGGCTCATCGAGGACCTTGCTCCAGATCCAAAACATGAAGAAATTCTTCGTTGCTTCGAGAAGTTAAACAATAAGGTCGACCAGGTGATAGATGACATAAAGAAGCTGGGACAGACGATCAAATGGGAAAACACACAGATGCAGTATGTCGATGCTGTTAGTCGTATAAAACTGGGAATGAAGCGCTGTGCTAAAATTGGAGAAAGTAAAGGAAAGGAGAAGGAAAGAAATCGGGATAGATTGAAGCAGATGCTTGCCTGCGATAATTTCACCCTCGCTCTGAATGTCCTTTTCGAAGGATTGGCTGGAAAAGGTACTTTCCGAAAAAGCATTTTCGACGAATTTTACAGAGAGACAAATGGTGACCGAAAGAGAATATTAGAACTTGCAATGCAGCTAATTCAGCTTGTATGTGGCGGAATAATGGTCATTTCAACTTATGAGACGATGATGTATGGGGAGGAAGGCGAGAAAGAGGTAACAGAGCAATATGACGGCGAGTTGATGGAAGTATGCTTAAAAGTGAAATCCGTTATCGACAAATGCAAGGAAAAATTCAAAGACAACATGCTCACCGACCTGAATACGTTTCTTGATAAGGGTGGATCAAACGAGAGTCTCGCAGTCGAAGTGAGCAATTTCATGCGCAATAAATACGACTGGCTGGAGAACCACTGTCTAGTCTATAACGAGTTGCATGGTTTTGACCAGCATTTTATTACCGGAAACCGCGTTAATAGCCTGAATCGCAACGGAAAGTATGGAGTCGTCTTCTACCGAACGAATGGTGAGCGACCGAGGTTTTCCGATAGATACGACGAAGTCTGCACGCTCGTCAGCCTTCTTAATTGTGGTGATGCACAAGTTGGCTACAATAACATTAAAGATAATATGAACGATAGAGCAATTGAATGGTCGGGCTGTGCAGTCGTCACACGTTTCCCCGATCTCAGGGCTCACGGCAACTTCACCACCAAGATTGTCTATAGTAGGCAGCTGCAGTTTTTGGCAGACAAAGGAACTTTCCGCCCCAATGCAGAAGTAATTCTTCTGCTAAAATAAATCTGTGTACCAACACATGGAGGGTGAAAGCTTTGGTGAAAGCATTATATAGCCTAACCAGAACAAAAGATGTCCGTAGATTTGACAAAATATTCAAGATTCGTTTTTACGTTATTGTGCTCTTGATAGGCTACGACATGTGCGATACTGTTTTGCTTGGCGATATTTTATCGGGCAACAACGAACCAATTGCTAGATAGTTTTTATGTTTGTCAAAATTTTGATTTGCTGTTATATTTTCAAGATTTCTTGGTCTACTGTGTTGTAGACCCCATAATGTTCAATATAGGCTTACTGGCATTATAGAGGACAACATTTCAATATAGCCTACAACTATTATTTATGCTGGTTTTAGCGGTAGGCTATTTTATGTTATTGCTGATGCATTCTTAATCATGATGTTCGATTATGGTTTCTTTGACGTGCTGCAGTACTCAAGAGGATAGCATGTTGTAATGTACAGTTGCAGGCGAGTTTTAATCTTGGTGTATCAGCAAATACTATGGAAATCGTTTTTGATAAGAGTGGATCAAACGAGGTTGTTGTCAACGCAGTAAGCGATTTCATCCACGAAAAAGGTGAAATAGATGAAAAGGTGTGACCTTGCGCGCGTTACAAATTTATTTAGTAATAATCATAATAATAATAATAATAATAATAATAATAATAATAATAATAATAATAATAATAATATTAATAATAATAATAATAATAATAATAATAATAATAATAATAATAACAATAATAATAATAATGATGATGATTATGATGATGATGATGATGACGATGATGATGATGATGATGATGATGATGATGATGATGATGATGATGATGATGATGATGATGATGATGATGATGATGATGATGATGATGATGATGATCATAATAATAATAATAATAATAATAATAATAATAATAATAATAATAATAATAATAATAATAATAATAATAATGAATACTACTGGCTGGAGAAGTATTGTCAGACATTGTCTAGTCTACAACCATTTTTATGGGTTTGACCAGCATTGCACGGGCGGATTTCGCGTTGAGAGCTTAACGTCGCAACGGAAAGTTTGCTATTTTCTTCTGCCGGACGAAAGTTGAACCTCTTAGACTAGTCTACTCTTGTGACTGACACCTCCTCAGCGAGGGATTAGTCCTAGCCAGAAGGAAAAGAAGAAGACTAGTCTACTCTTTAATGCAGAGGAACCATTGTTGCATAGACCAGTGATTCTCAAACTTCTACAGGCCACGGACCGGCAATTTTTCTTTTAAGTTCGCTGACCGCTCACGTAGGCCTAAATGGCGAGCGCAAAGAAAAGCGACGTATATTAGGTTATAATAGACTTATGCTTTTATAATAGCCGTGCTTTAAATATTCATACAAAACTCTAATTGTAAATGGCCTTATGATATTTTAAACACTATAAAAAGGCTATTTATAATTGGGAATTTGCTTAAACACTTTAAGAACCCAAATTATAACAGCACTTAATGTAATTCACAATTTAATTCTCATTTATTGCATTTCTAAAAGTTAGACTCAACGTTCAGCCAGTTCTGAATTAGGTTATCCTCACTTTCTTCGCTCAGAATGTCTCGGCTCTTTCACCGCTCTTTCATTTAAAAAAACTGTCCAGACTGGTTTTAGGCTTACGTTTGCACATTTTGAAATGCTTCAAAGACATTTGTTTATTTTAAAAGGTTAATATTATAAAATGTTAGAAAATTAAACAATTTACATCCAGCAATGGTTGATCAGCGTTTACCACAGATCAACAGAAATAAACCTGAAACTGACTACTGTCATTACACATAATAAATTCAGAACAAGCTTAAATTGTTTGAATGCGCCTTCTGGAAAATTAAAATAATGCACTTGCAATTTGTAAATGATTGGAAAACTGCTTTTCTGCATAATTGATAACTGAGAGCACTGCCCTCTACCAATGTTCACTGCTTTGATACTGCTTTGATCTTACCCAGTGCTGAATATATATGTGTGAGGTCTTGCACTGGCTTCCTTTCCCGCAGCGCATCTCATTTAGAATTGCATCTTTAGTGTGGCGATGCTTATCAGGCTGGGCACCCTCTTATCTGTGTGAGCTTTGCCTCCCTCTTTCCACTTCCATAGTCCGCCGCGCACTGCGCTCTGCTGTTCAGGGTGACTTAATGGTTCCTTTCACTCGCTCTATAACAATGCAGAGGCGTTCATTCTCTGTGGTTGGTCCAACAACCTGGAATGGACTTCCCTTGACTATGCGACACCTCCCAAGCTGCTCTCAATTTCACAAACTGTTGAAGACTGTTTTTTCGCTTGTTCTCGGCCGGGAGCGCCTCTGAGTAGGTACCTTGAAGGGGCGCTATATAAATTACGATTGATTGATTGATTGACTGAATAAAAAACTTTTGTTTGACTAGCCATTTCGTTTTGATGAATTATGATAAAATCTGTTGTTGACTGGCTCTGGTAATTTATCAACTGAAAAACTAAAGATCTTTTGTTTCTTTTATGCGACAGCTTCCGTGATCAAACCAGATCTTGTGATTATTTTAAATTTTTTTAATTTGAGGCAAAAAATATTGTTTGGACAACAATTCGAGTAATTTTACAATTCCATATAAGTAGAGACCTATTGCAATTTATTTTTGACTCTCGTCCGCGGACCGGTGACCAGCACTCCGCGGACCGGTGCCGTTTCGCGGACCAACACTTTGAGAACCACCGGCATAGACTACAGAGTAGTTGTGGTAGCTACAGTATTGCTGACTAACATGTGTTTAAGTATGTCTCAACAATGTGCACTGTGCAGGGTAAACTAACGGTTCAGTTGGATAGGTAAACTGCTGTCAATAGATTTATAAATCCTTACCATTAGGCCTGCCTTGATTCTTATCGTTGAGAGGACTTGACAATAATTGTCTTAGATTTTGGGTTTCTTAGAGCAAAACGTCGTCTCTGAGTCTTCAAACAGCACGTAGGCTAGTTCTGCCAGAATTCGTGCCTATCCATTATGTTCGAGTGCAGCCCGCTTTCAAAAATCTGCGTATAGGGTATACCGTTGCCGATGTTGGTCGTGGTAATGTTTTTGTTCCTACTTAGCCGATCGAAATGCCTTGGTTTCAAACCGGAAATGTTTCTCATTGGACCTAAAGCAGAACATAGCTGCAGGCCTATCGTTGCGGTCTCCTATGGTTTGGATTTGGTAAAGTCTTGTTATGTGTTTCGGCTAATTTCCATTTCCTCATTAAGAAATGTGGGCTCTGTTCGGGAAATATTTTGCGGATCTTCAGCCGAAAATTCTGATGAGTTTTTTTAGTCGTTTGGTCGAAATTTCCGCAGAGTATATCGATTTTCCCAGAAAAAAACTGACGACTTTTTTTTAGCGGTTTGGTCGAAAATTGCTTAAATAGGCTTCGTAGCGTTAAATGTTACTAATTTTTGCAGAAATTTTTTCTCGCATGTGTGGGCCCCTAAAGTGTGGGGTCCTGTTCGGCCGAACATGCTGAACATACCTTAATCCGGCCCTGGTGAAATGTCATGTAATAACTGATCCTTCAGACCACGTCTGACACTTGGTCTTAGTGCACGTATGGGCCTAACTATTGTAATGTCAGTGTATCCATGAATACTTAGCCTAACTATGGCAACGCTGATAGAAGCCTCAAAATAAATACAGTAATTAACGAACATAAAACATCAATCTTTAAATACGAGGCTCTTCGTAAAGGTTAAATGTTCCTAGCAAATGAACGTCAACCGCTTGGTCAAGCTTGCACGCGTCGAAATTAATTGCGTGTCCAATCAAAGAGATTTTACAACATAATGAGTCCAAGGATTGTCGCTGAATATAAACTGACCGAGGTTATACACTAAGTCTTAGGCCTACTAACCATTCGCCAATGGCGTGACTGTCTCCATTGCCTTCAGAAATGCTATCACTTTTACTTTTAGAAAGATTAACCTGCTAAAATAATTATACTTGCCCTAAAATTAATATTTGAGTCGCCGTGCAAAAACTTACGAAAATAAAAGTGAGTTGTGTCAATATCATTAAGATATGCGTAGCCATTGTAGACAACAGGTGGGGCGCGGTGGTGTAGTGGTGGCGTCGTTGCCTTGAAGCCGGAAGGTTCGAGGTTCGAATCCACCTCAAGTCGCCGCGTAGGGACTTTGGGCAAGTCCTTCACTCGCAATTGCTCAGCGCTTCGGCGTGAAACTCCGATGCAGTGTCCGCTCTGCAGTCGGGAGCGCCTCTGAGTAGTGAGAGTGAAGGGGCGCTATAACAAGTGCACATAAAAACAAACATCAATTAAGCTTGACTTATTATAGGCCGATTTCAGATTTAGCTTGTCAGTAACCTTGTCAATGATTGCCAACAATTTCCAAGAGGCTGCCAAATGCTGGACGTAGGTAGGCCTAAAGTAGTTGATCATCAGTATACAGTTTAGACCTCATTGTTTTATAGCCTACATTTAGCATGTGTCAGAAAAGGTGTCTAGAAAAATTTAGCACATTTTGATCTGCCCCTTAACATGCATTTTATTTTTCTGTGAATATAAGCAGCGAAGATTAAACTGCAGAAATAAGTTTGGGAAGGTTTAAGTAGGAAATAAGTTTGAGGAAATTCATGTTGGGTACATTTACGAAAGCTCAAGTAGGCTAGCTTTCAGCTTTATTTCCACCTCCTCCCAAGTTTCTCGTCCAAGTCGAAATCCGTCTTAACAGCTACGTTGCCTCCTTCCTGTCGCCTGTCTGGACAGTCTGGTAACCGGACTCAGACCTTCATTCGACACCGATCTCTGAGGAAATCCTATAAAACAAATACTCGTAAATTTGCAATTAAAAGTATTGCATTGCATTGTATTTAAGCATTTATAAAAGCGCCGCTTATAGGGTGAATCGCTCCAAGGCGCTCCCAGAAGTGCTGGCCCAAGTACCTGGAATCATCTATTATAATAGGCTATACCCTTAACCGTCCGGAATTCGCCATACCCTCTGTATTCAGGTGTAAGCTCCGCAGTCACTAAATCTTGATGACGACCTATCTCTAATTCCATCCTATCTAGGTCTATATATTTACACGATACATGCTTTCCTAGACCTATAAGTTTTCTATAATAATTAAATGTACTCAATGTGGACACACCCACAGTCCCACACGCTTAGTTTATGCTGATATTTTTGTCTTGGTTAACCAGTTAAGTCACACTAATCTTAATTCATTTCGCGAGTGCTGTAGTCGCTTCTGACTTCAGCCAATAGATCGCGTCCTCTTCAGCGTTGTGCAGGGCCCGCAGGCCGCCGCTGAATTTTACTAATCTTAATCATTTCACATTACAACCGGACGCTATATTATTTTCATTGTGCAGGCCTACATGGTAGCTGGTCTTTGGTCCTTTAAGGGTGTCTCTCCATTTGTCATCAGTTTGTTTAAAACAATGTTTGCTATTATGTTGATAACTTGCTACATGAAGCAACAAAGTTGTGTGGTTATGGTTATGGTTACATTGGCATGACGTCAAGGTCGTGTTTCTTTGGCCTTAGCTATAGAGTCGCACTTTAGAAGTTTGGAATTTACGATTTCGATTAATTGTAACAGAAATATAAGGATCCCCTGTTTTACACCTTAAGTTATCTCGTGATGTTGGTGGCCAGCTACGCAACTTTAATTACTTGCATAGCCATTGCGTGGCATACTCTACCAAGCCTATAATAAACAAATTTAAGGCCTACTGTGCCTCAAGATACGTGATAGACAACGATACAAATCTACTTAAGTGTCACATTAGGTCTACTATACTGTTTGACTTAAAGGAGGTCTTCATGCTAACCAGTTTTGCAAGGACTTTTCAAGGTAACGAATGATCAGATGAACTGCGAACGACTACACAACGCGTGAGACAATCCAGGTGAGAGAAGAGCACCATTTAAGTCTTTAAGATACAATGATACAGTAATCTACTTTGTAACTACTGTTCGAGTACGTCTGCAGCCGTGCTTCCAAGTAAGTGCGACGTTGAAGATAGACCAAAGGTAAAATGATGACCTACAATGTTCGCTTTAAGTTGGAACGATAGGCAGATTCAGTCCTCAGAGCTGTGCGCTGAGTTAAGTTTGTGTGAATTAGCCTATATTATATGCTGGCAAACTCATAACGATCTATCCCTGAACGAATCCAAAACTCAAACGAAAAAGAATAGAGAATAGTTTGCGAAAATGAAAACGAGAACTAATAATTATGTTTCGATGAATAAATATTAAACTAAAGCTGAAATGATCGTCAGAAATGAGGCTAAGAATAAAATTAAACTGAAATAATTGATTGTTAACTAAATGAAAAGCGAAAATAGAAATGATTTTCTGAACAAAGATAACCATTCCAAGTTCCCGCGACCTTCGATTGACCGTCCAATGAAGTCATAAAAAAAATATTCAGTAGGCTACAGTCCACTTCGGGCTGCTTAAGTATAGTAGAGAGAATAGCAACTTGTTGAAGTCTTGGCTTCAACAGATGACTGTTAGGTCGCCAATAGCGTGCAGTAGCCCATCTAGTTAGGCTGTGTATACAAAAGCAGAGTATTCTTTAATAGGGCCTAATGATTGAGCTTGAACAAACGCTACATAGTGTAGGGCCTACGTCATTTCAACAGGTAGGTTGTAGCGAAAACCTCAAAAGGTCTTTAACAGCTGAACAGGTAAGCCCTAAGTAATTAGTTTCACCATTTGTAAGCTTATACATGCAATGCCATCTAATCACCATACCTACTACCGGTATAGTATCAGATTCTAACGAAGCCTAATAAAATTGAAACTAAGGCGGTGACTTCCATAGTGTCGTCATTAGAATAGGCCTACACTTAACAAAAATTGATTTCAACCGTAGTCAAAGCCGTAGTCCATCGAGCTAATCAGATGGAAAATCTACAAAGTCAATGAATACAGAGGTCACACTAAGGAGCGTAACATATAACACTGGCGATGAACACTAGTTAATTTCCGTGTGATATTATACTGAACAAGCAGGTCAGTAAATTCCAAATGTGAGACCAGTCATGAGAATACACCAGTATTGCACAAGAAGAGTGAACCATCGAACTGCAAAGGTTCCTATACCTGTTCATATTTCATAATCATTATCAAGTTAATATTTTCCCACCAATTTTCTTAATAACCAATTGGTGCAACTGCTTATGGAAAGCCATGCACTGGGCACCAGTTATTAACGAGCGCAGTTAGGCGAGGGTACTAGTCCGAAGACGGAAGGGTAGGAGGCTACAAGTGAGCATGCTGGACACGTCTATGCCGATGACAGTAATAGTGCATGCAATAAAACTACAAGCATTATCTGAAACTTGCAAATTCATTACCTCGCAATATTCTAATTTTATTACAAGGTCTCGATCAGCTGCCTAGACAATGAATTTCTACTGCATTGTAAAACTTTAAATGCCTCATTTGAAATTGCCTTAGCACGTGACAAGCACTTGAGTTGCAAGTGAGTCCAATGGTGTTCAGCTGCAAGTGTGTCAAACAGTAGGCCACTTCATTATCTATCACTCGAGGGATGGTAAAAGTGTCTAACATTCCTTCACCGTTATTGATAATAATATTATTGTGACCTCGACCGAGAAATGGGACCACTTGTCGCTTTCTTGATCAGCAGGAAAATGGATTTTAGCCTAAAACCATGATTATTG
Source organism: Lumbricus terrestris (assembly GCA_949752735.1). Lineage (NCBI taxonomy): Eukaryota > Metazoa > Annelida > Clitellata > Crassiclitellata > Lumbricidae > Lumbricus > Lumbricus terrestris. The sequence continues at coordinate 40,339,833 of OX457045.1, read as the reverse complement.
ATTTCTGTTTTTATTTAGCGCGACTAAACCTTTGGCACACTGTTTTAATTCGCCACTTGATGTATCAAGGTCATAAAAATGTGATTGTTACATCACGTAAAAGAGTTTGAATTTTTATTTGTGATACGGAACATTTGTTTAATGTTAATTCTGCTTCTTTGTAAACTTCTAAATTATATGATAAAACACACTGCAATTCTAGGATGAGAGCTCGCATCACACCAAACTGAGCAACCCAGACCTAAATAAAATGAATTGAAATGAAAAAGTTTAGCACAAACATAAATTCACAATATTTTGAGAAAATGTGATATTTTGTAGTAAGTCACGACATTCAAAGAACCATCCATCCCAACTATTGAAAATGGCCGATGAAGTCGAAACAGCAAGGATAGCTCTAGATGTTCTGAGTCTAAGCACAGCTTCTGAACCGGCTTCCAAGTTCACTGCTGTTTCCACAATTCTTGAAATGGTAGGGCCGCTAAACACAGCGTTTCCATTGGTTGGATCTGTATTGGGACTCACCGAGTGTTTTCTTCCGGATGGCAAACGCGAAGAAATGGTTTGCAGTTTTGAGAAATTGTGGAAAAAAATTGAAAAAGTGAAAGACGACTTAAAAGATTCGGAGAAAGATGTAAATTGGGAAATTACGGAGCCGAGATTTAGTGCTGTTGTCGGTCGCATTTGGTTAGGAATGGAGATTTGTATTGCAATTGGAAAGGCAACTGGACATGAAGAAAAGAGATGTCAGGAGAGGCTGAAGGTGGCCTGCGACCAATTCGTCCTCAACCTGAATGCCCTCTTTGACGGAATAGTTGGAAAGGGACTTTTTCGGAGCGGCATTCTGGACGAGTGCTACAATCAGACAAAAGGTAACCGATCGGAAATTTCAGCTCTTGCAACACAGCTACTACAGTTGTTAAGCGCTGCAATGTTCGTACTTGCATCTTATGAGACTGTGATGCAAGAGGAGGAAGGCGCCAAGTATGTGATAAAGCAGTACGACAGCAAGTTGAAGGGAGTCTTCGCTAAAGTCAAATCTGTTCTCGACAGATGCGAGGAAGAAAAGAGGGAAAACATGCTCAGTGACCTCAATGTACTTCTTTACACTAGTCGATCAAACGTGGGTCTCGTCATTGAGATCAGCGAGCTAATGCGCGATAAATACGATTGGTTGGAGAACTTCTGTCTGGTCTGGGACGATTCGGACGAAGTGGACAAGCATTGCTTTAACCCTTTCCTGCCGGAATTGTTTTGATACCTATCCTGTTAATGGGGTCACGGGTGACCCCATCCGGCGGGAAAGAGTTAACGGAGACCACGTTCATAGCCTGCATCACAAGGGCAAGTGTGGAATTGTCTTCTACCGAACGAAGAGTGAATCACCGAGGTTTTCCGAGAGATGCGACGAAGCCTATAAGATCGTCGACGAAGTTTATAGTGGAAACGCACGGGATATCAAGGAGAATATTATCGCTAAGGCTGATGAGGCAGGGATTGGATGAACGGGATGTGCGGTCATTGCGTGTTCCACCAATCTCAGGCTTTATGGCACCTTTTCTACCAAGACTGTCTGCATTGATAAATACTTGCATCATTTTACCGGACTTGACCAAATCAAGAGCAAAGAAACAGCGGTTCTTCTTCTTAAATAGACCTGCAGACAGCCACAACGAAGAATCAGGACTTTACTATAATTAAAACAAACATGTCTGTTGAATAATTACATTGCATTCAAGACTATGCTATTGGCCTGTGCTAAGACGGTAGACCTAATATACTTTGCCGCAATTTTGACGATAACACTGCCATTCGATAAACTGATCCGTTAACATTGTTCCCAATTAAGTCACAGGAGACTATTTACAAGACGAAAATTTATTTCTTTCATGACGAATAAAACTACATTATATGCAGAAGGGGAATATGCCAGACTTTCGCCATCTTTCGCTGCATGTCTAACGCTCCCTGGATCCGAACGTGTAGGCTATGTAACAGAAACCTAGGATGATGACCTACAGTCTACAGACCAACAAACATTTCTTTTCTAATAATATTACAGATTCGTTTGCGTATTGCTATAATTCAAAATTCGCTATCATATCCTGCTATCTTGTTTGATGACATTCAATATGCAGGATTGGACTGTTTGATTGTTATATAGTTTTAAAGCGGAATATGGTTTCAGCGTTTGATGTTTCAACTAGGCAAGATGTTCGATGTGCTGCTTTATTCGATAGCTCAGTATTGAATCATACAACTGCTAGCCAAATTCAACGTTTGATTTTTAACCAGGCGTTTTCTGTCAGATGCTCGATTTTATATGCTGTCGTTTTTACAGAAAACAACACTGGGCCTGACAGTATTATTTGCCGGTTTTAACGATTGATTGGTCTATACAGACCAGACGGTTCAGTTATTAGATGCTGGATATCCTGAATGTGGCAGGTGTTTAATTTTTTCGGTAAAACGAGTGCGTTCAATACGTTGTTTTGTGGCTGTTGTTGACAATGTAAGTTTGTATTAGTTACTTCATGTAGCGTTACATACATCAGGTCTATTATATATTATGCTGTATAGTACCCATGGGCGGAGACATGGTCGGAGACTTGCTGGGGGCGAAAAGGCGGTCAAAGATTTTGGGCGGACGAACGGCCGAGACGCCGACGAAAATTTTCCATGTTTTTGCCTTTTTGCCGGCAAAAATTTCTGACGACCTTTTAGTCATCACCTTGTCCCGTCGTTTTGTTTCCTCGTGAAGGAAGTGTGTACGTGATGACCTGACACTTACCGATTACAGATTATTGGAGTGGAACAAATGCACGGACCGTCCCCACCACCACATTTGTTGAGGGGGGGACCGTCCCCCTGCCCCCTAAGTCTGTAGTGACGACAGCATCGCTGCTACGGCGTAGCGCCCTTCTCGTGTGCAATCCTCCTGCGTGTTACACAACACTTGTATAGAGGCAATTGGGAGGCAGAGTTCGAATCTTCCAGCTCAGCGCATTTCTGTAAAGTCATTTGATAAGACCTATATGGAATCTTCTTCCCAGGAGCGCGACCGTTCACTGGACGACGGGGTGGAGAGTGGGGACTTGACACCTATACGACCGAAACGAGCATCAGATGGCCCGTTAAAATATTATGAAACAGTGGATTGATGACTGATTCTAAAAACTGCTGTTGACTAAAGCTGAAAGTCGGTAAAATAGAGTTAGGACAAATCTCAGGGGAGAGATTTCATTTAAAATAGGCTTGGTCGGTTTTCAAAAAATTTCAGTATCGTGTTTTGACGACACCGTGGTTATTTAAAAAATAGGCTTGGTCGGGTTAAAAAAATTGTCAGTGGCATGTTTTGACGATACTGTGGTTATATAACGTAATTCCCAATAAGGAATTTGTTTAAATATAAGACCTGTCACATCAACGCTCAGATGATTCGCTCACGCATTGGGCCAGACTGTTGCGTAGCTAAGTCTGAGTGCTAAAGGTCGTTCTATAAATCACGTAGGCTGAACCTGATCCGGTTTGTAAATGATAAACAGATTAGGATAAAACCAATCTATAGACTTATGGATACTACGCATCAGATGGCAGCAGAAGATAACAAACAAGGAAGTGCGCAGAAGAGTGAAAAACACCAGAAACATAATACAGTAAATAATGGAAAGGAAACTCAAATTTTTCGGCCATGTATGTAGAATGAACAACAACCGACTAGTAAAGCAGACCATATTCGGAATGATCGACGGTACGGGAATTAGAGGAAGACCAAGTAGAGAATGGTTGGACGATGTCAGGGATTGGTGCGGTATGGACATACATGGACTCAGCCTGATAGCACAAGAGAAGAGTGCATGGAGACAAACAGTGAAACTTGCGATTGACACCAACGGGTGTTGAACCCACGGATGATGATGATGATGATGATGATGATGATGATGATGATGATGATGATGATGATGATGATGATGATGATAGACTTATGGAAGCGTTGAACTGTCTAGCGTTTAGAGTAAATTATATATGCTTATAACTGGACACACAATGGCAAAAATTATTATATTTGACTGCACTTATGAGATACATGTACTTGTCTCGTTATGCATGCTCCAGATCTTGATTTCATGCGTTCATAGGCTTATGCCAGCAAGTCTCCTTTGTAAACTTGGTAACATTCCGTAACAGTTTGCCTTTGAGTCAACCACAGAGCTACTACTAGCTAGCTTCTGGAACTCCTGTAGACAAATCTGGATGACTCTTCACAAAAACTCTGTAGGTTTTCTGTCTCAGCAGACTTACACGGAAATGCACGTTCATCGATATTTAGATGCCAGATTTCCAGATCGAATACCAGGCACTTATTTTCATTTGAGACCAAAGAAAGTCGTTTCTTCATTTGATGTTTTCGACCAGCAGCTGTTGTTACCGAGTAGCAAGTTTGCAATAAAGCCCAACAACTAACCAACAAGATGCTGTAATAATTTTTATTCTTAGCATTGGTGTAATTATTCAATGCGACTCTGAGTGAAAACGCCTCTGAATGTGCTGAATGAGTGAGCCTGAATGGGCGCTTTAGCAAATCCGAGAAACAGATAAATAAATTCAAAAGTAGCATATACAATGGCGTTTTCAGTCACAGTTGCACCAAGGGTAATATTGACACGGTTGTAAGACATTATCCAACAGGACATTAATTTTTGTCCCCAGGACAAAACCCCGGACAAAATCCCCCGATTTGAATCGGACACTATTCTTCCCCCGGGACAAAATCACCCTTTGTGCAATTACTCGGTTTCTTCATGTAATTTATCAAGCTTAATTGTCCTGGTTTTGTTCGCTGTGTCAACTTGTTCATGCCGTCACCGATAAGACTTACTAGTAGCATATATATATATATATATATACATATATATACAGATATAGGTTAATATAGCCTATGTATTGTATATACTACGTGCCATTCAGATGCAGACTAAAGACTTGTTAGTGTAATTTAGTTAATCATTCCTAACGCAAAGGGTTGTTAGTGTCAGTTAATCAGGTCCCCAATAAAGTCAGTTAAATTTGTTTGCGAATTAAGTTAGAGACTTACAAATGTCGTTATCATCTAAAATTATATTTAGAATGAACCATGGCTGTCAGGAACTTTGGACGATTAGTGCAATAAATTAATAGCAATATTCTTATAGATGTTTTGGAGTATAGACTTAATGTCGAGTCTTTTAATATACACCTCGACACAATCATTCTTGTAGATAATTTAGATGCATAATTTTCATGTACAGGGTGGGCCAAAAAAAGACCCCTATGTTTTTTGCCAATATCTTGACCAAAAGTAAGAATTTTCAAATTAAATTCTGCAAGCTTGTAGACAATTTATATTTACACATCATGGCCAGATTTCATCGACATATTTCAAACACAACAAAAATTATACCACTTTTAGCGAAGTCACCCACCGTTTTTTGACGATTCAAAAACGCGACGCAACAAAAAGTAACAAAAAACCAAATCACTTATTCTGGCCAATATCTTGCCCAGAAGTAAGAATATCGAAATGAAATTTCACATGCTTAAAGACAATTCATACCTGCACGTGATAGCCAGATTCCATCGAACTATTCCAAGCAGAACAAGAGTTACATCACTTTTAGTGAGGCCATTAAACGTTTTTTGACGATTCAAAGACGTAACGCAGCGAAAAGTAGCAAAAACACGATTTTATTAAGTCTCATCTCGAATAATTGTTACCAAATAGCCTTCATATTGCCAGGCGATCATTATTATTACAATTTTAAAAGAAACAGAATACCAGTGTTACGTCACGTCACTTAGCAAGATGACAATCAAGTTGGTAAATAAAAAAATCTATCAGATTATTAATTTTGTTATTAAACCAATGCATTCAAATTTAAAAAAAAATAAAAATGGCCAAGGTATCAATGGCAGACAAAATGTGTATTCAGACACCTCTTGAGCAAGATCCTATGAGCAACGTCTACTCTGACAAACAGTGAGAGCGGAAAAATTAAGAGTTTATGTGAGAGTTAAGAGATTTGCCGTGAATGAAAGGAGATCGGCTCGATTGTTCTGGTTTCATTGAGAAAGCCAATGGCCCTAAATCTCCGGATTTGAACCCGATGCATTGATAATCAATTGCGGAGAGCTATGCTGAAGAAATATCACAATCTGCAACCAAAACCAAGAGCGGTAAGAGAATTAATGAGTGAGCGCATTGGAGTTGATTTGGGAAGATTTGCCTTTGGAACGCATCAGCGAGGCTCTCAAGAACTTTTGGCACTGATAGTGGGCACATTGAACACAAGTTGTGGATCACTATCACGTTCATTTCACAACAGTTATTTGAGATGTTACTGAATAAAATCGTTTTTTGCTACTTTTTTGGCGTTAAGTTTTTGAATCGTCAAAAACCGGGGGGGGGGGGTGGCCTCACTAAAAGTCATGTAACTTTTGTTGTGTTTGAAATATTTTGATGAAATCTGGCCATCATGTGTAATTATGAATTGTCTATAAAGCTGTGAAATTGCATTTCGAAAATCTTACTTTTGGTCAAGATATTACCAAAAAACCTTGGGGGCTCTTTTTTGGCCCACCCTACATGTAAATGTAGGCCTTAATAAAATTTTTACAATATTCAACTAACGTCTAATACATGGTTATTCACCTTTTACATAGGCCTATTCCTATATGTTTGCATCATTTTTATGTAATGATATCATAGACGGGGGTGATTATGCCCTACCTGAGAGGGGATAATGCCCGGGGACTTTTACCCGGGGGGTTAATGTCCGGGGGATAATGTTCAAAGGGATAATGTTCCTTTACCTATTGACACTGCCTATGTCTAGCTATTCTGGTTATAGTCATGGTTATGGTTATGATAATTCAACTTGGAAAATACCCAAGGACAGTCAAGCAACCCACATCCTAGCTTAGGGGAGGGGCGGCAGAGTGGCATGTGAGAATGTTGCCTCTGCTTCACCTTTTGCCCTATGACAAATATCGCGCGATTCTAGTTTCCACGTGAAAACGCCTCTTAAAAACAAAGAGAGTATAAATTAGACTGCTCTAAACCTATTAAATACTTTCGGGCCTCCTTTCAACTCTGTTATCTACTTACAAACTAGTTTCGTAAAGACGTTGCATCGCAGGTGACGGAAAATTAGAAGAAATCGCAAAAGACTTGAAAGCAGGAAGCTACAAAAGTGAGAATAATCATTATTGACAAAACATGTAGGCCTATAACTTTTAAATTTAAATTTGAAACTATTCTAAACAGCAGCTTGCTGTTATACATTGAAGAACAGCGATAGGAAACGTCATATAAATTTTAGCTTAGAGAAAATGTGTCCTTGTTGTGCAGTAAAGTTTGAGATTCAAATAAATAGAATCTGTTTTTTTTATCCCAGCCCCGTTCGCATAGTACTCTGCAATGTCGGCGCTTTATTATCTTTGCTGACCAATACGTCAACGTTACGCGTGTAGTCTAATGTACGTACCTCTGACCTCTTACACGTTTTAGATTTTGATTCAAGGAGTGAGTTGGCAGTAAAAATAATGGTCTTTGTTCTAAGCAAGACGGGACTTTGCGATCAGCAATTCCAAAGGCCTAGAAGAATGATATTTTAGAGACAGGTCGATAGTTAGAAGCATAGGTGCCGAGTTGACCCAAAGAGTGTGGGTGTTCAAACGAACGTGAAAAAATCGGAGCGAGAGCGCGAGAACTTGGGGGGTTGGTTGGTTAGGAGAGTTAAGCCTATTCAAATCACACGTGACATAAGGACCTGCAATTTGGCAAAATACAAAAAAGAACTCTAGATAATCATAACTTGGCCTAAAAGGCCTATAATTATATGTGACACTCGGGGTCAAAACTCGTCACATGTCGGTTTTTGACTTTTTGTTATCCAATCATATTCTAAAGTTATTCTCCTTCAAATACTTGTTACGGAATCAAAATCTCTTTTTTCTAATGAAAGCTATATTCGTTTGATTCTGTAATTTGCAAAATCATAACAAGGCGGAAAATCGAACTCAAAGTTTCAGGAAATTCGTGTCATGAAAGTCCTTAGTAACCATTACTTGATTCTTATGCAATTTGGCTGGTCAACACATGGCTGTATGCTGTACCAAATGTACATCAAACGGCATGAAAATCGAACTGATATTTTCGAAATTGTGATGGAATTACAGGTAACTGCTGAATTGAAAAATGCGAATGAATGAATTAATGAAGTGTAAACAAACGGGCGAACGGATATTTTCTCTGGACATATTCCCCGGACATATTCCCCCGGAAAATTGCCCCTTGGACGTTTTCCGCCCCCGATTTTGACTAGGACATTTACCCCCGGGCATCCCCCTCTCTACATATGCATACATGCATACATGCATACATACATACATACATACATACATACATACATACATACATACATACATACATACATACATACATACATGCATGCATGCATGCATGCATGCATGCATGCATGCATACATACATACATACATGCATACATACATACATACATACATACATACATACATACATACATACATACATACATCGTATCGTATATAATCATTTATAAAGCGCCTCTTGCAGAATAGCTATGCAGAGGCGCTCTCAGCGTGACAGCCCCGAGGAAATAAAAAAGATTTCAAGTAGCGATTTTACTACGGATAGTGGGAAGGAGGTCATTCCACATAGATGGTCCAACAATGGCAAAGGCGCGGTGTTGGGTCATGGCAGTCCTTGCCCTTGGAGCCAAGAGATCAAGTCGATCAGCAGACCGGGGCGGGCGGGAAGAGACTGCAGAGACTTCTGTCCCTTTAGGGTAAGTCACAAAGGTTTTTAGGAGCTTGTTCAGTTTGAGTTTTTGAAACTAAGAGCAGTACCTTGAATTGGATGCGAAAGGCAACAGGAAGCCAGTGAAGAACATCAGTCATGTAGGTAGAAATGTGGGAATAGCGAGGTAGACGAGCATAACTGCCGTCTGCCGAGTTCATAACTGTCTGCCGAGTTCATAACTGTCTGAAGGGAGGATAAGCGAACTTTCGGAAGCCTAGGAAATAGTGAGTTACAATAGTCAAATCGACAGCAAATAAAAGTATGAATAATGATTCTAAATACAGAAGAGGAAACAGATCTTCTGATGGCTCTCAGACGCCTCAGGTGATAATAACATGAGACTTAATAAAATCGTGTTTTTGCTACTTTTTGCTGCGTTACGTCTTTGAATCGTCAAAAAACGTGTGTGGCCTCACTAAAAGTGGTATAACTTTTATTCTGTTTGAAATATTTTGATGAAATCTGGCCATCACGATTGTGCAGATATGAATTGTCTTTAAGCCTGTAAAATATCATTTCGATATTCTTACGTATGGTCGAGATATTGGCCAGAATAATAAAAATCGGTTTTATGTTGCTTTTTGCTGCGTTACGTTTTTGAATCGTCAAAAAACGGTGGGTGACCTCATTAGAAGTGACATAACTTTTGTTCTGTTTCACATAATATTATGGCGATTAAATTTGGCTATTGTGCGTAGAGATTAATTACCTTCAAGCCCGTAAAACTGGATTTGAAAAATTCCTATTTTCGGCCAAGATATTGACAAAGAACCGCAGGGATTACTTTTTTGGCCCACCCTGTATAAAGTGATTTGGGGGTTATCGTGGTATGCCCAAACCCGGATATCGGACACTGACAAGAGAGTTGAACAAACCACGCCTAAAGTTCAGAAGATTTAAGGAAATGTGTTGGTTTTTTTTCCAGTAACTCTTTCGAAGAGAAGAATCAACTCCTGAGATCAGTCGTCTAAGCCTTTGAAAATGGCCTATGAAATTGCTATAACACAGAAATCTATCGACGTTCTAAGCGAAGTCTTTGAAGCGGGGTCCACGTTTTCTGATGTATCCAAAATCATTTCAGCTTCAGCAACGCTGGCCGCAGCATTTCCAGTTGTTTCAGCAGCACTGGTGCTCATCGGAAGCTTTCTTCCAGATAGGAAACAAGAACAAGTTCTTCGCAGCATTAAAAATTTGGGCAATAAGATTGACCAAGTGAGACATGACATAGAAGAATTAAAGCATGACATTACTTGGGAATTTGCGATGCAGCTATATGCAGACCATGAGACTGTTGTTGAGTTAGGAATGCATGATTTGTTTGAGATAGCAGACGCAAGAGGAATAAACGAGACGGCGATGCATAAGAAAAACCTGAACGAGACCTGTGCCAGAAGAAGGTGTACTCTCGCTCTGAATGCTCTGTTGGCTGGAATGGATGGAAGTAGTCATTTCAGAAAGGCTGTGACTAGCGGACCGCCAGGCGGCCCTCGAATTTCAATTACTAGCGGACCGCCAGTCACGTGTAACCTGTCACATGACCCGAGTCACGAGTCCAGGCGGCCGTCTCATGCTGAATCCGCGAATGGCGGCCATGCCATAACGAATATTATTATGTAATTTGAAGTTCGATTTTTGAAGAAAATGTTCTTGTGACTAACCCTACCCTATCCCTAACCCTAACCCTATCATGTAAATGAAGATTGGTTACTTACTCTGTCCTTAAAACAAGAAAAAACAAGAAAACTTTTGTCCGACATAAAACAAGCAATCGGTAACTGCCGCCATTATTCAAGAATGAAGACTCGTGACTCGGGTCATGTGACAGGTTACATGTGACTGGCGGTCCGCTAGTAATTGAAATACGACAGCCGCCTGGCGGTCCGCTAGTCACTTCGTTTCAGAAATAGCATACTGGGCAAGTTCTACGATAAAACCGGAGGTAATAGACCAAAGATGTCAGCTCTTGCAACTCGGCTTCTGCAGCTGATATACGGCGGAATGACGGTCGTCTCAACTTACGAGAGAATGGTAGGCCTACATGGCCAATCAGGTGCTCTGAAGCTCGACCGTCAATGGAAGAGTGCCTGCGCTAGTGTCAAATCCGCACTCGACGAATGCACTCAAAACTTCAGGGTAAACATGCTTAACGACCTGAATAATAAGCTTGATTACGGTGGATCAAACAGGGTTCTTGTCAACAATATAAGCGAGTTCATGAGCGTTAAATACGACTGGCTGGAAAACTTCTGTTTAGTCTACGATGATGTGCAGGGGTCTGACAAACACTGTTTTAATGGATACCGCGTTGATAGTTTGCACCGCAACGGAAAGTGTGGAATTGTCTTCTACCGAACGAAAGGTGAACCCCCGAGGATTCACGACAGATATGACGACGCCTATGACATCGTCAGCCAACTTAGTACTGGTCATGCACAGAGGAATTTCAACGATCTTGAAGCCAAGATTGATGAGAGAGGAATTGGCTGGACCGGTTTTGCGGTCATTACAGATAACCCTGATATCAGGTTTCGCACCACCTTTTCTACCAAGTTAATTCATATGACTTATCGCGAAACGCGAGTATGCGGGGGTCAATGTCTGACTTGTACGTATAGATCATCAGCAATTCTTCTGTTGGAATAATTTAATCTCCGAACATATTCACGGAGAAGCAATACATGACGTAATAAGAACATACATGCATTCAGGGGCGGATCCAGGGGTGGCCAATCCGGCCATGGCCCCCATTCCAAATCTCTATGGGACGTGGTCCCCCATCCATGGGCGCCCACAAGATTTTTTACAGGGGTCAGTCATGGCCAGGAGAATTAATATATACATGTAAATGTCATTAAAATCTAGGCCTCTCACACAATTACATTGTCTTAATATGATACAACGAAAAGAAACAATCTTTCAGCAGTATCCAACTAGGATTTATGGCATACAATGAATGTCTATTCGTGTATATATTCATAGTAAAAAATTTAATGCTAAAATATTAACACTAACAACACTTACAACTAGTTCTGAACAAATAACTATTAATCAGGGGCAGATCCAGGGCCAATCCGGCTATGGCCCCAATTTGAAATTTTAACGGAACTTGGCCCCTCAATACTCAATGTGTCGTATGAAAGAAGGTTTTGGCACCACATCTGCATATACTTCTTCAGCAATTAAGGCTTTGAATTCATGTCTTGCTGATGCTCTTTAAACAGTGCAGTACATACCATTCATTCATTCATTCATTCGTTCATTCATTCATTCATTCATTCATTCATTCATTCATTCATTCATTCAGAGCATTTACATAGCGCTCCTTCAAGAAACTACTCAGAGGTCCATGTTGACTATATTGGCAAAACTTCCAGTTTGCAGTACTAAAGCCGAAATAGCTTTCTCGAAAGTAGAACAAACGTTAACTAATAACTGCTATTCGGAACTCAATGACAGAAGACCGACTTAATGTTCTACTGATGTTGCAGAGTGTAGGCTCATTGTGAAATAACACCAGATAACAAGTCCATATATCCAGTTATTTTTTTAATTTAGACACCTCCAGGGGGGCACAATTTTTCTGAAAGAAAAGAAAATATTCCCCAGGAAATTTGAAAAAATGATGATAGTCTTGAATTACTGTTTGCAGTACTGTTTAACATGAATAATTGTTATAATATAGCATGATGTTATTTACTATTATAATCATGATTATGATATTATTATTCACTATCATAATAATTGTATGATACTATCATTTTGCAATAGGTATACTTTCCTGTTTAACTTTGAACAAATGCTTTTTTGTACAACTATATGGCTTCTTTCCGGAGCTATCTCTGTCACATTTCAAAAAGTCAAATTTCAGCATATTTGTTCGATGAACACTTAGTATGTGTCATGTATAGCTAAACAGTTTAATGTAAAGTCATCCGAGGGCCGAAGACCCGTAGGTGAGGCGCTCATCTCCTTTTCTTGGCCCTTGAGCCGGCAATGGACGAATCCCAATGTCCTGGACACGGGAAGGGGGGGAAACAGTTTAATAGGCCTACATATTTCACCAGACTGGCACAGGCTTATGTATGGCTAAACAGTTTTATGCATTTTTCACCGGACTGGCACAAGCTCTATCTGATAAGATCAATCCCTCTTTAAAAGATTTTCAAGCATTTATGCCTCCCTCTTCCATGGGTTCCTTAGTCCTACTTCCAACCAATCCGTATGAAGTACTTAGCATAAATAAAACCCTTAAAACCACCCACAGCTCAGGCTTTTATGATATACACCCCTTCATAACATCCGAAGTTGGATGTTGGCTGACCCACTTTCTGAAGTAATAAATTGCTCCCTAACGAAACGCATAGTAGGCCTACCATAAGCAGTCAGTCAAAATGGCCAATGTCAACAATTCATTCTCTGACCTTTTACCTTTCGATTTGGAGTCTATGTCCTTACTTGATATCCAAGACAAAATCTCAGCTACCAATCTATCTATAAACAAGGCACCAAATCTGAAGTATCTAATTACAGACCCATCTCCATATACTCTTCTTTTCCAAATTTCATGAAAGAGTAGTATACGACCGACTATTCTCCTATATTAAACAGAAGAATATCTTGTACCCTCTGCAACATGGGTTCCAACCAGTACACTCAACTTCTATATGTCCTTACTTGATATCCAAGACAAAATCTCAGCTGCTATTGATAGTAATGAATGCTGATTAGGCATCTTGCTGGACCTAGCAAAGACCTTTGATACGGTCGACCATAAGATACTATTAGCCAAACTCGAACATTACGGAATTAGACGTACTGCTGTGAATTGGTTCATAAGCTACTTAACAAGTAGCCAACAATTATGTAACAATTTTATGTAAAAATTCACTCTCTGACTTTTTACCTTTCGATTTGGAGTTTCTCAGGGCTCCATTCTTGACCCCCCTTCTTTCCATAATATACATAAATTACGTCCCCAACTCTTCTGCTCTACTATATTATATCCTGTTTGCTGATGACACAAATGTTTTCCTATCCCATGCCTCCTATGAGCAATTACTTTAGTCAGCTAATGAAGAATTAAAGGCTACAAGTACCTGGTTCAATGCAAATAAGTTGTCACTTAATCTCTCCAAGACCAATTTTATATGGTTTAGAACTAATAAAAAGCAAATACCCTTACATACAACAGATATAGCCTAGTCATTGATGGCACAACGATTCCTCAAGTTGTCACATCTGAATTTCTTGGCGTTCATATGGACCAACACCTATAATGGAGCAACACCTAAAATGGATCATGCATATTAAAAAATCAACACAAAAGCCACTAAAAGTATTGGCATCATTAATCAAATTTCCTACTTACTACATTCTCACATTCTGACCAACTTCTACTATACTCGCGTTTATCCTTATCTTACCTATTGTAATATCATCTGGACTTCCACTTATGCCTCTCACTTAAGAAAATTGCAAATTGCACAAAAAAGGTCATACGAATTATAACTAAATCTCCCATTAGGCCTAACTCCCATATACAACCACTATTCTTATCACTTAAACTACTAACCATCACACAGATCAAATTCTTCCAAGCTAGTGAATTTATGTACAAATATCACTACAAACTCCTACCACCTGCATTCCCATCTTATTTTTACCCTACCCAATTTAATGCTGGCACAAGAAATAAGCCGGATTATAAATTAATCTTCACAAGAACTAACATCCGTAAACTATCCATTAAGTTTCAGGGCCCACTGCAATGGAACAATCTACCTCTAGAAATCCGTACCTCTTATAGTTTCTCGTGTTTCGAGAGTACTTTAAGAGCACCCACACTGGAGCACGTATCTTAATTTGTTAGCTAAGTTAAGTTTTTATTTCTATACTAAACCATATTAACCCCCTCTTAGCCGGACTTTGTCCCTTTCGTCGGCCTGATGCTCCCAATCACTCAATGTGACATCCTCTGCTTTGATCGCTTTTACTCTATTAATCTTCTGGCTCACATGTCCTAATTTGCTATTAAATCTCTTCATTGTATTACTGTGTAAGCCATGTATGTAACTTGCTATTATTTTATGCGATCATAAATTCTTGTACGTTGATGGGATCAATGAAGTTGATTTGATTTGATTGGTGAATCAACATCACTACTAAATGGCTTCCCAATTCTGATGGTTTGGTAGTTCTTGCTTGGTTTGTCTATGGTAACTCGACCCTGACCACCACGGACTACTCTCACGGACAACTCTTCTAACTCAACGCATTTGATCCTGACCCTGTGGTAACTCGACCCGGACCACCACGGACTACTCTCACGGACAACCCTTCTAACTCAACGCAGCGCTCGTGAATAAGCTGGTGCCCCGCGCTTGGCTTTTGAGTGGCGCTTTAGAAATTTCGAATTTACGATTACGATTACGATTTGTCAGCATTTAAGTAGCAGAGCAATTTCATTAAGATGGCAGCTTAAAATGCTGCCATTGCAGTGCGGAAATTAAAAAAATTCTGGGTGGAGAGGGGCACATCTTCCTCCCCAAGAACTTCCCCCTATTCCCCACCCTCTCGGCGCTACGCGCCTCGGCGATCGGCCTTCGGCCGCTCGTCCTCCACCCTTCCCATATGGCCCCTCATTTAAACCTTCTGGATCCGCCACTGCATGCATTGTAAGCTTAGATGTCAGTAGGCCATTCGTTGGCGTTTTCTTATAACCGTATCCGGTATGTAGGTTATCCTGCTGTATTATAATATGGTAATATCGATTTGTACAACTATGTTAGTTTTAAAACACGATACTTATTTTAATCGGGTGTATCTCCCGAAAATCTTGATTGAATTTGTTCGATAGGCTGCCTTATCCAAGGTAACAACACTCTAGCCTACCTTGCAATTGTTACTTAGGTCTATCGCTTGGTAGGCATTGAATTTTTGCTAGATGCTCGATTGCCTAATAATTATGAAATCCTGCGTTTGTTGCAATTATATTTTGTGTTAACGATTTTATTGGTTCTGAAATGGTGTAGCATGCAGTAGAACTGCAAGGTAAAATGCAATTGTTAGAAATCAATGTTGTATGCTGCTATATACATGTAGTGCTATATGCTACTCTGATTTTCTGATTTAGTGGTAGACCACTAAGCACCTCGAAGGCGTGAACAGTTGTTATTGAAAACAGAGCAAATGTAAGATCATTGGGAATGGAAATAGACAGGTAGATTCATTAAAATAATATAGATTGCTACCGATCAAATTTTTAGGGATTTTTGTTCATTGTGCAGTGATTATCATAAATGCAATATGAGCGTCATTTAAAAACTTCCAAAATGCCAGGGCAATGCATCAGTCATTAATCGTCCACGAAGATTGGGGTTGTGATTGTTTCGTGAAAGAGAAGTGCTGGATGGTATAAAAAAAGGCATTGGTTTGGTAAGTTATGCCAACTTATGCGGTAATTAGGCGTTGCATGGACCCATTAGTGTATAATGGTACATTTTTCACCCAGACTGCCAAGTCGTCGGGTGGTGTCATAGGAAATATAGGCTGAGTCACAGCAGCAAATAGTTGGAGGAGTTAAGCATCGGAGTAAAAATAACTGTTGATAAGTTATGTAAAATGGCGTATTCAAAACGCGTTGCTGTACTAATCCAATATGTTACATTGCAGCCATATTCAGAACGACAACGTTGGAAAATATAGTAAAATTGTTTCCTACTTTTAATGCATCATATTCTCTCAGGGTGTATTCTTAATCAACTGCTCAATTATAATTTGTTTTGTGTGCTGATGTATCAAGAGGGACATAATTGAAAAATGTAATTGTTAAGTTGTCTTAACGCTTCATATAGGGGAGGGTGCCCCAAGACGGGACGATTCGCAGTATTTCCTCCAAATCACCTTTGCTGATGACATTACATATTCGCTACTTCTTCCTTCCTTTAAACTGATCCTTTAACCACTATCTGGCAAGCAATTTGCAAGAAAACAATGTATGGCTTAAACGAAACAATGAACTTTTGTTGACCTACAAATCGTCCCATCTTGGGCACCCAGGTGCCCAAGATGGGACATTAAAATATCAATTTCTTTTCCCATGTTAAACATCTTAATTTAATTTATCAACTTCAGAAGATTGATGATTTCACTGTGAACAAGCAGTTTTAGCACATGCATCGTCATCGCACTGTGCTCACCAAACAGGACAAGGCTGAATTGACAAATGGGCGGAGGGATCCCACATCGAGCGAGCACACGAGAAAATGATTTACAATACACAACACTAGTTAGCGCAGCCATGACCACTAATTGATTGCGTGGTCTAAAGCTTGAATGCACCGACCTATATAATATCCTGACTAAGAAATTGTTTTACTGTGCATACTGTACAGCTAGTGTGTTGCGGGTGCCCAAGATGGGACGAGTAGTTCACCATTGGAATATGACGTGTGCCCAAGACGGGACGCGTCCCGTCTTGGGCACACAAAGCATGTCCCATCTTGTGCACTCTATGCATGATGTGTGAACGCATCAATTTTTGATGTAAACACAACGTATTATCGCTCATCTCAAAATACATGCGTTTGGTAATATATTTTACTGTGTCTTGCCACCAAACACGTTTCAAAATGTGTCCGTACAGTGATGACTTTATGCGATTATTTAAACTAGCAAAATCTTAAGCTAACTAGCTCAAAACAAAAAATGTTTATCTGTATATCGGATATCGTAAACACAGGGACTGAAACTCGTACATACATAGCCGAGGTAATCGTCGACTCATTGAAGGCTAATAAGAAGGAAACGCGCAAAACGACTGCGAGAAAACTGAATCGTCTCATCTTGTGCACCGTCCCGTCTTGGGGCACCCTCCCCTAATTAGAATAAGCCTATAGCTGCTAATATAAGTTTATTAGGCCTATAGTATACCTATCAGGTGTTTTCCAAATAGATTGTCGAATTTTACGCTTCTTGATGTGAGATATGGGTCTATTCAAGAGGATGACTGGCTATAATTAGCCTAACGTATTTGCTAGATAGGCCTACATGTTCGATTTAATTTTGCTTGATATGCAGCCATATTTAAGAAGATGGCATTGAAAATACAATTGTTGGTTTTAACGCTTGATACATAGCAAACAGCAGGTGAATTTTGAATAAAATGACCAATTCATTTTGTTTGAACTGCTGTTAATTGTATTCAAAGGGACAACATTGAAAAATGCAAATATTAGCTAGGCTTAACGCTTGATATAACAGATGTAGGCCTAGCTTGAGCAAAATGTCTAATTTTATGTTGTTTGATATGCTGGATGTCAGCCTGATACTAGAAGATGCATTTTAAAATCAAACGTTCAATTTCGTTTGGCTTGACATACATGTACAGGTACAATTAGGAGGACAGAATTGGAGAATGCAATGATGATTACTGTTAGTTTTAACGCTTGATATATTAGCAGATGCATTTTTAATCAAATATATAATTTTATGTGTTCGATGCGATGGCTGTCAAAAGAACAGTATTGGGGAATGCAATTTATAGCTAGTTAGTTTAAGCGATTGATATTAACTGGAGCTTTTTAAATAAAATGTTAATCATTTTCTGACTCCGGTTTCACTTGTATAGCAACCCATGATTGTGTGCGGTATTCATTATTATAATAACACCTCATATTCGCACACAAACGCACACACACGCGCGCGCGAGCACACACACACGAACCCACGCATACTCACACACACACATCACACATCACACACACAAACTCACAGACGCACACACACACACACACAATAGCCTGTAATTTGTATACATAATCATATATTAAGATAATTAGGGTGTCTAAGAATTTCCTTTTTCAAAATCTGTTATGCAGTCCCCTTAAAAAGTTTCCACGTGGTCTCATAATGACACCTGTAAAATTTTATGGCATTACAATTACAGATGTTGGGCCAATGCCGTACTGGCAATTGCCTGATAAATGATACTGACAAGTTCACACAAGCAACGGCAACTGCGTCCTTGTGAGAGTCCTGCAAACTGGAAACAATACACAATAATTCTATGGCACTGTCAAATTCAAATTCAAATTCAAATTGTTTATTCAAAGAGATCAAAGAAACATAATAGCAAGTCAACAAACTGACAAAATAAGCATGCACAATGTACATCGAGCCAAATAACATCAGATAAGGGTAAATGATCGATCCTGTGAAAGCGTAACCCAGAAAGGAAGTGATCCAGCTAGCCTATAGGCACCCACTAACAGGAATTAGTATCACGACGGCAGATAGTGTAAAGTAGCTCGTAAGCAGAATGGAGAGAAGAAGTAAGAGCTATAAGGAAAATTAAGAGTGCTTGAGGCTTAGTGTGCATTCACAAGACCAAGACAGATGAAAGTAAGTGGGAATACAAGTGGATCTAGCATTTAGTGTGGACTGAGGGATGAAATAGCATGTAATAGTCAAGTGACTATAGTAACCATATAGTGGATAGTCTGTCGGTTGGTTTCTTCGAAGTTGCTCAAGAAAAGTAATATTTTTACGTTTGCAACCATGCATTTACCAAGATGCTAAAAATCGCAAATTTTGAGTAAGCCTACCTCTGAAAGGTCTTGCATGAAAGTTGAACCTTAGCCTACTGGTCTCGTTCATTTCTGCTCTAAAATAATTTCAATACATTAAGCCCAGCTTGCATCATCTGCTCCTTGTGTTAAATTCCTAATATCAATTCCCAGATTTTTCTTTTCAGTATTACTTCCTATACATTTTGGCAAAATCAGATTATAATCGGTAGGCTATAACTGCAGAATCACCAGCGTCACAAGGTTGTGGTACGATTGTACTATAGTAAGCTATACCATCGCAATAATATTGTTAACTGCAATTAATCACTTTGTGTACTATTATGAATGCATAATTGTCTGTTTTATATTTTTGGGATCAATAAACAAGTTGAAGTTGAAGAAGTTGCTTTGATACTGCTTTGATGTTACCCAGTGCTGAATATATAATATGCGTAAGGTCTTGCACTGGTTTCCTTTCCCGCAGCGCATCTCATTTAGAATTGCATCTTTAGTGTGGCGATGCTTATCAGGATGGGCACCCTCTTATCTGTGTGAGCTTTGTCTCCCTCTTTCCACTTCCACTGTCCGCCGCGCACTGCGCTCTGCTGTTCATGGTGACTTAATGGTTCCTTTCACTCGCCCTGCGACAATGCAGAGGCGTTCATTCTCTGTGGTTGATCCAATAACCTGGAACGGACTTCCCTTGACTATGCTACACCTCCCGAGCTGCTCTCAATTTCACAAACTGTTCAAGACTGTGTGTTCGCTTGATCTCGGCCCGGAGCGCCTCTGAGTAGGTACCTTGAAGGAGCGCTATATAAATTACGATTGATTGAATAAAAAACCTTTTGTTTGACTAGCCATTTCGTTTTGATGAATTATGATAAAATCTGTTGTTGACTGGCTCTGGTAATTTATCAACTGAAAAACTAAAGATCTTTTGTTTCTTTTATGCGACAGTTTCCCGTGGTCAAAACCATTTTAATTGTTTTAAAGTTGAGGCAAAAAATATATTTTGGACAACAATTCGAGTAATTTTACAATTCCATACAAGTATAGACCTATTGCAATTTATTTTTGACTCTAGTTCGCGGTCCAGTGACCAGCACTCCGCGGACCGGTGCCGGTTCGAAGACCACCACTTTGAGAATTACTGGCATAGGCTATAGAGTAGTTGTAGTAGCTACAGCATTGCTGACTAACATGTGTTTAAGTATGCTGTGAAGAAACCGTTGAGAGGACTTGACAATAATTGTCTTTGACTTTGGGTTTCTTAGAACAGCACGTACATGTAGGCTAGTTCTGCCAGAATTCATGCCTATCTATTATGTTCGAGTGCAGCACGAACATAAAAAATCTGCATAAAGGGTATACCGTTGTCGATGTTGGTCGAAGTAATGTTTTTGTTCCTACTTAGCTGATCGAAATACCTTGGTTTCAAACCGGAAATGTTCCTTATTTGACCTAAAGCACAACATAATTGCAGGGCATACATGTATCGTTGCGGACTCCTATGCTTTGAATCTGGTGAATCTTTGAATCTAAGTGTTTCGGCTAATTTTCATTTCTCCATCTTGGGCAATTGGACTTTTAAAACCATCGACGTTAGACTCAGAGACAGCAAGAACTGAAATATCGCCAAGCGGTAAGACTGCATGCCCAGACCAAGACATCATTTGACTAAGGGATGGTACGGACTAGATGGGTGGAGTGAGATATCGTGTTATAACTTCAGACCATAGTTGTAAAAAACGTTTTTTTCGTTTTTTATTCTCTCCCAAAAAACGTCGTTTTTTTCGTTTTTTATTTTTCCCATCGTTTTTTATCGTTTTTTTCGATTTCTATGTAACTTTATTTAATTATTTTCTGTCTAATATTATTTTCCTTAATTTAATTTCTTCTGATATTCCATACGTTTTCACCGTACTCTCAAGGATGCAGCTAACTATAAGGTCTTTATGTAATTGTTTAAGTCATTATTTTGAGAAATACATATAGTAGATCCCTACAAGAAATTAAACTTGTAAGAGTTATTTTGATATAAAATTCTTGGACCTATAATTAATATTTATAAGTAACAATTTTAAGCACAAATGTACAATATATAATTTAGTAAATATCTGTGGTTTTTGCTTCTGGTTAGATTTTAATTGTGTTATGTCGATCAGCATAAACTTATAATGTGGACTTATGTCTACAATTTAAATTTGAAAAGATTTCGATACCTTTAATTTGTCCGAATTTCTTATTAAACCGAAGTTATAAGAAAAAAATAACTGTGGTAGATTAATGGTACTTTTACCAATTATTTTGGCCTAATAATAAAGTTGTGTTATTTCAACTTATTTGCAGTTTCTTGATAACATTGCATAATCAAGGTTTGTAAGCTGAAAAATGAAATTTCAGATGTAACAAAGGCAAATTATTTTCCGTTTCCGTTTTTTATCGTTTTTTTGTCGTTTTTTATTATTTCGAAAAAAACGACGTTTTTTACCGTTTTTTATTTTATTTTCATCGTTTTTTACATCTATGCTTCAGACTATGTCTGAGACTTGGTCTAAGTGCATGTATTGCATAGGCCTAACTATTGTAATATCAGTGTATCCATGAATATGTAGCCTAACTATGGCAACGCTGAAAAAACCTTTAATGTTAGTAAATACAGTAAATAACGAACATAAAATATCAATTTTTAAATACGAGGCTCTTCGTAATGTTAAATGTTACTACAAAATAAACGTCAATCGTTTGGTCAAGTGCTTGCACGCGTCGAAATTAATTACGTGTTAAATCAAAGAGGTTTTACAGCATAATGAGTCCAAGGATTGCGGCTGAATATAAACTGACCGAGGTTATACACACTCTCTCTCCTTCAGGCTCGGATTATTCCCTCTCTGGGTAGGGGTCAGCCACTCGGATCCTCCTCTTCCACTTGTTCCTGTCGCCAGTGTCCTCCTTCTTCAGCTTTAGCATTTTCAGGTCCTGTTGTATCTGATCGCTCCATCTCTTTCTCTGTCGACCCCGGCTACGTTTTCCATAGACTTCAGCGTTCATAATTCTCTTGATACAGCTGGTTTCATCTCTTCTCATGACATCCTGGCCTCTCGTACTTTGTCCGTTACACAAGCCACTCCAAGTTTCTTTCTTACATAGTCATTCCTTTTTCATTTTTCTGCCCTGTAATGTGATTCCAAGCATGAAGCATCCAACGTAACATTCTCATTTCAGTTCCGAGGTTATACACTAAGTCTTACTAATCATTCGCCAATGGCGTGACTGCCTGCAATGTCCTCAGAAACGCTATCACTTTTACTTTTAGAAAGATTAACCTACTAAAATAATAGGCTACTTGCCCTAAAATTAATAGACCTATTTGAGTCGCCGTGCAAAAACTTACGAAAATAAAAATGAGTTGTGTCAGTATCATTAAGATATGTGGCGTAGCCATTACAGACAACATCAATTAAGCTTGAATTATTGCTGGCCGATCTCAAATTTAACTTGTCAGTAACCTTGCCAATGATTGCCAAGAATTTCCAAGAGGCTGCTAAATGCTGGACGCAGGTAAAGTAGTTGATTATCAGTCTAGTGTCTAGACCTGATAGTTTTATTGCTTACATTTAGCATGTGTCAGAAAACCTGTCTAGACAAATTTAGCACATTTTTATGTGCTCCATAATATGCTTTTTTAATATAAGCAGCGAAGATTAAACTGCAGAAATAAGTTTGGGAAGGTTTAAGTAGGACATAAGTTTAAGGAAATTCATGTTGGGTACATTTACGAAAGCTCAAGTAGCTTTCAGCTTTATGTCCACCTCCTCCCAAGTTTCTCGTCCAAGTCGAAATCCGACTTAACAGCTACGTTGCCTCCTTCCTGTCGCGGTCGCCTGTCTGGTGACCGGACTCAGACCTTCATACGACACCGATCTCTGAGGAAATTCTATAAAACAAATACTCGTAAATTTGCAATTAAAAGTAGGCCTATTGCATTGCGTTGTATTTAAGCATTTATAAAGCGCCGTTTATAGGGTGAATCGCTCCAAGACGCTCCAAGAAGTGCTGGTCCAAGTACTTGGAATCATCTATTATATACCCTGACCCGTCCGGAATTCGCCATACCCTCTGTATTCAAGTGTAAGCTCCGCAGCCATTTTATGACAACCTATCTCTAATTCTATGCTATCTAGGCCTATATACTTACAAGACACATGCTTTCCTAGGCCTATACGTTTTCTAAAATATTTAAAAGCACTCGATGTGGACACACCCACACGCTTAGTTTAGGCTGATAATTATCTTTTGTCTTAGTTAAGCAGTTAAGTTACACAAATCTTAATCATTTCACCCTGTTAGCTGGTCTTTGTTCCCTTAGGGGCGTCTCTGCCTTTGTCTTCAGTCTGTTTAAAACATGTTTGCTATAGGCCTAATGTTGATAACTTGCAACATGAAGCAATAAATTTGTGTGGTTATGGTTATGGTTACATTGGCATGACGTCAAGGTCGTGGATCAGCCGTTTCTTTGACTTTAGCTATAGAGTCGCACTTTAGAAGTTTGGAATTTATGAAAGCGATTAATTTGAGCAGAAATAATTATAAGGATCCTTCTTTGCACCTTAAGTTATCATGTGATGTTCTTGGCTACGCCACTTTAATTAGTTGTATAACCATTGCGCGGTATACTCTACTTAGCCTATAATAAAGCAGATTTAGAACCTACTGTGCCTCAAGATACATGATATGGTAAAATTTACTTAGGTGTCACATTACTATGCTGTTTGACTCCAATTAAGGTCTTCACGCTAACCAGTTTTGGAAGGACTTTTGAAGGTAATGAGTGATCAGATGAACTGCGAACGACTATATAACGTGTGAGACAATCCAGGTGAGAGAAGTGCACCATTAAAGATACAATGATAGGCTACAGTAATCTACTGCGTAACTGATATTCGAGTAGGGTCTACGTCCGCAACCGTTCTTCCAAATGCGGCGTTGAAGATAGGCCAAAGATAAAATGATAACCTGCAATGTACGCTTTAAGCTTAGAACGATAGTCAGATTCGGCCAGTCAGTCCTCAGAACTGTGCGTTGAGTTAAGTTTGTGTGGTCAGATTCGGCCAGTCAGTCCTCAGAACTGTGCGTTGAGTTAAGTTTGTGTGAACTCTATTATGCATTATGCAGGCTAACTGTTTCCGCTTTCTCTATAAGCGATTCCAAAACTCGAACGAAAAATAATAGGAAATAGTTTGCGAAAAAACCGAGAACTAATAAATTATTGTGTTTCGATGAATAAAACAACAATAGCCTATTAAACTAAAGCCGAAATGATCATCAGAAATAAGGTTAATACTAAAACTAAACTGAAACAATTGATTGTTAACAAATGGAGACGTCAAACATTCGAACCTGCAGAAAACGAAAAGAAGAACGAAATGGAAAACGAAAATAAAAATGATTTTTCTTAACTAAAACAGCACTTCTCCTGATTGGTTGGTTGTCCAGTGTGGTCATAAAAAAATTGTCCATGCTGTCGCACTTCGGGCTGTTTAAGTGCATCAAAACGAACAGTAGCTTGTTGAAGTCTTGGCTTCGACAGATGGCTGTTGGGCAAAAACTGTAGCTCATCAAGCTTGAAGCAGAAAATTTCGTAATAAAACCTATTTGAGCCAGAAACAACGCAACATAAAATCTACGCCATTTAATTAAAAAGCTAGGTTGTTACGAAAACCTCTTAGGGCCTTTAACAGCTGAACAGGTAAGTGATTAGTTACCCCATTGGTATACATGCAATGCCATCTAGGTCTACTCTTCATACCTACTCTAATATCTAACATCTATATTATAAGTCTGAAAGCATTTTGTCTCTTCGTCCCAGAATAGGCTCGGAAATGACAGAGCGTCGGTTTTAAACACAATTTTTTGCAATTCAATCTTACCCAAATTATAAGGTCAACGCGACTATTTTCAGCTTTCAAATTCACTTTAAAACCAGAGTTATTAGCGTTTTAAGACAGATTTAAACAATTTTCGCTCACGCTGCCGCTCTAGAAAGAGTCAAGGGTTCGCATGACGTCATTCCGTTTATTCAACAATCCGGTTGGCAAACCAAAACCGGTTACAGTTTACGATTATGCAGCCGAAACGATAATATTCACAAGAACGCAGATCACATAAATATGAACTATACTAACAGAACAGACAGTCTGCAATAATTGTATTAGGCCACAGTCAGCACACACGCCCGCCCCTCAGGGACGGTTCACGTTTTTTGGGGGGGAGGGAGAAGCGGGGTGAGGGTGGGGTGGAGGGTTACCAAAACCCCGAAATTTTGCGGTCAACGCTGGGTACCCCAGAGGAGTAGTGATGAATACCCTAAATTTCCCGGACAACGAGTAGGTAAGAGGTTTTCGTAACACCGTACCTTTTTAATTAAATGGCGTAGATTTTATGTTGCGTTGTTTCTGGCTCAAATAGGTTTTATTACGAAATTTTCTGATTTAAGCTTGATGAGCTGCAGCAGGCTATCGGTGGCCTAACAGCCATCTGTCGAAGCCAAGACTTCAACAAGCTACTGTTCGTTTTGATACACTTAAACAGCCCGAAATGCGACAGCATGGACATTTTTTATGACCACACTGGACAACCAACCAATCAGGAGAAATGCTGTTTTAGTTAAGAAATATCATTTTTATTTTCGTTTTCCATTTCGTTCTTCTTTTCGTTTTCTGCAGGTTCAAATGTTTGAGTCTCCATTTGTTAACAATCAATTGTTTCAGTTTAGTTTTAATAGGCCTATTAGGCTATTAACCTATTAACACATCTAGACCTAGTAGTCTAATAAAATCAAGAATAATGTAATGACTTCCATAGCGTCGTAATTAGAATGCACCTAACAAAGATTGATTTCAACCGTAGTCAAAGCCGTAGTCCATCAAGCTAATCAGATGGAAAATCTACCAAGTCAAACAAGATAGAGGTCACACTAAGGAGCATAAAATATAATACTGGCGAAGAAAATAAGTAGTTAATTTCCGCGTGATATTATGCTGAACAAGCACGGCAGTAAATTCCAAATGTGGGACCAGCCACGACAACACACCATCAACCAATAATTCACAAGAAGAGTGAACTATCAAACTGCAAAGGTTCCCATCTGTTCATAAATTTTTCATAATCTTTATCAAATTAATATTTTCCCTCCAATTTCTCTAATGACCAACTGCCGCAAATGGTCTTTGCGGTCGCTCAAATGAGCACTCTGATCCGTAATCATACGTCGTAAGGCTCTGTGCTGTATCATCTTATTCGAATTCTGACCCAGACCCCTCTTAAGCAGCTGCGGTACTTGCGAGCCCATTGTTACGCTGTTCAAATCATTCTTAATTGATAATAGAAAAGAAAAAAGTATAACCCATTTTTATAATTTATAAGGCCAACGGATTAGAACAAGTAGCTGAACAATGCTTTTTTGAGCTGCCAGAAACCTCAGAAGGACGCTATACAAGCTATGAATGAAACCATAATTAAGTGCTGGTACGCTTTCAAGAACTTTACCTGCCAGCATTTCTTTTGTCAGTAGCCTACATGGAATTTGCTAGGGCATGTAATTTGGGTAGCATATGAAATACAAGTTTTTTTATGTTCCTAATCGAAATCGTAAGTACCCAACTTCAAACGACAATGGATAGCCATGCACAAGGCATCATCTTGTTCGCGGTCGCTGTATCAAGTTAGTGGGGTTGTCTAAATTGCAGACAGAAGAGGAGAGGGTACTAGTCTGAAAAACGGAAGGGTCAGAGGCTACAAGTGGGCATGCTGGCTACGTCGATGCCAATGACAGCAATATTGTATACAATAAAACTACAAGCATTACCTGGTAGGCCTATCTGAAACTCGCAAATTCAATATATCGCAAATATTCAAAGTTTATTACAAGGTCAGCCGCTTAGGCAATGAATTTATACAGCGTTGTAAAACATTAAATGCTTCGTTTCAATTGCTTTAGCACGTGACAAACAAGTGGGTCTAATGGTGTTCAGTTGCAAGTGATTCAAACAGTAGATCACTTGAGTAGCCTATCTATATCACTCGAGGAATGGTAGAAGTGTTTATAACTCCTTCTGCGATATTGATAATATTGTGACCTCGACCGAGAAAATGGGTCAATTGTCGCTGTCTTGATCGGCCGGAATATGGATTTACATGTAACATAAAACCATGATTATTGGGTTTTTTTACTTTTACTTAACGCAACTGCACATGTATACTTGTAAAGCAGTGAGCCAAAGGTGCAGTTGCGTTGAGTAAAAGCAAAAAAACAATAATCATGATTTTATGATATTGATATTGGTTGGGATGCTTAATGCAGAATATTCACTTAATATTCACTTCTCTGAAGGCCAAGTGTATCCATTTAAGTTTGAATTTAAGTTTTAAAACACAATGTAGTCCAGGATAAGAGATCGTTTCAAACCAAACGGTTCAGACCGAACCCAAATGAAACGATTTTGAAGTGGAAAACTAGGTAAAAACATAAATGTGACTTATTTTTCAAAAATGTGCTGTCTTGTAGTAAATCACAAATATCAAAGAATCATCAATCTTAACTATTGAAAATGGCCGACGAAGTCGAAACAGCAAATATTGCTCTGGATGTTCTGAGCCTAAGCACAGCTTCTGAACCGGCTTCCAAGTTCACAGATGTTTCCAAAATTCTTGAAATGGCAGGGACGTTTAACGCAGCATTTCCATTTGTTGGAACTGTATTGGGGCTTGTCGAGTGCTTCCTTCCAGATGGCGAACGCGAAGAAATATTTTGCAGTTTTGAGAAATTGTGGAATAAAACTGAGAAAGTTAAAGACAACATAAAGGAATTGGAGAAGAATATAAATTGGGAAATTACGGAGCCGAGATTTAGTGCTGTTGTTGGTCGCATTTGGTTAGGAATGGAGATTTGTATTGCAATTGGAAAGGCAACTGGACAGCAAGAGAAAATGAGATGTCAGGAGAGACTGAAGGTGGCCTGTGACCAATTCGTCCTCAACCTGAATGCCCTCTTTGACGGAATAGCTGGAAAGGGACTATTTCGGAGCGGCATTCTGGACGAGTTCTACAATCAGACAAAAGGTAACCGATCGAAAATTTCAGCTCTTGCAGCACAGCTACTACAGTTGGTAAGCGCTGCAATGTTCGTACTTGCAACTTATGAGACTGTGATGCAAGGGGAGGAAGGCGCCAAGTATGCGATAAAGCAGTACGACAACCGATTGAAGGGAGTCTACGCTAAAGTCCAATCTGTTCTCGATAGATGCGAGGAAGAAAAGAGGGAAAATATGCTCGGTGACCTCAATGTACTTCTTTGTACTGGTCGATCAAACGTGGGTCTCGTCATTGAGATAAGCGAGTTAATGCGCGATAAATACGACTGGTTGGAGAACTTCTGTCTGGTCTGGGACGATTCGGACGATGTGGACGAGCATTGCTTCAACGGAGACCGCGTTCATAGCCTGCATCACAAGGGCAAGTGTGGAATTGTCTTCTACAGGGCGAAGGGTGAACCACCGAGATATTCCGACAGATGCGACGAGGCCTATAAGATCGTCGACGAAGTTTATAGTGGAAACGCAAGGGAGATCAAGAAGAATATTATCGCTAAGGCTGATGACGCAGGGATTGGATGGACTGGATGTGCGGTTATTGCGTGTTCCACCAATCTCAGGCTTTATGGCACCTTTTCTACCAAGACTGTCTGTATTGATAAATACTTGCATCATTTTACCGGACTTGACCAAATCAAGAGCAAAGAAACAGCAATTCTTCTTCTCAAATAGACCTGCAGACAGCCACCACAACGAGTAATCAGGATATTACTTTAATCAAAACAAACATGTCGGTTAAATTACATTATATTCAAGACTACGCTATTAGCATGTGCTAAGACGGTAGACCTAAATAGCCCATATAGGCTACTTTGCTGCAATTTTGATGATAGAGCTGCCTTTTGACGAACCGATCCGTTAACATTCCTCCCAATTAAGTCACAGAAGACTATTTATAAAAGAAAAATCATTTTTCCATGACGCATCTTTCAATTTGTCAGTTTCAGTTACATGAAACACTTTGTAGAAGGGAAAAATGCCATACTTTCGCCATCTTTTGCTGTCTAGCACTTCCTGGATCCGAAGGTGTGTGGCATGTAACAGAAACCTAGGATGCTGACCTACAGACCAACAAATATTTCTTTTCTAATAATATTACAAATTTGTTTGCGTATTGCTATAATTCAAAATTCGCTACCTGGGATATCCTGCTATCTTGTGTGATGACATTCAATATGCAGGATTGGACCGTTTGACGGTATTATAGTTTTAAAGCGGAATATCGTTTCAGCGCTCGATGCATAAACTTTTGTTGTTCCAATTAGATGCTTCATTCAATAGTTCAACATTGAACCATAGCCTACAACTACTAGCCAAACTCAACGTTTGATTTTCAACCAGGTGCTTTCTGTCAGATGCTCGATTTTATATGCTGTCGTTTTTAAAGAAAACAACACTGTCAATATTATTTGCCGGTTTAACGATTGATTGTCTTATACAGACCAGATGGTTTAGTTTTTAGGTGATCGATATCCTGAATGTGGCAGGTGTTTAATTTACCAGTAAAACGAGTACGTTCAATACTGTGCTTTGTTGCTGTTGTTGATAATGTAAGTTTGTATTAGTTACTTCATGTAGCGTTACATGTATACATTAGGCTTATTATATATTATGCTGAATAGTACATCATACATTAAACATTCAAGTAAGCCTATTATACTTTATACAGGTGCAAATGTTCCATGGGAAATTTTGTGTTCCAAACAACGATATACTTTTAGTGTTTCGGTTGTGAATACTGCTTTTCTTTCCTGTTGCATCAGTTTGCACACATGTGTTTTATCTTCTCAAATTGAACATGCTGTGTTGTTCATTGGTCAAATTGTTTCCAACAACACCATACAAATTATCACTAGCAGAGCCGCTACGACATAAAAGGCACAAATTACAATATCTAATGTCTGCATCTAATATTGCGATGCCGATTATAGTAGAGTTAATCTCTCTCTCGTTCAGCAGCAATGATTATTGCAAGCTAGGGAACGAAGGAGCGATTGAAAGTCCCAAGCTCACATCTCGTGGAGACATTTTTTACTGAGAATTCCTAAGAGTACTACTGTTCCATCATCATAAGCGTGAAAAACTCGGCCTCAAAGACAGTTTCACTCAAACTACTGTGCAGTTTCTTCTCATTTGGGACAAAGCCAAACTTTTTACGACAGCTTCAATTCAGGTGGCAGAGCATGTTTGGAAGCTGCAGACTGGCAAGGCTTAAAGAAGCCTATCAATCGCTGTCTAGGGATAGAAGCCCATGAGTTCGTGCGACTTAGCCTCCTCTGGTCCTGATAACCTTTTAGGTCTTTTAGTACACCTGCCAATCTTACGTCAATTTCAAGTGAGACTGATAGTAGGCTACCCGGTAATTTTGCATCCGACATTTTAGCAATGGCAATAAAGCTCGTCTCAGGACCCACGGGAAATCAGTGCACCGCACCGAATGGACCTATGTTAAAAACGGCCTTTATATGTCACACAGCCAGATGCATTCATGTTTTTAATATACATTTCTTTGTCGGACCTAAAAGTGGTGGTGACTAACTGGACACCACCGTCGCAATAGAACGCTACGCCTATGGTATGGGTATCTTCGTCAGTAGGGTGTGCTTAACAACTATGCCATCTCTACTTTCTGAAAATTTGTTCAGTCGATTGGTGTTTTTTTCTTCTAAAATTCTTCTACTATAAGGGCTATTTGGGTCTTTGTGATTAACTTGTGACTATCATCAGCAGTAGGCCTAGATTTCAACTTGATACTGCTAAATATTGACAATTTAATAACATTAGTGTCTAAATGTCTAAATTAGTGCTAACTGCAAAATGACGTTTTGTGACATTTGTTTTGCAAACCGGAGAGTCTGAAATATTATACTATTTAATTGTATGTAAAGAAGTCTAAACAATTCATTCATATTTCAATCAGTTTCATAATAAATATTAAGTGGAAATATTGAATCAATTGACTTGTGATTACAATGGATCAATGGTCATCACTAATTCGGACACTTATGCAGCGCCAGTTTTAAATATCCACGCAGATTGATGAGCTAACTAAATGTCTGGTTTAGTTGGAATTAATGGAAAGTAATGAAATACTGTCCGGGAGGATATGAACCCTGAGGAGCTTGGGTACTTTGCTTTGACACTCGCGCAAACCGCAGACAGTAACATCAGCCTGGCATCAGAGAGCTTGCCAGACATTCAGCTTATAAGCAGACCCTGTAGTGACGACAGCATCGCTGCTACGGCGTAGCGCCCTTCTCATGTGCAATCCTTCTGCGAAAAGAGTATCAGATGGCCCGTTAAAATATGATGAAACAGTGGAGTGATGACTGATTTTGAGAACCGCTGTTGACTAAAGCTCAAAGTCAGTAAAATAGAATCAAGGACAATTCTCAGGGGAGAGATGTGATTTTAAAAATATATAGACTTGGTCGGGCTTCGCAAATTTTCAGTAGCATGTTTTGACGAAACCGTGGTTATAATTATGAAATAATTCATCATATAGAATTTTTATATAGGACCTGTCACATCGAAACTCAGATAACCCGCTCATGCATTGGGAAAACTGTTGCTTAGAACCTTAGATAAGTCTGAGTGCTAAAGGTCGTTATATAAATCGCGTAGGCTAAAACTTATCTGGTTTGGTAATACTATACAGATTAAGAGAAAACCAATCTATAGCATAATAGACCTAATTATAGCGTTGAGCTTTAGACTGTCTAGCGTTTCTAGTAAATTGCAGGCCTATAACTGGACACACACAATGGCAAAAATTATTACACCGTGATTCAAAAAAGGTAAGCCAAATTGTTTTTCATATATCTCTAGTGCCTGATAACATATCACGCTAAAAAATTCCAAATATTTAGCGAAGTGGACTAAGAATATGATTCCAAAATTTCATGAGGTAAAGATGAGCGGATAAAAAGATATGAATCTTTCAACTTCATAAGCCGAAATTTCAGTTTACAAGCAATTTTCTGTTAGATTCAATAAAATGTAAGTCATACTGTTTATCTTATATCTATAAAACCTGATGATTAATCATACCAAAATTTTCCCAATATCTAGAGAATTTAACCAAGAATAGGACACCGAAATATCACGTCGCAAATTTGAACGGAGAGAAAGATATGAATACTTTAACGTCATCTCCCGAAATTTCAGTTTTCAGCAAGTCTGTTATGGTGTTCTTTGCGGTTTCAACGCTTGATAGTTCCCAATTTTGATCTTCAGTGATCCTGGAGTAAAGATTAATGGATCCTATTATCGCGACGTTCTACTGTCACAACACCTTCTACCTGCAATCAGAAATCTAGCCCCAGAAGGCTGCTTTTTTCAACAGGAGAGTGCCCCAGCCCACAGAGCCAAGGAAACCATCGAAATGCTGACAAAAGAGACGCCAGACTTCATTTCTCCCACATTATGGCCTCCGAACAGCCCGGATTTGAATTCTGTCGACTATAAAGTTTGAAGCGTGATGCAAGATCGAGTCTACCAGACAATCCATGATATGAAGCAATGCTTGTTGAAGTGTAGGCCTACATATGGGATGGCCTGGACCAGAGGATAATCGACGATGCTGTTGCCCAATGGCGCCAGCGCCTCGAGGCTTGGGTGCAAGCAGGAGGAGGACATTTTGAGCATCTTATTTAATTAAATAATCAAACCATACTGATGAAATCATATTGTTAGTTCAATTCTCTACATATCAGGAAAATTTTCGAATGAATTATCATCAGAACATAAAGATAATGAAAAACAGTATGACTTAATTTTATTGAATCTAACAGAAAATTGTTTGTAAACTAAAATTTCGGCATAATATGATATTGAAAGTCTCATATCTTCTCATCCGTTCAATTTTATCTCATGAAATTTTGGAATCATATTCGTCGTCCACTTCTCTAAATATTTTGAAAATGTTAGCGTGATATGTCATCAGGCATTGGAGATATATGAAAACAGTTTGGCTTACTGTTTTTGAATCACGGTGTATATTCAACTGCTTATGAGATACTTGTCTCCTTATGCATGTTCCATATCTTGATTTCACCCGTTTAGCCTATATAATATTATAGGCTTGCAGGCTACCAGCAAGTCTCCTTATATCAGTATCAATATCAATATCAATATTTTTTATTTCAAATTAACAATAAAACCAAATAAGTAACTAACAAGAGTGTAGTGTTGTAATGAAATAATTATGATACTTAGCATAAAAGAAGTGTAATTGTTCAATGCGACTGTGACTGAAAACGCCTCTGAATGGGCTGAATGAGTGAGCTTGAAGGGGCGCTATACAGTAAATGCTAGAAATTAATAAATAAATAAATTCAGAAGTAGCATATTCAATGGCGTTTTCAATCACAGTTGCATCTTGGGTAATATTGACACTGCCTAGGTCTAGCCATTCTGGTTATAGTCATGGTTATGATTATAATAATGCTAATCGGAAAATACCCAAGGGCAGTCAAACAGTTCATATCCTAGTTTAGGAGAGACAGGGTGGAAGGGCCGTGTTTAATATTAATCTAAGGTTGCTCGAGTGTCGGTGCAAATGTTTTCGCAGGGGCATAGTGTCGTTCGAATGTAAAGACATTGCATCGCAGGTGAACGTATTATAGGTGTAATTCTTACACCTATAATACTTATTTTACACAAGGTTTAGGCCTAAGAAAAACTGAGACTCGCTGCACTCGCATAAGACATTTGGCCAATAGGCGTATGAACAAAACTCTCGGCTCAGTCTTCAGGGCATTCGGTGCACCCATAGGCGTAGGGGACATTTCAGCAGTGGGGGGGCAAAAATTTTACTTTTGCCCGAAAAATTAAACCCGGAATAATTGACGTCGTGCACACATACCGGTAGTCATCTCTGTTCTTGCACGCACACCCACAAAGGACAAAATACACCGGAGTCCGGCCATATTATTATAGGGACCAGGCTGGCGCTGGGTAATTTTAGGCATAGGCCTATATGCAAATTTATTATGTATCCTATGTATATATTCCTGACGCATAACCAGTTCAAACTTCACACGAGCAACTTATTAAATTCATAAATGTAGATTGTTTTGTATTGTATCTAATCATCTACAAAGCGCCTCAGTAGGGTGAACCGTTCAGAGGCGCTTCTAGTGCGCAAAACCGCGCTCGAAGAGGCAGGTTTTAAGATGAGAGAATGAAGAAAAGAGACTGCATGCCACAGAAAGTGTATAGAGCGAACGCAAGGAGAAAGCTCATTTCAAAGAGAAGGTCCAATTGAGGCAAATGATCAAGACTGAGCCATTGCAGTTCTAGAAGGCGGAAGCAAGAGTCAAGTCTGTTGGGTGAACGAAGTGGATGGTTGGAGGAAGCTGACTGAGGCCTTAGTATAACGCCGGTCAGATATTTGGGGCAAACCCAGCTGAGCCTTGAAGATCAGAGGGAGGAACTTAGATTGTATGTGAGCACGGAGAGGAAGCCATTGGGTGAAGACAGAACAGCGAAATATCCTGAGACACCTTAAATGAAAATAAGAGGAACGTGTGCTTTTGGAAATGTGCTCAGATAAGGTATTATCCTTCCCGTAATATAAGTGGGCTATCAAGTGCAACACCCTGATCCCGCACACTTGACAAGAAGGAAAAGATTGTAAATTGTCAGAGAGCAGACCAAGATCTGCACGTTCAATGTTGATGATCGCAAGATTATCGTGTCTATTTTGCCTCATGACCAGTAGAAATTTCGATGTCATTCAGGCAGTGAATTCCGTGTTCTATTGCACCTAGCTTGCATGCTGTGAATTTCCCCAAATGCCACGAATAGTCGTAATTTTCGGTCAAATTTCGGCTCTTGAATTTGCTGCGACTCTATAGCCATTATTTACCGTGATTTCAGAACTTTTCGTGAATTTCTGCCATTCATAGGCCTAGTTGTTGTGAGCTAAGATCTAACTCGATTCGGGCAAGATTTTCGGGCAAATTTCGGCTCTTGAATTTGTTTCGATTCTCGCCATTATTTACAAAATGCTACCGTGAATTCAGAATTTTTCGGGAATTTCTGCTATCAATGGTTGTGAGTTAATATCTTACTCGATTCGGGCAAGATTTTAGGGCAAATTTCGGCTCTTGAATTTGCTGCGATTCTCGCCATTAAGCTTGTTTATAAAATGCTACCGTGAATTCAGAACTTTTTCGGGAATTTCTGCTAACCATGGTTGTTGTGAGCTAATATCTAACTCGATTCGGGCAAGATGGAACTGGGAGATAATGTGGTATACTAATGAACGTTGAACTTCAAGAAGTTTGGTTAATAGGCTATTTTCCCGGGTCTACTTGCCCGAAAAAACAGACTTGTCCGAAATTTGGGGGGGCATTTGCCCCCTCTGGACCCCCGTCTCCTACGCCTATGGGTGCACCGCACCGAATGGACCTATGTTAAACACGACCCTGTAGGGTGGGATGTCAGAATAATGTTTTTACTCCACCTTGTGCCCTATAACAAACATCGCGCGATCCAAGTTTCCACTTCCACGTGAAAACGCCCCTTAAAAACAAAGAGAGTATAAATTAGACTGCTCTAAACCTATTAAATATTCTTCGGCCTCCTTTAAGCTCTGTTATCTACTTGCAAACTAGTTTTGTAAAGACATTGCATCGCAGGTGACGGAAAATCAGAAGAAATCGGAAAAGACTTGAAAGCAGGGAGCTACCAAAGTGAGAGTAATCATTATTGACAAAATATGTCTAACGTTTCAATTAAAATTTGAAACTGTCCTAAACAGTAGCTCGCAGTTGTACATTGAAGCTCAGCAATAGGAAACGCTCAACTGAGTTCTAGCTTAGAGAAAAATGTTTGCTATTGCAGTAAAGTTTGAGATTCAAAGAAAATGGAATCAGTGCTCTTTTTCATCTCAGTCCCGTTCGCATCCTACTTTCCTCCTCTGCAATGTCGGCGCTTTGTTACCTTTGCTGAAGTTCATCCCCCAATACGTCAGCGTTACGCATGTAGCCTACGCCTCACGGGTTTTAGATTTTGATTCAAGTAGTGAGTTTGCCACTTTGCCGTCAGATAGTCCTTGGTCGAAGCAAGACGGGACAATGCGATAAGCTATTCCATAGACCTAGATGAATGATAGGTTAGAGGCAGGTAGATAGTTAGAAGCTTAATCGCCGAGTTGTCCCAAAGAGTGTATGTGTTCAAACGAATGTGAAACAAAATCGACGCAAAAGGCCTAATATGCCTATATAGCCCATATAATAATATTTATACTTATAAAATACACCAATCAGTTAATTATGTACAAAAAATTCGAATTTTCACAAGAAATCAAACCATTCTAGCCACTATTAGTCTTTTATGCGCCATGAGGTCCCGTTTGCACAATGGTGTTGGGGAGTCATTGGGTTCCTGGACATAAAAAAATCACTGAGGTGCTTGTCCGCCATGACGTCACGAATGGCGCAATTGCAAAATCCAGTATGGCCGCCATCGGTCATATTGGAAAATTCACCTTTTTCATTCCTTGCAGCATATAAGCTTGCACGTGTAATACCTCTAATCTTACTGATTCACGTATGTAGAATTCATTTCTGATATTGTTTTTGTAATCCGAGGTACAGTATCTAATGTCTGCATCTAATATTGCGATGGCGATGGCGATTATAGTAGAGTTAATCTCTCTCTCGTTCAGCAGCAATGATTATGACAAGCTAGGGAACGAAGGAGCGATTGAAAGGTTCCAGGCTCACATCTCGTGGAGACATTTTTGACTGAGAATTTCTCAGAGTACTGTTCCATCATCATAAGCCTAAACTGCAACCTGTTACGAGTCTTACGACCAGCTGAGACTAGACAACACTATATCACATCAACAGTCGGAATTGATGCTCTCCCTCCTACAAGCAGTGGGAACTGTGGGATCAGAGGTCACATCCAGCGAAGGGCCTTCCTTGCGCACACGGTATGCCATAGATGTAAAAAAGTTTTTTCCGTTTTTTATTCTCTCCCCAAAAACGTCGTTTTTTTCGTTTTTTATTTTTCCCATCGTTTTTTATCGTTTTTTATTTTTTTCTTTAACTTTATTTATTCATTTAATTTCGGTTATTATTTTCCTTAATTTTAACTTTTTCTTGATATTCCTTATGTTTTCCGCCAACTCTCAAGAATTCAGCTAACTAAAGTCATTATTTCATCGTTTAACATCATCATTTAAGAGATAACCTGCGTGTAGTAGGTTCCCAATGAATGTTTTCAATGTTAAAATGCGGTTTTAGGTGTAGCAAAGTCAAATTATTTACCGTTTCCGTTTTTTATCGTTTTTTTGTCGTTTTTTATTTTTTCGAAAAAAACGACGTTTTTTTCCGTTTTTTATTCCGTTTCCATCGTTTTTTACATCTATGCGGTATGCCAACTACTTGCAATACAAAATGAACGCGAAGTAAAACTAGAGCCATTAAATTGCAGATGGGAGGAGCACTTCGGTGCACTACTTCCATCAAAATGTCTGCTTTCTTTGTCACGAAGACTGCTTGCTCACAATATGCAAGTGTGCAGGCAAGTGTGACACTCGTCGCTGTGGTTGCCCCGCTGCTGTAAATTTCTGCAGCATGTTTTGTCATGTGAAGACAAAATACGCATCCTGCGAAAACGTACGACGCAAACTTGCTTGTACACATCCAAAGCAAATTAATGGTTATATTGTGAAGACAACCTTTTTTGATGCACTGAAAAAATTACATAAAGCAGCATTGACTTTTAGCATGTTATAATTAGCTGACTGAATTTGTTTAATTAAAGTTATGATACCTGTTTCTACTGTTGCATTCATTCATTCAAGTTATAATCGACATCATTGATGCAACAAACTGACCTTGACCATGCCCTTATAGCCTTCAGATGAACCCGGATGACAAAAACAACATCATAAATGAATTCTACTTATCTGAATCAGTAGCATTAGAGCCATTGCACATGCATATGCTGAAATAAATAAAAACATTGGCAGTCAATGACTTGACCATGACCTTATAACCTTCAGATGACCTCGGATTACAAAAACAATATCAGAAATGAATTCTACATAGCCTATTTGAATCAGTAAGTATTACACGTGTATATGCAGTTAGAAATGAAAAGCTGAAATAAACTCACCTTGACCATGAATTTATGACCTTAGGATGATCTCGAATGACGAAAACAGTATCAGAAATGAATTCTACATACATGAAGCAGTAAGATTAGACGTATTACACATGTATATGGTGTAAGGAATGAAAAAGGTAAAATTTTCCAATATGGCCGATGGCGGCCATATTGGATTTTGTAATTGCGCCATTCGTGACGTCATGGCAGATAAGCACCTCGGTGATTTTTCATGTCCAGGAACCCACTGACCGATTGGAAGTGAGAAACTCCCCCAACACCATTTTGTAAACGGGACCCCATGGCACATAATGGACTATATTTCACCAGCTTAAATTAACACTGTGGATAGATTTCGCCTCCTAAACATCCTTAAAGCAATGAAAAAGCATAACACGTTTTAAAAAGACAGAATTTGAAACTAATTGAGATTGTTATTGAAATGACTTCTTTCAAATAGTTGTGGTATAGGCCTACATTTTACTCAAGGTTGATCTGCTGACGCAGACATGACAATATCTCGCTTTTTGCGACTCCGGGAAGTGACCCTCACGCAGTGAGGAACATATTGAGCAGTTAGCATGTACAATAGAAAGGAGCAATGTTATTCAAAAAGTCTGTAATAAAAATTTTGAAAGTAGATCGAGTTTACAAGATTTCTGGTTGATAGAGCTCAGAACCCAACGTTGTTCAGACTCCCGATATGGTAAAAATCGAGTGATAAAAAGGTAGACAGAGAAAATTAAAATATAGCAATCATGGTAATTGATTCCTAATCTACCTTGTAATAGAAACTGCAAAACTCAGATTATAACGAATAATGAAATATAAGCCTACAGAGACAGTATAAATTAGACTACTTAAATTATATCTAATTGATAAAATCCTGTATTATTATTATTATTATTGGCCTTTTATATAGCGCATCTTCAAGGTAATCTACTCAGAAGCGCTCCCAGTCCAACAACGGCTAAATAAGGTAGTTTTTAAGCGAGAAAGAAACAAAGTGGTGTGACCTCTAGGTACCAGGCGAAGAGTATTATTCTAACACCAGTTTCCACCTGCAAACCAGTTCTACGTAAAGACTCTTGTATCTCAGCGTGACGGAATTCAGACGAAATTACGTTAGACTTGAAGACACTGGTCTAGACTGACAAAGTGAGAATTTTAATCACATTATTTAAAATAGACTGCTTTTGCACTAAAATATAATTCGAATATGTATCACAGTATCAGCCAAGAATTAAAATCAGGCGATAGAAGACTTGGCTCACTTTTCACAGTGACAGATGGAATCAGTAGACCCATCATAGTTCCGTCTAGTCTTAATCAGTCGAAAGTATGAAAGTCGCATATATCTAGAAATTTTTTTTCTAGACTCCTTGGACGGTCCTTTCTTTTCAAGGTTGTGCTGGTTTAACATGCGGTAGGACGGCGTCCAGATTTGAAAATAAGTGCGTGGACGACGTTCATAACCTCCCAGTCGCATTTAAGCCCTGATTCTGATCTTCTAGCTATCAGTGGTCAATGGTCATGGGTCTCGTTTGTGAAGAGAATATATAAAGGGAAAATGAGAATCTGTAAACAAAAAAAGTTCAGTAGATATAATATGCAGACTCTAAACAATAGCAGGCAGGCACATTTTGACAACAGACAGTTAATTTTTTTTAAAATACAAAATAATACAATAAAAGACAGTGAGTAAGTGAACAGGTCGCCGCTGTTGAAACTTTTCTGTAGCTCAACACTCTTTGCAGCGTTCACTGTATTCTTTGTGCTAACGTTGAAGCGATACCAACACTACTGATCAAAATAATGCTTTGCATTGTATATGCCTAGTCTGTCACATAAAAATTTAAAATTGTGCTAATTATTGGAAATTTCAAACAAATTTTATGGCGCTATATTTTCTTTGACTTGACATCAATATTTACTTCCTCTAAACGTCTACATTGCATCAAATCATACGGAGAGACTTCGGATCACAGCAAAATAGGCGGCACTGATCTCAGTGAAACATATTTGGAATGATTCATGCGTAAGTTTCATAGATTAAGGGACAAATATCGACAAATTTTAAATGTGCTACTTTACAGAAATTCTGATAATCGTGGTATCAGCAGTCTTACCTCCTGAAAATGGCCGATGAAGTTGAAATAGCAACGAATTCCATACACATCCCGAGCCAGGCATTTGAAATCTCGCAGGAAGCTTTGGACCTTATAATCCAAGCGTCCGAAGTGAATTTCAAGTTCGATGTTGTATCCAAAATTCTTCAAATTGCAGGTAAACTAAGCTCAGCATTTCCACTTGTTGGAGCTGTACTTGGACTCACCGAATGCTTTCTTCCGGATCAAAAACACGAAGCAATTCTTCGTCGCTTTGAGGAATTGAGCCAAAAAAATTACCAGGTGAGAGAATTAGAAAAGATGATCAAATGGGATATTACGAAGCTACAATACGGAGATGTTGTCAGCCGCATTGAGCTTGGAATGGAGTTTTGCTTTGATGTTGGAAGAGCAAGTGGAAAGGCCGAGAAGATGAGGTATCAAGAGAGACTGAAAGTGATTTGTGCTAATCAGAATGTCAACCTTGCCTTGAATGCCCTCTTGGACGGAATTACAGGAAATGGCGATTTACAAATGAGCATACTGGATGAATTTTATAAAAAGACAAAAGGAAACCGCCCAAAAATTGATTCTCTTGCAGCTCGGCTACTGCAGCTGCTATGCTGCGGAATGATGGTCATTGCAACTTACGAGACGGTGACACGAGGAAACGAAGGTGCCGAGGAGATAGTGAAAGTGTATGACAGTCGGTTTCAGGAGGCCTGCAAAAAAGTCGAATACGTTATCACCAAATGCAAAGCGGAATTCCACGGAAACATGCTAAATGACCT
Source organism: Lumbricus terrestris (assembly GCA_949752735.1). NCBI lineage: Eukaryota > Metazoa > Annelida > Clitellata > Crassiclitellata > Lumbricidae > Lumbricus > Lumbricus terrestris. Next base: position 40,298,205 of record OX457045.1, on the reverse strand, counting down.
AAATAGATTTCTTGATAAAGGAGGATCTAATAAGGAACTCCTCTCCGAGATAAGCGATTTCATGCGCGATAAATACGACTGGCTGGAGAACTTCTGTCTAGTCTACAACGATTTGGATGGGTTGGACAAGTACTTCTTTGGCGGACCACGCGTTGACAGCCTACATCGCAACGGAAAGTGTGGCATTGTCTTCTACAGAAAGAAGGATGCACCTCCCAGGTTTTCTGACAAATACAAAGAGGCCTATGAGATCAACAAATATGTTGTGTGCTCAAATGCACAAACAGGCTACAAGAATATTGTAGCTAAGTTACATCAAAAAGGCATCAAATGGATCGGCTGTGCAGTCATTAGACGAGGCCCCGCCCTCTGTTACGGAGGCACCTTTTCGACAATGAATGCCACTATCGTCGGGAAAAATGCCACAGCGATAATTCTACTGCAGTAAATCGCGACACCAACCACGTGGATGCGCAGAAAATGAAGCACCCGTACAAAGATAACGCAGATTGAAATTTCTGTCTTCTTTACGTTTATGCTGAAGATCTGATATGTTGGATGCGATGCCATATTCAAGAGGACAACACTGGAAAATGCAAATAATTATTAGCTATTTTTATCGCTTCACTATATTGGGCCATAAAATTATATCGGTGTATTGTTAATCATTTGCTTTGATTTTATTTTGTGCAACGTTCCTATCTTTAACAGAACAACATTGCAGAATACAATTGTTAGTTTGCTTCAGTACTTGATATTTTAACAGGTCTATTGCTAATCATATGCTCGTTTTCATTTCCCTGACCATATGCAACAGGAAAACATTGGACTGCGCAATTATTCGCTTGTTTTAAAAGACTTAATATTTAGAGCAGATGAATTTCTTGATGTTTGACATCTGTAGTTTATAGAGCAAGTGTCTTTTTTCATTAAAATCGTTAGGTTGAGAACTTGGTTTCTTTTGATAATACAAATTTTACAAGCTTGTATTTATATGCTGCAAATATGTGACCAAGAGTTGTGTAGGCCTAAGCTTACCGTATATTGAGCTACGCAAAAGAGAACCACACGGTAAAACATTTGCAAAAATTGATACGAGTTTCAGCCTCACGTCTCTTTTAGCAGCCACTGATGACCATACATTGTTACATGCACGACCAGTTCTGAAACGAGCAGAAATCATCGATCAGAGGAAATGTCGATTCGTATTACAGGCTACAAAGAAACATGATTAAGAACGCTGATTAAAATGAAGAACTTTCTTTACTATGGGCAGATTTTCAAATAAGTTTTTCAAGGGGCTACAAGTGTGATCAATAATAATTATATGCCAAATATTGTGGAAATCAATCACATTAATTGGTAGCTTATAGGTCTGTAAAGCCGCTTTCTAATGAGTAGCCTATGTCGTCAACCTACGACTTTCCGAACCCAAGTTTTAATCTGATTATAATATCCAAAAGGATAAAAATAAGAAAATAAAAATGTTACAGTGGATAAGGTGGTCATTATCATTGTTTTTCATTGCGATGTACGAAGTTTTATGGCGGGAAAAACAAAATTTATACTCAGCTGTGAATGGTTATTTAAGACATAAATTTATATCAGTGTCTATGCTAGGTCTCCGACCCTCAGAAATGAGGATGGACAGTATCATCATCTATGCTAGGCTGATGTAACTAAGTTCTCAGTCATCTAGTGACACCTCAACTACGGAGTTAACGCAGGTAGTTCCTTGGCATCCTCCACACATCGCTGAGCACAGCAAACCGGACCGTATACACCTGCATCGCTTGGTGCAAACTCGCCTGCAGACTGCAGTTGCACGAAATCAGGTTGAGAAGTTCTTCTGGAGCTGCCTCTTTCTAGGTAGGGCTAGATTTGAGTGATCCACCTGTCATGGACCAACCCCACTCTGTGGACTCCAAGTCGTTTCCCAGCCATTGTAACATTTTTATTTGCGATCCCAGAAAGAAATGTTACACACCAAGCTTCTTTGTCTTTTAATGAGGATCGTTTTGCTGTTTTATATTTTCTTCTTAGCTGTGACGGTTCTGGAGTTATTGCCACAGAACCGAATTTAGTCCGCCATTTTCCAAGATGGCGGCTCGAGCACAGCTCGGACTTATGGGGACTTAGGTATTTTCGTCACTGGGGTGTACTTAACAACTCTGCCAAGTCTCAACTTAGTGATAATTTGTTGAGTCGATTCATGTTTTTCAGATAAAATTCTTCTACTAATTAGCCTACAATAATTGCGACCTAATCGTTATAACGATATATGATGTTTTCAGCGTCTGATAAGTTGTTATCTCAGATTGTATGACATCGATTTCTCTAATGTGTCAGTAGCCGTAATGTTTACCAAGAACATCTGACGGTGAAAGCAATGGTGAACGCTGATAACGATAATTGCTAGGCATCAGCTGTGACACAGAGGCTCAAAACCCAAAACCGTCACGTGTCTGTTTTTGACCTTTTTTTATTAAGTCAAATGCCACAATGGCTCTACTTTAAGCAACATCTTATGGAATGAAAAATGTCTTGTTGTCTAACGAAAGTTATACTCGTATTGTTGTTCTTTCACCAGTTTAGAAGATTCACAATCAAAAGGGCGACTTCGAAAGGGCGACCATCAAAATGGTGCCAATTATAAAGGCGCCTATTCGAAAAGTCGAAGATCAAAAGGGCGAGCAAACAAAAGGGCGACAATCAAAAGGACTATCTACATGTATAATGTTGAAATCTTACAATTAATATTGAATAGATGAAATCTTGTATTGAAATCAATTATGACTAAAATAAATTTAGGCGAAAACGGCGATTGGTACTTGTCGGTTAATTCACCGCCACACACAGAAACACGGCGTTAGGGGCTCAGCTTATGCGCCGTGAGGGTCGGTTAGGGTTAGGTATAAGGTTGGTGCAGTCATTCTTGCTGAAATTGAAGCTGGATTGATGAACAATAATGTTCAATTAAATAGAAGTTATATTGATGAAAAATATTTTCTAACGAAAAAGAAGCGGGATTTATCAAACAAATTCTTGCCTAAACAGAAACTGGATCGAATCGAATCGATCGATGGAAACGATTCTCGTCAAACTAGAAGTTGGATAATTGGATTTATTAAAAACAACAACGCTGATTTTCTGTGTGTGGCGGTGAATTAACCGACAAGTACCCGGCGATTAATAGGTTCTACTAAATCAAACTTTGTCATAGTCTGCATATGCAGACTTTTGTGACTCTCAGTAAAAAATAATTCTTGTGGTATAATCATACCCAATCTCACCAAACCCGCTCAAATGCTTCTTCTTGAATTCACCTCCAAAGGGTTCATGCTCACTGTAAAGTGGACCAGGGTGTTGCCAAACATCAGAGTATGGGTAATGTCGACGCATTCGGTCCCATTCTAAAGGACAGACTCTAGAACGTCTCCAGATCGTCGGCACTGACTACAAAGCTGATTTTTTTTCTGACACTAAGGCTTATCTTATCGCTCTGTTTTCACCATTAAGCTGCAAAAAGTAGGTCTATCTTGATAAGGTATTATTAATTATTATGTGAATTCCCCAGTTCCACATAGGCCTACATGTACATAACGCGCCAGAGGTTCAATATTTGCAGTCGTCTGCTAACACGAAATAATTACATCATGCCCACAAGATCATTTTTCAGAGTCGAATCTAGGACAGAGGTTCAATATTTGCATATTTCGACTCGACTAGGCCCTATAGCAAATCCATCGAGTAGGCCTATGACAACAGACGATTTATCGGTCAACTCCACTCTGCCGAATTACGATCGGCTGCGGGGTATAAGTAGGGGTATAGGTAAGGCTGCCAACTTTTGTTTCTGCCATTCCGGGACGCCCGTAGTCATTTGGAAATGTAAAACTTTTCACCTGGGCGAATTCCCGTGCGCAAAAAATTATTGAGATGCCTTCGTTCCTGAATCCTTTAGTAATGCAGCTGGTTTAGGCCAACCACCATAGTTTCCGAAGCGCTTCTCTGCTCGGTGCCAATAATTATCCAACACCTCAGCACTGATCACTACAGTACATGTATACTTGATTGCATTCTGTATATTCTGAATGTAAAAACTTGACTCTGGGGCCCATAGCGCAGTGTGCACAATCCATTGCAACGCCACCGCCGTACAAGTAGATAGAAACATATTCTGAATAATTCTAAAAATAAAAATTGACTCTGACCGCCGGGGGCCCTCAACAGCCGGGGGGCCTTGTGCGCTGCTCAAGCTGCACCACCTTTTGCTACGCCACTGGTAGCCTACAATGTGTCCTACGTTACTACCATCGGCTTCTATTTCACTGCGTGTAAAGTCATATAGGCCTATGACACTTATTTTTGCGACATTTTTCCGCTTGAACAGACGTGCTAAAGCAATTGATATTGACATAATAATGCTTATTGCTGAAGATTCTCTAGCAGAAAGCGTTTAAAATGGGAACCAATAACAGGCTACGTAGCAAACAAAGATTTAAAAAATGAGTGCCTCTGGCTTCACAGGTCTTAGAGACTTCAACACAGCGCTGCCCAACATCTGATTCCTATTTTGAACCAACAACGTCAGGTTGTCACTCTGATGGAGACTGGAACGAAAACCTTTTGTCAAGTTTCGTGTGCGAAAACTAGAACAGCATTTGGCAAAGGGGATCTTTGCGCCAAATTCGGGACAATCTGGGTTCAATCCGGGACACGGGACGCAAAAGGCCGATTCCGGAACTGCCCCCGGCTAATCCGGGACGGTTGGCAGCCCAAGGTATAATGAGGGTCAATTGTTTCCTCATGATATGAGAGCCTCACAGATTAACGCAGTGAGTGACTAAAAGCTCCACATCAATCAATCAATCAATCAATCAATCAATCAACCAATCAACCAACCAACCAATCAATCAATCAGTCAAGTGCGTTTATTCAGCAATTACGAGCTTACATGTACGCAACTTATAAAATGGGACCTACTAGGCTGACGCCGACGCATCTTACAAAAGTGCACATAGAGTGCATTAGTAGTACTGTCCATATCGATATTATAATCATACGAAATAAATTTAGACAAAAGATAAGCCACGATCGAAGAAGCACATCTTCATCCTCCGTACGCGGGATTCGCAAACGATCCGAGTCGTAGCCAAGATGGGGATCTCCTCCACTGGTTGCACTCTGCCAGAGCCAGTCCCAAACCTGAATAAAAGAGGAGGGCGAGTGGCGACAATAATCAGCAATGATATGGCAGTGTCGTTAAACAGTATCAGGCCCAGATGGAAGGAATGAGTCTTGGTGCTAAGATGTTCACTGTAGTGATGTCCTCTTCCACACAATTTATGTCACCTTAATAAAAAATTATGGTCGCATAAATTTAAACTTCGTTGCAATCTGTCATCACCTGATCTGATTTAATATTTTTCATGTCGGCTATCTTAGTTAATACTCCTTGGGAATTTTTTACTTGCGTTACCCTCCCCAGAGGGATGGCCATCTCTTTAGACCCCCCTTGTAGCCAATGAATGCTTATTTTTTACTTTTGCTCTCATTTTGTATATTTTGGTTGCAATAAAAAACCAATTGAAAAATGGAATTGCATATGCGTTTTACTTGATCGATAAGGCGTCACAAAATATGACCTAAGTTTTCCCTATTACTTTGACATTTGCGCCTAAATTTCCTGTCTACTTTTCACGGGACGTATCACGTGATAATTACAACACAGGCAGGTTCGTCTTGTATTACGAACAGAATATAATAGGTTATAAGCCTCGTAATTAAGCCGCCGTAGCTGTCTTGTTTCTGAGATACACAGAACAGTTTCATTCGGACTCTTGCGCTTCAGGGTTACGGTCCGGATAACAGCGGAAATTGGGAAAACTTCAGCTACCAAAGTGAGGAGTTTCATTATTAACAATGTTATAGTCTGTTTTTCAAATGAAATTTGAATATGACTAGCAATAGCTCGGCGATTCCCATTAAAGTCGAAGTCGAGCTTTAAAAAAATGTTTGTGCTTCTATAGTAGGGAGAGCGGGGCATAACGGGATACTTAAGGCATTTTGAAGCTTACATCATATAATTAGTGAGAATTCAGGACTTTTTGTACTCATATTGTGCAAGAATGTATAACGTAGGCTACAGCATCGACTAGAATAATCTACTTAAACATCACCCACATCGAAGATAATGATTTTTTACCAATGTGTCCGAAATTCCCGTTGTGCCCCACCACCTGAGATAAAATGGGATATCTATCCTATTATGCCCCATGACATGCAACAGTTTATGCTTTCCAAAAAGTGCAACATATTTTTACTATTGCACGTTTTGTGATATAAACAATGATTGAGACGTGAGGGGGTAATTAGAACTGATGAAATATTACAATATAAGAGACATGGGCATCACAGCAAGGGGCAAAATGGGATATCTGTATCCAATTATGCCACGATTTGCCACAATTGTAAACCCGCCATTTTGAAACAAAATACTGAACTTGTATACATTTTCATATGGGACTAAATGACTTTATATACTACCCTACACATGGATGGTATAACTTAAATGTAATATAGCTCCACTGTTTCTAGACAATTTTTATATAATGGACGTACTTTACTTGGGAGAGCGTGAAAAATCAACTTTTCATCATTAACATTGCAAGATGCATAGAAAATTCGAAATCGTAAATTCTTTTGTCCACCTTCAAAGATGCTTTACTTCACATTGAAAACGTCTTCGTATTTTAAAAGCAAGTAAGATGGACAATAATGAAGTTTCTCGTTATGCCTGGTAGGCCTACCATCATGCTCCGGTCCTCCTAAATCTTAAGAATCAAAGTCAGTGCCCTGTATCAGTTCCGTTCAATTTTTTACTGTTCTTCTCCGGAATGAGTTGTCATATTGACTAAGCTCACAATACACGTGGCTACTGTATATAGTATTTTTATAATTTTTTTTCACTTACAGATTCAAAGGGTCCTTATAGTGACCTATACATGTGTAACTAATGCTAACAAAAATTAAAGTTGGTATACGGCAACACCTTCATCTTGACAATGGAGTCAATACGTAGTTTGATATTAATTAATAAAATAAAAAGGCATGGCGCGGTGCAGGGAGACATTGAATTTGAATAAGCGGGTTCCCCATCTCAGTGACCTAATTCTACACTGCTACAGGAAACGGAAATGTCGTTGTTGTTGTTGTATCAAACATGGACGATATTATGGGTTTAGATTATTTCAAACGTTGGAATGTAGATGCTTTAAGAAAATAATGCCGGAAGCGCGGGTTAAAAATTATGCAGCGTAAAAAGAAAGAAGAGCTAGTGACTTTGGCCTACGCCGCATTTAGCCAAAACTATCCTGTACTTGGAAATAAAGATGACGAGAAATTGGAGGCCAGCGAGCAGTATAAGGAACTACTGTGGCTGGACGACGGCACACGTATTCCTGATCCTTTTGAACTGCGGGCTGACTGGTTGCCTGAAAGCCAGGGGATACAATTTTGGACACCGTGCAATGAACGTCGTCTCCGTAATGACTACAAGAAAGGTTAGTCCCAGGTAGAAGCAGGGCCGGATGTTGGTAATCTATCGTTTTAGCGGAATAAATTAATCGCTATTGCATGGGATTTAGCGTTTACTGCATACAAATTAGATTGACAGAAAGAATTCGTGCTAAATGGAAGTCGGATTGATGGAAATAATTAATACTTCAATAGAAGTGTGATTTACTAAAACATATTTGCTGAAATTGGATCTGGATTGATGAAAAATAATTGTTATTTGAATAGAAGTTGGATTGATAATAGAACAGTTTTTACTGAAATAGAAGCTGGATTGATTAAATGAGTTTTTGACCAAATAGAAGCCTGATTGATCAGAATGATTCATGCCAAAGTAGAAGTCGGGTTGTTGAAAAATAATCACATTTGGTATAATTTATTCCGCTAAAACGATAGATTACCGGTATATTTAACATGTTCGTCCGAACAGGGGCCCCCACACTTTAGGGGCCCCACTCATACAATAGGATTATTTTTCATCATTGTTAATAATATATTGTGATAGCAAAAATGAGTTTAATTCTCTAAACAAATTGCAGAATTGGATCGATTCGAAAACTACTGATTTCAACATAATATTGGAGTTTCTATTGCCAGGCAGATTGATCTTGAAATCAGTCAGAAATGCTAGTAAGAGCCATAAGTTTTATTGCTTATTTAAACTATTAATACCTCATCAGATAGGAACTCAGGTGCCAATGCAACGTATTATGAATCTGTATTATACTGCACTTGTTTGATGCCACTTTATTACATTATAATTAAATTTTTTTAAAGATATAAACAGTAAACCATAAAGGTTAACAAGTTGTAACTATCAAATCTAATTCTTAACAAACATGAACGGAAAAAATACAATAGAAGACTTTAGTTGATGAACCTTTGTAAATTAGGGGGTAGAACTTATTTGCATGTACGCATAGGGAGGTCTGCAAAATATACGAGTTGCAACATAAGGCTGGGTGGTAAAAAAATACAATTATTTTTCGAACCTAATATATGGATTGCTCTTATTTGACATGCTTCATAATGCTATTTGAAACGGCAGTCTGGTTGCATACATAAGATTGTAACACTACGATTTTTGTTTAAATTCAGGCTTGGATCAACATGCAACCATGTTGCAGCATTACTCTTCAAAGTCAATTACCGTATGCATGGGAGCATGGTTTGACAAATCAGCTATGAGTCATAAACATCAAATCCAATCTGCTACGAGCCATATGAACCATCAGCCGATGTCAATGTGGAACAAACCGAGGAATGCATGGCTACATCAAAAACATCAGCCGATATGGATTTGTTAGAGTATACCAAACGCTTTGATTTGTGCTTGTGATTTTGTTATGCCTTCATATTCAGAACTAACCGTAACTAATTGTAATTGTAATTGGGTAGCTGTAATTAGCTGTAATTTAGTAATTGGGGGGGCCCGGTAGAGTAGTGGTTAACACGCTGGCCAAGAGTGCGAGAGGTAGTGAGTTCGAGCCCCCGTTGGGCGGATTTGCTTTGTGGGCTGCCATTGGCGCCGTATATTGCAGGCGGTCTGCTCAGTTAGTATAGTTAAGATTTGTGTATTCTGTGATCTCCGTTCTTGTGAATTGTTTAAATTGCATAAGTGTACATTGTAACCGGTTGCGGTGTGTCAACCGGATTGTTAATAAAGAGAATATTATAAAAAAGAACTTGTAATTAAGGAGATTGAAGAAGGAACACATACATGGTCAGAGTAAAGTGAACTCTGGTTTTTGTTACGAAGGGGACGTATTTCTGCTTAAATTGCACATGAAGTGTTTACAAGAGCAAAAAAACTTATTGCAGGTGAAGTCTCTAATGCTGCGTCTGTTATCCAATTGATAAAAGAGGGTAAAAATGTTAGTGCTGACCTCTCTTCCCTGAGATATGGGCGCGAAAGTGAAGTGGAAGCAGTAGAAACATATTACGTAGTTCTAAGTTTAGATCATGAAAACTTGTCGATTCATAGGTGAAGTGCCCAATTAGTTGTGCAGACTTAGATCCAGCTGAAGGCACTTTACCATATCTTGTGAATGTGGATGGTCGTCTCACGTTAAGGCGCAGTCATAAGTATTACACGTAGGTGCAAATGCAGAGGGCAGTGGTGTGATTTCTTTGTATATAGCATGTGTGGCTATTTTTTCTGGAAAGAGTATTGTTTAACCAATCCTTTTGGGATACTTGTCAGTCGACACTAGAAACTTGTTTCAATTCGTTTGTTTTGCCTAGCATTGTGAATTTTGTTGGACCATGTGAGAGGAAGGCACAAGTGTAATAAGAAAACACTGACATTAAATTAAGCTGTATAAAATTCATAAATTTCAGCTAGGTGCTTTACATAGAATCAAAATGTGTAATCGTGTACTTTTACTTTGGTAGTGAGTGGTGGCCTTGTCTTTTGACTGTTTTGTTTAATTAAAAATCTTTAATTTAGGCATCCTAACATTGCCTCCATGCATTTGTTATGTTATACTATTGGAGTGGAAAGTTAGGCTAAGAATACAGATTGGTTGATCCAAGAGAATGGATTTTTTATTGTTTATGTAATGCTACGAGCCATAAACATTATTTCCAAGCAACTACAAGTCCTAAACATTAATTCAAATCAGCTACGAGTCATAAACAATAAATCAAATCCGCTACGAGCCATAAACATTGAATACAATCTGGTAAGAGTAATAAACATTAAATCCAATCAGCTATGAGTCATAAACATCAAATCCAATCCGCTACGAGCCATAAACATTGAATACAATCTGGTAAGAGTAATAAACATTAAATCCAATCAGCTATGAGTCATAAACATTATATTCATCTACTTCACCAAAGGATCTAACAGATTAGAAAGAGCAGCACAGATAACCAAAATCTTGTCAAACAGTGGAATTAAAGACAATGGCAATACCGAGCTCAAAATTTTGAACCATTTTATGCGATTAATTGCACGTTCGACATGGATTCTAGCATTTGCTATTTTCTTGGTTTTTAGGACATTGCTTCTGGACATTTGCTGCAAACCTGCACTAGGTGGTGGAATCTCCAATGTAGCATTGCGAAACATCAAGTCCTCTCTTATTGTGAATCCACGATCAGCCATGATTAAGTCATATGGCTCAATCAAATCAAGAAAACCGGAATTCTGCACAATATATCTGTCTGTAGCACGACCACCCCATGCATTGGAGACAAATGAGATCATGCCATCTGGTGTTATTGCTATTAGGTACTTTAGGGTATTGTGTTTTTTATAGTCGGACCAGGTGCAGGCCTGCAATTTTAAATCACGTGGACGCTCAATGAACGTTTCACTGCAATCTATGGTACATCGCAAAGATGGATATTTCAGCCGCAGAGATTTTGGCATGAAACTGCGAATCTGATTTCTATCTGGCCAGAAAACCAAACATTGTAACTCACGTGCCAAGAATGGGATCCACGTATTTATAATAGCTGAGCATGTGCCTGCACTTATGCCAAATAAGTTTGACAAAAACTGATTGGTCAAACCAAGTCGTAGCTTCATAAGTGTTAAAACGAACTCATCTTTGCAACTCAAAATTCTCTTGGGCCCAGACTTTCTGGTAGTTCGCCTGTAATTTCGTCTGTATCTGGTTGTTGACATTCTTTTGGGGCCCTTCCAGTATCTCATTCGGTCAGCCCGTGCTTTCAACAAATTAAACAGTGAGTTTAAAGCTGCTTTGTTCTTTAAACCAGTATTAAGTCTAACCTGCTTATTGTTACAGATAAATAAAGCACATTTAGGAAGCAATGGTAATTGCTTAGACTGTAAAGCCATTAACGAATCCTTTAACTTTTGCATGTCCCTAGACAATTGCTGAATTTCCAGTGCACTGCTGTGACATCCTGGACATGACAGCTCTTCTGTATTAGTTATGGGCATATCAGTATGATCAGAAGATGCATGAGGTGCAATGTCCAACGTTTCGGTAGATGGTACACCTTCTTGTTGGCTGGCTGCATAGCAATGGTCCAGTGTAACAGCTCGAATACAGATATCTGTGCTGTCTTCTGTCTTGTCAATTGATTCCAACTGACAGCTACTTTCAGTATCTAAAGATCAGAAATATCAAATACACAGAAGGTAACACAATGGAGTTTTATTTTATAAATATGATTATGTTATTATTAATCTGTAATTTATATGGTTGGCACCCAGAAGGTCACACAACTGACGCTACGAGGTTTTTTTTGTGATACCAAAAAAAACTTCTCAGGAGGTGATGAATAAGCCGTTTCACCATCTCAGCGGTGTGCCGTGTGCGCATACGAAGTGGGTCAGGTAGAGCTCTCGCATAAATATCTTGCATTTACTGAATTTATAAGAATTGCAAAACACACAATACGCGTGACACCAACTCTTTATTTTTACAATGATTAATATTTAATGCACAATTCCGGGAACATTTTCTTAAAGCATTAACATTCCAATGCTTTAATTTATCTACAACCATTAATAACCTTCACGTTTTGATGCAACCTCCTGTAGAATTAGGTCACTGTTTTGTAGAATTGGGTCACTGAAATGGTGAACCGCTTTTACTTTGTAACAGCAGAATTTGACACCGCGTATAGGTGTGTACTTATTATGTGATAATGAATTTGAGTCTGAAAATTAACTGGTACAAGTATGTGAACTATTTTAACATACACATCACCATGTAAACTAGAAAATCGGTCTCGAGTCTTTTGCTGGACACGAGTACTACGTCACTGGCAATTCCCATCCTTTTTGTGTGTGTGTGTGTGTTTATGTAGACATAGAGATATTAGTATTATTATTATTCAGTTTTTATACAGCGCACCTACAAAGTAAACTACTCAGAAGCACTCCCAGTTCAACAACGGCTAAATATGCAGTTTTTAAGTGAGAAAGGAATATACTGGTGTGAATCTGGGCACAAGGCGGAATGCAACAGGGAAACCATTCAAGGCTCTACGACCAGCCACTGAGAAAGAGCGTTGCTGCGTTATAGTAGTGCGTGAGCGAGGGGCCAAGAGTTTAGCTTGATCAGCCGATCGGAGGTCAGATCGCCAGATGTATTTTAGTTAGACAAACAAGAAAATTTTCGATTTTCTTGTGTGTGTGTGTGTGTGTTTATGTAGACATAGAGATATTAGTATTATTATTATTGACTTTTTATACAGTCGATTCATTGCAGGATTCTGGTGGGATATACGTTTAGTATGAGCAATAAAGACTCTAGATAAAGCTCTTGTGTCTCAAGACCACAATATTCACCTAATACAAATATAATAACACACCTTCAGAAATCTGGTTGAGGCTACTTTCCTTTCGAAACTTCTTTGGTGGCTGTAGAAATGATGGTGTGTTTGGCAGCTGTCGCTTTGGCACGACAGTGATATCATAGCCTACACAATAAGATATACATACAATACAAATTAATAACAATATTAAATTTAGTACACTTGGTGCTGAACCCTATCACCACCCTTGGCAATATGCAGTGTGAGAATTGTGGAAAAATAACTGGGGGGGGGGTTGGCCTATGATAAACTTGGAATTGGGGTGTGAAAAACAGAGTTTACTATGGGGCACTGAGAAAGACTGGGGGGGGGGGTTGAAACCCCCCCGGCAATTCTCACCCTGGCAATATGTATTAATACCTTTCCTTTCAATTCGATAGTCGATATTTAAAAAATAACATAGACATTTCTTATATACTGCTTCCATATTCTCTGCAACTTAATGATATTATGCAATGTAAGTGTTGCAGGGTAATGACAACTATGTCTTTAATGATTTCTACTTAATCATTTTATAGTACAGGGTACATAATATGTTGATTTTGTTTACATCTGAAGTTGTAAAGAATTAACATAAACACATTATAAGATTTCTAATTGACAACTTTTTTATTTTATTTTTTTATTAGAACATATGAAGCCACGATCGAGTACAACAGCAGAAGCACACATAAGGCATACATTAATTAAAAAAAAGTTATGCTTTGTATAACATTCACTAGACAATAGACATTGTATTTATTGCCAGTACTACATGGAGTCAATATATCATATAAGATAATTACTACAAATTGTTTACCCAAATTTAGTGTAGGATCGGGGTTGATTGAAGTAGGAAAACCATCTACAAAATGCCACGAGCACACTTTGAAGTTAATCGTAGGTTCCCAGTTTTCACCAGTGGATGTGTCAGTACGATTCATCTGAAATTATCAACAAAACTATAGCAGAACTCTTATTTATTGAAGTGAAAAAACTTTTTCAACGCTTCAAAATTATTTAAACAGTATTTGTGTAAGAATTTCTTGGGTGAGCGGCTATGCTTGGAACATTAGCTGGTGCTCATGGTTTTATTAAAGACTAAATCAAAAGCAAAAACATCTGAAAAGGCCACATTAAGGGTCAGCATGGTCATCGCAATTTCATCCCACATATATTATACCGATGTGAAGAAAAATCATACCCTTCATCTTTACATGCCTAAATAAATGACCATTACTATTAATGTCATTTTAAATACTTTTTTTCAAATTTTCTGTATCTCTTTATGTACCCATGTGCGGTGTGTCACTTTGTTTTTGTCATTAAACGAATATATATGTATATAAATATATATAACTAGCCCGGAACCCATATCAGTCGCCGGTACCTTGGGCATTTCCCTATAGCCCTTCTCGGCGGACCTGGTTATTGTAATACAGTGCACAGATGTCGATTACGGTACCATAATAATTGCAGGGTTGTACATGCACCTTCAACTCAACCTACCAGTTCAATCCACCGTCTTCTTCCATCTGCGTCTTTGCTTTTCGCAGGAAAATTAAAGAGTCTAAACGGCGGGTCGCATAGGCAGCCGGAGAAACCAATTTGAACATTGTGTAAACACACAGAACGACCGCTTTAGTCTGTAGACATTGTTGCTACGGGTTTACAATGTTTTTTTATAATCCATATCTCTATGGTTTTTTCTGGTCTCCAATACACTATATGTGGGGTCTCTATTGTAGTGACCCACTGCGCATGCGCAGACGACATGGTGAAACGGCTTATACCAAAACAAATAATTATGGCAGCTTTAATGAAAATCTAATGAATCTATGTGTTGCCTGCAAGGACAAAATTACATGTAGCCGACAGTGGAGATATTTTGAGAACTATTTTTTTATTCGCAGTGTCACTGGAGGATAAACGCTCGGAAATGGAGAGTCTTTCGGCAATCCGTGTTTATGTGATAGAGGCTAAGACTGCTCTGAAGGCAGTCGCGTCTGAAGATCCAGACAAGATGATGATGGTGCTCTGCCCGAAGGCAGGTTCATTGGCTTTACGCCCCTGGGTATGAGATGAGTGAGGTGGTTTCCCGTTGCCTTCCCCACAGACAATGATGGGTAAGCAACTTGCCCAAGGCCGCTCCGCAGGAGCTTGTGCCCCTGCGTCCCACACGTGCTAGCCCGAGATATCTAAATCTCTTAATGTCAACTCCCAGCCCGGGGCTTGAACCGCAGTCCGTTGCAACCAACAGACGAATGCAGCTCGCACTTACCGGTGTAGCTAACTAGGCCAGACAAGAAAGACAGCGAAATTCTTCGTTTCTTTAGGCTATCGAGCTCTCAGATTGGCCATTGTAGAGATGACATGTATGGCTTAAGAAAGAAAGTCAGATGGAACATTCCGAAGAGGCGATACGAAGACCTGGTAGATGGCATCTACAAGGGAATGGATTATTGTCGTAAAATTCGAGAGGCAGCCACAGAGGATGAGGAGACGTTGTACCAAGAGAAACTGAAAGGAGCTTGTGCCAGCAAAATTCTCCCCAAAGTCTTCGGTGAGATACTGGAAGATGTGACTGGAGGAAGGCATAGTGGGAGCATCTTGGACGAGTTGTACAGTAACAGAAGATGGGATGGGAAAAAGATTTTAGGTCTTGCAAAACTGCTATTGCAGCTCGTATGTGCTGGAATGATAGTACTTGCAACGTACGAGAAAATGATACGTGGGGAGGAAGGCGCCAAGAAAATGATAGAGATGTACGAATATCGGTTGAACGCAGTCTCCGCCAAGATACACCCCGTAATCCGAAGCGTTGAAGAATTTAGAGCATTCATGGCTGCGACGTCCGTGACTACCCAGCACCACCAGAAACGGGCCATGCGATGTCCACATACGCATAGACACCACCAGAAATAGCCAGAAAGAAGTGCTTTATAAGTGATTATTTCTCTGTTGGCATAATGTAGGCCTATCTATGAAATAGCATTGATTCCTTTATATATTTTAATCTCAATTAGTATAGCCTGACTATCCATCACTCGAGTTTTACCCCATTCGGGAGTCTGAATTCTGTTGGGTCCTCAGCTCAACCAACCAAAAATCCTGTTAATACGATCCGCTTCCGCCAATTTTTTTATTACCGACGTTTTGAATTACATTGTAACTTTTCGCATAGCCCACCCTCAATGTGAGCGCGAGGGTCACCTTCCAGCATCACAAAAGCGGTAAATACGACTGACTGGGAAACTGCTGACTAGTCTAAAACGATATACATTGGTCTAACAAACATTGATTCAGGGGACACTGCGTTAAGAGCGTACCGGGTACATCACAACGTAAAGTGTGGAATTGTCTTCTACCAACCTTCGATTGGTAGAAGCCCAAGGTTTTCCAACAAATACAACGAAGCCTATAAGATCGTCGACAAGGTTTCCTGCATGATCACATTAGCTCTTTATCGTTGTGATGCACGGGTTGGCTACACGAACGTTTTAGATAGGGTAGTCTACGCGAGAGAGGAAACTGGTTGTGCAGTGATTACACGTTTTCCCGATCTGAGAATTTGTGGCAACTTTTCCACCAAGATTGTCTGTATCGAGACGGATAATATTGACATGGGAGATACTACTGTAACCTCTGTCTTATCTTATCTTATCTGACCAATTATAAAGTGCTTCTCACAGCAAGAGCCTTTCAGAAGCGCTCCCAGTGCGTTCAACCCCAAGAAAAAGGCAAGTTTTTAGACGAGAGAAAGACGAAGATATACTACCAGAAAGGATGGCAGAGCGAACTGATGGGGAAAGCCGATTCCATAGGGAGGGACCAACGCAGGCAAATGATCTGGATTGAACCATGTTGGTCCTGACTCGAGGGACAAAGAGGTCAAACCGATCAGAGGACCTAAGAGGACGCAGCGAGGTGGCAGAAAGTGGGCGAAGTATCTGATCGCACAGATACTTCGGAGCAATACAGATTTGAGACTTAAGGACCAGAATCAGGACTTTAAATTGTATGCGGACCGAGAGAGGAAGCCAGTGAAGTTGTTCAGTCATGAATGTAGAAATGTGGGAGAATCGAGGAAGACGGGCAATGCAACTGCAATTATTCTGATGAAATAAACCAGTGTCCAAACACACGAATAATGCAGGGCATGCTGTAATCAGGACAGTCCGTATAATTATTTAGCATTATTTTCAATATTCTGTTTAACTGTAGGCCTATTGCTAAACTTAAAACCTGGTATTGGCCTTTCCTGGTATCTCTGTTTATTGATAACAGAAGAACATTGAACCATATAATTGCTAAATAGTTATTAAGAGTATCATATATTTTAATCAGATGCCTTTTATGACAACATTGCGATTTCCTTTGTTCGATAGGCTTCTATATAATCTAAGGACACGTGCAACTGTAACCTAGTTTTCTCGTTTGATATTTTAACCAGATGAATCATTTTAATGCTGGTTTTACTGATTTTTTAGTTTTAGCGTAGCTTTGCAGTCCAGCCGATGGGTGAGAGTCTAAATCGGTTCTAGCCAGCTGTTTCCTAGGCCTATTAGCTATTAGGCTTATCTTTCTCACAAAGATGTCGTTGATTATATTAAAGTCTTTTCTGACAATGTTGTGGAAGTTTTCGTTTGGTTTAAAAAAATCCAATCTTTAGGCTGTTGTTGCATTGAAGACATCGGTCTGAACTAGGCCTACATGAAGTTCACTGCTGTTACAAAATTCTTGGCACCGCAAAGAAGTTGACCTCGGAATTTTCATTAAATGGAAATTTTGTCGCATCTACTTTATGGCTCATCGACTGTTTACCCGACATAAATCGTGCAGAAATCGAACGCTATGATGAACGAGGTGAGAAATGACAATACAAATCAACCGTTCAATCAGTCGGTGTTTGATGTGCTGCTATATTCAAGAGGACAACATTAAAACATTGAAATTGTTACCTAGTCTATCGGAAAATTTATCAACAGGTGTATTTGAAATAAAACATTCGATTTTATTTTACTTGATGTTCTGCTCTAGCTATTTGATCTTGACAGTTCCCGAAACAGATAAATGTGGGCCAATATGCAAGCATAAAAGATGAAAATGCAATCTAGCTGTTTCTCGCAATGGTTTCACTTTCAAAGACACTGTTCTTGACTTAGCCTATATATACTTTATTCATTTATGATAGCAACCGTAGAGAAGTCATCACACTAATTAAATTCTGCTGCCTTGAGAGGCCCCTAAAATGTTTTGCAGTAGCCTAACCGATAGGAACATTATAATAATAGCCTGTTTCTGATGACTATTGCTGATAGCGTCGCTTCCGGTGTCACGAAATAGAGTATCCCCGTGTTAATTGTATCCCCCCCAACTTAAAAAAAGTCGAAAAAACCATTCCGCCTGTATTTCTTTTGCAAATTAATTTTCATCTGCTTTGTTTTGAACAATGACACTAACAGGTGTGTTAATACTAGATAATTTGTTGTACCGTTTTTAGAGCACTTAAAACATTTAAAACACTCAAGAACACTCAGAGTCACTAAATAAATTCGAATTGCCTTTATCTGAGCATTGCTTAGGACACTTAAAACAATTAGAGTCACTTTAAATTTGATTACAGCCTAAAAAAAATTATTATGCGCGTTTTTCAAAAAAGGGGATGGAATGGTTTATCCCCGGATAGTATAGGCCGGTTAATTCCATCCGGGGGGATAGATTAATTCATCCCCCGGATAGCTTTCAGAGGGGATACTCCGTTTCGTGTCACCGGCACACGTACATGTAGGCTATCACGTAGCCTACAATAATTACGGTACTTACTCTTTCCTCCGTGTTAATGGTCGTTTATATACCTGATGTCAAACCTTCTGCAAAGAGAAGATTAGTTTATTCCTTCTACAGCAGCTGAAAGTAGATTAAAAACCCAATGTTATAGATACAGGTTCTGTGTAGGCCTATAATTGTTCACTCCATAGATGTAAAAAACGATGGAAACGGAATAAAAAACGGGGGAAAACGTCGTTTTTTCGAAAAAATAAAAAACGACCAAAAAACGATAAAAAACGGAAACGGAAAATAATTTGACTTTGCTACACCTAAAACCGCATTTTAACCTTGAAAACATTGATTAGGAACCTACTACACGCAGGCTATCTCTTAATATGAAGATGTTAAACGATGAAATAATGACTTTAGTTAGCTGAATCCTTGAGAGTTGGCGGAAAACATAAGAAATATCAGAAAAAATAAAAATTAAGGAAAATAATAACAGAAAGTAAATGAATAAATAAAGTTTAAGAAAAAATAAAAAACGATAAAAACGATGGGAAAAATAAAAAACGAAAAAACGACGTTTTTTGGGAGAGAATAAAAAACGGAAAAAAGTTTTTTACAACTATGGTTCACTTAATTGTTCACGCATTCGTCTGTCCGTGAATAGATTATTGTAATTCATTGTAATTACCCATTCGTTAACTTTCCTAAACGTTTTCTCTACTCTTCAGTCTGTACTTGATGCTGATGCTAGACTGATAGCCCGTCGCCCTCTATTCTCCCACAATTCTGCATTCATGACTGAAACAACTACACTGGCTCACTCTCAATTCAATTCAAAGTTTTCTTGTTGTTATCAATTGGTTGTTGGTCCGAAGTATCTTTGTGATATCATGCTTCTTCCCCTCTGCCAATGAGCTACATCTTCCAAGATCCTCTGATTGGCATGACCTCTTTTTCCCCACGTCAGGACTGCGTTGGAACAATCTAGGGTTCTAGGTGCTTTGCCTGTTAAGGTGCATATTTTATGGAATGAATTTCCACCATCAGGTCGCTCTCTCAATCTTTCGTCATCTTTCTCTTCCTTCAAATCCTGTCTTTTTCGGGTCGATCTCACTGGATGCTCTTGTGAAGGCTTTTGTTGAGGGAAGCAGCGTCGAAATTAGCAAATGCAACACAATACAACAATACAATACAATACATTCGTCGTGACCTACTTGCTAAGTACTCTTGGTGTGTAGTTAAAGGACTTGACGTTCGCGAATTCTGCATATCGTCCATGTTGAAAGGCTCTTCAATTAGCCTTCATAATATTATTGTCCATGCTACAACACAGGTAATATAATAATTGGAAGCTGTGTATGCTCAACTTGAATGTACATGTAGGCCTAAATGGAAAGTTTTAGGCTGATCGTGCTCGTAATCGTAAACTCGAAATTTCTAAAGCGCCACACGAAAGCCAAGTGCGGGGCACCAGCTTATTCACGAGCGCTGCGTTGAATTAGAAGGGTTTCCGTGAGACTAGTCCGTATTGGTTCGGATCTCTCATCCAAGACCTTATGATTTTGAATATCGAACTAAATTAAGAATCTCTTACTTATACATCAAACCTTAACAATCGAGCGCAGGCAAATTAAACAATTAAGCTAACTATAAGGGTGGACGCGGTGGTTTACCGGTATGTCTCGACTGTGTCTTGCCGAAAGGTCGCAGGTTCGAATCCATCTCAAGCCACTGCGTAGCGACCTTGGACAAGTTGTTCACGCACAATTGTCCGTGAAGAAAACCACCTCACTCATCTTATCCCCAGGGGCGTAAAGCCAATGAACCTGCCGTGGGACAGAAAATTCATCATCATCATCATCATCATCATCATCGTCGTCGTCGTCGTCGATTATTATGGTAAATGAAAACTGCGTCAAAATGATGCAAAGTCAGGGAATCACGGTTATGCAAGCAAAGAGAGTGAGTGCATACCCAGCCTGCAAGATCGTCGACCATTCTTCGTGTAATAATGCAATGAAAACCTTGAGATCGATAGGTGGCGCTCCGGTGTGTCAAAACCGACTCAACACGGCCGCACAGCCGTGGATGGGTCGGGAGCGCTTCTGAGTATATACTCCTGAGGAGGCGCTATGTAAATATCTTAAATGAATGAACGGAGGGCAGCAAGATTATTTCAGGTCGACAAGAGGAGAAAGGTATTGGATGGACGAGCTGAGCGGCGGTTAAACGTGTCTCCATTCTTTAATTCTTCGCTGACCGTTTACACGACTTGCCTTTTCTTTCTGCTTTTCTTTAATTCAGCTGAATGATTTTTTTCAGAAACAGTGGAAGAAAATTTTCTCACAATGACAATTACTAGTGTTGTACAAATTAAATTGTGGTCTGCTACAGTGTACATCGGATGACGAGGATTGTGGGAGGCCTTTTTAACGTTCAGTTGTACACAAAATGTGCAATTCTAAATGGATTTGTGCAATTGTAGAAGCACTTCTGTACAGTTAAAACTAGCAGAAAAGGTCATTGTCCTCCAATTGGAAGAAATTTACCATGAAGAATGGAAAAGCAAAGAAGGGGTTGTGCAGTTCTCAAAATTTCTTTAAAACAGCCCTGGATTATGGTGATAAGTTTATGGTTGCAACTAAGTTTAGGCCTACTACGTAGCCTATAGATCATGTTAGCCTTTTGCAAGTGCCATCGTCAAGTGATGCTCTGAATCAAGCAATATTTGATATGTGTCTAATCCTGACAATTTATTGGTTGTGTAACAAATTTACGGCATATTATGCTTATAATAAATGTCATTGCAAATTAAAATGTATATGGAGACGTTTTCAACATACCAAACATCAGGAACGTAACTAGGATTTTTCGTTTGGGGCGGGGGGCTTAAGCCTTGAACATGACGAGTGCGGTAGCATATTTAGCCGAAAGCATACAACGGCTTGATTTATTTGGGGGGCTTCAGCTTCGTTTGGGGGGGTTTAAGCCCCCCAAAGCCCAACGCTAGTTACGTCCCTGCCAAACATACGGCCTGGTTATTTCTCAACGTATCGATCGGTCGATATCCTTACCACAGCCTATTCAAATATTAAAATGGGCACCACGCTATTTAAGGTTCCAGTATAGCACAAAGATTCTTCTAACGCGAGATTTGAATCTCTAAAATAATCCACCATTGGGAGGTGAACAGCAATCCGCATGCAGCCTACTAACCATTGTAACCATTGCAGCCCATTATGCCGCAAAATAAATAACCTTTAATTAAACTGACATGAGTATGTATGCGCACTTGTCATAGCGCTCCTTCATGCTCCCACCTCAGAGGCGCTCCCGACTACAGAGCGGACACTGCATCGGAGTTTCACGCCGAAGCGCTGAGCAGTTGCCTGTGAAGGACTTGCCCAAGGTCCCTACGCGGCGACTTGAGGGGGATTCGAACCTCGAACCTTCCGGCTTCAAGGCAACGACGCCACCACTACACCACCGCGCCCCATCTTGTGCTTCTGCTTACTACACGGTCTTCATACCATCCAGTTTTTTTAATTCTCCCAAAGCAACCGATTATCACAGTATTTGCGAGGGATTTGAATGCAAGAGATCGCCCAAGTCAGAATTTTGCATCGTTGTATTACTAAAAAAAAACTAAGCTTATACCAAAGGCCTAGTCTACGTCGTAACTGAAACTGAATAGGGCTCGTAACAAGGGTTTCTTGTTGCTAATTGATATCCGATAATAGAAAGCACGATGACATTAAGCAGCCTATAATCTTAGATAGAAAGTTTTCAGGGCTCAACGAACAGAAAAATTCTACTTTCAACTAATTGTTTTACTGGAGCCGGTGTCACGGAATTTTCTGTCCTCCCAAAGCTATCCGGGGGAGGGTGGAATATACCCGTTATACTCGTATAGAGCATCCGGGGGTGAACCATCCTTTCCCAATGATTGAAAATGTGCATAATTGATAAATTTATGCAGTAATCAAAATATAAAATGACCATTTCTTTTTAGTGTCCTTAGCGTTAAGCAATGCTCAAAGCAAGGCAACTCGAGTCTGTTTAGCGACGCTAGATGTTCCTAAATGTTCTAAGTTTTCTAAAAGAAAAGCAAACGAAGTTAGCTGGTAGGAACAAACACACCGGTTAGTGGCAATTTTCAAAACACAGCAAATTGAGGTCAATTTGCAAAAATTAACGCACGCGGAGGTGACTTTTTCAACTTCTCTTCATCTGGTGATACGATAATTCGTGATACAGGTAGTACTATTTGAGTGAGCGCATTTTGGATTAGTCTACTGTTTATATTCCAGGTCAATAGAAAGCGTAAGAAGTCCATGGTTCCCTATTAATAGGCCTACGTACATGATTGTTTTATTACTGTCATTTCTTCGAGCTGTGTAGCCGACACTGTGACTAGATACAGGTAACGTGAAATATTAACCATGCCAAAATCCGACGAATTTACATTGCTGCCGAATAAACAAGTTGGAACACTGATCACAGAGATTTTATAATCAATTGATGTCACACGCAATGCTCTACAACAAGGGCGCTCATGTTGATGATTAATTGAAGGCAATAATCTGCCACCCTGACGTCCACGTTTTTATGTGCTCTGTTGTGACTGCAGTGTGATAGAAATATGTTAGGCCTACTGAAGAGAATGCCATACACAGAGCCGTATACAACAGATGCGCTCAAGTTGCAGAGTAAGCAAATGCAATGTATCTTCTGACCCTCTGACGTTAAGTTGTCTGATAATTTTACAAAACATATGTTGATGATAAAATTGCAAATTGCAAAATCAAGACGCGTAGGCCCTATAGACCTCGGTGAGATGCGAATGTCGTGATTCTGGATGCAGCAAATATTCAATTTGCTTAAGACAATCGATCAATTCGTTCACCAAGAAGACAATGTTTTCATTTGATGGCATCAGTTGGACTTTGAAAACTGCCGTTCCATGCAATAGCTCACCACTCCCCAGAGCTGGCATTCACTCGAAGCTGAACATAATAATCTGCCTTATTTTAAAACAAATACAATGCAATACATGACATTATTTGTATTCAATTGCTCATGTACATGTAGGCACCCTTAATCAAGTTCTGCAAAATATGCATCGTATTTTGAGTGGGCATATATATTAGGGGTCTGCGGGTATACCCGTACCCGCGGGTTTACCCGTACCCGCGGGTCGGGTACGGGTCGGGTACGGGTCGGGTACAGATTTCACGGGTCGGGTCGGGTACGGGTAGGGTTTCACGGGGACGGGTATACCCGGTTTTACCCGCGCCAACGTGAAATATTTTGGTTACATTTTATAGTGAGTCTTGCACTGTCAGAATATTCATCTTGCTAACTGGCAAATATAATTATTCACATAGGCTGCACCTATACACGCACTCAATGAACATTTATTATACATGGACACATCCAGTGGCGTAGCCAGGAATTTTTTATGGGGGGGTTGTGGCCGGAAACCATGTTTTTGCTATTTTTTCTTGCTTAAATGGAAAAATAGCCTTTAAAAACCTTTTTCCCGGAGCCAATGGGGGGGTTCGGGGTTTTAACCCCCGAAACCCCCCTTGCTTACGCCACTGGACACATCATTATTATCTTCATCGTCATCACCATCCGTTTCACACAGCCATATGGCTATGGGTACTAATACATGTTCTCCATTGTCATGTCACTGTGGTACCTGTTACAAATACTAACTAGTCTACTAGTATATATATACTACTACTGCTGCTGCTACTATCACCCACACTACTGCCACTACTGCCGCTACAACAACAGCTGCTACTGCTATCATCATCATCATCATCATCATCATCATCATCATCTTCATCATCATCATCATCATCATCAACAACAACAACAACAACAACATCATCATTATCACCACCGTCCTCTTCAACAACGTATTTATTATTAGAACTACAGGATGAGCTGCAAGTCAATTCGCATGGTAGAGAACTGAATTGCATGTGTATGAAGTCCGGATAATGACATGGCGGGTATTGTACGGGTACGGGTATACCCGCGGGTACGGGTCGGGTCGGGTAGTAATTTTAAGTACGGGTCGGGTACGGGTACGGGTATTGGTCCTGTGTACGGGTACGGGTCGGGTAGCAAAAATGCTGTACCCGCAGACCCCTAATATATATATCTTCTGACAAATCGCTCTTAATTTATATCAGTTGCATGTCTCTTGCGGTCGTCTTTAAGTGATCGCTGCTAGACTGAAGACTACCAGTCGCAGATACCAAACACCATAGGCGTACGAGGCGGGGTTCAGGGGGGGCAAATGCCCCCCCAATTTTCGGGCAGATGTGTTTTTCGGGCAAAAGAGGCATGGACGGGCAAACAAATTTCGGAAAAATTTTTCGGGCAAAACAGGTACGGGAGGATTTTTTCGGGCGCGCAGGGGTAAAAAAAGGTCGTCAGATTTTTTAGACGGGAAAATCCTACGAATTTTGGGCGGATGACTAAAAAAAGGTCGTCAGATTTTTCGGGCCAAACATTTTTTTGCCCCCCCTCCACTGCCGAAATGTCCCGTGCGCCTATGCCAAACACCCTGTCATATATCTCTTGAGCTTAGTCGGAGTTCATAAATAAAAGGAGCTCGTAGGTTTACATGCCGCTTAATTGCGTCGCTGAGTTTCGTTTACGTACCTGGGCGAGCTGATATTCGCTGATTTTGTCGGACTTTAAGTCGCAATAGGCTTATTCTGTTTCGAGTGGTGAATAACTGTTTCAGTGAGTCCTACCTTTGAGTATCGGAGTTGAACGAAAGGTAAAATGTGGCATTTAGTGTAACCTACATTTGATTTCGACCATCAAGATTTTTCGGTGTATTTATCTTAAGCATACTAGTATAGGCTAAGCACTGCTAGGGCCTATTATGCTTACACGCACAAGTATATGACATTTTAGCATGTATTGTTTAGGCCTATAATTATGCAGCGTATGGTGTTGGTCCAGTTGCTTATAATCTTCACAGGCACAATAGAAGTCCATACTTGCAATCACGATTTAATTGAAAACGTGTGCTGTCGGACTTCCTGTGATACATTTTACACGAGATCTTCGCATAATTAATCAAGATAATTTATTTGCGCCTATCTTATCTAATTTTTCTTTCTCAATTGCCCTCCTCGGTAGAGCGCAATTGCTGTAGACTAACGACAGCATGTTCGAGTCTGCAGGCTGAGCGACTAACTGTAAACTCCACAAACACACTTGTCACAAATTCCACAAATAGATTAACTGACTGTGTCCGCATAAAAAATAAGCCTACATAACGTACGCAAAGTTAGACAAAATAAGAAAACACAAACTCGTTTTTTCATACCTGCTTATCTTTCGAAGTTTTAGATTTTGGTTCAGACAGCAGCTTGTCTGGTCGAAAGTTGATCCTGCTAATGAGATTAATAGGCCTAATAATAATAACAATAATAAAAACAATAATAGGCCTAATAATAATAATAATAATAAGGGGCACGTTCACACATACCAACCGGGATCGAGGACGACCGACCATACTAACAATGAATGCATTGTTACTTTAGATTTAGTATGCAATATTATTGTGGGAAAACTATTAGCACACTATGCTAGTGTTTTGCTAGGCGTTCACTGTTCATCAAGCACAGCCAGTTGGTGTTTCACAGTTTGAATTGGAAATAAATGATGGTTGTCATAATAATAATAATAATAATAATAATAATAATAATAATAATAATAATAATAATAATAATAATAATAATAATAATAATAATAATAATAATAATCGCCTGCCACAACTCACATGCACTACTTGATGACCCGGCGTTTGAAGGTTTTACGAACATGACCTTTGAGGAGATGACTTTGCTGGGTGCACCTCTGATGCCAGGTCCAGCTGTGGAGATGGTCGTCGGATCGAAGGCCAACGATCTGGATAGGGCAATCGCAAGGCTCTCAATGCTGTATACACATGATGCTCTGGTTCTGCTCAAAAACAGCTTAAGCGTTCCAAAGCTGCTTTACAGCTTGCGCACAGCTGTATGTACTGACTGTCCGGGCTTGGCTCGGTTCGACAACTTATTAAGAGTAGGTTTGTCAACCATCTTGAACGTGGACCTTGATGACGACCGCTGGCTCCAGGCTTCTTTGCCTGTCAGAGATGGTGGCCTTGGAGTTCGTTGTGCATCAACGCTGGCACTTTCTGCCTTTCTGGCTTCCGCCGCTAGCACGAGCGAACTGCAGGCCTGCATCCTACATACAGAGTCAGCTGATGTTCCATATGTTCTTGCAGACTCAGCTCTCAACGCTTGGATTACCCTGACAGGCGCAGACCCACCTACTGGAGCAGCATCTCACAGCCAAAAGGAGTGGGATTCTAGATTCACTGAAAAGGCATGGACGGGTCTCCTCGAGTCCTCCAGTGTCCCATGCGACCGCGCTCGTCTGCTAGCTTCGAGAGCCCCTCATTCTGGAGACTGGATGCTCGCTCCCCCTGTGTCTGCGCTGGGCTTGCGCCTCTCAGACGAGGAGATACGGTTTGCAGTTGGCGTGAGACTAGGAACGTCGCTTTGCGAACCTCATGTGTGCCACCACTGCCGAGGGACTGTCGACGCGAGAGGATTGCATGGATTGGTCTGCAAAGGAGGAAGCGGCAAGCACCAAAGACATAACATGATAAACGATGTCGTGTGGAGAGCTCTTGGACGGGCGAAAATCCCGTCCCACAAAGAACCCCTCGGTCTGCTAAGAGAAGACGGAAAGCGACCAGACGGCGTGACAATCATCCCTTGGTCACGAGGTCGATGCCTAGCATGGGATGTGACAGTGCCCGACACTTTCGCCCTGTCTCACCTTCCACACACATCAATCGGAGCTGGCGAAGCCGCCGAACGCGCGGCTGCGTCGAAAACTATCAAGTATTCCACCATCACCCGTACCCACGCGTTTGTTGCGATCGCCTTGGAGACCGGCGGCGCTTGGTGCAAAGAAGGACTGGATTTCATTTCTGATTTGGGGAGGAGAATTGCTGCCGCTACCCATGACCCTATGGAAACGTCATACTTGTTCCAACGGATTTCTGTGGCTCTTCAGCGGGGGAACGCCATCTGCCTCTCCGGAACATTGCCACCGCTCCCCGATCGACACGAGAAGGAGATTTACAATCCGGCAAAACGAGCCGTGGAACGACAGAAGGAAGCGACCTGCAGCAGATGAGACTGTGTGGCACATTAATATGTCGATAATAGCCTAGACATTAGGGTGGTTCGAATGTAATGGACAAAAAGCTTTTTCTTGAATAAATGTTCATAATAATAATAATAATAATAATAATAATAATAATAATAATAATAATAATAATAATAATAATAATAATAATAATAATAATAATAATAATAGTAAATAGAAACAGTTATTCACCACTCGGATGGCCACTCCAGAGTCAAAATTTCTTATTAATATCTGAAACTTTAGGGATTATAGATACCTCGGGTAAAAAAAAATAATAGTAATAATAATAATAATAATAAACCGGACTGGTCCATCATTTCTTCAGGAGCTGGGCCGCCGCATGACAGAGGCAACGGGCGACCCTAAAGAAACCATGCACCTGTTCCAGCGGTTGTCAATATGCACGCAACGGTTCAATGTCGTTGCATTTAGAGGCACCTTTGAGCACGTTGGAGACGAGAACCTATAAACTAATTTTAATCTTTTACAGCCTGAGGGATCTTTACTACCTCCTTTGCTAGAAATCTCATGAAAATATACCATTTTTTCCCCGGCCAAAAAGTTGATGACCCTTTTTAGTCCTTCGGTTTAAATCTCGAGAAAATATGCTTTTTTCGGTTGTTGAAAATCTCGTGAAACAAATGTTTTGCGGCCTTCTTGGGGACATACCCCCTAGCCCTGATAAGCTCCACCCAATGCCTACAGGCATGTAGCTCACAGTGCAAAAACTGTAAAGTGCAGGTTTGAGGTGCTGCGAATGTTTCCACATTATGAGACTCAGAAAAATTCGTGCGCAGTGAAAACAACAATAATGTGCTTAGCTGCGATTTTATTTTAAAGCAAAACATAGCACACCGTTGGTACAGCAAACGCGAGTTAACATTATAGGTCGCATGATTTTTAAAATGTCGAGCCAACGCCTTCACAAGACCAATATTCCGCCTTGGTGTACAATTTCTACACAGATGTTAACAAGTAGGCCTAGGCTAAACTATTATATAGTTTTCATCTTAAACCAAAGTTCATATTATGAACTTTGGTTTTGTAATTTGTGGTATTTTGCTGCCACCTGTAATTCCTCGTAATTGTAAGTTCAACTTTTGTCCAATTAATAATGTAAAATAGGACCTACAATAAAATATATAAGGCCCTATATTTAGACCAACCTGGAAAATGACAATAAATATCAGTTTCTTCTGTATTAGACCTAAGTTTTCAAAAAATGCATGTTGCAGTTCGGGGTCTGGTTCGGATCAAATTAGCTGAAGTGCCACACATTCTTAAGAACAAATCTAAAGTTTAGAAAGTGTATAGAAATTGCTGATCTTACAGAAATTCTAAAGAACCAAAGAATCAACTTCTTGAGAATCCGACGTCTATAATCTCTTTAAAATGGCTGATGACCTTGAAGTAGTAAAGAATTCTCTGGACGTTCTGAACGAAGTCTTTCAAGCGGGGTCCACGTTTTCTGATGTATCCAATATAATTACTAAAGCTTCAGTACCGATAGCCTCGGTGTTTCCAATTGTTGGAGCGATATTGGGTCTAATCGGCGCTCTACTGCCAGATCTCAGGTTTAAAGAAATTCTTAAACGCTTTGATCAGTTGGACAATAATATTGACCGGTTGAGAGGTGACATGGAGGATTTAAAGAATGTGATCAGATTGGATATAGCGGAGCTGGAATATTCAAAAGATTTGGAGCACATTGAGCTCGGATTGCAGTACTGTTTAGAAATTGGAAAAAGAAGTGCAGAAGATGAGAGAAAGTGGTATCAGGATAAGCTCAAAGATCTCTGTGCAAATGAAAATTGCGCCCTCGCTCTGAATGATATCCTGGACGGATTGATTGGAAATGGTATTCTCCGAAGCGAAAGTATACTGGACAAATTCTACGATATAACAGGGGGTAACCGGCCACGAATTTCAGCTGTTGGAACTCGGCTACTGCAGGTCTTATCCGGCGGAATCATGGTCATCTCAACTTACGAGACGATGATGCGTGGGCAGAAAGGAGCTGAAGATATCACAAAGTTTTACTACCGTCGACTGAAGGAAGCCTCCGATAAAGTCAAATCCATACTCGACAGATGCGTAAAAGACTTCAGGGTGAACATGCTTAACGACCTCAATAAGAAACTTGACGAGGGTGGATCAAACAAGGATCTTGCCACGAAGATAAGTGATTTCATGCGCGACAAATACGACTGGCTGGAAAACTACTGCCTTGTGTACAACGATGTGAAAAAGGTTGACGTTCATTATTTTGTCGGACCCACCGTTAGTAGTCTGCATCGTAACAGAAAGGGTGGAATTGTCTTCTTCCGAACGAAAGGTGAAGCCCCAAAGTTTTCCAACAGAACCTACGAAGCCTATAAGATCGTCAACGATGTTCGTTGTAAAAAAGCAAAGGACTGCTACAACCAAATTGTAGCCAAGACTAACGAGAGAGAAATTGAATGGACGGGTTGTGCTGTCATTAAAGGAAAGTCCGATCTCTCGGCGAGAGGCACATTTTCCACAGAGATTCTCTTTGTCGACCAGTCTGGAAAAAAGAAACCTTTTGTTTTTTTCTCACTGGGTTAACGGAAAAGCAATTCTTCTGCAGAACCAAATCTGTCTCTAGACAACAGCCAAAGATGATAATTTTATAATCAGAACAGAAATGCCCGTTGATTTGACATTATAATTATTCATGATTCGTTGGTGTAGGCTATCATTATAACCAAAGTCCGACGTGTGGAATATCCTGTCATTTTGTGTCGTGATATTCAATAACACATTTGACATTTGACAATAATTAACACAGCATTTGTTTGGTAGTTCAAAAATGAGTTTCTGTTACTAAAATTCATATTTTGCCAAAATTCCGATTACCTTATACAGCATATTATATATATATATATAATATATATATAATATGCTATATAAGGTAATCGGAATATATATATATTATATATATATATACACACACACATATTGTAGCAATATCGCTGTGAACCTCATAGCTGCATGTAAATTGCTTTGAACGCTTGATATTTTTTTTACCTGATAAACGTTTAGTTGGATACCGCATTATCTCATTACAGCGCAGTTAACCAATTAAACTAGAGCATTTTCATGCATAGTAAATTACTTTGAACTCTCACTCTCCTTGTTTCTCCTACGAAATCTCACGTAGGTTCCTTTCGCATAGTTACGCGAATTCGTATCCTAACTAAATTAACCGTTAATCCCGCTTGTTTCCCGGTGTTTCGCGTTGGCTGCCGAAACACGATCTCTTTCTCCTTGAGGACTATCGATCAAGGAGTGTTGTAATCTGCATTGCCTGTGGATATTCAAGGTTGGTAGGGTCTCCTAGGGTTGTGGAACTGCCGCTGAGTCAAGGATGTAACCGAGGCGTACCCTTAGAATGGAACTATTTTGAGCTCCTCTGGTCCCCGGAATTTAGAAAGCGTTTGTTGTTTCCCGTTGGTGGCGATAGTTTGAGAGCTGCTGGGTGTAACATGGTGCGTAAGAGCTTAGATCGGGCGGGTAGGAAGAAGAAGCCCATGGTTGCGAAGGGAAGCTCTACGCGAGGGTCCTCTGCCAGTAAATTAGCAAACCCTGTTTTAAGAGACGGCCATCCTCTGGACGTTGCCCATCTGGCGACCTTGGAAGAGGCAGAGCGGGAGTTCCCTCCTACCGAAGATAGTCACTGGCCCTGGCCCGGCCGCTGCCCGCCGCGGCGGCCCATACCCCGCAGTCGATCGATCAAGTCGATCGTAACTCGGCCAAGTCGAGTCGATCGAAAAATCGTCGACTCGATCGACTTGCAAGTCGAGTCGATTGTCAGTACTTCCAAGTCGAGTCGATCGTTGTTTCTACGACTCGACTTAAAAATAGTTTACATGCTATTTTTGACCCTAATTCATAAAATGACCTACATAATATAATGAGGTCATTCCGTCAGAACGCAGCAACCCGCTGCTGTATTGGAAGAAGATAGGGCTGCCAACTCTTGATTTTGCCATTCCGGGACGCCCGCAGTCAGTATGACATTTAGGCTATACCAATTTACACTGTTCACATTATCACATATAGGCCGTGGAAATCAGCACGTAATTACTCAAAAAGCATTAGAACGGACTAACAGTAGGGGTCCCGGTCTACATAGGACACGATATGCTACTGAGTGTCCGTGTTTTGTAAAGTTTTCATGACGTGAACCCAGCGCCGTCCAACATTCCATGCTCAGCCAACAACGTTAGGTTTACATTGTAATAGAGCGCAGAACGCAAAATCACCACACAAATTGCGAGTTTAGTGTGCAAAATAACAACATTTTGTCAAGTCATCTCTACCACAAATTCCGGGACAATTTGAGATCAATCCGGGACACGGGACGCACAGGGCCGATTCCGGGACTGTCCCGGCGAATCCGGGACGGTTGGCAGCCCTAGAAGAAGAGCAAGCACGTTGCACTGGCGTCTCTGGCGCGCAAATATCTCTCAGTCAACGCATCGTCAGTGTCATTGGAAAGCATGTTTTCTGTTAACAGCTTCCTGATGAATGGAAGGCGATCCTCACTGGCGCCACATACAATGAAGAAATTCACCTTTGTACATGATAATTTTCTTTTGTTCAAAAATTAACTGTGCATTGTAAACAATAGCACATAGCTTATGAATTTAAAACAATTGAAGGAAGTTACGAGAGGCTCGGAGACGTAGATTAGCTGAAAAGTAAACTTAAAGACAATCATGCTTACGACGTTCGGACAATCAATAATAGTTTCAAAAATTATCATATGTGGGGTAATTTTTATAGCGCTGTTACTTTTATGCCTACACTTTAGCATCTGCTAGACTGTGACAGCCCCTCCCCGATAGGCCTTACGCCTGAACCTTAGTCTATGCAGTATGTTACTGTATGCACTACAGACTACTAGTGTACTGTGTTACTAAATTAAGTAATCTTGAGCACCATCAAGTTTATTAAACAAACTGTAATTCATAACAAAATTTTTTTGGCGCCTTTTGGGTTAATACTCGAGAAGGAATGTTATACTGACTTACTTTGACTTATGGCTTTGACGATGCTTTCGCACGTGACAGCCGCCCAGCTATGGAAAATCTCCACTTTTCTCGGTCTTGAGCTTTGTGTGTAGCCTCTTGTATGGAAAAACCCATCTCCCGACAGTCCTCTTGTATCATGTCGAACCATCTCTTCTTTGGTCTTCCCTTTTTTCTTTTACCATGCACATATCCGTTGACCGCTATCTTTGGGTATCTCTCGTCCCGCATTCTGGTTACATGGCCAAAGTAGCGTAGCCGTTTGCTCTGAATTTTGTGTATTATATCATGCCGAATATTCAGTCTGCTATATATCTCTGTATTCCTTATTCTATCCCTTCTCGTGACACCTTCTATCTTTCTTAGGCACGTCATTTCAAACACCCTCAGCCGCTGCTTCTGTGCTTCCCTTAGTGTCCAAGTCTCCGAATTGTACAGCAATGCGCTCAGCACTAATGTCTCATACATCTGAACTTTTGTGGCTTTTCCTATTTCCTTCGAGCTCCAAACCTTACCCAGCACCTGTAGTATTCCTCTGGCTATCCCAATTCTTCTGTCCACATCTTTTTCAGATTCTCCATTTGTGCTAATGGTTCCCCCCAGATACACGAAGCTCTCCGCCTGTTCTAGTTGGTGTCCATCTGCTTCTAACTGAAATTTGATGTTGCCCCTTCCAAGAAACTGGCTTTCCGTTTTCAGTACATTTATACTCATTCCCATTTCCCGACTCACTTGAACCACTTTAGTTAGTGACTCTTGTAGTCCATTTGCTTGCTTTGCCAGAAGGGCGATATCATCCGCAAACCTCAGGTCCCTTATAGTCTGTCCTCCGATCACTGCTCCTTCCTCTGTTCCATCCAATGCCATAGCCATGATTAGTTCTAGAAATATGTTGAATAACAGCGGCGACAAAACGCATCCCTGCAGCACTCCCACAATAGTTTTAAACCATTCCGACAGCTCTCCGTCCACCCTTACCGCACTGAAAGTGTCCTCGTAGGCATTTTCCAGTATTCTTATTATTTTCTCTGGATATCCGTAATGTCTCATGACTCTCCAAAGTCCTTTTCTTCATACACTGTCGAAAGCCTTTCGAAAATCTATGTAGCATACATAAAGTTCTTGTCCAAATTCTTCATATTTTTCTGCCAACTGTCTTAGAGTGAATATCTGATCTATAGTGCTCCTGGCCACATATTGCTCCTTACCTATGCTGGGTAAGGTTTGGAGCTCGAAGGAAATAGGAATGTTATACAGACATACGGAATTCCCTATCAGACGATGTGAAGAGGGAAAATAGTCTTTATACCTCCAAGAAACAAGTTCAAAAGGTTTTGTTTATTATTATTATTATTATTATTATTATTATTATTATTATTATTATTATTATTATTATTATTATTATTATTGTTATCATTAATTTATGTAAAACATGTTGCCCCGAGGTATCATTATTATTATTTTTTAAATTATTATTATTATTATACTTTATTATTATTACTATTATTATTTATTATTATTATCATCACATATTGTGTCTATCAGCTGGCCTAGTTAGCTACCCCGGTAAGCGAGAGCGGCATTCGTCTGTTGGTTGCAACGGACTGCGGTTCAAGCCCCGGGCTGGGAGTTGACATTCAGAGATTTAGATATCTCGGGCTAGCACGTGTGGGACGCAGGGGCGCAAGCTCCTGCGGAGCGACCTTGGGCAAGTTGCTTACCCATCATTGTCTGTGGGGAAGGCAACGGGAAACCACCTCACTCATCTCATCCCCAGGGGCGTGAAGCCAATGAACCTGCCTTCGGGCAGAGAACCATCATCATCATCATCATCATCATCATTATCATCATCATCATCATCATCATCATCATCTCTTTCACTATTACTTTTATCAGTTATGTTCCACATGTAGTTAAGTGTTAATAATAGCATGCATGAAAAATAGTCATGGCAGAGGGTTCAGGTTAGCATAAGCCATTTGCCTTTCCTGACTCCTATTGCACTGCGTGTATTGACTCACGTTTATACTGTTTGACTTTTGTCTGTAATAAACAAACTCATTCATTCAAAATTACATTACACGTCCCTTACTGCCGTCTTATTTGTTCAGCTTTCAGCTTTTACTACGAATATGAGGCAGGAGTATAACATCGGCATTTATCCTTCCAAGTACATCTCTAGCAAGGCATAATGGATACTCAAGAACCCGTTTCCTCTAGATAACATTTAACATCAACAACCAGACACCTAGGTGCCTGTTTGTGGCTGCCGCTACGTTATTTTTAACGTTATTATTACTATACTCGATTATTATTCATGTGTTTTTATTTCACATTTTTGACATTGAACCGGGTGCGGTTTGTCACCAGGAATTGTCTGATTTTCAATTAAACGAATACACACAAAGCTGATACTAGCCTAATAATTATTGCTGTTGCCTACCGCATGCACTGTAGGAGATTTCCTTGTAGCCAGCAGCTGATCAAGTCGATGCATTAACCCATTAGTGCCTGACTTTTTGTTTTTTCATGAAAGTGTGAAAATAGTGTGATTTCAACCTTATGAACATCAGTGCCAAACACCATTTAGCCTGAAATTTGTGTTTTCCATTTATTACCATTTTTTTCCTACCGTCCCCGTTTTGGGGACGCTAGGCACAAATGCCCCCGTCAACTTTTACAAGGTTTCCAGGCTGGCATAAATCAACTGTGAAGTTTTCTTATATGTTTCATATATTTAATCATGAAAATAGGCATACCTGCAGCTAAATAAACCAAGTTGCAAAAGTAAAACTCATTGTCTGCCATAATTATTATGAAAAATTTCAAATAATCAAAGAAAACTGGCAAATTTATTGTTTTCGTGCCTTGCTTTGAGACAGCAGCAATCGCAGCAACGCTGAACTGGTATTCTACTAAACTGAAAGGATTGAGTTTCTTTCCATATGAAATATGTTGGCAATAGATCATAAACAGCTTTTTGTTAACCAGGAGTATGGTAAATAGGCGAACATTTACCATCTTACTACTAGTGGAACACATGGCAGTGCGTAATGTTATGAAGTCCCGCGTAGCTGCTGAACATGGTGGCCTATTCCTAGCAATTTCAATTTCCACATCCACTTCAGAAGCAACATCAGGAGCATAGTATGACAGTAGTGTCAAC
The DNA here is from genome assembly GCA_949752735.1 of Lumbricus terrestris. Lineage (NCBI taxonomy): Eukaryota > Metazoa > Annelida > Clitellata > Crassiclitellata > Lumbricidae > Lumbricus > Lumbricus terrestris. Next base: position 40,262,103 of record OX457045.1, on the reverse strand, counting down.
AATTTCTGGATGTGACCGAGATGCTGTATGTAGGCTATGTGCTGATGTTTTGATCCATCTCATCAAGTCTCCACATGTTTGTCGCTGTGGTCGATAGCCTATGGCTGAGCGATGTTCTCAAATATTCTTTTGGACAGTGATGACTTTCTTGCAGTGCTCAGTGTTTCGATGCCATTTCAATTAGGAGTGTCACCAGCCTATTGTCATTCCAACGAGTCAACGTTATTCCTGGCGCTGAATCCATATAGTATAGTCAAATGCATCACGGTCTGGCTTCTTGACCTTGCCCATAGGCTAAAAAGAACACTGCTGCAGTAGTCCTAAGTTGATTGGTTCTAGCTGTCACGGTATCTGGATGTTGAATTCATGCTGCTCAGAATTCAATTTTATTTAGGACGGTAAACAAGTTTGTCAAAATACAGTGTAGGCTTTATATGCCATCAGCTGGAGACAAGCAGTCTGAGAGTTTGACAACGGCAGGCCAAACTTACAGTTGGTTGCCTGTAACTCCGACCCACTCCTTGACATGGATCCATATGAAATCTGAATTCCCCAGAACTATCTGGATTATTTGGAGGACATGACATTGTGTAAATTCCTCCAGAAGTTCTTTCACCCTCTAACATTGCGACAATGTCACTTACAGTTAGTGGTCTTCCTTTCCAGCATTTGCATGGGGTATTAGATGGACTCCATATGGGTTTCCCACATGGGAATATGGGTCCTACATGAGTTTCACGCGTGCTTGCAGTCAGGGTTGGGCTTGGCATGCTAAGAAAACTCGTATGCATATATCACTGTAGTTGCAAACATAGCGAAAGTCACCTATTGCTGCGTAAAAGTTGACGGGGGCACTTGTGCCTAGCGTCCCCGAAATGGGGACGGTATTTTCGGGCATAATAAAAGTATTAACCTACAATGAATCAATGCTGTAAAATTGTTACAGGCAGCTAACAGCATAAATAATATGGGTATGTACTCACATTTTCGATTGCAGTAGGTTTTTTCCCGATAATATAAATTTATATTGATAAATTTAAAAAATTAAAAATTTCGGAAAATCGAAATAAAAATCTATCTGGCATATGCAAAAACAATCAAAAATCAGCCTTATTATACCTCATTTGAAAGATAATTTAGTAGACTGTCGGACACAATAACTAGCAATACGGAGTATTGCTTTATATTAAAAATATCTCTATCCAAAGAGGCGTCCCCGTTTTGGGGACGCTAGGCACTAATGGGTTAAGTGAGATCCAATCTTGCAATTCAACCATAGGTGCACAAGATATTATAGGGCCTCATACCTTAAATGTGACTTATAATATTACATGCAGTTTAATTTCAGTTTTAGAAAGAGTATCCTACAACAATATTGAAATTCGTAAGTATGTTTAGGTAGCCCTACCTCAAAAAGATTGCAGCTGTCGTCAGCAATTTTGACCGAGAGACCTATCCAAGTCTAATGACTGCACAGCTGATCATCTGATGCCCTTTTGATCTATAACTTAGCTACAATTTTGTTGTAACCTGCCTGTGCATTTGAGCACATAACATAAGGGCTGAGAATATAAGATATTAAGGAGGTGTGTGCCAACCAGAATGTCGCCCTCGCAGTGAATGCTCTCTTGGACGGAATTACCAGAGATGGTGATTTCCAAAAGACCATTCTGGACGAATTTTATAAAAGACCAAAGGAGACCACCCAAAAATTGAATCTCTTGGAGCTCGGCTACTGCAGCTGCTATGCTATGGAATGATGGTCAATGCAACTTACGAGACTATGATCAATCAATCAATCAATCGCATAAATTGATACACGGGAGGGAAGACGACGATGAGATAGCGAACTTGTTTGACAGTCGGTTTCAAGAGGCCTGCAAAAAGGTCGAAAACTTTATCATCAAATGCAATGCAACAGAGTGGAATGGAGAAACTGCATTGCCCGATGTGCAGAGCTGCACGGGAAGGACTAAGGTCTAAGGTAAGGTAAGGCAATGCAATTATCCCTTCGTTAACTTCCCTAAACATTCGTGTCTCTTCTGTTCAGTCAGTAGAAATACTCAATGCTGCTGTTAAATTGATAGTCCGTCTTCCTCTATTCCCACATTTCTACATTCTTGACTGAACAACTCCACTGGCTCACTCTCTCTGCCCGTATCATCGTATGCAATTCAAAGTTTTTGCTGTTGTTATTAAGTCTCAATTGGGTGTTGGTCCGAAGTATTTTGTGATCTCATGCCTCGTTCTCTCTGCTAGTAAGCTGCACCCTCCAAGATACTCTCATCGACATGACTTATCTTTTCCCCACGTCATGACTGCAATGGAACAATCTAGGTGCTTTACCTGCTTAAAGGTATCTATTTATGAAATGAATTTCTACCATCAGTTCGCTCTGCTAGCCTTTCTTCATCTTTCTCGTGCCTCAAATCCTACTGTTTTCGGGTTGATCCCATGCACTGGATGCGCTTCTGAAGGCTTTGCTGATGGAAGCACTGCCGAAATGAGCGCAGACAACAAAATGCAATACTTTCATCATGACCTGCTTGCTTACTACTCTTGGTTTGTAGTTAAAAGACTTGACGTTTTCGCCTGATAAGCTCCTACTGCGAATTCTGTGTAACAACCATGGAAGGGCTGTTGAAGTACGTAATTATTATCGATGCTACCACACAGATAGGCCTAATGCAATATTTCGAAGTGGTGTAAACTTCAATGCAGGCCTATATGGAAAGTTGTACGCTGGTCTCTCATCCATTACCTTAGGGTTTTGAATATCGAACTAAATTAAGAATGTTATCTTATAGCCTACGTGTTTGACTTATAACCTACATGCGGTTTGCAGCAATTGAGGGCAGGCAAACTAAACAGTTAAGCTAACCATAAGGGTGGACGCGGTGGGGTACCGGTATGCTTTGTGCCTTGCAACCGATGGGTTGCAGGTTCGGATCAGCCTCAAGCCACTGCCTAGCGACTTTGTTGCTCACCTAAAATTGTCTGTGAGGAGAACAAAGGCAGCACACCTCAATCATCTCATCCCCGGGTGGCTCTAGAGCCAATGAACCCATCATTATCATCATCGTCGTCGTCGTCGTCATCATCGTCATCATCATCATCATCAACTATTAAGGTAAATAAAAAAATTCGTCAAAATGATGCGAAGTCTGGGAATCACGGTTATGCAAGTACAGAGAGTCAGTGCATACCATTACCCAGTCTGTAAGATCGTCGACCGTTTTTTTTGGTATAACAATGCAATCAAGAGCAGCAAGAGTATAAGCTTATATTATCAGCTAAGCTAGAAGACAAAGGAATTGGATGGACGAGCTGGGCGCATGGGCGGAGACCTAGGGGGGCAGGGGGACGGTCCCCCAACGGTGGTGTTGGGGGACGGCCCATGCATTTGTCCCCCCCAATCGTTGAGAAAAAAGGTCATCAACTTTTTTGGGCGGCGACAATAGAAATTTTTCTCGAGATTTGGCCGGATGACTAAAAAAAGGACATCAACTTCTTTTGGCGGCGAAAATAGATTTTTTTTAGATTTCGCCGGTCGTCAGAAATTTTGGCCGGAAAAAGATGTCAATTTTTCTGGGACACTCAGCCATTCGTCCATAAGAAAATCTCGCGTCTTTCCGTCCCCCAAGTCTCGGCCCAGGTCTCCGTCTATGACTGAGCGGTCATTAAACCTGGCTCCATTCTTTCTTCCCTGGCCATTTTACACGAAATGCTTTTTTCTGTTTCTTTTTCATTCAGCTAAATCCATATTTTTCAGAAACAGTGTAAGAATAATTTCGCACAATGACAATTACTCGTGTTACACAAATTAAATTTGGGTCTGCTACGGTGTAGCCGTACACAGGATGACGAAAACAAAAGTGATAACTTGATAAGTTTATGCAAGCAAGTTTATTAGGGTTATCTAAGCTTATAGATCATGTTTACCTTACATGTGTCATCGTCAAGTGATGCTCCGAATCAAGCAATGTTTGATATGTGTCTAATCCTGACAATTTATTGGTCGTGTAACTAATTTACGGCATATTGTGCTTATAATAAATGTCGTTGCAAAGTAAGATGTATATGGATACGTTTTTAACATAGGCCTACCAATCATACGGCCTGGTTATTTCTCAACGTATTGATCGGGTAATATCCTTACCACAGCCTATTCAAATATGCAAATGGGCACCACGCTATTTTAGGTCCCAGTATAGCCTACAGATTCTTCTAACCCGAGATTTGAATGTCTAAAATAATCCAACATTGGGAGGTGAACAGCAACCCGCACGCAGCCTACTAACCATTGTAACTAATTGGACCATTGCAGGTCCACTATGCCGCATAATAAATAACCTTAATGAAACTGACATATTAAGTGTCTCGATCCTGTGCTTCTGCTTAGCACACGGTCCTCATACTGACCAGTTTCTTAAAGATTCTCCACTAAGGCAGCCGGTATGCCTACTCACAGAATTTTCGACGAATTTTAATGCAATAGACCGCCTAAGTCAGAATTTTGCATTGCTCGCTAAGTTTATGCAATAATAGGACTAGTCTACGTCGTAATTGAAACTGAATATGTCTCGTAGCAAGAGCTCCTAGTTGTTCACTGAAACCCGACAATAGAAAGCACGATGTCGTTAAGTAGCCTATAAGCTTAAATTGAAAGCACTGAAACGAAAAATTCTACATTGAACTAATTATTTTATAACAGGCGCTGTGTCACGGGATATTCTATCTCCCCTCAAAGTTACCCGAAGAATGGATCATACTGGGCTTAATGGCATAGAGTAGCCAGAGGAATAACACATCCTATCCCTATTATTGAAAAATGCGTATAATTTATTTTATACTGTAGACCCTAATCAAAATTTAAATTACCGATTCTTTTTAGTGCCCTAATCAATGTTCAAAGCAAGGTAACTTGAATCTATTTAGCGACTCTAGATGTTCCTAAAATGTTTTAAATGTTCTAATTGTTCTAAAAGAAGAGCAAACAAAGTTAGCTGGTAGGAATAAACACACCTGGTAGGCCTGGTGGCAATGTTCAAAACACAGCAAATGAAAGTCAATTTGCTCAAAATGAACACCTGCGAGAGTGACTTTTAAACTTCGCTTCATCTGAGGGGTACGATAATTAGGGGATACTCTACTTCGTGACACCGGCAGTAATATTTGAGTACGCGCATTTTGGATAACTGTAGCCTATACATTTAAGGTCAATAGAAAATGTAAGAAGCCCATGGTTCCCTATTAATCAATAATGTCTCTCTCTTCTTAAGACCTATTTTTTTCTCTAGGGCTTATCGCACTGGGAGCGCTACTGAATGGCCTTGGTTGTGAGCGGCGCTATAGAAATTTCTAATTACATTAATAGACCTACCTACATGATTGTTTTATTGCGGTCAGTTCTTCGAGCTGTGTACACTGTGACCAGATACTGAGATACAGGTAACGTGATATATTAACCATGCCATGTCCGACGAATTTACATTGCTGGCGAATAAACAAGTTGGAAAACTGATCACAAAGATTTTATAAGCGATTTATGTCACTCTCAATGCACTACAACAAGTGCGCTCGTGTTGATGATTAATTGGCGGCAATAGTCTGACACTCTGACGTCCAAGTTTCTACGTCCTCTGTTGTTGCTGTGATAAAAATAATATGTTACTAAAGATTGCCATACACAAAGCCCTACAGGCAGTGGCGTAGCCAGGAATTCCTGAAGGGAGGGTTGGGGGTTTATGGCTTGACCAGTCACCAGATGCCCTTACTGACATCAAACCAACAGTGTTACAGTAAATAACAAGGGAATAAAGTAACAAAAGAAATAAAGTATGAAAAACAATTTTTACTACAAACAATTGTTTTTGTTTTTCTTATTGAAGTGAGTAAATAACATGAAACATTTTTTCCTAAGCCAATGGGGGTTTTAACCCCCGAAACCCCCCTTGCTACGCCACTGCCTACAGGTTACAATAGATGCGCTCAAGTTGTTGATTAAGCGAATGCAGTATATCCTCTGGCCCTCTGACGTTAAGTTGTCTGACGATGTTTTGGAAACGTGCTTTGATGACAAAATTACAATATCAAGACGCGTATAGTGAATAGATCTCGATGAGTTGCGAATGTCGTGATTCTACAGGATGCAGCAATTGCAGCGAATATCTAATTTGCTTAAGACAGTTGATCTACTCATTCATCAAGAAGACGATGTTTTCATTTCATCGCATCAGTCGGACTCCGTAAACTACCGTCTTGTGCGATCGCTCACCACTCGCCAGAGCTGGAGCTCACTTGAAGATTTTGGATCCATTTGGCTTTATTATAATCATTTACGAATATATATATATATATATATAATTATGTATACATATAAAATGGACTGTAAGCCTATTCCTGTGCATTCTGATTGGTTCTACTATTTACACTGTACATTGTACAATCAAAGCACAGTCTGTTATGCAGTAGTTCCATAATAATTTACATGAATATACATACATGTGGGACGCGGTGGTGTAGTGGTGGCGTCGTTGCCTTGAAGCCGGAAGGTTCGAGGTTCGAATCCACCTCGCCGCGTAAGGACCTTGGGCAAGTCCTTCACTCACAATTGCTCAGCGCTTCGGCGTGAAACTCCGATGCAGTGTCCGCTCTGCATTCGGGAGCGCCTCTGAGTAGAGAGAGCTTGAAGGGACGCTATAACAAGTGCACATACAAACAACCAGAGAATGCATATCTGTGCCTAAGACAGACTTGTCAGCATTTTACATAGGCTCAAACCTTAAGAGTTCTGGCAAAAATGTCATAATGTTTCGGTAAAAAATTCCCACTGTCGGTAAAAAATTCCCACATTTTTATAAAATTATAGAATCTCGATTTTGGCGGGAACTCGAACCAACCTGTTTATAGGCTGCAGAATGAATTACTTATTGAATTTGGTTTTAGTGCAGCATAATGAAATAACTGGGGCATAATGAATTTTATGCTAAGCCCTATAATCAAATTTTTCATAGCCTCACGCGGTAACATTGTTAACGTCGGAAACGATTGGTGCCTGGATGTCATCCAATCGCCTCAGGTTAAATCCTGGTAAAACACAATTTATTTGGGTTGGAAGTCGCGTGCAAGTTTCTAAAATTGATATGCAAAATCTGCAACATTGCTTTCCTGACTTTTTCTACCAATGTGCGTGATTTGGGTGTGACCTTGGACCAGGAATTGACCCTTTCTGATCACGTGAGGAATGTATGTCGCACTTGCTTCTACCATCTTCGTCAAATTCGCTCGGTACGTCGCTCCCTTACAACCAAAGCTGCCACTACTCTGATGCATGCATTTGTATATACGAGAGTTGACTATGGTAGTGCCATCTATGCGGGCTTAACCCTTTCACGGGTTAATAAGTTGCAATCTGTCCTTAATGCTGCGACCCGCCTGATTGGGGGCATACCAAAGTTTGGGCATATATCAAGTTTTATACGGGAAGAACTGCACTGGTTGCCAATGCAAAAACGTATTGAGTTTAAGATTTTAATGTTCATGCGTAATTGCCTAGCAGGCCAAGCTCCGATCTATCTTATGGAACTCTGTGTACCTGTGCTGTCCATCCCAGGCCGTAGATTCCTTCGCTCTGCTACGCATGGTAACCTGGATGTCCCTAGGGCTCGATCTTCCACAGTGCTACATAGAATCTTTGCTATGGTTGGTCCGTCTTTCTGGAATAAGTTACCTATTAGTCTCCGCAATGAACTTCTTTGTCTTTCTTTTCCCCTTTTCCGCAAGCGTTTGAAAACCATTCTCTTTGATTGTGGTTTGGTGTCAGGTCGGGAGCGCCTCTGAGAAGTTCTCTTGAAGTGGCGCTAGTACTATTATAATTACAATTACAACATCCCATAAAAAGCAGGGTCTATATATCGAGTTTTCATATTAAAGGATGCCTAGGCTAGGTCTCACGGTCATTTTAGGTAACCCCGGTAGGCTACATGACATCGCATTTCGTTCAAACATATTCCCACAGGACCTGGTGACTGATAGTAGAAATTGCGACGACCTCAATGTAGACAAGTGCGACTGTGAAAATTTTGCATTATTTCTCTACAAATAGCCTAGTCTAATCTGAAACTTAAATTCGAAATACACTGTACATCCAGGCCTAACTGTAGCACTACCTCGGAGTTGCGCCCTGAGACCTGGTAATATGATGACATAAGTTTTTGATTAAGAGCTCAGAAAAGTATAGGCCTATACGCGAATTTATGGTATTAGGCTAAAATTCCAATTCGTCGGACATTGGAATGAAAGCAAGAAAATCTTAGAGGCTGAACCTGTCCTGCCTAATCTTAAGCCAAAATAGATACAATACATTACATTATTTATGGTCAATTGTCCATGTAATGAAGTTCTGTAAAAAAAAATATGCATCGTAAACGCTTGAGTGCGCAATGGGCATATATCTTTGGACAAAATCCATCGCTAATAATTATATCAGTTATTAATTATTAGGCCTGTGTCTCTTGCGGACGTATTTAAGTGATCGCTGTTAGACTGAGAGGTGAAAGACGCCGATAACAAACACCTCGTCGTAAATCTCGTGAGCTAAGTCGGAGTTTAGGCCTATAAATAGAAGAATTTGGTGCCTGTCGTTTTATTGCGAGAGCACGTTCCGCTTACGTTCCTGGGCGAGCTGATTTTGCCGGACTTGAAGTCTTCTTAGTCCGCATTCTATTTCGGGCGGTGAATAACTGTTGGAGTGAGTCATACATGTAGCTTTGATAATTATAATCGGAGTTGAACAATTGCAAAATCTGGTTTTTAATGTAATTCAACAATTGAAATTCGTCAATTAGGCCTGCTTGTGCGCCTACTTTAAGACATTTATGGGGCCATTGATAAGACACAGGTGACCCTTTAGGCACTGTTTAATGTAAATGCTGAATTTGATACAGTGGACCATGATATTCTTCTAAAGCGGTTTTCTATTTCATTCGGCCTTTCTGGCAACTTCTTGCTTGGTTTACCTCCGATCTCCAGGACCGTGGATCTGCTTCTGAGTAGGTTACCTTGAAGATACGCTATACAATAAAAGTCACTAATGATAATAATAAAATCGACGATTAGCGCCATTCTGAACGGGTTTTTAAACACGTAGGCTAGTTAGTAATAAAGTCCCTGAGGGACCCTAAATACCTCAGGGCATAAAATATATATATAATAATAATAATAATAATAATAATAATAATAATAATAATAATAATAATAATAATAATAATAATAATAATAATAATAATAACAATAAATGTGCGGGGAAAAAAGCAGAAAAAAAGCGCTGCAACAATGTCTAGAAAGCAGAACCAAAGAACTTGAGGAGAGCCTGAACAAATTAACGCTCATAGCCAGACAGGACGCACTTCTGATTTTGAGAAGTTCGCTGGGTGCGCCTAAAATGATTTATACCCTCCGATGCCATCCGAGCGACAAACACCCCGAGTTGGAGACTTATGACACAACACTACGAAAAGGATTAGAAAAAATCCTGAATATTTTCTTAAACGACATTCAGTGGGGACAAGCCTCTTTGCCAATAAAGATGGGTGGTCTGGGTGTACGGAGAGTGTCTTCGCTGGCGCTTCCAGCCTTCCTGGCTTCAGCTGCAAGCACTCTCCCTCTCCAGACTCTCATTCTGGGCTCCCTCATTCTCGAACCGGACATACACTTTCAAGCCATGTCGTCCGAGTGGCGCTCCAAGTCGGAATTTGATGAAGCAGGAATCATGCCAACAAATCAGCAAGCATCTTGGGACAAACCATTGTTGGAGAAAACAGCGAAGTCACTGCTTGAAAACACACTGGATGCATATAACATCGCGCGACTAAAAGCAGTCTCATCACCCCACGCTAGCGACTGGCTCCGTGCGTTACCGATAACTGCATGTGGACTACGACTGGACAACGAGGACGTACGAGTGGCCGTCGGATTGCGACTTGGAGCAGCAATATGTGAACCCCACACTTGCGCCTGCGGAGCCCAAATTGACGCCAGAGGCAACCACGGCCTGTCCTGCTCTCTCGGCTTCGGTCGAATTGCTCGCCATAGCACCATCAATGACATCATACACCGCTCCCTTTCAAAAGCAGGGATCCCTTCCATAAAGGAACCGCCAGGACTACTACGCACGGATGGCAGACGACCAGACGGTCTGACCATGATTCTATGGCGTGCGGGTCGCCATCTTGTGTGGATTACTGTAATCGACACCCTTGCTCCTTCATATCTCCAGGCCACGGCAACGACGGCGGGGGCTGCAGCTGAGATTGCAGCGGTTAGGAAAAACACCAAATACGCCGATTTACTAAACACACACTTCTTTGTCCCCCTAGCCCTTGAGACCTTAGGTCCAATTTGTTCTGATGGTCTTAACTTTTTGTCAGATTTAGGCCGCATCCTATCTTTGTCTTCTGGCGAACTGAGAGAGACCTGTTTTTTGCTGCAACGTCTCTCTATAACCGTTCAGCGCTTCAACTCGGTGGCCTTTCGAGGCACTTTAGCTGATCTGGTTCCTGAGAAGATATAACACTAGCCACTACTTCCCTAGTTTTTTGTACTTTCTGTTACTGTTCTTGTTTGTTGAAGGCATTAAAAGGGATAATAATAATAATAATAATAATAATAATAATAATAATAATAATAAATTATTATTATCATTTTTGTACGCAACGATTTAATGCAGTGGCATTTCGAGGCACGTTCCCACAGTTGTCCTGTGATGAAGGTCGCTAACTCATGAACAAAGAACTTTTTATGCTTTTTCTTGTAAAAAATGTTTCGTTTAATAAAAAAATAATAATAATAATAATAATTATTATTATTATTTTTTTTTTTATTATGAAAAACCATCATTTATTTTCAAAACCAACAGAGCAACATCAACTGGCTGGAACTGATTAACGGTGAGCACTAGGCTAGACACTAGCAAAATGTGCTAATTGTATTCCCACAGATGCATGCAAAGCCTAATACATAATGCAATTATTGTTGGTATGGCTGGTCGTCCTCGACTCCGGTTGGTTGTGTGAAAGTGCCCCTGAATGCTATGGCGTTGAATCTTTGAGTGCATATCGATAGCCGTTGGAATAAGTGCACAGTCTCACGAGGGTCACCAGAAGCGGCGGTCATACGGCGCCCCAGCTCAGACAGGAATTCGCGACCTGACCGATTGATGGGGCCCAGCGATTCGATGGCGATGGGGACGAAGTCGTGGGTGGCCGGGAGTGTTGAATATTTGGCGCACTTCCGGTTTGCGGCGTGTTCGGCTGCCCCACCGGGCATTGCAGCCGAAATGTTGAGGTAGGAGGCAGCACAGGTGTGGATGGATGTTGCATCCCATGCGACATACTTGCCCCTCGCCCAGGGAACCAGTGTTGCTCCGTCCGGTCTCTTGCCATCCGTGCGGATCAGGCCCGGTGGCTCCTTCGTGCTTGGAATGTCCGATTTTACCAGTGCTCTCCATATGATGTCATTCATGGCGAAGTGGTGTGCCGCTCTTCCCGCAGATCGTCTGCAGACAAACCCGTGGTTGCCTCCCTATTATAATTATAATAATAATAATTATTATTATTGTAATAATAATAACAACAATAATAATAATAATGAAAGTAATAATAATAATAACAAAACCCAGAAATATGCAGGTCTTCCCGCTTCCTACATCTTCCAACCAGTGGCCCTAGAGACCCTAGGCCCGCTTAATACATCAGCCTTGGAATTCATCAACGAAATCGGCAAGCGCATATCGTCCATTACTGGTGACAGACGCGAAACAACTTTTCTTTTCCAGCGCCTGTCTGTCAACATTCAGCGCTATAACTTAGTCGCTTTTAAAGGAACTTTCTCTTCAAACCCTGAAGACGAGGCCTGAAAATTCCGGACTAGTTTTTAAACAATAGTTAGCAATGAAGTCCCTGAGGGATCCTAAATACCTCGGGGCAAAAAAAATAATAATAAAAATAAAAATAAAAATAAAATAATAATAATAATAATAATAATAATAATATTTAGAAGAAGAAGAAGAAGAAGAAGAAGAAGAAGAAGAAGAAGAAAAGAAGATGAAGAAGATGCCTCACTTGGGACTTGACTGTGTCAGACACCTTTGTAGCGTCGCAACTGCAGTTGTGGCCAGTCATACAAGTAATCAGGGCAGAGGTCGAGTCGCGTGCACGGTAGTACGCAGAGCTTAATCTAGGCCCTATGCTTGGGAGGAGGAAAATTCGGGTTTCTAGAGGGGGGCGAAAAAGTCCGCTTTGGCCGGACATTTTGGGTGGACGGCCTGGTCACCAAAATTTTCTGAAACCTTTTGTTAGTCATTTGGAAAAATTCTGAGATAGCTGCCATTTCTGCTACTAAACAACTGACGACCTTTTCAGTCTTTCGGTCGAAATCTCACGAAAACCTATTATTTCAACTGCAAAAAACAACTGATGACCTTTCTAACCAACATGCCCACAATTTAGTCTAATTATGTTTGGACACAGGTCCGCTTGGCTTTCTGGGTGGACCGTGGAGGGGAGGAAATTCCTGCACAAATTTGAATTTTCTGACTTTTCATCGGAATGGTACTTATTTACATGCATAGCCTAAAACACCTCGCGATTTTTTCTGGAGGGATTCATTCCTGGGGTAACTTTCCCCAGAGACGTATATATTAAACACTGGGTAGTACGGGTCCTGGGCACGACGTTAAACTGCATCCATCCTCCGCCACAGGGAACCGACAACTTCCCTGTGCCGGTCCTAAGCCCGGATAAAATGAGGAAGGTTTGCCAGATGGGCGGAGATACACTGGCAGTAAAAGACCAAGACCAAGACCATTGAAATCCGCAAAAACCACGGCACAAGTGACATAGCGACCCAGATGCTTCAAGGTGTCATGATGTGGAGCTGACATGAACAGGCCGGTCAGTACAGACCAGTGGAGAGAGTCGGGGGGAGAGAGCGTGGGACACATACGGGCATTGACCCAGGTTGTCCTTCGTGCCTCTCTCCCAATATTCTCTTCATCAGACAAGGTGGTCTAGCTGGTTCAAGATGTTAATGGTATGGACCTGCAGACCGGACAGGTTGAAGATGGGCCACATGACGCGAGACAGACTCAAACAGAGAGTGGCGCCGGACACCTACAGGCGTTTAGCCCAAGGATTTCGATGATGATGATGATGAGTGCGGGAGAATGGTTCGCAACAAACAGAGTCACAAGGCAGGGAGACCCGATATCGCCAAACACCTTCATCTTGGGTACTGGAAAGAGTCCTGGACAAGATTCGGGACAAAGAAGGAGGAGTAGTAATAAGTGGTACCAAAATTAATAACCTCACGTTTGCAGACGACATCGACCTGATAGACAAAGATGCGAAGAGATTGGAAGGAACAACCCATGAGTTGAATGAGGAGAGTAAGAGATATGGCCTCAATATGAACTTCGAAAAAACGAAAACGCTAGCATTTGGAGCAAACAAACAAAAAACCGAGATACTAGTCATAGACGGAAACCCGCTGGAGAACGTTGAACATTTCACGTACCTCGGGAGCAACACAACATATGACCTAGACGCCAGGAGGGAGGTGCAAACTAGGTTGGCGAAGGCAGCAACAGCACGGAAGGCAATGGAGAAGGTGTGGAGAAGCAAAGCCATAGGGATGGTAACGAAAAAGAAGGTGCTACTGACGTGCATTTTCAACACTCTGCTATATGGGTGCGAAGCCTGGGTGATAACGAAATACATCGAACAAAGACTTATGGCCTTCGAAAGAAAGTGCTACAGGAAAATGCTCAGAATAGGGTGAATGCAGAAGGTAAACAACACAGAACTATACAAACGAGTGCAGCTGAAGGAAAACATCATGCAGAAGCTTATCAGCAGAAAACTAGGATTGTTCAGGCACATCTGCAGAATGGATAACAGCAGAAAGATCAAAGCACTGATGTTCGGACGAATGGACGGGACAAATAAGAGAGGAAGGCCGCACAGGGAATGGCTCGACGACGTCTCCGATTGGGGCAGAGCCTCGCTTCAGGAGCTGAGCAGAGCGGCGCTGGATAGGAGAAAATGGAAGGACCTGGTGAAGAAGGCATCGGACACCTACAGGCGCTGAACCCACGGTAGATGATGATGAGTACGGGCTCACACGTACAGACCTATAACTTGGCGCTGCCAGTGAAATCACCCACCCTACACTATTAGTGTTGGCTGGTCAGAGGATCAGATGGGTGAAGCCATAAAACCGAACACTTTTTGTCATTTTGGAAAGCAAATCTTATAAATCTTATAGGCATAGCAGTGCGGGGGCCGAAATTTGACTTTTGCACGAAAAAAAAATTTGACATCGTGCGTTTATAGGCCTACATGTATGTATCTGTACAAAAGCAGAGCTTCTGCTCTGGCGACTATGCACTCCTGGGAGATGTGGTAGAGGGGCAAACACCCTGAGGTCTGGCTACTTTTGGAGGCCCAGGCTGGGTAGGCCTAATGATATGCCTATTCGCAATGTCTGTGATGCATGCCTTTTAAAGTATGTCCTGTAATATTCCTGAAACTTACTTACAGTCAGTTTAAACTTCATATGAACAACTGAATAAAATAATTCATAATTGCATACTGTTTTATATTGTATTATAATAATTTAATCATCTATAAAGCGGCTATAATATTATAGTAAGGTGATCTGTTCAAGGCGCTCCCAGTGCGCAAGGCCCCACGAGAAGAAGCAGGCTTTGAGAAGAGACAAGGCATGCAGAAGAGAGATTGCAAGACAGAAGTGTATGGCGAACAAAAAGAGAAAGTTCAATCCTAAGAGAATGACCTATTGAGGCAAATGATCGAGACGTGAGCCACAGCTGTACTGAAGCGAGCAACTACATGTAAAAGGCCAAGTCTGTTGGATGAACGAAGTGGACGGTTGGTGGAAGCTGAGTGAGACCGAAGTACACATAGACCAGACATTATGGCAAGATACTTGAGCTTTTTGTTATTTCAAGTTGTTTTCAAATTTTTCCTCATAATAATATAGGCCTGGGCCTAGCCTTAAGATAGTCTAGGGACCCGTGACAGCTCTGCCTAGTGGTCAGGAATTTCTCTTATCCACCTTGCTTGAACCTGCTAAAGTCTCAATAACAGACCGGTGTACGGTATACCTACAGATGCAGAACAAGTAGGTCTATAGTTCCATGTTTAATGTTGATGATCGCAAGATCATCATGTCTAACTTGCTCCATGGCTAGGGATAGCAGAAAATTTCAATGTCATTCAAACCGTGAATTCCGCGATTTTTGGCACTTGGCTTGAATGTTGTGAATTTCCTCAAATGTCACAAATTGCCGCGATTTTCGGGCAAAGTTCGGCTCGTGAATTTGCTGTGATTTTCGCCATTATTTGCAAAGTGCTGCCGTGAATTCAGAACTTATTCTGCGAAGTGCTGCTGTCCATTTAACCATGCATGGTGTTTGTTCTAGATACTAATGTAACTCGATTCGGGCAGATTGGAACTGGGAGATAATGTGGTGTGATAATGAGTTATGAACTTCAAGTATAGTTTGCTTTATTTTTCCTGACCTAGGCTATATTTGCCCGAAAAACAGACCGGCCCGAGCTAGTATCTAGCTTGATTCGGGCAAATTGGAACTAGGAGATAATGTGGTGTGATAATGAGCTATGAACTTCAAGCATAGTTTGTTTTATTTTTTCGGGCCTACTTGCCCGAAACACTGCAGACTTGCCCAAAATTTGGGTGGCATTTGCCACCCTGGACCCCCGTCTCCTACGCCTATGAATCTTATAGACTAATCTCAGTGACTTATTGAAGCATTGCAAATCCTATTTTGGGTAGCATTTCGAAAGCAAAAAGTTCAGCAAATAAAGTAACTGAGTCAGGTATATAAATCTATTGTTTACGCAAATGCTTAGGCCTACGCTTCATTAAAAACAATAAAGCGAAGTTAGTCCTATGCTGTTGGCTGTATACACGGCAGTGTGAATAAATAGCCACACTTACCTGATAGAACTTTTGTCCTGCCAGAACTTTCCCATGCCAGAATTTTGCCTGGCCAGTTCCCTGCCAGAATTTTTCCGTGACAGAACTTTTGCCAAAAAATTCCCTACCAGGACTCTTGACATTCGAGAATTTTCCCTGTAAGAAATTTATTCCTGTCAGAAATTTTGCCTGCAAGAACATTTGCAAAAATTATGCCCTACCCGAATTTTTGCCCTGCCACAATTTTAGCCTTCCAGAACTTTTGTCTGCCAGAAGTTTGTTCTACAAGAATTTTTGCCCTGCCAGAATTTTTCCCTGCCATAGCATTTCCGTGCTGGAATGTTTCCCTGAATTTTTTCCTGCCACAATTTTTTTCTGCCAGAACATTTGCCCTGTCAAAACTTTGCCCTGCCAGAACTTTTGCCCGCCAGACAGCGGACGGACGTCAACAGTAAGAAACAACATGCCCGAAGGCCCCGAGCAAATTCTGGCAGTGCAAGGACCAGGGCAACGACCAGCGTAAAGGCTTTTTTAACAGGGCATTTGCCCTGCCGCACCCTGGCGTAGCGTCGCAACTGGCAGCGACATCAGCAGGACCAGGTGAGGCCGCAAACCGGGCAGCAGTCGCCAAAACATTAAAGTACGCCGCAATCACTCGAACACATGCCTTTAGAGCGGTTCCTGGAATTCAGAAGGACTTGATTTTGTGCTAGACCTGGGACGGGCTACCCGTTTCAGAGAATCTCGGTAGTAGTTCAACGAGGGAACGCCATCTATTTTTCTTCTACATTACCGTTGTAACAATGTTAATAATAATAATAATAATAATAATAATAATAATAATAATAATAATAATAATAATAATAATAATAATAATAATAATAATAATAATACTTTTCTGCCTACCCCTACAGCCTATGCTTCTTCAGTTGGTCTCACCCCTGTCATTCGGATACCTCGACGATCTCACCCTAGGCGGAAAGGCGGAAACGGTCGCAGCCGATGTTGAGTTCATCGAGAGAACGTGCTTCACTATGGGCCTTACACTTAATCGTTCAAAATGTGAGGTAATAGCACGTATCAACAGCAAAATAGGATACGACTCGTTGAGAGAGTTCAAACTCATTGATGTCGAAGAAGCCCAGCTACTCGGCGCCCCACTCTCATCGGGGAAAGCGCTGCAGCAACGTCTAGAAAGCAGAACCAAAGAACTGGAGGAGAGCCTGAACAAATTAATGCTCATAGCCAGGCAGGACGCACTCCTGATTTTGAGAAGTTCGCTGGGTGCGCCTAAAATGATTTACACCCTCCGTTGCCATCCCAGCGACAAACACCCCGAGTTGGAGACTTATGACACAACACTACGAAAAGGATTAGAAAGAATCCTGAACATTTCCTTGAAAGACATTCACTGGACACAAGCCTCTTTCCCAATAAAGATGGGTGGTCTGGGTGTACGGAGAGCGTCTTCGCTGGCGCTTCCAGCCTTCCTGGCTTCAGCTGCAAGCACTCTCCCTCTCCAGACTCTCATTCTGAGCTCTCTCAATCTCGAACCGGACATACACTTTCAAGCCATGTCGTCCGAGTGGCGCTCCAAGTTGGATTTCGATGAGACAGGAATCATGCCAACAAATCAGCAAGCATCATGGGACAAACCATTGTTGGAGAAAACAGCGAAGTCATTGCTTGAAAACACAGTGGATGTATATAACATCGCGCGAATAACAGCAGTCTCATCACCCCACGCTAGCGATTGGCTCCATGCTTTACCGATAACTGCATGTGGTCTACGACTGGACAACGAGGACGTTCGAGTGGCTGTCGGATTGCGACTTGGAGTCGCAATATGCGAACCTCACACTTACGCCTGCGGAGCCCAAATTGACGCCAGAGGCAACCACGATTTGTCCTGCTCTCTCGGTTTCGGTCGAATTGCTCGGCATAGCACCATCAACGACATCATACACCACTCCCTTTCAAAAGCAGGAATCCCATCCATCAAAGAGCCACCAGGGTTACTACGCACGGATGGCAGAAGACCAGACGGTCTGACCATGATTCCATGGCGTGCGGGTCGCCATCTTGTGTGGGATGCAACTTTAATTGACACTCTTGCACCTTCATGAATATATCCAGGCAACGGCAACGACGGCGGGTGCGCCAGCCGAGATAGCAGCGGAGAGGAAAAGAACCAAATACGTCGATCTTCTTAATACACACTTCTTTGTCCCTCTAGCCCTTGAGACCTTAGGTCCAATTTGTTCTGATGGCCTAAACTTCTTGTCAGATTTAGGTCGCATCCTATCTTTGTCTTCTGGTGAACTGAGAGAGACTTGTTTTTTGCTGCAACGGCTCTCTATAACCGTTCAGCGTTACAACTCGGTGGCCTTTCGATGCACTTTAGCCGACCGGGTTCTAGAGGAGATGTAACAATAGCCACTGCTTCCCTAGTTTTTTGTACTTCCTGTTATACTGATGTTTTTTGTTGAAGATATTAAAAGGAATTATAATAATAATAATAATAATAATAATAATAATAATAATAATAATAATAATAATAATAATAATAATAATAATGCATTTAACGTTAGCATACAAGTAATTTTCATACCTAGGCCTATAAAGGTCCATGTAGTCTTTATGCCCGCTACTAAGGTATCAGATTATTATAATTAGTTTCGACAGTAATACATTTTGGGCGTGGACGGACAAAATGCCCCGGACAAAATGTCCCCGGACAAAATGTCCCCGGACAAAAAGTCCCCGGACAAAATGTCCCGGACAAAATGTCCCGGACAAAATGTCCCGGACAAAAGTCCCAGGATAAAAGCAATGTTCCTACACTACCTAAACCCAGCGCATGGGCACCTAGCAATATGTAAGCTACATTGAGAAAAAGAGCCCTTCTGTCAGAGAATCACCTTCTCTAAATGCATTAAAACGAGTCATTTTGAATATAACAGAACATTCTTAGCAAATCAACCAATTGCAAGCTGCATTTGGTTCACTATTATAGAAGAATTCCGATTCTTGCGTCAGAAATGCAAACATTTGCCAAGGGGCTCAGCTAATTTTCATAGTATCTGCGTTTGTTCTACATATCTCTATAGGCAGCCTTGAAGGTGTGTGTCCGGATCGCTCATTATTTTGATAGTTTACAAATTATCCTAATTATAGCCTAACATGGAAGTTAACAAGTTCCCATCTGCCATTCTACACAGCTGCTTCAAATGTTGAGCTGTCTTCAAAGTTCAGGTGAGGGCATTGTCGGACAAGACGGTCCATCTTGGACGTAGGCTTAGTCTCCCACACGGACGCAGTCTATAGCATGATACTGCAGCTGTACAAAATCCCAACAGGCCGGCGATGCGTAGTTTAGGATGGGAACGGACATTTCCCCTGGACATATTCCCCCGGACTTATTCCCCGGCAATTATCCCGGACGTTCCGCCCCATTTTGACTAGGAGATTTTCCCCCCGGACAACTGTACATATGGCACGTTAAGTTTAAAAAAGGATGCCTTGAACTTAGACTTGAAGTAAACGATCACCCCGTATTCGCTAAATAACTGAAATTCATATGAAACGATACATGTATACAATAAACGAAGGCCTTATGCGACGTAGTGTAGGGCAGAGATTCTCACCCGGACGTGTCGCGACACATTCGTGCGTCGCGACTCCACCGGCGGTGTGTCGCAGAAAAATGGTGTGTCGCTGGTGTGTCGCGAAGAATTGGTGTGTCGCGATTTAATAATGATTACAATTATAGGCCTAATCTTCGTTTATTTTTCAAACTGACATAACGCTGAATGATTACATGAAATAACCTTAATTTACATCAATCGTAAGTACCAAATTCTCACAGCATATGTCCGTCGTTCTCGCATTACACACTCATGGGCGCCGACTCTGCGAGGCCCGTGAGTGCTCAGCACCACCAGAAATTGACCATGCGAGACCTGCCTATGCATGGGCACCACCAGAAATCAGTCAACAAGATGTGCTTTTATGATATTATTTCTCTGTTGACATTGCTTATCTGTAAAAATCATTGCATCTTTTACATAGTTTCTTTTATCTCAGTTAGTCTACCTTAATATTACTCAAGTTTTATCCCGTCCGGTAGTCTGAAGTTCTGAACTCCACACGAATTCGAGGGAAACCTCGAAATCCTACTCATTCGATGCGCTTCAGTCTTTTTTTATTACGGACGAAGGCGACGATTTGAATTAGGCTACTGTTTCTTTTTATTGTACATGATAGCCTTGCTAGGCTATAACTATAATGATCCTCACTGCGCGAGAATCACCTCCCAGCATCACAAAAGCTGGATATTGTTTTGTCTGCGCTAATTAACAAATCAGCCTAGACTAAATTGTTTGGGAAACTATTTGAAAAACTATCTTCCACAATGCTAATTAATATTGTCTCACTAAATAGTGGTTAATGTAGACAGAATTGTGTGATTTCTTGTGCAAAATTTGAGTCTGTTGAGTGTTGACCTGATTAGGGGAGAGTGCTTCCAGATGCCCATGCTAACGAAGATTGTGCTTTTCTTCTGTGTGGGTTTCAAGAGAAGTAGGCCTACATGTTGACCCAAAGAGAGATCAATTTTTCAAGCAATTTTAAAGAACATTTATTGAAGTCTTAAATCATATCTTTAAACAATGAAATAATGGGAAATTTTGACGAGATAACAGCTTTAAATGTCACTATTTTATGTTATGTGGAATTTTTTAAACAACGGCAGGGATGCTTTTCAAGCAGTCTTAACCCATTAGTGCCTAGCGTCCCCAAAAATGGGACACCACTTCAAAAATTCACATAAAATTAAATATTCATTGAAGATGCAATTTAATGTAATAGCCGTCATGCCAACATGCCAATAAAGTGATTCTGACACAAAATGCGCACCAAAAATTCTTTATCGACTGAAAATTGTGTTTTTAATCACGCCATTGACCTATTTTAACAAATGTAAACATTGTGGACTTTCCACGTCTAATTTAAAAAAATGTGTGCGTATTTCTACAGATCAGTCTTTGGTTTCACAAAGGCTAGTATATACTATTAAATAAATAATTATATCAAATTCATTTTACTAAAATATAACATATGCATTTTATCACTGAAGCGCTGTCCCATTTTTGGGGACGCTAGGCACGAATGGGCACGTGAAGTTCAACACATGCAGTTTTGCTTCTTGTGTGGTATTTTAGCCAGATATTGTTTGAAAAGAAGTATAAACGGCGGTTTGTAGGCAGAATTATCACTCGCAGTAAGAGTTAACGTTATATGATGTTATTTGACTCAAAAATTTATTGACAACTTCAACTGTAGGCTACATTAGGCCTATATGTATACATGTATAGCCTACAGGAATATTTCACATGTATAGAAATCGTCCAGGACCTGCTAGGCCTATACAATGTAGTGCGAAATAATGGTAAAAATGCACTCATTCTGATGTATGCAGTTGATAGAAAATTAAATTTAATAATTTAATTTATTATAATTTATTTGAAATAAATAAGGAAAAATATTAGTCGCTATGTAATTTGTCATTCTTTTCTAAGGTATCAGCAAAGCTCAAGAAATGTCATTGTGCATTGTGCTGAATATAACATTCCTGTAGCATTTTTCAGTTAGGCCTACTACAATTTCAGGTAGGCCTAATGGCAGTCAATGGCATCGTACTATGTTGAATACACCACTCGGCTTTTGCTCTGATTCACATCCATACGGATGAGTTGGTATATGGATCCAAAGCCTGGAGCCCTGGATTAGGCAGGAGGCATATTAGTTGTCAATTCAGTTGATTCCTACTAACAAATAGTGGTCATTTAACCACTTCTTTACCACTCTCAGACTGCAACTAAGCCTTGTTGGCTACAAAGACTGTTCGCTGAATACACCACATGGCTACTTTACTCAGTCAGACCTATAATGGAGTTGGGGTCTTGAGTCCTCAACTTGGTGTGGGTGGTTCATTGCAACCACTATGTTTTGTAGACTACTATGACTGCTTTCTTTACCACTCTGAGACTGTTACAGTAGATGAGCAAAATATACCACTATTGACGATACAAGCCAGCAAAGGTGAAGATTTTCACTTCCTTTGGTCGAGCTGTTCAATATAGAAAAGTGAGGGCCAGTGCATGGATCTGAACACATAGCTGTTTCTATTAGGGAAATGAAAGCTGACTGTATGAACCAGAAAGTGTGTTCACTTGCACTTTAGCACTAAACTCCATCTATTGGAACTCAGATGCATTGTGCGAATGAAAGTGTGCGGAAAGTTTGAGAAAAATGAAATGTCGGTCCACATAAAGAGGTTTAGGCCAACAATCTACTACACAAAATCAGTCTAAAGCACTTTAGCACTTGAAACAGCTATAATGCTTCATGTAACTGTTTTATGAGTCTTCTGTAACAGTGTTGGTTGCTACTGATATAGGAAGTTGATCTAAGGCATGGACAGCATTATTATGATATGATGCGTGTAAGCAATTCATTTCAAAATGTGAACAATTTTGCATATAAATGTATTCAGGCATGCCATTTTTGTTGAAATTTTGCTTATACATTTGATTTTGAATGATTCTGAGTACAAATTATTTATATGTTCTCTTAACTCGACTGTAACAACAGTCTTGAGTGATATAACCTGTACATATGACTATGTAAATCTTCACGTACCCATTCGTGCCTAGCGTCCCCAAAAATGGGACGCTTCAAAAACTTGCTCCTAAAGCATCAAAAGCAAAAATTTTGCAGAATTTGTGTTAGGTATTGTCTAAACTCATCACTTGCAACAAAGTTTTTACATTTTGAGATGATTTTGAAAAATCAGGCACTAATGGGTTAAATCACGACAATTTTGTAAAAATGACAGCCTAAGATGCTACCCTCGCAGTGTGGCAAGAAAATAAATTCGAAAATGGTTAGGAGCACATCCCCTCCCCAAGCCCTTTGACCCTTCCCTGCTCGGCAATCGTCCTTTGACCACGAGTTTGTCCCCTAAAGTCATGAACAAGTCTCCACTTATGAGCAGAGGTAATTTCAATAACTCTCCTATCAAAAAAAGGTTCAAAAAATTTTTCGCGCTCACGCGCGGCTTTCTTTCCCATTCGTTTGGGCACTCACATTCTGCGGGTCAACTCGGCGCCTATGTACACACTGATTTACTTACACGTACTATAAAAGTGTAGCGGATGACTGCAGTATGAATTCATTGCGCTTTATTTATCTTTTCCATTTTACCGCAATATGGGGCAGCTATGACGTTTGCGCCTTCCTTTAAACGTATGTAACATAGGCTTATTTAAACACGTTTGCGATCGCACCTGTGAACAGGGCCGGATTGAGGCATGTTCGACATGTTCAGCCGAACAGGGGCCCCCACACTTTAGGGGGCCCTCACACATGCAATAAGAAATTTTTCATCATTGTCAATTATAATAGCAAAAATAAGTTTTAAATATCTCTGAACGAATTGTAAAATTATTCGAAAACTACTGATTTTGACATATGCAACTTTTGCACATGTGGGGGCCCTTGTTTGAGTTTCCAATACCAGGAAAATCGAGCGAATAAAAACCAGGGAATCGGCCCTTCTTTTGGACACGTGACTTCTCTGTAGTTGATTTTTTATTTTTTATAAAAATAAAAAAAATTATTCTTAAAATCAGCCAGAAATGTAAGTAAGAGCTATAAGTCTTAAGTGCTTATTTAAACACTCAATAGACCCACCTCACCTGATCGGAACTCAAGTGCTATGCAACACATTATGAAAATAATGGCGTCATTATAATTATCGTGTAC
The DNA here is from genome assembly GCA_949752735.1 of Lumbricus terrestris. Lineage (NCBI taxonomy): Eukaryota > Metazoa > Annelida > Clitellata > Crassiclitellata > Lumbricidae > Lumbricus > Lumbricus terrestris. The sequence goes on along the minus strand of OX457045.1, from coordinate 40,238,253 downwards.
ACTGTAAATTCAATAGACACCCTATTTTGACGAATTAAATCAAACAATCACATAAATACACATGCTGCCTCCTTAAAGACTTCTGCTCAGAGACTCTCACAACCCAGGCGGTCTGGTCAACAAGAAAGCCTAAGCATGAAGAAAAAGAACGAGCCAGCATGATTTACAATGAAGCTAGAGAGCCACAGGAAGACTATTCCAGATAGCTGGACCTACTACCTAGAATGCTCTTCGCTGACCGGTTAAGAACGCGAAAAAAGTACAAGGAAGTCTCCCTGGGTAGCATCGAACAGCAGCACCGATAGACAGAAGCCGGGGTGAAAAGTAGTAAAGGATGAAGCTTGAGCCAGGGTCTTCTACTAGCGCAACCGTGAAAATATAATTTTATGTTAGTTAATTTGCAATCAGTGGCGGCGCTACAGCAGGGCACATCGGGGCAAATACCCTGGTAAAAACCAGTTTCCCTGGTTGTTGTTCTACCGCAAGACTGCCAGATATTTTCCTTGTGAAGTATTCATTAGGAGCTTAAAATCGCTGCAGCACTATTTGCTTGTAAGATTGCACTTGATATATTATGCTCTCATTGCTCAGGTTAGAAGAAAATGTCATACTATGAATCATTTAATATTCTTAAGCCGTAAAAGTTACATTCTTTATCACTAGATTGGAACATTGTAAGACCTGTTGATATTGCAAAAATAAAAGGAATTAATTAATAATAGACGTTAAATTCAACACGTTTTTGTGACATTTCATCGTGCCTCTGTAAAGTTGGGGCCCCCACAGTTTTACTGAACAGGGCCCCACATTTGTTGATCCGGACCTGCCTGTGAAAAAAATTAAACGACAATAAACAGCAAACAACTCTTTGAGCTGAAATGTGATAATAGAATGAAGGGCATGTATAAACAATTTTCAAGAACTCAGTTCTGGGCAAAGCTGTAGGGCCTAATCTAGAAGTTTTGAATCACATACTAAGGAATTTGATATAAATTCAATATAACCACTTTTATTTATTAAATATCTTCAATTTAGTATTTTAAATTAAAAAAAAGAGTTTGATAGCAAATTTGATATAAGTAAACATGTTTAACTTTAACACTGTTCAATTCGAACCACATTCACATTATGCCGAATGAATGATGTGTCGCTAAATTTAGTCGCAAGTTTAGGTGTGTCGCGGGACGAAAAAGGTTGAGAAGCTTTGGTGTAGGGACTGTAGGACATCACTTTTACCCTGCGACTTTCTGTCAGGGACATTTTGTCTGGGGACATTTCGTCCGGGGACTTTTTATCCGAGGACTTTTTGTCCAGGGACATTTTATCCGGGGACTTTTTGTCCGGGAACTTCTTGTCCGGGGACATTTTATCCGGGGACTTTTGGTCCGGAGACTTTTTGTCCGGAAACTTTTTGTCCGGGAACATTTTATCCGGGGACTTTTGTCCGGGGACTTTTTGTTCAGGACATTTTGTCCGGGACATTTTGTCCGGGGACATTTTGTCCTAGCACCCATTTTGGGTGGTGTAAATGGGTCGTATTGAAAAATCTGACCTAAAAGTGGAAGTCCCATCACAAATTTTGGCTGCTAAGAATTGGTCGGTCCGAATTGTCCGGTCCGAATTGTCCGGTTCCGAATTTTCCGCTCCAAATTGTCCGACTCCGAATTGTCCGGTTCCGAATTGTCCGGGAACCTGTATAGGCCTATGCTTGCACATTGCCTACATATGACATGTTGCATTCTACGGTTTGTACATTTGGCATGTGTGCGTGTGTGTATGGTGCTGATCCAGCTAGCTATAGGCTATTGGCAGAGGCGCAATAGAAGACATGGGCGCCCGCACATAGAGGCAAGAGGGGGCACTTGCCCCTCTGGAAAATCGATATTCATATTTTTTACCTACTAATTTTTTGTTTTTAACAAATCTCTTCGCACTAAAATGCTAATATTGCAAAATTATACACAACGTGAAACTGAGAGATTGACATTATATAAGCCTCTGTGAAAAATAACCATGTCCTTAATTTTCTGCTTTGCATTTTCAGGCTTCCGCTAAAACAATTGACCTTGACCATTGTTTTTGCCACTCCTGCCAAAATTTCTGCGGGCACCCATGATAGAAGACCATAAATGGAACTAAAAATGTGCCCAGATAGATAGATAGATGGATGGATGGATGGATGGATGGATGGAAGACCGACAGACAGACAGACAGATATAATAGATAGATAGACGCTACTGTTTGATGGTCCGGTCGATGATCACCTGGTCAAACATCTGCCACTCTTCAATCAGACGCGCCCTGCGCCCTACGGTTATCGATGTCATGAAAACGCGTGAACGAAAAACGCGCTCCTCCAGTCCGTGAACTCCGGATCAAGGGTCTGGACTGCTGGACGGCCACATCTGCGGGATATGAAGCCGAGTGTCTCCCGGGACAACTATTACTCTACTACGTCTACGGTCGTGTGTCCGTGGACAAGGAGGACATTTTGAGCACCATAAATAGCTGAATTTCACTTCCTTTCAGGCTTTCCATGTTGGAAAGTTCAATTGTTTGGTGCTGCATTTTAAACGTTCATAAATTTGACAAACTAACGAATATTTCCAATCGGCTTTAGGATCTCGTGTAAATATGGTCACTATTGCTCTGTTTAAAAGTTCAGACAAATCCTAAGAGTTTTGACCGAGTTATTACACTTTTTTGTGGGGTCTACTTTTTATCCGGACACAGTGTAATAGGGGACCTAGTCAGTGCTAAAAGTGTGGAAAAATAAGTACCTGGACGCCCCTTATCTTTCCAAAAGAAGTGCCTGGACGCCCCTTACCTTTCTAGTCATTGCTAACCAATAAGTGGCTGGACGGCGTTCAGATTTTAAAATAAGTGCATGGACGCAGTCCATGACCGCCCAGCCACACTTTAAGCCCTGGACCTAGTACAGAGCCTTAGGGCAGTCCAAGCGGGGCAGGTGCCCAAGATGATCTAGTAGCCCCACATGCCACAGTGTAAGAACGGTTCTGAAGGTAGGAAGTAAGCCAGTTGAGAAAATTTCCTGAGATGCCAAAAGAGATAGAAAGTCTAGTTAAAAGGATATCATGGTCAACCGTGTCGAAAGCTGCGCTCACATCGAACAATGCCAAAAGGGTGACCTGGGGGTTGTCTATGACCGAAAGAAGGCGAAGAAGTAAAGTCTCCGTGGAATGGTCTTTCCGGAAACCTGATTGAAAAAATGGAAGGAGATCATTTTTTTATTAAGGTAGTGGTGAGCTGGGCAGCTACAACTTTTCAATTATTTTAGACAAAAAAGAAACATTTGCTATGGGCCTAAAGTTAGTTGGATCCGCCATATCCGAGCTTTCATTCTTAGGCACTGGAACAACAATTGACCGTTTCTGTGATTCGGGAAGGACACCATTACCGAGAGAACTATTGCAGAGGAGTGTTAGGAAAGGGAGTAGAGTGTCAACTAACTCCTGGAGGAGGAACGTAGGGAGAGGGTCTAGTTCGCAGGTCTTCGGTGCAGATGTAAGAATGATTCGTCGCAGCTCTTGAGCTGAGACATGATCCAAGGAAGACAACTCGCAGCTAACCGGAGGAAAGATCGGTGGTGAGCAGTTAGGCAGATAGATAGATAGATAGATAGATAGATAGATAGATAGATAGATAGATAGATAGATAGATAGATAGATAGATAGATAGATAGATAGATAGATAGATAGATAGATAGATAGATAGATAGATAGATAGATAGATAGATAGATAGATAGATAGATTGATTGATTGATTGATTGATTGATTGATTGATTGATTGATTGGCTGTCTGATTGATTGATATTTCACCTGCTTTACTTTCATCGAGCGCCATCGATGAATCTCTTATGCATTATGCAACGTCGCAATAAAATTCCTAATTAGTAAAGAAAACACATAATTATCAGATGGGATGCAGCTAATTCCATGCCACTTAGTATTCAAATTTAGCATATTTTAAATATTTCAGTTAATGGATGTTTGCTGTACGTTTTTCTCGCATTGTTGAACGTTTTGCTCGCATATAGGCCTCATCATCATCATCATCATCATCAACAACCGTGGGCTCAACGCCCGTAGGTGTCCGATGCCTTCTTCACCAGGGCCGGATTAAGGCATGTTCGACATGTTCGGCCGAACAGAGGCCCCACAATTTAGTGGGCCCCACACATGCAATTTAGGAATTTTTCATCATTGCTAATTATAATAGTAAATTGAGTTCAAAATTTATGAAAAATTGTCAAATTATGAAAAAACTAGTGACTTTAGCATTATGCAACTTTTGCACATGTGGGGCCCTTATTGCAGTTTTCATTGCCAGGCACATTGGTCTTAAAATCAGTCAGAAATGCTAGTAAGAGTTATACGTTTTTTCTCATTTAAAGATTGTGGGGGCCCTTTCTGCAGTTTTCATTGCCCGCCAAATTGATCTTAAAATCAGACAGAAATGCTAGTAAGAGTTAGGCCTATGCGTTTTTTGCTTAGCTAAACGCTTAATACATCACCTGATCGGAACTCAAGTTCTATTCTACTCATTATGAGATGCCGTGATAATAACATTGAGTATAGGCCTACATGCAGTACTCACTTTATTTTTACGAATTCAATCAATCTCGTAAATTTATATAGAGCCCTTTGAGATTTTTACTCGGAGTCGCTCCCAACGCAGGTGTTGTCAAAAAGAAACGCTTTAAGAAGACGAAAGAAATAGCCAGCAAAGTCACGGGAGGTGAGAGAGCCACGGGGAGGCTATTCAAGAAAACTGCACCCACTACCGAGAATGATCGTCGTTGCAATACTCGAAAAAAGAACAAGGAATTTTCCACGAGCAGCTGAGCGCAGTGAACGGCTGTCTAGAGAAACATACACCAGGGTGAAAGCTCACATAGATCTAAGCAGGACGGAGCTTAAGCCAGGGTCTACTACTGGCACTTAACCGCGAAAATATATTTTAGTTTGTAAACAGTGTGGGGCCATGCACAGCAGGACAGATCAGGACAAATGCCCTGGTATAAGAACCATTTGCCCTGGCTGTTATTCTGCCGCAGGTCTACCAGAAATTTTCATAGCCAGGAATTTATTTGGGGCATAAAATCGCTTCTGCACTGTTTGCTTGTACGAGTGCTGTGCGCTGGTCAGGAGAATGACTGACCATGAATCACTTTAATATTTTTAAAACGTAAAAGATATATCGGTTGTTTAACACTGTTAGAAGACCTGCTGATAATTAGTGTTTAAAATAATATAAGTAATGAATTAATAATAGACGAATGTTGATTCGTTGAATATAGCACGTTTTGTGAGTCATTTTGTCGTGCTTCTGTAAGGTTTGGGCCCCCACAGTTTTACCGAACATGGCCCCACATTTGTTAATCCGGCCCTGTTCTTCACCAGGTCCTTCCATTTTCTCCTATCCAGTGCCGCTCTGCTCAGCTCCTGAAGCGAGACTTTGCCCCAATCGGATACGTCATCGAGCCACTCCCTATGCGGCCTTCCTCTCTTATTTGTCCCGTCCATTCGTCCGAACATCAGTGCTTTGATCTTCCTGCTGTTATCCATTCTGCAGATGTGCCCGAACAATCCTAGTTTTCTTTTGATCAGCTTCTGCATGATGCTTTCCTTTAGCTGCACTCGCTTGTATAGTTCTGTGTTGTTTACCTTCTGCATCCACCCTATTCTTAGTATTTTCCTGTAGCACTTTCTTTCGAAGGCCATAAGTCTTTGTTCGATATACTTCGTTTACCACCCAGACCTCGCACCCGTATAACAGAGCGCAGAAAATGCACGTCTGTAGCACCTTCTTTTTCGTTGCCTTTGCTTCTCCACATCTTCTCCAATGCCTTCAATGCTGTTGCTGCCTTCGCCAACCTAGTTTGCACCTCCCTCCTGGCGTCTAGGTCATATATCGTGTTGCTCCCGTGGTATGTGAAATGTTCAACGTTTTCCAGCGGGTTTCCGTCTATGACTAGTGTCTCGGTGGGGTTTTTGCGCCAAATACTAGCGTTTTCGTTTTTTCGAAGTTCATATTGAGGCCGTATCTCTTACTCTCCTCATTCATATAGGCCTACTAGCCTATAATTATGAAACGCTTTTAATAATTCGTCACTGTGTACGATGCCAGCAATAAGGAGTGACATTTTAAAAACATGTTCTTGCTTTGAGTCGCCATATTTTCAAAGTTTTGACAGTCGAAAACCAGACAAAACGCTACATTTTATAGCTTAATTATATTTCTTATGATAATTTAAACATTTCACCTATAGTCCCATAGAACTATTCGCATAATAGTGCCCAGTGAAAAGCTGTAAAGTGCAGTGCAGCTTTGAAGTGTTGCAAGTGGTTCCACATATGAGACTCAGAAGGAATTATGCGCAGCGAAAATAATGATTTAGTCTTAAATAAAATTTGGGTAGCTGCGATTTTATTTCGAAGTCAAATATTTTACAACGTTGGTGCATGCAGAAGACGTGAATTAACTGAAATCACATAGGCCTACGTTACATAAAGTAAAAAAATGTCGAGTCAACTTTTTTTCACGAGACCAATTCCGTCTCGGTGTTAAATTTTCACAACAGCTGCTGTTAAGATGCAACTATGAAGTTTCGTCTAAAAATTTATGATAATTATAGGCCTATTGCACTTGTAAGCTTAATTCCACATAGAATTTTAACTTTTAGCCTATTAGACCTACTACTGTGAAGTACAAAAACATTCAACATTTATACGGCGCTACATTTCTCTTGAAAAAGACGACAGCATTAGTTTCTTATGGATTATGCAGAGAAAATGTATTTTGCAGTTCTGGGCAAGTTCGGATCAAAATAACTAAGGTACGACAAATTTTAAGAACAAAGCTAAAGTTGAGAAAACGTAAAAAAATTGGTATTCTTGCAGTAATTCTTGGGGATCGAAGAATCATCTATTGAGAATCCGACGTCTAACTGCCTGGGAAATGGCTGACGACTTTGAAAGAGTAAAAGATTCTCTGGACGTTCTGAACGAAGTCTTTCAACTGGGGTCTTCGTTTTCTGATGTATCCAAAATAATTACAGTTTCGGGGACGCTTGCCTCAGCATTTTCAGTTGTTGGAGCAATATTGGGTCTCATCGGAAGCTTTCTTCCAGATGCCAAGCATAAAGAAATTCTTGGACGCTTTGATCAATTGGACAACAAGATTGACCTGTTATCAAGTCAAATAGAGCAATTAAAGAATGTGATCAGATGGGAGATAACGGAGCTGCAATATGCAGATCATGTGGAAAATATCAAACTTGGAATGAAGCTTTGTTTAGCAATTGGAAAATCACGTGACATGGAACAGAGAGAGAAGTATCAGAAGAGACTGAAAAAGTTCTGTGCAAATGAAAAGTGCCGTCTCTCTCTGACTGCTATCTTGAACGGAGTTATGGGAAATGGTATTTTCCGCAGCAGCATAGTGGACAAGTTCTACGATGTAACAGGAGGTCACCGGCCCCGAATTTCATTTCTTGGAACTCGGCTAATGCAGGTCCTATGCGGCGGAACGATGGTCCTTTCAACTTACGAAACGATGTTACAGGGGGGAAAAGAACCTGCAAATAACACAAAGCCTGTCTACCGTCGACTGAATGAGGCCTTCGATAAAATCAAATCCGTACTCGATAGATGCGTACAAAACTTCGGAGTGAACATGCTCAACGACCTCAATGGATTTCTTGATCAGCGTGGATCAAACCAGGATGTTGTCGACCAGATAAGCGCGTTTATGCGCGGTAAATACGACTGGCTGGAAAACTACTGTCTCGTCTACAATGATTTGAGAGGGTTTCGCAAGCATACTATTTGCGGATACCAGGTTACCAGCCTACATCGCAACAAAAAGTGTGGAATTGTCTTCTACCGAACGAAAGGTGAATCCCCACAATTTTCTAGCAGATACGACGAAGCCTACAATATCATAAACAGTGTTCGTCCTTGTGATCACGCACAGAAGTGCCAAAATAATATTGCAGCCAATATTAACGCGAGAGGAATTCAATGGACGGCTGGCGCGGTCATTAAAGGAAACGTCCACCTCAGGGCTGCAGGTGCAGGCCACTTTTCCACAAAGATTATTGTTGTCGACAAGTCTCGCAAAGTACGAGGACGGTATTATCGCACACTGGCATTTCTTCTGCTGAAATAGGTCTATTTCCAGGAACACGGAGAAGAAAAAGATGACATAATCAGAACAAAATTGTCCGTTGATTTGACATTATATTCAAGATTCGTTGGTGTACGCTATCATTATAACCAGGATCCGACATGTGGAACAGCCTGCTATTTTGTGTCGTCATATTCAATAAGACAACATTTGACGATTATTGTTAGGTAGCCTACGGTAGTTTTAAAGTGTGATATTTTAACCAAGTGCATATTAATGTGTCAAAACTTTGATTTGATTTCCTCTTTAGACAGACATACCTATATTGCAACGTACAATATTGAACCTAGCAACTGTTAATTTCCTGTAACATTTGATATATTTTTAAGCTGATGAACGTTTTATTGGATGCTGCATTGCCTGGTTGCAGCCCAGTTAACCGAATAAAGATGAGTGCATTGTCAAGCTCAGTGGTGGCGCCAGGATTTCAGTTTCGGGTGGGCTGAAGCCCGCGGCCAAAAATTTTTCGTTTCCATCCGCCAAAATTTCTGACGACCTTTTTTTTAGTCATCGACCAAAATCTCATGAAACTTTTTCATTTTCGCCGCCAAAATTAGTCATTGGCCAAAAATCGTGGATATTTCAATGTAAAATCGTTAAAATGCTCGCTTTTTAGGGGGGGGCTGGGCCTCTTGTAGGGGAGCTTAGCCCCCCAGCCCCCTAGCGCCGCCACTGGTCAAGCTTTGGGCTATTATAAACTATTATGAACTCTCATTGGCCTATGCAAATCAGACTTAAAATAATTGTATACATGAAGCAATTTACAGCAATCCAGGCGACAGAAGGTCAATTCATTCGCCAGAGACATACTAGCGGACACAGAGAATAGCGTTAACGACCAACTCCGCGCAAGCACGATGTGCATGGCAGACGATTTATAGAAAAAAGCATAGTCGGCAAAGGTCTAGCAGTGTAAACGACAGCACTGAGGTTACGAACAGATCCAGCAAACTCAATAAGTGAGTTCCGCAGTGTGAAAGACCGAGTATGGTCGCAATTATCAGGGAAACATGGATGGTGGCAAAAGTTCTATACAAACGATTGAATGAAGCATGGCGAAAAGTATGTAATCGTTTTCTACCGAACAACAGGTGAATCCCCGATGTGTTCCAATAGATACGACGAGGCCCGGGTGGGTGGGCCTGCTGCTTATGGATCAAAGCCTATTGCTTGTAGTAAGACATTGTAGCCAAGATTGAAACGAGAGGCATTGGATGAACACGTTGTGTGGTCATCAGACGAGATTAAGACCTTTGGTTCCTTCCCGCCCAGATTGTCTACACGTATGAGATCGGGAAAGAGCACACAAAAATTGTTCTACTGCAGTAGGCCCTAATTCACAATAAATAGGAGATAATTGATCAAAAGTATGAAGCACCGGGATAAAGATGTCCGTAAATAAGCTATTAGCCCATGTATTTAAAATTCTTGCTGTGCTGTTTACTTAAGATCCGATAATTTATGTTGAATTTATTGTCATATAAAGATCAGAAAATTGGACGATGCAATCAATTTTAGTCTTAACGCTTGATCTATTTACGTGTGCATTTTAATCAAATGTTCGATTTTTATATTGTGAGATGTAAGCTTATGCTGCAACAGTCAAGACGACAATGTTGAAACATATAATTTTGCTACTCTAATTATTGTTGGATTGTGGATGCCTGATCAGTGGCGGCGCCAGGGTTTCAGTTTGGGGGGGCTGAAGCCTCCCGGAAATTTAAAATTTTCACATTTTCATTTGCCAACATTTCTGACGACCTTTTTTAGTCATCCGGTCGAAAATCGTGGAAATATTTCAGTTTTGCATGTAAAAACCCCGATGGCCTTTTTTTAGGGGCTTAGCCTTTTACAAGGGGGCTTAGCCCTCTAGTCCCCCCTAGCGCCGCCCCTGTACCTGATATATTTATCATGCACATTTTAATCACGTATTCGATTTCATCTTGTTGATATTATGTCATTTTCAAAAACAGAACGTTTGAGACTATATTAATTACGCATTTTTATTCAAGAGCACAAATTTGCTGTTTCATGTACTGCAATATTCAAGAGCACGACATCGGAAAATATAATTGTTAGCTAGTAGTAACGCTTTATATATTAACAGATGTCTTTAAATCATAATTATGTTTCATTTTATTTGCTTTGATGTATTGCTATATTCAAACTTAATGTTTTGCAAAACGGACGAATCATATGCAGGTAAATAAATTTAAATTCAATCTGTCCTTGATTTCAGTTTCAGTTAAAACAACTTGTTGTGACAACAACTCTATTATAATACTTAGACATCACAAATATGAGGACATCATATTGCACACGCAATAGGCCTATGTGGGACGCGGTGGTGTAGTCACTGTAGTGGGTATGTTCGTCGCCTTCCAGCCGGAGGGTTGTAGGTTCGAATCCACCTCAGGCCGCCCCGTAGGGACCTTGGGTAAGTCTTTCACACGCAATTGCTCAGCGCTTCGGCCTGAAACTCCGACGCAGTGTCCTCGCTGTAGTCGGGAGCGCCTCTGAGCAGAGAGCTTGAAGGGGCGCTATAACAAGTAGGCTACGCGTACAAACAGACAAACAATGCGCGTCTAGGACTGGTGGATGCAAAGAATTTTACATGTATCATTTTGCGACAAGATAGCAATGAATATAACAAACAAGAAAACAAACAAGAAAACAAACAGTGATGATAGGCAGGATAACAATAATTGAAACTATCATAGAAAGGACGGAACAAGAAGAAATGGAAGACATCACCAGAAAGATACGATTGAAGTGGATTGGACATGAGTGGCGTATGGATGAGAATGGAGGAGTCAGACGGATGCTGCCCTGGAAATCTGGAAGGAGAAGGAAGAGAGGAAGACAATGGAAGAACTAGCTAGAAGCCATCTGTGACGACTTGAGATGCCTGGAGAAGTTGTGGAAGAGGCGGAGCAGCAAGCGATTAAGAGAGACGAGTGAATGATTATTGTGAATTGTCTTATAATTATGTGCAATTGTGCATTCCTGCACGGGAAGGACTAAGTATAGACTAGGCCTACCGATTAAATAAACTAGGAATGGTTTCTGCTCTTTATATGTTATAAAACAGCTGAAAGAAACATAATTATATATAATCTCTGATGGTTATTGTTGTCAGAGGCACACGGACACATTTCAAGAACCACTCTTTACTTTACGCTTACCTCCACACCAATGATGACTGTATTTGTATCCACTTAACATTCACATGAACTACATCTATCAGGAACATTTGACGACTTGTGTGATAAATTAATAATGTAATTCTTAAGAGTATATTTCGACCTATAGTCTTAATGCCTATACGCTAATATATAGGCCTACCCTAACACATTCTTGCAGATTTTTAGTGTATAATATCGTGTATAATATACAAATATAAACCTGAACAATTCCAACAAATTTCAACTATGATGTCTAAATGTAGGCTATGTATATTCACTTTAACATAGGCCTATTTTTATATTTCTGCATCTGTTTAGGTGATGGTATCATAAACTGGGGGCATAATGTCCTACCCTGGAGAATAATGTCCGGTGGGCTTTTGTCCAGGTGCACAATATCCCGGAAAGGTAATGTCCAGGGTATAATGTCCGATTCCGGGGTATTACATACATTTTGATCCTTAAATATCATTTTAAAAAATCAACTGCTTCTGACTGAATGTGATGGAATAGATCAGAGTGTTACTGTTATACTAACACAGCAGCCGTTTGAAGGGAGGCTGGGACGCGTAGGCCTAATAAAAATCTATCCCTGTAAGGCAAGGCGAGCAGTCGCCGTGCCCGCTAACCAATCACAATTAGTGCCGAAGCCATTTCCGGCACAGAGCAGAGGCACTAAACATAATAGTGGATGAGGCAGTGAGAAATTTTACTTATGATCAAATAAATTGCGATCATAAGTAAAATTTAAGCTTTTATTTCCATGCTCACCATAAATCGTGGTTGTCGCCACTGTCGACTGTGTCCGGTAATAATATTTATTACATAGGTTACAAATCATACCAGGAACTCAACCGCGTTTCGATGTATTAAATCCTCAAGCTCTTTAATATGGAATGCGATCCCTCCAGTAATCCGTTTCTCCAATACTCTACAATCAAACAAGCCTAGACGTAATTATGAAGTTGGAATAATTATAATAATTGGCCCAACTGTGTTAAATAAGAATTGTTATTAGACCTGCTCGGTTTGTTACAATGGATTGTTGTCGTACTCGACTGTCTTTACTACAGTAGCTTATGTGATAATGTGATAACCACTACTTGGGTAACCCTACTCACCAGATCCCGATTCCCGTTGGGCCTACCATTGTAGACGTTATTGCGAAAATATTATTGTCTTTCGTCGAAATCGTGAATTGCTTTTTGTTGCAATTGGTTGCAATACAAAGCCTTGATTGATTGATTGATTGATCGATCGATGGATTGATTGATCGATCGATCGGTGGATTGATTGATTGATTGGTTAGTTATTTATAGAAAGATGATGGATAAGTGACCTTTGTCAGGTTTAGCTCCAGAGTTGAGAAAATGGGAGAGTTAAGTATAGGTGAGCGCTAATAGAGGTGCATGAAAATAAAATGGAGTTAATAACAAAATGGAACAAAAGGCTGAAGAAATAATACCCAAATTAAAGACCAACAGCCGACGATAATTAGTATTGGCCTATATAATATTTTTTTACTGCATGTGCACGTAATAGTCGCTTAAAGTGTGCAAGGGCCATGGGTGTCTTAAGACATGCATTAGCGGAGACATGGGCGGAGACTTGGGGAGGGGGACGGAAAGACGCGAGATTTTTTCGACGGACGAGTGGCTGAGTGTCGCCGAAAAATTTCCATCTTTTGTCGGACAAAATTTCTGACGACATTTTTTTTAGTCATCCGCCGAAATCTTGACGAAATTTTCTATTTTCGCCGCCAAAAAACTTGATGACCTTCTCTTTTTTTAGTCGTCACGCTCAACGATTGGGGGGGGGCGAATGCATGGGCCGTCCTCCCCAACACCTCTATTGGTGGGGGGGGGGAGACCGTACCCCTAGGTCTCCGCCCATGAGACATGTTAGACATGTTCCATGTTAGAGATCCCTGATATTTGATAGATAGCCCAATTTTCGTGCATTAGTCCTTAGATAGATGCATAGGCCTATGTAATCACGCTTCATCATCATCATCATCATCATCATCATCATCATCATCATCATCATCATCATCATCATCATCATCATTCACCGTGAGCCATATGCTCGTAGGTGTCCAATGTCAACTTCGTAATCACGCTTACTGCTGGTTATATTGAGATTATCCACGTTGTTAAAGTAGGATGTGAAGCAAGGTGGTAGAAGGCTAACATGGAATTTATGCATAAATTCAGACGTTTCTGCAATAAATTTTATTGGGAAAACTGCCACAGTAATTCTTTTGCAGTAAATGAGTTTTTGAACGACGGCTCAAATATTAAGACAAGTAGGGCCTACGGTATTACGCTACTTTAATAACCTTTCTGAAAATAATTATGATAGTAATTCTGTTGAAAGTGACACCGTGGCGAAAGGATAATAAAGCAGAGGCCGTATGTAGCCTAATATGTAGGCTATATATCTCTCGGTGGTTTATATTCGGCCACGCTCAATGGGTCTGTTATACGACGTTTTTGATTTGACCCATAATTACGAAGCGTGCAGCTTCACCAAGACTTAGTGGTCTACATTTATTTCGCAGCGGCATTACGCTGTGAAGAGCCTCTTAATATTATGTGACTGCCGTTTTATGTTATTTATTTAATGTGCTTGCCAACATGAGGGCTTCTATCAGCATTGTCAATAGTTAGGCTTAAGTGCAGGATGATACACTGCCGTTACTATCCTTACTTGCACTTTGATCATATCTTAGATACGCTCTGGTGGTCTAATGGATCAGTTTTCTCATAACAATTCACTTTGTTCATTTAGTGCTATACTTCAGTAAATCAAGTCATGCGGCCTGCCTTTCCGATTGGCGAGACTTCCATGTTTCTTTCTGTGAGATACCTTGTAGGAAAATCGACTCAACAAATCAGCAGAAGATAGAGAATTGGCGTAGTTCTTAAGTATACCACCCTGACGAAAATATGAAAAGTCCCCATTAATCCGTGCTGTGCTCGAGCCATCATCTTCGAAAATTAATGGTGGCCTACTTTCCGTTTCCGGAAGTAACTCCAGAACCGTCACAGCTAATAAGAAATATAGGCCTAATATTGCAAAAATAATCCTCATAAAAAGCAAAGAAGTTTTTCATCTATATATCAGTTTGTTTCTAGGATTAAAAATTAAAGTGCTACACATGATAAAATAGTTGACTAAAAACAACTTTGTCCGTGATAACGGGAACACTTAGACCAGCTGCTGATGTCTAATCAAAAGCTCATTGTCTAATCAAAAGCTCATTGTCTAATCAAAAGCTCATTGTCTAATCAAAAGCTCATTGTCTAATCAAAAGCTCATTGTCTAATCAAAAGCTCATTGCTTTGCTGATGAGGTTGCCAGAATTGTCCGCTTTATGGTCTGCGCATCTGACTCCCTAACTAGTTGCAACGACTTTCTTCAAATTGACTGCAAAGACGCAATTCATGTGACTGGGTACGGCTAAGATTGACTTGGGCACCCTCGCTCATGAGTTCCCCTTGAAGATTTTTCTTCTTCTTCTTCATCATCATCTTCATCTTCATCAGTGTATTAATTATTGGACCCACATGCTGCGTTGTAAGTAAATTTACCTAAATGGAATTGAGATGAAGTCTTGCTAATGAAGTGGCGGATGCGGTATGAGTAGGCCTACGGGCTTACCCGTGGGTAAGGGTAGTGCCGGGGTGAAATTTTTTGTGCTGGTCGGGTACGGGTACTGGCACGGGGAGCGGGTCTGTGCATATAGGATACGCCCATATTTATTTGCACCAACTACCCATTGAACAAAATCAAATCATTTGCCCTTAGATAGATGCATAACCTATGTAATGACGCTTACTGCTGGTTAATGTTATATTGAGGTGATCCACGTTGTTAAAGTAGGATGTGAAGAAAGGTGTTAGAAGGCTATCATGGAATGTAAGCATAAATTCAGACGTTTCTACAGTAAATTCCATCGGGAAAACTGCCACAGTAATTCTTTTGCAATAAATGAGTTTTTGAACGACGACTCAAGTATTAATTTAAGACAAGTAGGCCTACGGTATTACGCTACTTTGGTAACCTTTCTGAAAATAATTATTATGATAATGTATCTGTTGAAAGGTCAAGGACGCCGTGGCGAAAGGATTTTTTCTTATACCTAAACTTAAAAGTTTGCCTGAATAATTTATATAATTAAATAATTATTACATGATTATGACTAAGTAATGAATTTTTCTCACCGCCCCCGATTTTTATTGCAGTGGAGAGGATAACGACTCAGCTAATTGAAAATCAAAGAGGTGAGATAGAACACGTAGTCACCCAACTACTATAAACTTTGTTTTTATGGAGAGACATCAAGGACTAGGCCTATAGGTGCACAAAGCCAATTATTCCGGATTTATTATTTCTCAAGCAGAAGTAAAAATCTCGACTTCCACTACTGAAATCTCCCCTACGCCTATGCTATGGCAACTGGACCCGGACCTATTCCACTCCACATCGATCTCTTGGCAACGACACCGGCACTACGTAGGCCTACAGGTTGAACCGGTGTTTCTTTGCGCTTAGCTTTAGAGTAGCACTTCAGAAATATGGAATTTACGATTACGATTGGTAGCCTACAGTATTAATTAGATCCTACTTTGCATATTCAGTTTTCAAGTGATGTTCTGGTTACGCAATGTTTGCCATACTGTATAAGCCTGATTAGTAGGCTACTGTTGATCAACAATTACGCGGCACATTATGCATTATAATAAATATCTTTTGTGACGCCTCCTTTGCCGCATAATAAAAACGCTAATAAAATTCACTTAAGTGTAGCTAACCTATAATTCTCAAGGATAACAATCAATCAATCAAATACTTTATTGATCATCGTGAAACATGTATATGTGTACATACAGTATTGCACAGACAAACAAACAGTTGTTGAAAATGTCACGTACATTGATGTCAAAGGGGTAAGCCCAAAGGAACGTAAAGTTCCGCTAACAGGGTCGCCCTAATTACATGTCGAAGTGCATTGAATATAAGCTATAAACAAACAAACTAAACAAGCTAAGCTAAACTAAAAATAAAAAAACAACTAAAAAACACAACAGTAAGAGAACACAACAGTGCACGTGTAGGTAGTGCACATCAAAACAAACCATTTTGTGCATTTATGCAATAGTATCCAAAAGAAATAATTTCAATTTGTATTTGAATTGGTACATTGTAGATACGCAAGTAAGATCAATAGGCAGAGAATTCCACATCAACGGTCCACATATTCTAATATTATGTAGTCCAGTAGTGGTACGAACACTTCTTTGGTGGTATCTATTTACAGATCGCGTATAATGGCCATGAACGTCTGAATTTTTACAAAACCAATGGTTGAAGCTCGTTATGATTAAATTCCTGTGTAGTTTATACATAAATACTCCAATTTGTAGTTTATTAATGTAGTTAAAAGGCAGAATTTTCAAATCACTGAACAATGGTTGAGTGTGGGTTCTAAAAGGTGCATTGCATATAATTCGAACAGCTCGCTTTTGCAGGGTTGCCAAAATAGTTAAACGAGTGTGGTATGTGGAAGCCCACGTAATATTACAATATGACATATAAGGGTATATCAAAGAGTAATATAAATTCACAAGTATATCTCGCGGCATAAGGTGTCGAACACGAAAGATTATGCCTATATTTTTGGATATCTTTTTGGATATAGAGTTTATATGCTCCCTCCATGTTAATTGTTCATCAATGTGAACACCCAAAAATTTGGTTGAGGATGCCCTACAAATACATTGTTCATCTATTTTAATCGATATATTGCAATTTGTTACTGTTCTAAGTTTTATTTTAGAGCAGAACAAAATAAAATTCGTCTTCTCAAGGTTCAGCGATAATTTGTTGGCTTTAAACCAATCGCCTACAAGTTTTAATTCGGCATTAATTTTGATAACCAAGACTTCGATAACAACCTACTTCTAGTGATCTATTCTATATTATGTCTTCCGAAAACGTTATTCCGATGAGACATTATTTTCTTCTGCTACTCGTGTCCGCTGTCTACGGATCCATCGATCGATCTCAGCTGACCATCTTAATTCTTAACCCTTTTTGATGTCCGTGCAGCGTTCGACGCTGTGGAACATGACGTTTTTCTAGAACGGTTGCATATTGGCCATCCTTTGGTCTCTCTGGTACTCTCCTCCTCTGGTTGAGACCCTTCCTTAGTGGGCATTCCTTCTGTGTGGTGTTGCCACTGAGGTTTCAGAAAAAAACAGATTTCCTTTCGAAAAAAACCCAGAAAAACCCAGACTATTCAAATAAGCTATTTTAGACCCCTTTTGTTCAAATTCAGTTAATTTTTCGCTTCTTCGTATGATGGTTAACAAAATGTTCCTGAAAAGAGTCGAATAAAATGCAATTCAAACTTTAAAAATATAAATTGATAAAGTTGTCAGAGACTCAGCATCCATACTGACAATAAGCTTAATCGATATATTTGTGTGCGCATGCGCAGCGGGTCGAGCCTACCAGAATTGTAAACACATAACACACGTGGCTTAAGTTTGCGAAGTCTTAAAGTTGTCCGAGCCTTCCAAGTCAAATTTTCTTAATACATCAACAGTTCAACGTTTTAAATACTCAGCAACAACAAGGCTATTATATACCACCTGCCTATAGTGTGTATATATGTATATATATATATATGCATGTTATAGATTTCAAAACGGCTTTAAAAGGAGAGAGGAGACCCTGACCTATTTTGAGATGTCAAAATGGTTTATTTCTGGGTAGAGCTATTCTTCAGGTTATACATTATTTGTGAATTGACAACATGAGATCTTGAATGTGGAGTTTAAAATTAAAATTAGTGGAAAAAGTATGTATCACGACCATTTTACATTCAATTTCACAGAATATTCATGTGTTGAAAATACAAAATGTCAACTTACCAAAATAAACCCAGATTTTGTCCCAAAAAAAACAGAAACCCAGACGAAGGCAAATAAACCCAGATCTAGTGGAAAAACCCAGCTGTGGCATCACTGTGTGTGGTGTGCGAGCCTATCAAATCTCACTGGTCCGGCATCATGTATACGGTCTTTTCCGTCTCTGACCCCTTCTCTTCGTGGTATTTACCTCAGACCTCGACTTTTTCCATGACTACGCAGCCGGCGTTCAAGCGTATACCAGCGCTGCCGCGCTTCAAGATCTTTCCACCCATGGCCGCGCCTCAGACTCTGCTGCGATCGTCAGGCTTATTAACTTGGACATAGTGGCTTTAGGGCTTGGATGTTGTCCAGTCGGGTCCGCCTCAATTCTCTGAAAATTCAATTAGCTTGGCTTGGCATCCGCTAGCAGCTGGGAAACCTTGATATGGCCACCCTTTCTGTCGTCTTTCCTGATTTTTGTCTTCTTCGCTGTGGTGCGCGATCTTGGTGTTACTCTGGAGGAGCACACTTTTGCTCCTCACATTCACTCACTTACTCAACCGCGCCTGCTATTATCAACGGGCAGAGAATTCATCATCATCATCATCATCATCATCAACATCATCATCATCATCATCATCATCATCATCATCATCATCACCACCACCACCACCGTGTCCAGCATTCCTGAATCCTGAGTCCTGTTGTTATATCTCCATGCTGACCTACCGCAGCTCGACTGAGCTGCCTTGATCACGTCCGGCTCTCCGCAACCCGCCTTATGGGTCGCAAACCAAAACTCAGTGACGTTCTCAGCTATTATATGCGTGACTTTCTCCACTGGCTCCACCTCAAGCAGCGAATCGAGTATCATCGCTGCACTTGTGTGGCGCGGTGGTGTAGTGGTGGCATCGTTGCCTTGAAGCCGTAAGGTTCGAGTTTCGAATCCACCTCAAGTCGACTCGTAGGGACCTTGGGCAAGTCCTTCACTCACAATTGCTCTGCGCTTCGGCGTGAAACTCCGATGCAGTGTCCGTTCTGCAGTCGGGAGCGCCTCTGAGTAGCGAGCGTGAAGGGGCGCTATAACAAGTGCGCATACAAACAAACTATATAGTAAGGCGCTGCTTGCTAGGCTCCGCTGCCGCCTGCTTGAGTGAGGTCTGTGCCCATAGGCTACTCTTTATGCCTCTCACTTGCACTCCCTTCGCTCGGATGAACAAAGTCACAGTGCCTTCTCGGTAATAAGCTATCGACCTGTAATGATTCCCTAACGCTCGGTTCCCTTTCTAGAACTCCTTCTCAGACATTTCCTCCCTCATCTTATAGGACAGTCTTATTTGGGCGGGGTTGGGCTCGCCTCTGAGTAGGCCCCTTGAAGAGGGGATGCACAAATTATCGTAAGGAAATAATCGTAATGGAATGATATTAAATGAAATTATGTTCTGAAGTTGACTCAATGGCCTTGCTAGGCAGTTCTGTAATGACCTTTTCATGGTGACGAATAATCAGAAGAAAATGCGAAAGACCGTATTGCACGAGAGTGCATGAGAATTTTTCATGATTATCGTCAACTTTGCAATTAAATAAAAGTATGCCTGCAGCAATATCTCCAAGTGTCAATCTGAAGTAAAGTGAACGGGCAACAGAAGGACCTCAGCTTATGACCAAAGTATACTCAGCAAAGTGCCGTCTGGTCTGTATATCGGAATATATAGTATATATTCCGATATTACATGTAATGTATGCCTACTCTCATATTTCGACCTTTATTATTGAACAACTTCATTGGCTTCCTCTAACTGCGCGCATTAAATTCAAAATCCTCATCTTGGTCTCAAAAGCACAACGTGGTCTCGCCCAAAACATCTAGAAAATAACAATTCTGTGACGAGCGAGAAAGACCAGCTATTAGCAAGGCTGTAGGCCTATAGTCGATTGTATCGGCCTACGCGAGTATATAGAGTCATAAAAATAGGCCTACCTTTCTTACAGCGTGGAGTTTTGAGGCTTTAGACTAAGCCGCGATTGAAAAGCGACATGCTGTAGGCTGGGCTCAGACAAAGGCCTCATAAGCCGATAGCTTGTAGTAGTCGAAGTAAACCGAAGCCTATGCCATAGGCCTTATGCGCCATACATAAAGAAATTGGTCGCAACGAAAATTCAATATAGATCTATAGCTGATGGCATTTAACATACAGGTGCTCTACAGTTGAATAGGTATGTGAATAGTTCTGAAGTCATTTTACTATAGCCCTAATCATGCTTTGAACCATGGTTGTAAAAAACCTTTTATCGTTTCTTATTATAAGCTTACTCAGGAAACTGCCTCTTGTCATTTTTCAACGTCCCTTTTTCCGTTTTTTTTTCTTTTTTATTTACTCACTAATTATTTTCCTGGACACTTTAGAGTCATTACGATATTCAACCGTTTTACTTAAACAAGAGTTTACTAATAAAATTATATCATTGCTGGATGATTAAAATTAAAATGAGTAAACAAGGTTTCAAATTTTAAACTGTTGCACAAGATGTAACTAAGTCCAATTTTTTCGTTTTTACTCCCTTTTAATCGGTTTCCGTTTTAAATATCTATGTTTTAATCCTAATGCCATCAGCGCAGCATATATGACCTAATCTACATAAATAAAGAGAAGAGTCTGTCTGTCTGTCTGTCTGTCTGTCTGTATGTCTGTTTCACCGGAATGCATTTATACAGTTTTTGAGCTTTTCACTCCAAACCTTCACTACTGTGTCCGTCTCGGCATCGGACACGCAGTGGAGGGGTTCGCGAATTTCTGCCACTATGGGGACCAGGGTGGGGTGGGGGCAAAAACCCTCATTTTCCCTGTTGGCCGTTTACCTCACAGGCTTATGACAGCACTTTTCGTTTGGTCCCATACGCAATTACGCTTAAAAGCAGCGGTTGACACCGTTTTAGAGGTGTTTAAGGCCAGCGCTTTTGCCAGTCCGGATTTCACGGGTCACGTACCGGTGGAGGTCGGGGGTGGGTGGGGAAGTTGAGGGGTGGAAAGAGGGTGGGTGGGCTGGAGGGTGGGGAGAGTGAGGGTGGAGGTCGTTGGGTGGGTGGTGGAGGGTGGTGGCGGTGGGATTTCTTCTTCATGATCCGTGGGTTGAAAGCCCGTAGGTGTCCACTGCGCATTTGACTACTTTCTTCCATAATTCCCTCTCTTGTGCCCGGTGTGTCAGTTCCTGTGTATTCATCCCGCACCACTCTTCTATGCCTTGCAACCATTCTCTGCATGGTCTTCCCCTTCTCCCCGATACCTCCATGATTCCCGTCACAATGCCCTTTATCTTTCTATCGTCGCTCATTCTTTGGATGTGTCCGAATAGTTTCAGCTTCCTTTCCGTTATGGTTCATACCATATCTGATTTGTGTAAAGTCTTCTTCGCGCCTCTACGTTAGTTATTTTCTGTGTCCAGTTTATCTGTAATATTCTTCTGTACATTTCGAACGCTATTATCCTATGCTTGTCCTCTTTTTTAGTGTCCAGGCTTCGCATGTATACAACGCCGTGCTGAATACGCATGTCTCTAGTATCTTTTCTTCGTGGAATGTGATATTGTTTTGATCTTCCATATGTTGTTGAATCCTGCCAGTATCCATTCTGCTTTGCTAATTCTTCTTCTAATCTCCTTCGTGCAGTTGTTATCTAAGGTTAGTAGGCTCCCTAAGTATACAAATTTTCTTACATTTTCGATGTTTTCTCCTCTAACTTTGATGTCATTTTCT
This sequence comes from Lumbricus terrestris, assembly GCA_949752735.1. NCBI lineage: Eukaryota > Metazoa > Annelida > Clitellata > Crassiclitellata > Lumbricidae > Lumbricus > Lumbricus terrestris. The sequence continues at coordinate 40,216,182 of OX457045.1, read as the reverse complement.
ATTTCCTCCTTCCCAAATGCCATTGTTTTCGTCTTTTCAATTGTTATTCTCAAGTTTACCTTTGCACCCGCTTTGTCCAACAGTTCCACATCCCTTTGAAGTATTTCAAAGTTTTCCTCTATGAGATCTATATGTGATCCGCAAATCTTAGATTGTTAATAATTGTTTGTCCTTGCACCGATATTCCCGTCCCATTGTCTTGTATATCATCCATTACTCTTTCCAGATATCCAATGAATTCAACAGGTGAGACTATTGAGCCTATTGAGTCTACTGGGTCACCTATTGAGTCTCACCTGTTAAGCATAAGCTTTTAAAAGAAATTGAATCTTAGAGATAGCTGGTCTAATTGAAAGTTTTGAACATACATGTAGGTCCTTACTGAGGCGCTTATCAGGTTATCAATTTGGGGGCTGTGCACCGTTATCCCGCCCTTTCTCTCTCTTTTGAGGTAAGCTATGAACATTGTGTGATGTCGGATCCCCTTGTTTGATCCCTCTGTTGGTTTTAAACCAGTGTCCTATCTCTCCGTCTACAGTCTCACCGCCGCCTGTGATGTTCCATTTATATCTTTTAATTTAGTAGATCAATTTACTTGGTATCTACTGCATAACATTTTAGAGTCCCATGACATTTCCTGGCCTACGCTGTCGAAAGCCTTTTCAAAGTCAACAGAGCAGTTGTAGATGTTTTTGCTTCTACGCCTCGTTTTCTCTACTAGGCCTATGAGTATAGGCATGACGATTTGCTATGTCGAGCTCCTGATTTTCGGAACCCCGATTGTTCGTCTGATATGTGGTCCTCTAGTTGGTTTCGCAGTCTCTCCACTAGTGTCGTTATCTGAACCATTACCACGAAAATTGTCGCATTCGAGTGCGCTCCAGTTCTTATGGATGATAATTAGGATGGATGCTCCTAGGCTGTTTTGCTCCCAATAACACCGAGCTATCAGAACTAATCCTGGTCGAAACCGTCCATGACAATCTTAGAAATACAAAGCGTGATATTTTTGAACTGCTGACTCGCTGAGTGGGTGTTCAAAATCACCATGCATCGAGATTCAAGAATAGTTAGAGCCAATGCAGAGCACTCTGAGACTCGGCGAGAGGTTTCTCGAACCACTTCGGTCGCGAGGCTTCTCTACGCTCTAGCCCAGTGTATCGCAAACTGTGTGCCGCGACACACTAGTGTGCCGCGTGAGATTTCAGGTGTGCCGCGAGATAAACCTAAAATTTGTAGTCTTTTAATTGACTTTAGAAGAAATTATTTCATAAATATGATAAATACAATTTTCGGCTTCCCAATGTTTTTATGTTTAAGAATAGTTTCTCCTCAGTTATTCGATGTCAAGTGATCAAAGTAAAAACTCTAGTGACGTTGTTCTACTGATTCTACTCTATGTTATTTACTCTTCTCGACGTCATTATTATGGAGATACATAGTTAACTCGTTCTGTCGACGCCATTATTACAGAAATACCAGCACATCTCTAACGGTGTAAGTCAAATCCGTTACGATCCAGACTTTTTGCTAGCATATGCGAGGCAATGGATTCAGATCACAAGTGTCTGCTATATCATACAGACGTACGGTGGCTTTCGAAAGGAAAAGTGCTCGCACGTGTTCTCGTTCTGCGAACTGAAATCGTTTCCTTTATTACTGATACTGTGACTTCTGGTTTTGAATTTCTTCACGACGAAATTTGGTGGCTTAAAGTGACATTCCTCAACGACCTTTTCGAAAGGTTGAACACCTTAAATTGGAGTCTTCAAGGCGCAAAAGAAAACATAATCACAATCACAGGGAAACTTAAGGCATTCAGCGAAAAGTTACAACTGTGGATTAAGAATACAAGCAATTCACACCTTGACTGTTTTCCAGGTATCGATGCTTCTCCACACAAGAGCATGCTAATTGGAAAAATTAGAGAGACGCTGGAAAATCTCGCGTTAGCATTCGCCAAATACTTTCCTTCATTGGAGACAAAAGAGTATGAATGGGTCATCAATCCATTCGTAAATCACGAATGTACTGGTCTAACGATGGCTGAAGAAGAGAGTCTCATCGATCTTAAGAACGATCTGGTTCACAGAGGCTCTTTCGCTGATCAAGAGTTGTCAGCCTTTTGGATCTCAATTCTTAGCCAATATCCAGACTTGAGCACGAAAGCAATCAAGTGTTTGCTGCCGTTTGGATCGTCTTACCTCTGCGAAGTTGGATTTTCTGTTCTAACAGAAATGAAATCGAAAAAACGAGAGCGACTACAGATGGTGGATGATGAAATGCGTGTCTGCTTGTCAGCTATCGAACCGCGTCTTGAGTTAATATGCTCTCGTAAACAAGCTCATTCGTCGCATTAGTAATGATTATTCAATGAAAAATGTGCTCTAGTTTCGCTATTGCTAGAGCTAGACTAAAATGACAAGCTAAAAATATGACAAACTGTAATTATTGCCGTTGGCTTTGTAATTGTAATAAATTTTAATTGGTGTGCCGCGATAAAAAATTTATCTGCCGAGTGTGCCGGGAGTTAAAAAAGTTTGCGAGACACTGCTCTAGCCTACGATAGCTTTGGGTAATAAACCCAAAATTGGAGTAAATGTTGAACCGGACTCAGGTTCCTTACGGCGACGTTCCCAAGAATAGAGAAATTTGTTGCTGAAGCTAATGCTGGGCTGCGTACTGTAATACAAAATGTCAATACCGACCTCAGGAACCCTTTCCACTACTAGCAAAGACCCGTTAGATCAATAGCTTACGCCCTAAACAGCATCCATTCGTCCTACTAGCGAAGGATGTTAAGAACTTTATCCAGAGGGTCTTTTTTGATCCGTTTACATTAGTTGTAATAATTGTTTCTATCTAATGCGCTTCGACATGCAATTTGGTGCAGTGTGTCACCCGATTTGTCTCGTTTTGGAGTATTCGAAGATGTTAACTTATTGTCATATAATTATTATATCCTTCTACTCGATCTCAACTTCTGACAGGTAATCCCTGCTCCTCATTTTCTTTTCTTAAAACCTATGACTTCTCTCGTGGTCTTGCGCACTGGGAGCGCCTCTGAACGGTTCACCCTAGTAGAGGCGCTTTATTTTTTGTGGGGCGCGGTGGTGTAGTGGTGGCATCGTTGCCTTGAAGCCGGAAGGTTCGAGGTTCGAATCCACCTCGCCGCGTAAGGACCTTGGGCAAGTTCTTCACTCACAATTGCTCAGCGCTTCGGCGGGAAACTCCGATGCAGGGTCCGCTCTGCATTAGGGAGCGCCTCTGAGTGGAGAGAGCTTGAAGGGGCGCTATAACAAGTGCACATACATACATACATACATACATACATACATACATACATACATACATACATACATACATACATACATACATACATACATACATACATACATACATACATACATACATACATACATACATACATACATACATACATACATACATACATACATACATACATACATACATACATACATACATACATACATACATACATACATACATAAATGTTTTTATACAATACAATATTGGGGTCTATATGGATATATTATATATAAATGAATTGTCAGCGAAAATACGTTCTAAACAACTGAGAAAATGTTTTACAGAAATTCTAAGAATCGTATCGACAGTCTTATATCCTGTAAAATGAGCGATGAAGTTGATAAAGCAAAGAATGTTCTAACCGTTCTAAGCGCAGCTTCTGCTGTCTCCGAAATTCTTGGAGCTGCAAGTGAACTAGGCCCAGCATTTGCAGTTGTTGGAGCTGTGCTGGGTCTCGTCAAGTGCTTTCTTCCGGATGGAAAGCAGGAAGAAATTCTTCGATGCTTTAAGCAATTGAACGACAAAATTGACAAGGTGAGAGATGACATAAAAGAACTCGAAACAATGATAAAATGGGATATTACGAAGATACAATACGGAGATGTTGTTAGCCGCATTCAGTTAGGAATGCAGTATTGTCTTGAAATTGGAAGCGGAAGTGGAGATGCTAAGGTTAGGTATCAAGAAAGACTAAATGGGGTTTGTGGGGACCAAAATTTCAATCTCGCTGTGAATGCCCTCTTAGACGGAATGAGTGGAACTGGTGATTTCCGAATGAGCCTACTGGACGAATTTTATAGTAAGACAAAAGGTGACAGACCGAAAATTTCAGCTCTCGCATCTCGGCTACTGCAGCTGGTGTGTGGCGGTATGATGGTCATTGCAACTTACGAGACGGGGATGCGTGGAGAAGAAGGCGCAAAAGAGATCTTAAAGCTGTATGACAGTCGGTTGAAGCGGGCCTACGCTAAAGTCCAATCCGTTATCGACAGATGCATGGAAAACTTCCAAGCAAACATGCTCAACGACCTCAATGCATTTCTTGATAAAGGTGGATCAAATAATGGTCTCCGCACCGAGATAAGCGATTTCATGCGCGATAAATACGACTGGTTGGAAAACTTCTGTCTAGTCTACAACAATCTGCAAGGGTTTGGCAAGCATTGTTTTGACGGAGACCAAGTTAATAGTCTGCACCACAACAGAAAATGTGGAATTGTTTTCATCCGAACGAAAGGTGAACCCCCAAGATTTTCCGACAGAGACAAGGAAGCGTGTGATATCATCGTGGAAGTTGGGTGTGCAAATGCGCGGGATTGCTTCAACAGTATTGTAGCTAAGTTAGGTCAGAAAGGCATCGGATGGTCAGGCTGTGCAGTCATTACACGAGACCCCGACCTCTCGTATGGAGGCACCTTTTCCTCCAGCAATGCCACTATCGTTAGAGGAAAGGCTACGGTAATTATCCTGCTGCAGTAACTCATAGCCAAAACACGCAGGGAGAAAAGAACGAAGCATCAGAAGAAGTGTATTCGCAAATTTTTTTTTATATTCCAGATTCGCTGCTATACGGCTGTGTGCTCATGATCCGATAATTGTGTTGGTTCAAAAGACAACATTGGAAGATACATTTTTAGCTAGTCTTAGCGTTTACTATTTTGAACATGTGTAAACATATTTTGTCAAATGTTCGTTTTGATTTGGTTCAATTATGCCATTATCTTTAAGAAGACAACGTTATATCATTATGATTATGAACTTAATTTATCGATTGACATTTAGACCAGACAGATTTTCTTGTTAGATGTAAGACTGATTATGGTTTTGCTTGGTCAGTAAAATGAATTATTTGAACACTTAGTTCCGTTTGATAACACAAGTCATGAAACCTTGCAATAGTTAGATATTTTTGACTTTCCTCGTACGAGACAACGATCAGGAAGACCACACTGTAGGAGTAGGCCTATTTGCAGAAATAGATAGGCCTACCATTTGATGTAGGCCTACTGTGTTCAATGATATGACGCTGTAATTAATTATTAATTTATATTGCGCAGCTGTTTAATGGACACGTCATCAGCCAATGGAATGCCTAAATCAAGCAATAGCTCAGTTGAAATTCCACAGGTCGTCGGTTGAATAGTGAGAAAAACAATTTGTAACAATTTGTTTAAACCTGAGAACGAAATGGCATATGCCTAGGCATCAGACCAGAACATCAGTATTCATCATCTTTTGGGAAATGCAATAACCTGTCCAGTTTTTCCGCCGACGCCAAGTGTAGTAACATTTTAGCGAAGTGTTTAATCTAGTCCCCTCTGCTTTGGGGATTCCCAGGCCCGGCCTTAGGGCAAGGCGAGCGAGGCGACCGCCTTGGGCCCCGCGCTTTCAGGGCCCCGCGCAGCTGGCTATAATTTTTTTTCATTGCTGAGATTGATAATGGTTACGTCGCATATCAACTACATGTATACTCAATTGCAGTCAATGTGTTGCGTTAATGTGATAGATAATTTTGGAAACAACGATCTATACATTTAGATCTAATGCTAAACTGAGTCACAACCAGACCTATTTTGTAGGCCCACACGTTGAATTAATTTTCAAAATATGAACAAATGGCTAAGACTCATCAAAACTTCAATGCGATCAACAATAGACCTAGGTCTATACTTTGAGAATGGCTCACTAAAATAGCTTTTTGGCCAATTGAAAAGATGTTCCATTGTGAAATCATCTCAGGTTTCGTATAGGCTTACATCAAATTAGGGAAGATTTGCGAAAACTTTTGTAAGATAGCACTCACATCTTTGTCTATACTCCATAGCATACTCGATAGAGACTAACATTTCAAAGCTTCAAAATTAGAAGGAATCGGAAATAGATCTATTTCAGATGCTAGATATTCAGCTAGTTAAATTGAAAATAGTCCTAGTTATTGTTTTCATATTATATTGAACTCCTAGGGTTAATAGCCAGATTTGCATGTGAATGTTCATTAACTTTGATTTTCAACATGGGCGCCTGCAGACATTTTAGTTGGAGGAAGCACAGCACAATGGCAACTTTTTAGCACGAGTTTGAAAAATACAAAGCAGCAAATTAAGCACATGGATTGTTTACATAGGTGTCTAAATGTAAATTTCTCCGTGTTACCCTGAGAATCATTAGCCTCATTAGTGCTTTGGCGCAAAGAAATTTGTCAAAAGTAAAGTAAACTTTGTTGGTAAAAATCGGTGTTAATTTTCCAGAGGGTGCCCATGATTTTGCATTACTTAAATAGGTCTACATCAGCGGTTCCCAACCCGTGGCTCGCGGGCCAAAAGTGGCCCGCCTGGCCTACAAGAATGGCCCGCAGCACCTCATAGGAATTAAGAAAAATATATCTAAAAATTGACAATTTGGACATGATAGAATATATAATTCTTTCCTATTACAAATTATTTTATTTGGACGTTAAAAAACCGCATCAAACATTATATTTTCAATATTTTGATGCAATTATAACAATTTTATACGCCTTTAGTTAATTAATTTTTAGCCTTGTGGCCCCTAATGTCCTTCAACTAAGAAAAAGTGGCCCTCGTGTCCTCCAACTTAGAAAAAGTGTCCCGACAATCAAAAAAGGTTGGGAACCACTGGTCCACATAGTTATGGTGTCAATGCTGTATTGACAGGTAATGAACTGAGCAAATTTTTGCCTGGAGAGTGGAGACTCGCGACTGCCTTGGGCCCCGCAAACCCTAGGGCCGGGCCTAGGGATTCCGGTTTCAGGGGGAGGAGGGAGAAATGGCCGTTTTTGGAGGACGACAACCGCTGAGCTGAGGCACCGACAACATCTTTTGACCGGAAAATATCTGACGACTTTTTAACCCCAAAATGTCAAAAATTATACCATTACGGTCTAAAAGATGGCAGGTGCTTTATCTGGCTAGTAATATTAGTCCTGATAGCTGACTCAGGTATTCTTCATTAGAGTTCCACGTAACTCGCTGAAGTGACGTTCACAGTATCGGGGCCAGGATTTCAGTTTTGGGGGTCTGAGCCCTCGTGGAGGAAATTTTCCACTTTCATCCGCCAAAATTTCTGATGACCTTTTTTTAGGCATCTGGCCGAAATCTCATGCGAATTGTTTCATTTTTAGCGAGCTTATTGTGGATTTATTTCAATTTTACATGTATAAAAACCGGTTGGCCATTTTTTAGGGGGGCTTGGCCCCCAGGTTACCTTTTACAGTGGGGTTAACCCCCTTATCCCTCTAGCGCTGCCACTGGACGTTCAACGTTAATTATTTACATTTCACAACTGTTACTGTACACAGCAGACAAGCAAAACTTGGATGACTTTCCCAAAGTAAAATATGTCAACTGTTCTTCTAAACAATGCTGTTCTTACCAATTCACGCCAAACTCCTGCTGTGCTATCTTCATACTGTTTTTCCGAATAATCAGCTGTCTTGCTGCAACTGCAAGTATAGCAATGCTAAAGATATACTGATAGCCAGGATCCCAAAACCTATTTGAGAAGATCAGACAGTCTCTACCTTTGTTTTATCCTACAACCCTACAGTGGGGTGAAACTCAATTTTTTCTCCGAAAAGCAGAAATATGCGGTAGAGAAATTGAACTTTGACCGTCGCCGACTGACGAGCTTGCCTCAGTCCACCACGAGCCTAATGTGCTGCGTCCGTCTCCAGCCGTCAGGTTCATTAGCCCTGGTCACTGGAGTTACGAAGATAGGCCTACAGAGGTGCCTAATATTCGCCTAAGAGATAACATTCGAACTAGCAGACCTAGCATCATTATTTTTCCAAAGATTCCATGGTCCTCCGTGCGACTCATCATAGGCTGGCGTGCCACAAGTGGCACGCGTGCCGCAGGTTGACCATCCCTGCTTTAAGTTATACGCTCGTAAGTTGTAACTGAACGCTGGCTTTAAGAGTTCACATCGAAACAGTGCAATAATCATAATTGATAGGCGTAATTTTAATTTGAATGGAACATAGATACATGTAGGTAGATCCGATAAATGAATAACCTTGGAAGTTAGAGGTAGATTTTGAGATGAGAGTAGGCCCTATTGCAATGGGTAGTAAGCCAAATGTTATGAATATGGATGGATATATGCTGACTTTATTAGGCCTGACTATTCAGTTGAAAGTCCATGTAAGTCCATGTAGGTTTTAGAAATTTTTATTATTCTGAAGTTTAATTTATTGCGGTAGACAATACATGTAGATCATGTTTGCCTCGCATGCCATCATCAAGTGATTCTTCGGATCATGCAATATTTTATATGTGTCTAATCTTCCGTAGTATTTGAGATGACATTGTCTATTCTTGAGAAAATTCTATTAGGCTAAAGTTTAAATAATTAAGGTGGTATATAGATCATGTTTTGCATCGCATGTCATTGTCAAGTGATGCTCCGGATCATTCAATATTGTATATGTGTCTAATTTTGACAATTTATTAGTTGCGTAAGAAATATACGGCTCACTATGCTTATCATAAAATAAAGTAAGTGTGGAGTGAAATGTACATGGCCGTCTTTTAAACACAGCAACCATATGGCCTGGATCATTTGTGAGCGAATTGATCGTCTCAGGTCCCCGCATTACGGTTGCCCGTGTGCAATTTTTAAGTCCCATAGTTCATTATACATGTACTGTCTTTCAGTCTGTGAGCGCATTCGCTTCAAGCAGGCACTTTTCGTGTGCAGAGTATGCACAAATGGCGTGCCATCCTACTTATTTTCCATTCAGGCCGGCACTAGGGTGCTGCAGACCCGGGTCCGCACTTTGGAGGAGCCCGCAATTTTTGGAAGTGATGTAATTTCTTAGTAAGAATACTGCAACAATAATAGGCCTAAATGCCAAATCATCGTCGACGAAATGTTTTCGAAGACCTCCCACACATCGGAATTGTTAGCTCGAATTTTACTTTGGGTGAATTTTTTGAAATCGTAGAAGCACAAACTTTATATTATTTTGTGAAGTGAGACCTTTCAAAAGTGATGTCATAAAAGTCAATCATTTTGATTGGTCTCGTGAAACGAGAGAATCAAAGTTAGAATATATTATGTTATTGGCTAGATCTTAATTTTGAAGCTCTAATTTATTAGTCTAGCACTTTCTTCGCTATCACTGTCTCCTAGTTACGTTCAAATGTCCGCAGTCGCCATAATTAATTTTCATCTCGATGTCGAGCCTCATCTTTCATCAGCTTTCCGTACTTATTAGCCTAAGTCTTAATCCAATCCAGCTTCATATGTCGTGGTCCTTCTCTTCCTCGCTTCCCTCTCATTTATTCTTCAATGATCGTTCTTAGCAGTGAGTCTACTCTCAGCATATGAGTAGAGATCTTGAAGATGCGCTATATAAATTTATGTGGTTGAGCCTGTGTCCTATTATACCCACATCTCTTTTACTGTGTGCAGGCTCTGTGCTCTATCGATCATTCCCAGCAATTCTTCAATTCTCAAATTATTATAATGATGCTCCGTTCCATCGATTTTCTTGATTGTTCTCCATGTCCACATTTCGAAGACCTCCAATCTTTTTGTATCCTTTTCCTCTGGTCTCATCAGTGCTCCATACTCTGAGCATTGTAGCTAGCTAACTGAACTGAATTGTAGACCAACTATGGTATGCCGTAATAACTATACCCCGCAGTCGATCGAGTTGATCGATCGAGTCGATCATAACTCGGCCAAGTCGAGGCGATCGAAGAATCGTCGACTCGATCGACTTGCAAGTCGAGTCGATCGTGAGTCTTGCCAAGTCGAGTCGATCGAAAAATCGTCGACTCGATCGACTTGCAAGTCGAGTCGATCGTGAGTCTCGCCAAGTCGAGTCGATCGAAAAATCGTCGACTTGCAAGTCGAGTCGATCGTTGTTTCATCCACTCGACTCGACTCGACTTATAGATATTTTACTTAGACCTACTATTTCTTGAAGACTCAAAGTGACCTACATGATATAAGCTTAATGACGTAATTCAGTTTTTGCACACGAGTACAGCAAATGAACCTTTTGGCAGTGTTGGCGATTTCGTGTTAGTGGAACTGTGAAAGTTGACTATAGACGTACGTTTTCGATTTGAGTTGAACGAGTACGGGACGGATACAGAAATTTTGGAAGGGGGAGGCCAAAACTTTGAGTCTGAGCCGACAAAAATCCGCCGAAAATTTTGTCTAGTCTTTCGCCCAAAAACCTATAAAAACCCGTGGCAACTCAGGTTATTTAAAATCTGATGACTTTTTAGTAATGTGATACTTTCTCATCTTACTTCCTGTTCCCGTTGCGTTCATTTACAGCTTTTTGAAACCTTATGGGGATCGAGGAGCACTTCTATGCAAATCTCTTAATGGAGTGGGGGCATGGCCGGATTGCCTCCATTGGATCCGCTCCTGAATGAGCATGATACAGATCTACTATTATGGGCCTGTAATAGGCCCTGTGAATACGTAGATGTTAATTTTAAGAATATAAAATGGGGTCCTTTATGACGTCACTTCGATTGACAATGATACAATTCCGCAATTAAATAAGTTCACTGAGAAACGAAATTAGTTCTATTGTGACTTTACTTCGATCAGGATACAGATCTACTATCATATAATTTCATTAATTTTGAGAATACAAAACTAGGCCTTTGCTTATTGTAACGTTACTTTGATTATGATACAATATTACTATTATATTAAGTTCACTTCGAGAATTAAAAAATTAGGCCTATTGTGACGTCACTTCGATTATGATACAAAATGTACTATTATAGAGGTGCATTTTGAGAATATAGGCTAAACAAGGCCTATTTTGACGTAACTTCGATTATGATGCAAATGTACTAGGCCTATTATAGAAGTGCATTCTGAGAATATAAACAATGTCTATTGTGACGTCACTTTGATTATGATACAAATGTACTATTATAAAAGTGCATTTGGAGATTATAAACAAGACCTATTGTGACGTCACTTGATTATTAAACAGATTTACCAGTATATTATGTTCATTTGGAGAGTATAAAACGGGGTCTTTTATGACGGCACTTCGATTATCATACAATTAATTTGGCCTATACTATTAAATAAGTTCACTGAGAAAACGAAATTAGGTCTAGGCCTATTGTGGCGTCATTTCGATTATGATACAGATCTGCTGTCATATTATTTCATTTTTATAATACAAAACTGGGACTGTTTAAACGCAACATCGCTCTGATAATGAAACAAATCCATTATTATACGTCTAGTATGAGTATATAAAAACTAGGCCCATTGTGACGTCACTTCGATCATAACACAAACCTACTATTAAAGAAGTTCATTTTGAGAATTGTGACTAACTTCGATTATTATACAGATCTACTATTATAGAAGTACATTTTGAGAGTATAAACTAGGTCTATTGTGACGTCACTTCGATTATTACACAGATCAACCGTAATAATTATTGAAATTCATTTACAGAATCTTCGGCGGGAAACTCCGATGCAGGGTCCGCTCTGCATTAGGGAGCGCCTCTGAGTGGAGAGAGCTTGAAGGGGCGCTATAACAAGTGCACATACATACATACATACATACATACATACATACATACATACATACATACATACATACATACATACATACATACATACATACATACATACATACATACATACATACATACATACATACATACATACATACATACATACATACATACATACATACATACATACATACATACATACATACATACATACATACATACATACATACATACATACATACATACATACATACATAAATGTTTTTATACAATACAATATTGGGGTCTATATGGATATATTATATATAAATGAATTGTCAGCGAAAATACGTTCTAAACAACTGAGAAAATGTTTTACAGAAATTCTAAGAATCGTATCGACAGTCTTATATCCTGTAAAATGAGCGATGAAGTTGATAAAGCAAAGAATGTTCTAACCGTTCTAAGCGCAGCTTCTGCTGTCTCCGAAATTCTTGGAGCTGCAAGTGAACTAGGCCCAGCATTTGCAGTTGTTGGAGCTGTGCTGGGTCTCGTCAAGTGCTTTCTTCCGGATGGAAAGCAGGAAGAAATTCTTCGATGCTTTAAGCAATTGAACGACAAAATTGACAAGGTGAGAGATGACATAAAAGAACTCGAAACGATGATAAAATGGGATATTACGAAGATACAATACGGAGATGTTGTTAGCCGCATTCAGTTAGGGATGCAGTATTGCCTTGAAATTGGAAGAGGAAGTGGAGAGGCTAAGGTGAGGTATCAAGAAAGACTGAATGAGATTTGTGAGGGCCAAAATTTCAATCTCGCTGTGAATGCCCTCTTAGACGGAATGAGTGGAACTGGTGATTTTCGAATGAGCATACTGGACGAATTTTATAGTAAGACAAAAGGTGACAGACCGAAAATTTCAGCTCTTGCATCTCGGTTACTGCAGCTGGTGTGTGGTGGACTGATGGTCATTGCAACTTACGAGACGGTAGAACGTCAGAAGAAAGGTGCCGATGAGATAATGAAGCTGTATGACAGTCGGTTGAAGCGGGCCTACGCTAAAGTCCAATCCGTAACCGACGCGTGCAAATCAAACTTCCAAGCAAACATGCTCAACGACCTCAATGCATTTCTTGATAAAGGTGGATCAAATAACGGACTCCGCTCCGAGATAAGCGATTTCATGCGCGATAAATACGACTGGTTGGAAAACTTCTGTCTAGTCTACAACAATCTGCAAGGGTTTGGCAAGCATTGTTTTGACGGAAACCGCGTTGATAGTCTACACCGCAACAGAAAATGTGGAATTGTTTTCATCCGAACGAAAGGTGAACCCCGAGATTTTCCGACAGATACAAGGAAGCGTGTAATATCATCGTGGAAGTTGGGTGTGCAAATGCGCGGGATTGCTTCAACAGTATTGTAGCCAGTGGCGTAGGCAAGGGGGGTTTCGGGGGTTAAAACCCCCCCATTGGCTCCGAAAAAAGGTTTTTTTAAGGCTATTTTTCCATTTAAGTAAGAAAAATAGCAAAAAAACAGGGTTTCCGGCCATAAAACCCCCCCTCCATGAAAAATTCCTGGCTACGCCACTGATTGTAGCTAAGTTGGGTCAGAAAGGCATCGGATGGTCAGGCTGTGCAGTCATTACACGATACCCCGACCTCTCGTGTGGAGGCACCTTTTCCTCCAGAAATGCCACTATCGTCGGAGGAAAAGCTACGGTAATTATCCTGCTGCAGTAACCCATAGCCACAAGAATACGCAGGGAGAAAAGGACGAAGCATCAGAAGAAGTGTATCCGCAAATTTGTTTTCATATTCCAGATTCTCTGCTTTACGACTGTGTGCTCGTGATCCGATAATTGCGTTGGTTCTATTGCCAAATTCAAAAGACAACATTGGAAAATACATTTGTTAGCTAGTTTTAGCGTTACGGTACCATTTTAAACATGTGTAACCAGAATATTTTGTCAAATGCTTGTTTTGATTTCCATTATGCCGTTATCTTTAAAAAGGCAACGTTGCATCATATGACTGTGAACTAAATAATTAATCGCTTGACATTTAAATCAGATAGATTTCCTTGTTAGATAATCATAAGCTTATACTGTATTCGACTGATTATAGTTTTGCATGGTCAGTGAAAATAATGAATTATTTGAACACTTAGTTTCTTTTTGATAACAAGTCATAACACCACCTTATATCAGTTAGAGATGTTTGACTTTCCTCACTCGAGGCAGCGATCAGGATGACCACACTCTAGAGGTATTTGTAGAAATAGGTAGGCCAACCATTTGAAGTAGGCCTACAGCGTTCAATGATACGACGCTATAATTAATTATTAACTGATATTGCGCAGTTGTCATCAGCCAATGGAATGCCTAGGCCCTAAATCAAGCAATAGCACAGTTGACATTCCACAGGTCGTCCGTTGAATAGTGAGAAAACAATAATTTGTAACGATATGTTTAAACCTGAGAAAGAAAAGACATAGGCCTAGGCGTAAGCATCAGGTCAGAACATCAGTATTCATCATCTTTTGGAAAATGTAATAACTTGCCCAGTTTTCCGCTAACGCCAAGTGTAGTAACATTTTAGCGAAGTGTTTAATGTAGTCACCTCTAGTTGGGGAGAATTCCGATTTCTGGGGTCGGGAAAATGGCCGTTCTTGGCGGACGACAACCGCTGAGGTGAGGCACCGACAACACCCTTTGACCGGAAAAAATTCTGACGACTTTTTAACCCAAAACATTTCCTAAAATTGTACCATTACGGCCTAAAAGGTGTTTTATCTTGGTAGTAAAATTAGTCCTGATAGCTGACCCAGGTGTTTTTCATTAGAGTTCTACGTAACTCGCTGAAGTGACGTTCAACATTATTTACATTTCACAACTGTTACTGTACACAGCAGACAAACAAAACTTGGATGACTTTCCCAAAGTAATATACATTATGTCGACTGTTCTTCTAATATATATAGGCCCTATGGAATGATGTTCTTACCAATTCACGCCAAACTCCTGCAAGACAATGCTATCTTCATAGGCCTAGGTCTACTGTTTTACGTAAGAATCAGTTGGCTTGCAGCATGTAGCAATGCTACAGACATACCGATAGCCAATGCCAAACCCTATTCAAGATCAGACAGTCTCTACCTTTTGTCTTATCCTACAACCCTACAGTGGGGTGAAACTCAATTTATTTTCTCCGAAAAGCAGAAAGATGCGGTAGAGAAAGAGGACTTTGACCGTTCGCCGACTGATGAGCCTGCCTCAGTCCACCTCGAGTTCCTGCGCTGCGTCCGTCCCCAGCCATGAGGTTAATTAGCCCGAGTGTAAGACATTCCCACTCTGGACAAAACCCCCGGACAAAACCCCACGGGACAAAAAAACCGGACAATTCCCCCTGATTTAGCCTACAACATTAACCCCCCCCCCCGACAATTCCCCCCTTAGCTGCGCATAGCCTATTTCTGTAGGTATATCATTTGCTCAAACCTATAGGCTAATTATCCAGTTCGCGGTGCTGTGTCAACTAGCTGTTGTCATACCAGTAAACACCTGTCGCTGTCATTCAGGCGTGAACTTACAGCCTGTTAGTGTCGTTCAGTCACTCCGATATGAAGCTAATACCTGCTGGTGTAATTTAGGATATCATGAATCGTTGCCATCAATCCAGCATCCATTTAGGTAAAACTTCGTTTCTTCTCACTTCTATTTAAATAACAATTATTTTTATCCATCCAGCTCCAATATAAGCCAGAATATTTTCATCAATGCAGATCCAATTTAAGCAAGAATATTTTCATCAATCCAGCTCTAATTCAAGCAAGAACATTTTCGTCAATCCAACTTCCATTTAAGTAAAAATTATTTTTTATCAATCCGGCTTCTATTTAGCGAGAAATCATGTCATCATTCCAACTTGCGTACTTAGGACCGCCGTTTTACAGTAATACCACTTACACGCAATATGTCCTACCAGGGAGGGTTTTGTCCTACCCTGGTGGGGAATTGTCCGTTGGTTTTGGCCGGGGTTTTGTCCTGGTTGGTTTTTGTCCCTGCAGGGAGAAACTCCGCGCCCCATTAACCCTGGTCACTGGAGCTACGAAGATAGACCTACAGATGGGCCCAAGATTCGCCTAAGAGATAACTTTCAAACTAGCAGACATAGCGTAATTTTTTTCAATAATGCCATGGTCCTCCGTACTACTCATCATATATAGGCTGGCGTGCCACAAATGGCACGCATGCCGCAGGTTGACCATCCCTGCTTTAAGTTATACGCTGGTAAGTTGTAACTGAACGCTGGCTTTAAAAGTTCACATCGAAACAGTGCAATAGGCCTAGTCATAATTGATAGGGCGCAATTCTAATTTGAATGGAACATAGATAGGCCTACATGTAGGTAGGCCTGATAAATGACGAACCTTGGAAGTTAGAGGTAGATTTTGAGATGAGAGTATTACAATATTATTGGTAGTAGGCTAAATGTTATGAATATGGATGGATATAATTTTATTATGCTGACGTAATTAGGTCTGACTAGCAATTCAATTGAAAGTCCATGTAAGTCCATGTAAGTTTTAGAAAATTTTATTGTTCTAAAGTTTAATTAATTGCGGTAGGAAATAGATCATGATTGTTTGCCTCGTATGCCATCATCAGGTGATTCTTCGGATCATGCAATATTTTATATGTGTCTAATCTTTTGAAAATGTTATTAGGTTAAGGTTCAAACAATTTCGAAAGACTTATAGATTATATTTTGCCTCGCTTGTCATCGCCAAGCGATATTCTTGATCATGCAATATTTGAGATGACATTGTCTATTCTTGAGAAAATTTAATTAGGTTAAAGTTTAAATAAATACGGTAGGCTAAGTCTATAATAGATCATGTTTTGCCTCGCATGTCATTGTCAAGTGATGCTCCGGATAATGCAATATTTTATATGTGTCTAATTTTGACAATTTATAGGTTGCGTAGGAAATATAGCCTACGACTCACTATGCTTATCATATATGTCATTGTAGAGTGAAATATATACGGCCGTCTTTTAAACACAGCAACCATAGGGCTTGGATCAGGTTCTTTTGTAAGCGAATTGATCGTCTCAGGTCCGGTATTAGGCCTACCGTTGCCCGTGTGCAATTTTTAATTCCCATAGTTCCTTATACTTTAGTCGTTAGTCTGTGACCGCATTCGCTTCAAGCTCCCATGCTCTCCTATAGTGTACAGAGCACGCATAAAATAGCCTGCCATCCTACTTATAATCATCTATATGGTGACGCCAAGGGCTTCTATCCCTATACATGGCGGGCGCAGCTTGCGCCCAGTGAAAAATAGGGGAATCAGAAGACAGCCAAAATTCACGTCGATTGGGGGGAGGGAGGTCGACATGGAGGGCCGCGTTCAATCTAGGCATCACTAGGAGGAAGATCCCCCCAGAAAATACTTATTATGCGATTTATGCCACACGCGAAGCTTCACTAAAAGTGCACTCATGTTGCTAATCAAGTGAAGGCAGTACTCAGATATTCTGACGTCCAAATTTTACGTGCTCTGTTGGGGCTGTGATGGAAATATGATACTAAAGAGAATGCCACACACCCACAGCCCTACCACAGATGCGCTCAATTTGTTGATTAAGTGAATGCAATAATATATCTTCTGACCCTCTAACGTTAAGTTGTTTGACAATGTTCTGGAAACATACTTTGATGATAAAATTGCAAAATCAAGACGCGTATAGGGGATAGACCTCGGTGAGTTGCGAATGTCGTTTGTATGCGCACTTGTTATAGCGCCTCTTCCAGCCCTCAACCGCTACTCAGAGGCGCTCACGTCTACAGAGCGGACACTGCATCGGAGTTTCACGCCAAAGCGCCGAGCAATTGCGAGTGAAGGACTTGCCCAAGGTCCCTACGCGGCGAGGTGGATTCGAACCTCGAACCTTCCGGCTTCAAGGCAACGACGCCACCACTAAACCACCGCACACCACAATCTGGATGATCTGGATGCTACGAATATTCAATTTCCTGAAGACATGCAGTCGATACGTTAATTCAACAAGAAGACGACGTCTTCAGTTCCCGGCATCAGTTGGACTTAATACATTTTTAGACTCAAAACACCAATTTCTAATCTAATCAGCAAATGAGTGACAGGACAATTAATAATAATTATTAGGGCATAGTGACCAGAAAAGATCATATTTGGCATATATTAATTTGTTGCTCCTATGCATACAATAGTGTCTGGTAGAGAAATTTGGTTTCTGACATGCTGTTTAACTTTGCCGCCATGGCCCTGAAGTTATTCGAGTATACCGTACTATTGAGCATTGCATTAACACTGCTGAAATTTGACTATTTTCTTATCTGAAGTAGTAATTAGGCCTAAAATAGGAATATTGTGAGCCACATTTTATGGCACAGCATGTGAATTTGCTTGGCAATTCAGACATAGTCTACATGAGCCACAAGTAAGGGGGCCGTCCATATATGACGTCACGCAATTTAGGGCGATCCCCTTTGACCAGTGATGCCACAGCTGGGTTTTTTCCACTAGATCTGGGTTTTTTCGCCTTCGTCTGGGTTTCTGGTTTTTTTTGGGCAAGATCTGGGTTTATTTTGGTGAGTTGACATTTTGTATTAACAACACATGAATATTCTGTTAAATTCAATGTAAAATGGTTGTGATACATAATTTTTCCACTAATTTTAATTTTAAACTCCACAATCAAGACCTCATGTTGTCAATTCACAAATAATTTATAACCTGAAGAATAGTTCTGCACAGAAATAAACCATTTTGACACTTCAAAATAGGTCAGGTCATTCCTCTCTCCTTGTTAAGCCGTTTTGACATCTACAACATGCGTATATATATATATACTGTAGGTCAGGTCAATTCTCTAGTGGTATAATAGCCTAGTTGCTGCAGAGTATTAATGTACTAGGTGTTTAAAATGTTTGATTGTTGGTGTAGGCCTATTAAGAAAATTTGGCTGGAAACCTCGGACAACTTTAAAACTTTGTAAACTTAAGCCACGTGTGTTATGCGCACACGAACATGGCGATTAAGCTTGTCAGTATGGATCCCGAGTATCTGACAACTTCAAAAATTGATACTTTTAAAGTTGTAATTACATTTTATTCGACTCTTTTGACGAACATTTTGTTAATCCTCATGCGAACAAGCGAAAAACCAACTTAATTTGAACAAAGCGGGTCTGAAATAGCTTATATGAATAGTCTGGGTTTTTCTGGGTTTTTTTCGGAAGAAAATCTGGGTTTATTTCAGAAACCTCAGTGGCAACACTGCCTTTGACCCCTCGTCACACGTTAAAACAAGTCGTATGAGATCTAGCAATGGACCGTCACAAATCGTCATAGATCTGTGACCCTCTCCCCCTCCAGTTACGTGACGTCATTATTTTATGGCCGGTCCCCAATGCACTATTCTAACTTAAAAATGGAATGATTTATTAAAGTTGAGAAAAACCTT
The DNA here is from genome assembly GCA_949752735.1 of Lumbricus terrestris. NCBI lineage: Eukaryota > Metazoa > Annelida > Clitellata > Crassiclitellata > Lumbricidae > Lumbricus > Lumbricus terrestris. The sequence continues at coordinate 40,196,819 of OX457045.1, read as the reverse complement.
GTGGTCCTTAATTACGCTTCACAAAATGTTCATATGCTGACAATGCGTCTCGCTTATATTATACTAGCTGAATTACCCGGCGTTGCCCGGGAAATATAAGTTTTTGTCCCCAGCCACGCCTGACCCCGTTCCGACTTCACCATTCTGACCCCGCCTTCCATCGACCCCCGCGTTAAGGAGAAGTAGCGAACCTCTCCGCTAGGTGTACAGGTCTGGTCGATAATCGAAGAGCAAAACCCGTTAAGTCCACTCGACACGTAACTGAGAAAAACGACTTTTTATGAAAAGATACTACCATTCAGCGCAACGTGCTTTTTTCATAAATTGTTCTTTGCCACTTAGATAAAGGAAGTTTTTTAAATCTACGCTTTTTTATTCCGATTATTTGCAGTTATATTCGCATTATTTACGTCCACAACATTTTTGCTACGCGGTTTGGCGAGATGTGACGTTAAGATTTGAGCTCAAAATAATGACGTCATGAGTTTAGTGAACATAATTATGCCGTGTCTAATATATCGTTTTTATAACAGCGAAATTTAAAATATGGAAAGATCTTTGGATCGCGATCTTTATGATTTTCTCGTGTGGATCAGAAGAAAAAAGCCGAGAATAATCCTCACAAATATTTTCGATATAAGTAAATATCACGTGACCTCAAACCGTCATGCCATTGGCTGTAGTTCTCTGGTAGGCAATGGAGGCCTTATCAACGTGAATGGATTTTGAATCGCTTATCGCGTGCAAGTTTAAATGTTGACATCTCGGGACTTATAAAGTGAATTGGCAGCCGAAAATAGTGGCGTTTAACTCCAAATGTAAGTAAGAATCGATTGCAAATTTTTTTAAACGAATCGCTGTAATTTCCGAGTAGGCCTCCGGACAAAATTGGTGCATCCCACACACAGAAGGACAAACTTTGAGTTTTATACTTAAAGATAAGCTTCGTCCACTCACTTTTTGTGGTATATTTGACCATGTTTTTGAGGGATTCGCGCTTTTTTCGAATGTGGTCTTCTCTACTTCTTTGTCACAAACTGACCTTGCTGCGTCTGTAGGCCTACTATCTGTAGCAACTTTGACTGCATGCTTGTGGCAATTTTTTTTCAAGATCTAACATACTGCCAGTTTTAATGATTTGTATTCCCTAAGGCTAAGGTCATTTTTCTTAAACTTGCAAGTTATTCGAGGCTCAAGCATGGAGAACACCCAACCAGTTAACTTGAACACAGTAAACAGTGGCTTCTAAATTCAGTTTTGGGATTGTGAATTCTAATATCACCTGAACTGCTAATAGACAACGATCAGTTTTCCTTGCTATTTTAATTCTTCTGGCTACCAGTTCTGCATGTGTTTTTTCTCATCAATCAGCATATTCACTTAAACATTTTCTGGATAACCATAGTAACCATTCTTTTGAATACATTCAACAACCTTTCCCTCAAAGTATGATAGGAAGCTTGATGCAATGATGAGCAAATAATATATGTCGTAACGTCAACTCATTGTAATGGAACATGCAGATGAACGACTGGAGAGGACGTCTTGCATGTAACTCCAGCTTTCTTATTCCATTGTTTCAGCATGCATGCATTGCTGTATTTACCACTGTTCCATCACAGCCAACAGTTATTATTGAACTGAAAGAAATAGGCCTATCGGGCAAGAATTCGCGCATTGCTTCGAAAATTCCTCCGGCTAGTCCACTCTTTGGTGAGATATGCATGCCCTGATCCTATAGTTCTCGTATCAAACAAGTATGCTCTTCTGCAAACATACCCGGTACAGCTATATCTGTCCTGCCATCAAAATGCAATGCTATAGCTTCACGCTTTTTCACCTCTTCCATATGATATTTAACGAAACCTTCTCTCTCCCCACAATCTGTCAGTAGCTGAACTCTGGTCGTCATCAGTCACAATTCCATAGTCCACAAGTAGACCTACTTCTGTTGCAAGTGCAACACCAACTACATTGGAGAAACTATATCTGTCACATTTCCTTGACAAAGCTAGGAGTGACTTGGTGTAGCGAGATACATGTTTTTTCTTCAGATCGCATATAAACGTCCTCATAATGATTCTGACGCAGTGGAATTAGAATCAACTGCATCACAGCTAGAATCATTGTCGGGTGTATCATCTATACTTTACACAGTCCTTGAGATTTATAGTGTTTCTTGTTGTTCTCTTTCTTTTCTGTCTATTTCTCCACGACCATAGTTCTCATGTTTGCTCGGTATGTATTTTTGCCATGGTTTGCAGCTGCGAAAGTAGACTAAACTTCAGGTGCTCGGCGGCAAAGTTAGATGCAATAAATTTGATGCAATTTTTATTGAGTTCTTTCATTTAGGACCTGGAGCAACCTTTTAAGTTATGCCAAAGTTAATTTTAAGCGAAAACATATTTCTTGCTATACCCTAATAATTATTGATCAAGAACTTACATTTGCTACTCAACTTCACCGTCTTACTCGAGACTGCTATTATCAGCTGCGCCAGCTTCGCACTGTCATCCGTTCTCCTACGTCTGCTGCTACTCTTACTTTAGTTCATTCCTTCGTTACGTCTCGCATTGACTATTGCTCTTCGCTCTACGTTGGCCTCCCATCCAGCAGATTGACTTGTCTTGACCGGGTGTTGCGCTCTGCTGCGCGCCTAATTGGGAAAATCCCTAAATATGATCATGTCTCAAACTACATGCTTGAGGTACTTCACTGGCTCCCTATTCGCCAGCGTATTGAGTTCAGGGTAGCTGTATTGGTATGGCGATGTTGCCAGGGACTCGCCCCAATTTACCTACGAGAGCTATGCAGCTTTACATTGGGTCTCCAAGGACGTCGCTCCAAGGACGTCGTCATCTACGCTCCGCTGATAAGGGAGTCCTCTTAGTTCCTTTTGCTCGTACTACTACCATGAAAAATCGAGCCTTTTCTGTGGTTGGCCCAGTGGTATGGAATGGCCTTCCTTTTGAGCTACGCCTACACCCTGGGACTCTACCAGGATCCTTCCTTACTAAGCTTAAAACTATTCTTTTTGGGCGTGCTGGAGTCGGGAGCGCCTCTGAGTAGTTTTTTCTTCTTGAAGGAGCGCTATATCAATGTCCGAATGAATGAATGAATAATTAGTATTCATTGAAACATGGCGCAAAATTGTGATGCAAACTAATGCATATTAAACTGGGGTTCATGTCATGTTGTATTAAACATATCAGAGCGTCACGTGGGAACTTCTTTCGTTCTCTACCCCATGGGGGGAGTTTTTTTTAAGGGGGGGCTAAAAACTTGGTCCAGAACGAGCGGCGCCGACAATATTTTTCTCGTGTCGGCCCCAAAAACTTGGGGATCTGTTTTTAGTCGTCAACTTCAAATCTCATGAAAATCACTACATTTATATTATATTCTTCGGCCGAAAACGTTAATGACCTTTTTTTAGTCATTTGGTTGAAATTTTGGGGGCTAAGCCCGAAAAATATACCATTTGCACGGTCAAATACATGAATCTCGGACTTCTTGGGGGCTTAGTCCCTAGCCACTGATAAAGACATGTTCACATGTCCAACGACGCTACTCATCTCCAGTCTGTGCCTCTCTCTACATTCAACTGTATCATCCTTCCTTCGTCATCCTCCAGTTAGCATTGTTCTTGGTCTTCCTTGTGCCATTTTTCTCTTCACGTGAGAACATTCTATGAAAAGCATACAGTACCCACATATCAAGTTTTCATAATGGAGATAACCTAGACTCCCGATTCTGTATGTAACTTTCGAATCTGCAGGATATCCAATTTCGTGCAAACTTTTTCTACCAGGTGACTGATAATTAGAAGAAATTGCGAAAGACTTCAATATAGAAGACTGAGAAAGTGAAACGCTTGCATTATTTCTCTACAAACAGTCCACTCTGAAACCTATATATTAATTGAAAATTTTATGTACCAAAATACCTCAAAGTTAGGCCTTGAAGCCCGGTGACACGAAACGGAGTATCCCCCCTGAAAGCTATCCGGGGGGGATGAATTAATCTATCCCCCGGATGGAATTAACCGGTCTATACTATCCGGGGGATAAAACATTCTATCCCCTTTTTTGAAAAATGCGCATAATAAAAACATTTATGCTGTAATAAAAATTTAAAGTGCCTCTAATTGTTTTAAGTGTCCTAAGCAATGCTCACTTTGCTCAGTTAAAGGCAACTCGAATTTATTTAGTGACCCTGAGTGTTCTTAAGTGCTTTAAATGTTTTAAGTGCTCTAAAAACAGGGCAAAACAAACTATCTAGTAGGAATAAACATACCTGTTAGTGTAATTGTTCAAAACAAAGCAGATGAAAATTAATTTGCAAAATAAATACACGCGGAAGCAGTTTTTTCGACTTTTTTAAATTTGGGGGATACAATTAATACGGGGGATACTCTATTTCGTGACACCGGCAATCATGATGACTAAAGCTTTTAGTTTCGAGTTTAAAAGGGTATTGTCGAATTTGCCAAATTAAAACTCAATTCGTTGGACCAAATTTTGGAATGATAGCAAGAAAATCATAGTCTATGCAGGATGATTAATTATTGAAAGAGAATTAACGAGACTGCAGCACATATAAATTTATGGACAAAGAAGGTGAACGTATCCTGCCTTATTCTAAGACGAATACACAACAATACACTACATTATGTTTAAGTGTTCAATGTATCAAGTTCGTCTACAAATATGTCTATACGTTTGAGCGGGCGGTTCCCATATAAAATGTCGCGAAGAAAATGTCGCGGTCAAAATGTCGCGGACAAAATGTCGCGGATAAAAATGTCGCTGATGCATAATGTCGCGAATTATAATGTCGCACAATACCGCGATTTTCAATACCGCGCACGATCGTTACCGCGCACGACCGCTACCGCGTTTGTTTGCGAATTTGTTCAATTTCCGTATTTTATCGTAGCCTACGAGGGTGCTCATGTTCGGTTCATCAAGCTTCTATTTCTCGCTCGTTATTCTCGTCAATCCAGCTTCTATTTCATATATAATAATACTCTCATCCAGCTTCCATTTCTCATGCTTTATTTTCGTCAATCCAGCTTCTATTTCAGACCTATAAATACCTTCATCCAGCTTTTATTTCTCATGTCTTATTTTCGTCAATCCGATTGTGACGCATTGAGAAATGGAACCTGGATGAAGGTTTTTTTCAGGTGAAATTGAAGCTCGAATGACGAAAATAAAGCATGAGAAATAAGAGCTGGATGAAGGTATTTCTATGTCTGAAATAGAAGCTGGATTGACGAAAATAACGAGCGAGAAATAGAAGCTTGTTAGTGTTATACGGTCATACGGTCAAAATGTCGCGGGGAAAATGTCACATTTTCGCGACATTTTGTAAGGCGACATTATACATCAGCGACATTTTTATCCGCGACATTTTGTCCGCGACATTTTGACCGCGACATTTTCTTCGCGACATTTTCAACGGATCCCTGAGCGGGCATGTATCTTCTGACAAGTTACTTAGGCCTATATCCTATAAATCAGTTGCATGTCTCTTGCGTTATTCTTTAAGTGATCGCTGCTAGACTGAGAGTTAAAAGTCGCAGATAACAAGCACCCCGTTGTAAATCTCCAGATCTTAGTCGGGCTTCATAAGTAGAAGGAGTTCGTGCCTGTCGTTTCATTGCGTGACTGAGTTTCGCTTACGTATCTGGGTGAGCAGACATTCGCTGATTTTGTCGGACTTGAAGTCGTCTTAGTCGGCATTCTGCTTCGGGTGGTGGACAGCTGTTTGAGTGAGTCCTAGCTTTGATAATTATAATTTGTGTTGAACCAAAGTTAATCGCGATAGTTAAATTACATTTAATACCAGATTCTGGTATTAAGTGTAATTTAACTATCACGATTCTTCAATGTATTTAGCCTGCAAGCATACAAGTATATGATTGCACATGTATAGAACATGATGCATTGTATGGTCTGCATATTAATTTGGCATGTGTGCATTTGTGTATGGTGTTGATCCAGTTAACCATATCGGCACAGGCGCAATAGAAATCCATTCATACAACTGCATTTACGATTAAATTGAAAACGTGTGCTGTGGGACTTCCAGTGATAACTTTGCACGAGGTCTTCGCATACTCAATTTATTTAATAATACTTATTGATGCTGATTGCTGATCTTAGATGATTCTTCTCTCTTAGTTGCCCTCCTCGGTAGAGAGTTCTGTCATTGCTGAAAACTAACGTGAACTAAATGTAAAAAGGATCAATTTTGAACTGTCTTGAGCTGTCTTAGACCTTTGTCATTGGCTCAACCACTCTGTCTTGGACTAGGTCTCAGTCTCTGATCGACTGCTTCGATTTCAACGTTTTCAAGTCTCACATACCAGCTTGCTCTAAGACCTTTGGCGCTGGCCTAATCTGATCTAATTTAACCAATCTCATCTATAATCTGGACTAATCTGGTCTGATCATGATGTACAAAACTTGAGTCGCTGGTCATTTAGGAAAACGTGAAAACCACTTTCCGAATTAACCACTCGAAGTCAATTATATCTAATCTCATACACAGGCCTCAACTTCGATCAGGCAGGCTGCTTTCTGAGTAAAAAATCTAAAATTTAGAAAGAGAAACAGGTCTACAAAAAAACACTCTGTGTTTTCTTGTTACAGAGCTTCAAATTATAAAGGCCTATGAGCTAGGGCGTAGCTTGTAATATTTTTGCCCTGATCTCTACATGGTTCTCGTTGCTGATCACCGCCTGCAAGAGTCTCCTCTGCCTCGACAATCTTCTCCGAGATTCCCTTACATGTAGTTACTGACGGTAAGTATCCGATTCTCCGCTGAAGTCTGCGACGATCATTTGCTTTGGCGAAGCTCCACCAGACTTCATCTGCATATAAGAGGCAAGCAATTGCTGTCACCCTTGAACCCTCTTGGAGTGCTGTTGATGGTCACCCATGTACTCAGAGCACTCTAAGTACGCGGAGTGAACCCGAACATTCAGTTAAGACTCGGTCCAGAGGTTGCATGTCGGTGATGGATGCATTAAGAATAACCATTGAGGATCTGCCCATTCCCTGTCGAGAGGTGGCATGGCGCAACCTTTCATTTCCTTTTACAGTTTACTTGCTATCATCACCTCACGTGTCTGCTGGTGTCTAACATCAGATAGTTCCGTGCCGCCCAAGTTCTTATTCCATCAAGTTCCTTCCGCACTGCGGCACTGTGTCCAGGAACACAGTGCATGACGTTGTTAGGATGACCACAGTGGCCCGCATGTTATATGCGGCCCCGGCATGGTGGGGATTTGCAGGGCAGCAGACCGCAGGCCATATTGGACCGTTTGATCCGACTGCACTACCTTCCTGAGGACAATCCTACATTCGAGGCTCTGTGTAGAACGGCGGACGGGAAGCTCTTCGCTGCCCTCCTACTTAATCCAGGACATGCATTAAATTCACTTCTCCCACCATTGAGGCCCCAGCCTTACTCCATGAGGCCAAGACTACATGACAGAATCATTCCTAGGGCGGACAACCTAACGAGGAAATCATTTTTAACGAGGATGCTTTATCATATTTAAATGTAATACCATATAAACCAAAGCGCAGCATAAATTGTTGGTCATTAAAAGAACTTCTTTTTCAAATTTAAAATTTATATTGGATTTGGACTTAGGATTTTGTGCTATTCTAAAACACTTTGACATTGATTGAATATAGAAATTATGTACGTTTGTTTATTATACTTTGTATGTACACCAAAATGCGGATAGCAATTGGTATTTTAAAGAATATTCTTGTCTTATCTTATCTTGTCTCATCTCTGCGCCTAATAATAGACAAGCATTGTATCGTGAGCATATTTTACGATCTTATTTTTTAGCATGAATTGAATGCAGGTCTGATCAGTTGATAGTAAAGTCTGCAGAGTCTACTACCCGACCCTTGCACAACGCTTGCAATGACGGTTGCAGCTTTTGACAGCAGGCCATTGAATCAGGTAGCGTGCAGCGTGCTTCTCATCTACAAGAGGTTTACTAGCCATTTGAAAATATTACCAGTTTGTATTCGAGCTATGCTCATCAAGAGAGACAAAATGACGTAACGTGTCGAAAACGTTGGAGAAGTCTAATTAGGTGAACGTTAATTAGATGAGTCTAATTAGATAAGCTAGATGTACAATATAAATTCGTTGGTACGATACGATAGAGACGCGATACAGATACAGATATAGATACTATCTATATAGTTTCGTATCCCTATGTATACTATACATGTACCTATGTTTTGCCAAAAGGAGTTCTCTTTGTTCATTTTGCTCGTACTGCAACCATGAAGAATCGATCCTTTACTGCGGTTGGTCCAGTGGTCACCTAGCCCTGAATTGCATTATATCGCAATCCCTTCGAAAGAAGATGTAATTTTTATGACTCCACTCTTCAACCGCTGCAGAGCAAATTTTGACGCCGTTGATATGAAACCCATCGAAGTGAATCCGTTGGGCGTTGGCAAGGGAAGATTAAGATTGATCTCAGAGTATCACAGTTTTGACGTAGGCACAGGTCTATTTCGAAATCAATTCGCAACTCAAAGTTCCACAGAAGGGGCCATTGATTATTAGTTTAATCAAAGGGTTTCTTCTTGTAGGCTCTAAGCCAATTTCGTACAGAGTTTTGTCCGTAACTAACTGATTGTCAATCCCAATTAAATCTTTACTGTTAGCCGATTCATTCAGTCAATCATAAATTCTATGGATTTATATAGCGCCCGTTCAAGAAATCTGCTCAGAGGCGGGGCTCCCAGCCCAGCCATAGCGAAAGAAAAACAAGACATGAGAGATTTATGAAACAATGTTTGACTGGTCAGATGTAGTAAATAAAGCTTTGATGGAGGGTCCTTCCAGATTTACCGCACTACAACTGAAAAAGGTCGGCGTTGTCTGGCAGCTTCTCTGGACTTTTGAACGATTGGTTCAGAGAATCAGAGTCGGTGGCCTGATCTTTCACAGGAATCATTTTTGTTTAGTCCTTTTTAACCGATATTAACCTTTTAAAACTGGAATTGACAATCAATTAAACTGGAATTGACAATCAGTTAGTTACGGAGTAAACTCAGTAAAGTATAATTAATGGCCTCTCTTCTATGGAACTTTTGAGTTGCGAATTCGTATCGAACTATGCCTACATCAAAGCTGTGGTGCCCTGAGATCAATCTTAAACTCAGAAGTGTACGACCGTTATCTACAATTCTACATGGCGTTTGTTTGTTTGTTTTGTTTGTATGTGCACTTGTTATAGCGCCCCTTCAAGCTCTCTCTACTCAGAGGCGCTCCCGAATGCAGAGCGGACACTGCATCGGAGTTTCACGCCGAAGCGCTGAGCAAATGTGAGTGAAGTACTTGCCCAGGGTCCTTACGCGGCGAGGTGGATTCGAACCTCGAACCTTCCGGCTTCAAGGCAACGACGCCACCACTACACCACCGCGCCCCACGCGGTGGTGTAGTGGTTCATAATGAACGAACTGTTACGAAACGCGAGAACCAGTTTAGTAGTAGCCTATCACTAATAGAACTGATATCGACTCTTCATATTAGCTATACGGAAGGGTTAATTTCCCGAACGAACTATGAAAGTAAGATAATTGAATTACCAACTGAAGGATGCCAGCGATTAGAAATCAGAAACTTCGCAGGAAAAATTCAAACGGGTTTCGACTTGAAAAATTATTTCGTAAAGAGTTTTGGACCTCAGAGTAACGGAAAGGCAGACGAAATTGCTTTAGGCTAACTTGAATGCAGGAGTCTGCCAAAGTGAGAAATTCTATTCCCAACAGAGCAATCAATACGGTAATCTACTTTGAAACAGAAGTTTGAATAAGCTTATGCTCCGTAACAATGTTGTGGCTCGAAAATAGAAGACGACTTGACCTAAAAAGTTTAAGCTAAGAGCGAAAGGTAGATGGATTTAGGCTATTATTTGCGAATAACGTGGAGCTAAAGAACTCTATAGCTTATCGTGGCACCATCTCCTGTGAACGAACATAAGGACATGGTCTAATAGTAGGCTTATATAGAAATTAATGACTGAGAAGAGCGGGATCTTTAAGAAAACTACAGTAAGTTTTTATCGAATGCGATAAGAGAAGTATTTGCCGAATACTTTAAGATATAGGCTAATTATTGCTTTCACTGCGCACAATTTCCAGATATTTGGAGAGAAAAACATTAGCAACTGAAGCGATTAGAATAAGAAATCAAGATCGCTGGAATCAGTCAGTTGCTAATTTTTTGCGAAGTGTTTGAAGTAGGCTATTTACTGTGTGGAGTGGCGTCATTGAAGGTTGGAACCTGCCGAAGGGCAGAGAACCTAAAGAAGAAGAATTTACTGTGTGTGATAGGCGAAGTATTTGCTTTGCCTCTAAATGAACGCCGTCGATGAATCTCTTGTTCATTATGCACCGACGTGATCAAATTCCTAATCTTATATACATTTCAGTAAGTCTGTGTGTTTGTTTGTTTGCTTGTTTGTTTGTCAGATATGCACGGCCACAGTTTGGAAGCAATCGACCTCAATTCTTCGCAGGGGGGTCGGGCTCGACCCGACACTGATAAATGCGGGGTCGGCGAATCTCTGCCACCATGGGGGCCATGGTGGGAGGCAAAACCCTCATTTTCCCTTCTGGCCGTTTCCCTCACAGGCTTACCACAGCACTGTTTTTTCGGGTCCTATACGCACAAAAGCAGCGGTTGACAGCGTTTTAGAGGTGTTTAAGGCCAGCGCTTTTGCCAGTCCGGATTTTACGGGTCGCGTACCATTGGAGGTAGGAGTCTGGTGGGTTGTGGGGGTCAGGGAGGGAGGGAGGGAGAGAGAGGGAGGGAGGGTATGTGGGAGGGAGGGTGCGAGAGAGGGTGGGAGGGTGGGATGGAGGGAGGGAGAGTGGGAGGGAGAAAGTGTAAGAGAGAGGGAGGGAGAAAGGGAGAAAGAAAGAGTGGGAGGGTGGGATGGAGGGTGGGAGGGTGGGAAGGAAGGTAGGAGGGTAGGAGAGAGGGATGAAGGGAGGGAGGGTGCGATGGTGAGAGGGAAAGTGGGATGGAGGGTGGGATGGTGGGAGGAAGGGAGGGTGCGAGAGTGGGGGATGGAAGGAGGGTGGGGGATTGTGGGATGGAGGGATGGACGGAGAGAAGATTTGGCGGGAGCGGCCCGAATCCTAAAATTCCCGGGCAACGCCGGATACCCCAGCTAGTCAATAAATAAAACATATCAGATGGGATGCTGCTGATTCAGTGATAGGCCTACTTAGTAATCAAATCTAGTATCTCTTGAATATTTCAGTTAATGGACTTTGGTGTATGTTTTACTAGCAGACCTACATGTATATCATGAAAAACTCCATATTATTTTTCGTTACTTTGTACGGTAACAACAATAAGGATTGACATTTAAAATACACGATTGAGTCGCCTTAATTACTAAGTTTGACAGTCGAAAACCAGTCAACACTCTACATTTAATTGCTTAATATTTATGATAATCTTAAACTTTTCGCATATGGCGCACAGTGTAAAGCTGTAAAACGCTGTGCAGCTTTGAGGTTTGCAATTGGTTCCACATAATGAGACCCAGAAGAAATCATGCGCTTTGAAAGCAATAAGTTCATCTTAACTAAATTGTGCTTAGCTACTACTTTATTTAAAGCAAAACATTTCACAACGTTGGAGCAGAAAACGAAATATAAGCTTTTAGGTTACATTATTTTAATAATGTGGAGCCAGCACCTTTCTTCACAAAACCAATTCCGCATTGGTGTTAAATTTCTGCACAGCTGTTAAGGTGCAGCTACATGTATGAACCTTTGTTTTATAATTTGTGGTATTTTGCTTGCACCTGTAATTCCACATAGGCCTAATTATAAGTTCAACTTTTAGCCGATTACTAATGTGAAATGCTCAAAATTTACACGACCTCCGGGAGCGCCTCTGAGTAGCGGTTGAGGGCTTGAAGAAGCGCTATAACAAGTGCGCATACAAACATTTAGCCTCCCTTGAAAATGAACATAGCCTATAATTATATGAGCACTAATATAAGATTAGATAAGAATATTCTTTAATATACCAAATTGCTATCCGCATTTTGGTGTACATACAAGGTATAAAAAACAAACGTACATCATTCCAATATCCAATCAATGTCAAAAATTTTAGAATAGTATAAAATCCTAAGTTCAATATAAATTTTAAATTTAAAAAAGAAGTTCTTTTAATGACCAACAATTTAAGCTGCACTTTGATTTATATATATATAGTGTTACATTTAAATATTATAAAGCATCCTCTTTCTCATGTATTAGACCTAAGGACAAAATGCATGTTGCAGTTCTGAGCAAGTTCTGATCAAAATAGCTGTAGTGCTACAAATTTTAGGAACAAAGTTAAAGTTGAGAATATAAAAATTGCTGATCTTGCAGAAACTCTTGAGAATCACACTCTTGAAAGTCCGACTTCTGATCTCTTGAAAATGGCTGATGACTTTGAAGCAGCAAAGAATTCTCTGGACGTCCTGAGCGAAGTCTTTCAAGCGGGGTCCACGTTTTCTGATGCATCCAATATAATTACAGCTTCAGGGACGCTGGCCTCAGCAATTCCAATTGTTGGAGCAATATTGGGTCTCATCGGAAGCCATGCCAGACATAACGAAATTATTGGACGCTTTGATCAATTGGACAAAAAGATTGACCAGTTATCAAGCGACATAGAACAATTAAAGCATGTGATCATATGGGAGATAACTGAACAGAAATACGCTGATCATGTGGATCGTATTAAAAGTGGAATGAACCTTTGTTTATTAATTGGAAAATCACGTGACATGGAGCAGAGAAAGAAGTATCAGGAGAGACTGAAAGAGTTCTGTGCAAAGGAAGATTGCCGTCTCTCTCTGAATGCTATCTTGAACGGAGTGATGGGGAATGGTATTTTCCGAAGCAGCAGCATAGTGGACAAGTTCTACGATGTAACAGGAGGTCATCGGCCCCGAATTTCATTTCTTGGAACTCGGCTACTGCAGGTCTTGTGCGGCGGAACGATGGTCCTTTCAACTTACGAAACGATGGTGCAAGGGAAACAAGAAGCTGCAGATAACACAAAGCGTGTCTACCGTCGACTGAATGAGGCCTTCAATAAAGTCAAATCTGTACTCGACTCATGTGTGCAAAACTTCGAAGTGAACATGCTCAAAGACCTCAATGCGTTTCTTGATGCGGGTAAAAGCAACAGAGGTCTTGTAGATGAAATAAGCGCTTTCATGAGCAAAAAATACGATTGGTTGGAAAACTTCTGTTTAGTCTACAACGATTTGAATGGGTTTGACAAACATTGTATTGGTGGATCATACGTTGTTAGCCTACATCGCAATGGAAAGTGTGGAGTCGTCTTCTACCGAAAGAAAGATATAAAACCGAGGTTTTCCGACAGATACAACGAAGCCTATAAGATCAACTGGGACACTGGATGCAGGCATGCGCAGGTAGGCTACAATAATATTGTAACTAAGCTAAATGAGAAAGGCATTGGATGGATCGGCTGTGCAGTCATTAGAGTTGGCTACGACCTTCACTTTACAAGTACCTTTTCCACCAAGGATGCTACTATTACCGGGCGAAGAGCCACAGCAATTATACTGCTGGGTTAAATCACCACAACAAAAACGTGGAGAAAAGAATGAACCATCAAAAAGATGTCTGCAGACTTCCTTTTATTATATTTCATGTATGATTCGTTGCTTAGCTGATGTACTGAAGATACGATGCATGGGAAAATGCTGCCATGTTCATATGGTGCAACATTTAAAAATAAGTCAACAACTTGAAGCTATTTTCAATAGTGATAAAATGTGAACAGGTGCGTCTTTTAAGAAAGCGATCGATTTTATTTTATTTCAACTCTGTCTGTTTAGAGGTTTGCTATAATATTAGCAAGTGGTTTGAAAAAACAAATGTTCGGTTTCATACTGTGTGAAGGGCTATTATATAACATTAAACTTGATAAACGTTTAGTAGGATGGTGCATTTTCTGATTACAGCGAAGTTAAGCAATTAAATTAGAGCATTTTCGTGTAGGCTTTGTTGTGAAGTTGTGAACTCTCAGCGACTTCTGAATATTATGCTTAATAACAATATTATAGATGAAGTAGGCCTAAGTTCCAGAATAGGAGGTCAATGAATTTGCCAGAGACATAGTCTATCAGCAGACACAGTGACATGACGACAACTTCTGTGCAATCACGAATGTAAGACGAATTACGCAAACAATTCTCATTATTATTCGGCAAAGAACAAGTAGAGTAAAAGTCAATACAGAGGTTACGAGCAGAACGAGCCAACTCAATACGCGAATTCTCCAGTTTGAGAAATTGATTTGGCCGCAATTACCAGGAAAATATCCATGGTGATAAAAAATGTTCTACAAACGATTAAGTGAAGCCTGCAGGAAAGTTCAATTCGTAATTGATGGATGTGTAAACGAATTCAGAGGAAATTAATTGCGCACAAGGAACACGAGGAATTATACACCGTGATTCAAAAAAAAGTAAGCCAAAATGTTTTTCAAATATCTCCAATGCCTGATAACATATCACGCTAAAATTTTCCAAATATTTAGAGAATTGGACCAAGAATATGATTCCAAGATTTCATGAGAAAAAGTTGAACGGATAAAAAGATATGTATCTTTCAATTTCATATGCCGAAATTTCAGTTTACAAGCAATTTTCTGTTAGATTCAATAAAATGTAAGTCAAACTGTTTTTCTTATATCTCTAATGCCTGATGACTAATCATGCTAAAATTTTCCAGATATGTAGAGAATTGAATAACAACATGATTCCCACAGTTTGGTTTGATTATTTAATTAAATAAGATGCTCAAAATGTCCTCCTGCTGCTTGCACGCAAGCCTGGAGGAGCTGGCGCCATTGGGCAACAGCATCGTCGATTACCCGCTGGTCCAGGTCATCCCACACATCCATCAAGCGCTACTTCAGATCGTTTATACCATGGATTGTTGTCTACTCGGTCTTCCACACTTTATGGTCGACAGGATTCAAATCTGGGCTTTTCGGAGGCCATAATGTGAGAGAAATGAAGTCTGGCATCTCTCTTGTCAGCATTTCAATGGTTCCCTTAGCTCTGTGGGCTGGGACACTGTCCTGTTGAAAAAAACCAGCCTTCTGGGGCTAGATTTATGATTATAGATAGAGTATGTTGTGAGAGTAGAGCGTCGCGATAATAGGATCCATTAATTTTTACTCCAGGGTCACTGAAGACCAAAATTTGGAACTATCAAGCGTCGAAACCGCAAAAACACCATAACAGACTTGCTGAAAACTGAAGTTTCGGGAGATGAAGTTGAAATATTCATATCTTTCTATCCGCTCAAATTTATGACTTGATATTTTGGAATCCCATTCTTGATTCAATTATCTAAATATTTGGAAAATTTTACTATGATTAATTATCAGGCCATAAAGATACTGAAAAAGTTTGACTCACATTTTATTGAATTTAACAGAAAATTGCTTGTAAACTGAAATTTCGGCTAATGAAGTTGAAAGATACATATCTTTTTATCCGTTCAACTTTTTCTCATGAAATCTTGGAATCATATTCTTGGTCCAATTCTCTAAATATTTGGAAAATTTTAGCGTGATATGTTATCAGGCATTGGAGATATATGAAAAATAATTTGGCTTACTTTTTTTTGAATCACGGTGTATATGCTCAACTAACCGAATAACCTTCTTTAGACTGGTAGATAAAAGAAGATTGTCGTCGCTGTGAAGGGATTTCATGAGCGATAAAACGAATGATCGGAAAACAACAACCTGTCTTGGCAATCATTGAGTTAACTGGCATCGCGTTAACAGTCTAGGTCGCAACGGATAGTCTGAAATCGTCTTCTACCGCACGCAAGGTGAATCCCGGAGGTTTTCCAACAGATACGACGAAGTAAGGAGTAATTGTGGGTCATTGATTTTGCCAATGGTTCAAAGCCCATTGATCTTTAGTAGGGCCTACTCTTAATGCAAGGGTGGGATACAAAACCATTGTAATAAAGATGAAGACGTGAAACATTGGATGGACAGGCTGTGCCGTCAATAAACGATATTCAGACCTTTGGACCTTTCCGCCCAGACTGCCTACACGTACATGCAATACCATGTCGTCTAGAGAGCACACAAGAATTGTTCTGCTGCAGCAATTCACGAGAATTAGGAGATTGATGAGCAAAAGTATGAAGCACCGGGATATAGATGTTCGTAGATAAAACATTACACAGTCAAGATTTGTTGTTCACTTTTGCACTTGAAGTTCGATGTGGTGGGTGTGCTGTCGTTATATTCAAGAGCAGAAAGTTGGAAAATGCAATTTAGTTTAGTCTAAACGCTTAATATAATATTATATTTAAAACAGATGTTCGATTTTATTGTGCTAGGCTACTGTATACATTCAAGAAAACAATGTTGGAACATACAATTGCTAGCTAGTTATAATGCCTGATATAATATATTACAAGTGTATTTTAATGAAGCGCTCGATTTCACTGTTTCGATATTATACCAATCTCAAGAGGAAAGCATTAATTTTGAGGCTACACTAGTGTATCGTTTGGTCAAGCGCCTGATTTTTGTTTTGTTTGATACGCTGCCGTGTCTCTGAGAACAAGATCGGAAAATATTATTGATAGCTCTGGTAGTAACGTTTGGAACAACAGGTGTCTTTTAATCACGCGTTTGATTTACTTTGTTTGATGTACTGCAAGAGTAAAACTTGATGCTCTACAAGTAAGAGATAGGCCTACATATTTAAGCCAATAAAGATTAGGCCAATGCAATCTGTCTTTGAGTCTGGTGTCTCTTAAGACAACAAATGCTCGTTGCGCTATTCCTTATGACAACAACCATAGTTTATGCATATAATACATGTATAATATAATTATTATACGTATAATATATCATATATACTATATATAATATATTATATATTATATATAGTATATATATATATATATATATTTGTATTCACTCATTCATTTGTCAAATAAATCTATATAGCCTATTGCCTCTTCAAAGGGGACCATAGATTGAGTATTCGCATATTAGAATATTAAGATTTTCAAATATTCAGTTATTATTCACGAATATTAAAACTGCCAACAAATATTATATTCGTAAAATATTATGTTCTTTCAAGAAATTCTTCAGTCTGAATTCTTATTTTGTTATTTGTGAAAATGCTTAACTTTTACTGAATGAACTGTACAAAATTGTACAAAATTGAGTTAGCCTACGCATAGGCCTATATCAGTTAGGCCTATATCAGTAAAAAATCCAATCTTTAGGCTCTTGTTGCATTGAAGGCATCGGTCTGAACTGCATGAAGTTCACTGCTGTTACCAAATTCTTGGCACCGCAAAGAAGCTGACCTCGGAATTTCCATTAAATGGAAATTTTGTCGGAGCTATTTTTCATGTGCATCGCATAATTTCTCTATTGTCAAGGAAAACACAAAGTTGGCAGAAATGCAACACTTGTAGGTCTACTCTCTTTCACGCTACAATGTCTTGGCAATGATACTGCAGAGTTCAATCTTAATTGTTTTTCAATGCTTTAGCAGTGAATAAAAAATCGGCACAAAATTTCTGAAAACTTGAAAGCTGAATTCCAACCAGGAGTTCCTCTAATGGGATGGGAAATTCCTCCACTGGGATGGGAAATTGTTGGAAGACACCTGCAGACAAGAAATAGTAGACCATCTTCCAGTCCAAGTTTCTGAAGTAGGTGACGGCCAGCTTCTCGGTTTACAGAAGTTATCATCGGAACAGGGAACTCTTCAGTGTCTGCAGTGTATGAAGTAGTTGTGACTTGGGGCATTACTGATCAAATCAGATCTATGTGTTTTGACACTATGCATCAGTGAACAGTGGACTAAGAAATGGTGCCTGCATCCTGTTGGAACAGAAGCTGGAGAAGGATTTGTTGTGGGGCGCATGTCGCTATCATATAGGCCTAAATTAAGTTGGAGGCAGTGGCTATGTTTTCTCTTGACTCACCGAAGGGTAAGGACATAATGATTTTCAACTGGGCTGCACAGAGCGAGTTTGATGGCCAAGAGTATGCCAATTTACAGTGTTAAGATATGAATGTTCAAGTCATGAGTTTGTCATGGAAAGCACGAGATTTTTCAGCATTTCAGGCATTTCATCAAGTTTTCTCCAACGTGTCCAAGGTCGCCAATGTATAGGTCAGGCGACCTTGGACACGTTGTTCACACATAATTATCCCTGAGGAAGGCAACAGGAAACCACCTCACTCATCGTATCCCCAGGGGCGTAAAGCCAATGAACCTGCCGTGGGACAGGAAACTCATCATCATCATCATCATCATCATCATCATCATCATCATCATCATCATCGTCATCATCATCATCGATTATTATGGTAAATGAAAACTGCGTCAAAATGATGCAAGTGGAATCACGGTTATGCAAGCAAAGAGATTGCGTGCATAACCCTGCTGGGTCCTGCAGCCTTCAAGATCGTCGACCATGCTTGGTGTAATAATGCAATGAAAACTTTGAGATCGATAGGAGGTGCTACGGTGTGTCAACACCGACTCAACACGGCTACACAGTCGTGGTTGGGTCGGGAGCGCTTCTGAGTAGGTACTCTTGAGGAGGCGCTATATAAGTATCTTAAATGAATGAACGAAGGGCAGCAAGATTAGTTCAGGTAGACAAGAAGAGAAAGGTATTGGATTGACGAGCTGAGCGGCGGTCAAACGTGTCTCCATTCTTTCTTCGTTGACCGTTTACACGACTTGCCTTTTCTTTCTGCTTTATTTAATTCAGCTGAATCCATTTTTTCAGCAACCGTGTATGAAACTTTTCTCACAATGACAATTACTAGTGTTGCACAAATTAAATTGCGGTATGCTACAGTGTACATGTACATCGGATGACGAAGATTATGGCAGGGCTTTTTAACGTGCATTTGTACACAAAATGTGCAGTTCTAAATGGATTTCTGCAGCTGTAGAAGCACTTCTGTACAGTTAAAACTAGCAAAAAGGTCATTGTCCTCCAATTGGAAGTAATTTACCATGGAATGTGGAAAAAGAAAGAAGGGGTTGTGCAGTTCAATAAATTTCTTAAAACAGCCCTGTATTATGGTGATAAGTTTATGCTTGCAACTAAGTTTACTATGGTAGTCTATAGATCATGTTTGCCTTGCATGTGCCATCGTCAAGTGATGCTCTGAATCAAGCAATGTTTGATATGTGTCTAATCCTGACAATTTATTGGTTGTGTAACAGATTTACGGCACATTATGCTTATAATAAATGTCATTGCAAATTAAAATGTATATGGAGACGTTTTTAACATATCAACCATACGGCCTGGTTATTTCTCAACGAGGGCAATTCGATCGGGTTATATCCTTACCACAGCCTATTCAAAAATTCAAATGGGCACCACGCTATTTAAGGTCCCAGTGTAATAGCCAACAGAATGATTCTTCTAACCCGAGATTTGAATCTCTAAAATTATCCAATATTGGGAGGCGAACAGCGACCCCCACGCAGCCTACTAACCATTGTAACTAATTGGTCCATTGCAGGCCCATTATGCCGCAAAATAAATAACCTTTAACTGAACTGACTTGAGCGTCTCGATTTTGTGCTTCTGCTAACCACACGGTCTTCATACTGTCCAGTTTTTTAATTCTCCCAAGGCAACCGATAAACATAGAATTTGCGATGGATTTGAATGCAAGGGATCGCCTAAGTCAGAATTTTGCATCGTTTAATTATTAAGCTTATACCAAGGCCTAGTCTACGTCGTAACTGAAACTGAATAGGTCTCATGGGCGGAGTTTGGTTTCCTTTTGGGGGGGGTTCAGTGCTCTCCGAACCGAAAAATTATACTTTCAACTAATTGCTTTATTAGAGCCGCTGCCACGGGAAATTCTACCCCCTCTAAAGCTATCCGGGGGGGGTTAAACATTTCGTCCAGAATTAGTGACGCCGAAAAAATCCCGGCCAAAAAAAGTTGATGACCTTTTTTTAGCCGTCAAGTTCAAATCTTGTAAAAATTACTACATTTTCCCGGCCAAACAAGTTGATATCCTTTTTTAGTCGTCAAGTTGTCGTTCACTTGGGAGTTCTTGGGGGGCTGAACACGGAAAAAGATACCATTTACGCAGTTAAAAATGAAGCTGGGACTTCTTGGGGGGCCTTAGCCCCCCTAGCCCCTGATAAACTCCGCCCATGATGGGTCTCGTGACAAGAGCCCCTTGCTGCTACATGATATCCGATAGTAGAAAGCACGATGACATTAAGTAGCCTATAATCTTAGTTCGAAAGTTTTCAGTGCTCACCGAACCGAAAAATTCTACTATCAACTAATTGTTTTATTAGAGCCAGTGTCACGGGATATTCTATCACCCAAAGTTATTCGGGGGTGGAATATACCGGGTATACTGGCATAGAGCATTCGGGGGTCAACCATCCTTCCCCAATGACTGAAAATGCGTATTTATAAATGATAAATTTCTGCAGTAAACAAAATATAAAATGACCAATTATTTTTAGTGTCCTAAGCATTAAGCAATCTCAAGGCAAGGCAACTCGAATCTGTTTAGCGACGCTAGATGTTCCTAAATGTTCTAAGTTTTCTAAAAGAAAAGCAAACAAAGTTAGCTGGTAAGAATAAACACACGGATTAGTGGCAATTTTCGAAACACAGCAAATGGAAGTCAATTTGCAAAAATTTAATGCACGCGGAGGTGACTTTTGCAACTTCTCTTCATCTGGGGATACGATAATTATCCGTGATACCGGCAGTAATATTTGAGTCAGCGCATTTTGGATTAGGCTACTGTTTATATTTCCAGGTCAATAGACTGACGGAGGACAGGAAACGTTGGAGGAACATTGTACATGATACGGCCGACCCTCGGATCGAGGATGGCTGAGAACAGAACAGAACAGAACAATAGAAAATGTAAGAAGTCCATGGTTCCCTATTAATAGGCCTACGAACATGATTGTTTTATTACGGTAGTTTCTTCGAGCTGTGTACACTGTGACTAGATAAAGGTAACGTGAAATATTAACCATGCCAATCCGACGAATTTACATTGCTGCCGAATAAACAAGTTGTAAACACTGATCACAGAGATTTTATAAGCGATTTATGTCACAAGCAATGCCTTACAACAAGTGCGCTTATGTTGATGATTAATTGAAGGCAATAATCTGTCACCCTGACGTTCACGTTTTTATGTGCTCAGTTGTGACTGCATTGTGATAGAAATATGTTAGGCCTACTGAAGAGAATGCCACACACAAAACCCTACAACAGATGCGCTCAAGTTGTTGATTGAGCAAATGCAATAATTTTTATTATATCTTCTAACCCACTGACGTTAAGTTGTCTGATAATTTTACAAAACATATTTTGATGATAAAATTGCAAATTGCAAAAGTATAAGACTCGTAGACTCTATAGACCTCGGTGAGTTGCGAATGTCGTGATTCTGGATGCGGCGAATATTCAGTTTGCTTTAAGACAATCGATCAATTGGTTCACCAAGAACATAATGCCTTCATTTGATGGCATCAGTTAGGTTTGTTAAACTACCGTTCCCGTGCAATAGCTCACTAGGCTACTCACCAGAGCTGGTATTCACTCGAAGATTTGAATCCAAATGGCTGCATTATCATCATTTACGAATATATAATGCTATGAACTCCGTCACTGGTCGCACTCTGCCAGTGCCAGTCCCAAGCCTGATTAAGAAAGGAGGGCGTCGCTAATGGTCTTTGTTACCACATAGTGACGTTAAACGGCAAATACCACCACCATATAATGTTATAGGCCTATTCCCCTAGTTAGAAAGAAGAGGACAATGGTTCGTAAAAACAAATAATGATATAATTTTGCTTTGCCATCAAATCAATACAACCTTCAGTCGACATGTACAACTTCGTCACAAAAACCCAACTTCTGAAAAAGCGACAATAACATCGACAGCGCAACTCGGTTGGCCATGAATGGCAGCGAAACCGGAAACTAACTTATCTAGACTTACACGAAGTCTTAACTATAATATAACTGGAGTTTGACACGACCGAATATCGGCAACAGGCGGTTACAAAATATTGGCAAACTCTCGGAAACCGTCCCATGCACATACGCTTTTATACCTAGCGGTCGGCACCACACCTTAATGTCTATTCGGCCCCCCGAATAGACATTAAGGGCCCCCGACAAAAGGGCACCGGCAGAAGGTGCCGACATAAGAGCGGCGCTCTTAAAAGAAATAGCATCGATGAAGAGTCAGCCTAGAGGTGATAATATTATGAGCAAATAAGCAGTCCAACGACGACGCGACAAAGAGCAAATACTGCTTAACTTTTTCACACATAATGTTTGTTTATACCCAACATGCTCCGAGGACCTGGAAGAGGTGCTAAAATAAACAAATCAGGTGCAGAAAGCGGTAACATGAGAGGTTGGAAAGTTTGTTAACACGTGACATGAGCTTCATATAAAAGCAAAGGAAGCAGGGCAGCTCTACTGTTTGGAAATCGTTAACATGGAGGAGAAAGGCCATTATACTTGTTGGTGGATAAAGATACTTGTCGTGAAATTCAGAGTGTTTTAAAACAACTTTTCGACTTTAACGACATGGAACCATTAGGCTAACAGATTCTTTGCTGTAGACTACAGTAGTTTTAACTTTTCATCAGATTCCTAGTTTTGAAACTTTTCAACTTCTCAATAAATTGCTTGTTTGTATTTCTCAAATAATTTCTTGCCTTCTAAATCTCGTTAAAACTTAAAGTCATATAGCCTATGTAGTGGTGGTGGATCACTTATCATTTATTTCATCCGCGATATCTTTCACGATAATATTTCTTTTAAGAGCGCCGCACTTATGTTGGGCGCCCTTTTGTCGGCGCTCTTTTGTCGGCGCCCTTTTGTCGAGCGCCCTTTTGACGGGTCACCGTCTATTCAATCAAGCAGGACACTAGAAAGTTCGTTACATACGACTCCTGTGAAAGTATCCCAGTCATGTAACAATATAGAAACAAAGACATAATAGACTGTCTGTACATTCTGATTGGTTCTACTATAATGTTTTAGTTACACTGTCAAATCAAAGCACGGTCCGTTATATAATTATAGTTCCATAATAATTGGCATAAGTATGCATACAACCAGTGAATGCATATCTGTGCATAATTGCCAACATTTTTCTTAGGCTGAAGCCTTAAGAACTCTGAGGAAAATGTCATCATTCTAGGTGAAAAAGTTACCACTATCGGTAAAAAATCGCACTTTTTCTTATAAGATTTAGAATATATTTTGGCTGGAACTCGCATCAACCTGTTTGCAGACTGCAGAATGAATTAATTATAGAATTTCGTCTTAGAACAGCATAATGAATTAACTGGGTTTAATTTTCGGGCCTATAGCCTATAATAAAATTTTCAGAGCGTCACATAAAAACATCACATAAAAAGCATGCAAGGTCCACAGATCAAGTTCTTATAATATAGAATGCATAGGCTATAGGTCTCCCGATCCTTCTAGGTAACCCCGATACTTGACATCCCATTTCGTGGAAACATTTTCTCACAGGACCTAGTGACTTATAATTTGAAGAAATTGCGACAGACCTCAATGTAGGAAATGTGAAAATTTTGATTTATTTCTGTACAAAATTAATAGTCTACTCTGAAACTTAAATTCGAAAATTCCGTGTACAAGTTACACTACCTCGGAGTTGCGCCCTGCAGCCCGGTGTCGCGTGACAGAGTATCTCCTCTAAAAGTCTCTCTTGGAAACTTTATTTCGAAACAGACTCTCCCCTGGCGGATCTGTTTCAGAATAAATCCACCCCCCGGAGACTAGCCTATATTCTGAAATAAAGTCTTCGGGGAGATAATATTTCTTCCGCATACGAAATAAAGTCTCCCCCGTTGAGCGCGAAATCGGCAACTGTCGCATATAGGCCTAAATTTATAGAGGAGCATATTAAACCATTAGTTTACGTTGATAAATTATTTAACGCGAACATGTACTTTTGCATCAGAAAGACAGTGTCTTCCAATATAGATTTTCAGAGATTGAAATACTCTGTTTCGGGGGGAGACTTTGTATCGGGGGAATACTTAATTTCGCGACACCTGCAATAGGAAATATGATGACACAATTGTTTGACTTAGAACTCAGAGGAGTAGAGGTCTATATGTGAATTTGTAAGGGGGGGCTTATTAGGCTAAAACTCCAATTCGTCGGACAGACTTTTGGAATGAAAAGAAGAAAATTATAGAAGCTGAACATAATAATTATATGCCTTATGCTAAAACAAATGCAATGCAATACTTTACATTATTAATGTATTCAATTGCTCATGTACATGTAGGCGCGCACCCCTAATAAAGTTCTGCAAATTGCAAAAATATGCATCGTATTTTAAGTTGGCAGGCCTATATATAATTATATCTTCTGACAAATCGCTTTTAATTTATATCAGTTATAACATGTCTCTAGCGGACGTCTTTAAGTGAGCGCTGCTAGACTGAACTACAAACACCCTGTCGTAAATCTCCTGAGCTTAGTCGGAGTTCATAAATAAAAGGAGCTCGTAGGTCTACATGCCGTTTCATTGCGTGACTGAGTTTCGTTTACGTATCTGGGTGAGCTGATTTTGTCGGACTTTAAGTCGTTAGGCGTATTCTGTTTCGAGTGGTGAATAACTGTTTCACTGAGTCCTACCAGTTTGATTATCTGCGTTTAACCACAGCTAAAATGTGGCATTTAGTGTAGCCTACATTTTATTTCGACCATCAAGATTTTTCAATGTAATCGTAATCGTAATCGTAATCTCCTAATTTCTAAAGCGCCACTGGAAAGCCAAGCGCGGGGCACCGGCTTATTCACGAGCGCTGGGTTGCGTTAGAAGGGTTGTCCGTGAGAGTATAGTCCGTGGTGGTCCGGGTCGAGTTACCATAGGATCAGGATCAAATGCGTTGAGTCAAAAGGGTTGTCCGTAAGAGTAGTCCATGGTGGTCCGAGTCGAGGCCGTAGGATCAAAGGGGTAGAACAGCTACTAAGGTGGGTGTCGTCTGAGCCGGGAATTTGAGGATGGGGGATCAGAAGAAACAGGATAACAGTTCTTGAAAAGGAGTGTCTTTAGTTTCGGGTGAAAGGCCCGAGGTGTGATGGATAGAGGAGCCTGAGGAAGGTGATGGTGTGTGATTAGTAATGACGGAGGAGGAACTGAAAAGGATTGGAACTCAGCAGGCAGATCATTCCAAAGGCGTGGTGCTGAGTTGGATATGGCTCGGTTGGAGAACTTGAGATGACTTGTCGAGAGAGTGTAAGGCAGGCGGATGATCGGGTAGAACGGGTAGGCTGGATGGTGAACAGTTCGCGAAGATATCTGGGCTGGGAGCATTGTAAGGAGTTGTATGTTAAGGAGAGAACTTTGAAGTGAATTCGCTCTGGGATTTTCAACCAGTGAAGAGACTTGAGGATGAGGGTGATGTGATGATGTCTGGGTGTTCTGGTGACGGCTCTAGCAAGAGAATTTTGTATGAGTTGGAGGCGCTTAAGTTGTGTGGAATCAAGGTTTAAGAACAGGGAATTGCAATAGTCAAGCTTTGAGTGGACGATGGACGTAGCAATGGTGGATGCAGTTTTGAAATCAAGCATGGGTCGGATGCGTCGGAGGTCCCGGATGTGCATGAAGCAGGAGCGCGATAGATTAGAGATGTGGTTAGAGAAGGAGAGGTGTGAATCAAACATTACACCAAGATTGCGGACCGGAACATCAGAGGTGAAGGTAAGAGATGAAGAGTTAGTCGATAGGTGTATTGAAGGGTCAGGGATTTTCTTGATTTGGACAGGAAGGCCTAGAATAATGAACTCTGTTTTGGAGGGGTTGAGGCAGAGGAGGTTGGACGACATCCATTGAGAGATCAGATTGACCACATTGAGAAGTTCAGCAATGGAGGTGGAGAAAGAGCCTGGGGAAAAGGATATGAAGAGTTGGGTGTCGTCTGCATAGAGATGGTGGTCAACAGACGAGGATTTTATGAGATGACTTAAAGGAGTGGTGTAGAGAATGAAGAGGAGTGGACCCAGGACGGAGCCTTGAGGAACGCCGCAAGATAGTGGAAGAGGTTTCGAACAGTGACTGGAGGCTTTAACAGAGAAAGATCTGAAAGACAAGTAGGACTCGAACCAGAGTAGAGCAGTGCCAGAGACGCCAAAGGAAGAAGAGAGTCGATTAAGAAGGAGACTGTGATCGATGGTGTCGAATGCAGCGGAGATGTCAAGGAGACAGAGGCAGGAAACTTGCTGATGACTGACTGCCGAGACCAGTTTATTGTAGAAAGAGACTAATAGAGTTTCTGTGGAGTGGTGTTTAGTAAAGCCAGATTGGTGGAGATTGAGGAGTGAGTTAGAAGAGAGGTAATCGTTTAGGCGGGCAAGGACAATTCGTTCAGTTAATTTCGATAGAAAAGAAAGGTTGGAGATGGGTCGATAATTTGATAGGTTTTCCTTGTCAAGATTTGTCTTTTTCAGAAGAGGAGTGGCGAGAGATAGCTTGAAGACCATTGGAAAGTTGCCAGTGGAGAGTGAAAGATTGATAATTTTAGTGATTATAGGAATGAGGACGGAGGCGCAGTCTTTTAGAAGAGCAGTTGGGATGGGATCTAATTCACACTGTTTGTTAGGAAGAGAATTTAATAGGAGTGACACTTCAGCTTCAGAGGCAGGATGGAGTATTGGAAGGGATGACTGAGAGACAGGAGGAGCAGGATATGGAATGTATGTATTTAACTTAAAAGCACACCAGTATAGGCTGGGCACTGCCAGTGCCTATTATGCTTGCACGTACATATATGACATTTTGGCATGTATTGTTTAGGTCTATGCAGCGTATGGTGTTGGACCAGTTGCTTATAATCTGCACATGCGCAATAGAAGTAATCATTATCATCATTCACCATAAGCCATATGCTCGTAGGTGTCCAATGTCAACTTCGTCTTCTTCTTCCAATAGCCTCTGTCCTGGGCCAGGTGGAACAGCTTTTGTAATGAGTCATCACACCAGTCCTCTACGTCCTCCTTCCATTCCCGATGCGGTCTGCCTCTCCTAATAGAATATAGAAGTAATAGAAGTCCATACTTGCAATTACGATTGAATTAATAAATATAACATGGGCTGTCGGACTTCCTGTGATACATTTTACACGTGATCTTCGCATAATTAATCAAGATAATTTATTTGCGCCTTTCTGATCCAATTTTTCTTTCTCAATTGCCCTCCTCGGTAGAGCGCAATTGCTGTAGACTAACGATAGCATGTTCGAGTCTGCAGGCTGAGCGGCTATCTGTAAACTCCACAAACACACTTGTCACAAATTCAACAAATAGATTAACTGACTGAGTCCGCATAAAATATAGGCCTACATAATGAACGCAAAATTAGACAAAACAAGAAAACACGGACTGGTTTTTTTCATACCTGCTTACCTTTCGAAATTTTAGATTTTGGTCGAGACAGCAACTTGTCTGGTCGAAAATTGATCCTGTTAATGAGATTGATAGGCCTAATAAAAATAATAATAATATTAATAATAATAATAATAATAATAATAATAATAATAATAATAATAAGTCCACCAGCGTCCCATGCGACCGTGCTCGTCTGCTAGCTTCGAGAGCCCCTCATTCTGGAGACTGGATGCTCGCTCCCCCTGTGACTGCGCTAGGCCTGCGCCTCTCAGACGAGGAGATACGGTTTGCAGTTGGCGTGAGATTAGGAACGTCGCTTTGCGAGCCTCATGTGTGCCACCACTGCCGAGGGACTGTCGACGCGAGAGGATTGCATGGACTGGTCTGCAAAGGAGGAAGCGGCAAGCACCAAAGACATAACATGATAAACGATGTCGTGTGGAGAGCTCTTGGACGGGACGAAAATCCCGTCCCACAAAGAACCCCTCGGTCTGCTAAGAGAAGACGGAAAGCGACCAGACGGTGTGACAATCATCCCTTGGTCACGAGGTCGATGCCTGGCATGGGATGTGACAGTGCCCGACACCTTCGCCCTGTCTCACCTTCCACACACATCCATCGAAGCTGGCAAAGCCGCCGAACGCGCAGCTGCATCGAAAACTATCAAGTATTCCACCATCACCAGTACCCACGCGTTTGTTGCGGTCGCCTTGGAGACCGGCGGCGCTTGGTGCAAAGAAGGACTGGATTTCATTTCTGAGCTGGGGAGGAGAATTGCTGCTGCTACGCATGACCCTATGGAAACGTCTTACTTATTCCAGCGGATTTCGGTGGCTCTTCAACGGGGGAACGCCATCTGTCTCTCCGGAACATTGCCACCGCTCCCCGATCGACACGAGAAGGAGATTTACAATCCGGCAAAACGAGCCGTGGAACGACAGATGGAAGCGACCTGCAGCAGATGAGACTGTGTGGCACATTAATATGTCGATAGTAGCCTAGACTTTAGGGTTGTTCGAATGTAATGGACAAAAAAACTTTGTCTTGAATAAAATGTTTATAATAATAATAATAATAATAATAATAATAATAATAATAATAATAATAATAATAATAATAATAATAATTTTAATAATAATAATTATAATAATAATAATAATTATAATAATAATAGTAGCAACAATAATAATAATAATTATAATAATAATAATAATAATAACATTTTTTGACATAATAACATTTTTAACATAATAACATTTTGCTAGTGTCTAGCCTAGTGCTCACCGTTAATCAGTTCCAGCCAGTTGATGTTGCTCTGTTGGTTTTGAAAATAAATGATAGTTTTTTCTAAAAAAAAAAAATATATAATAATAATAATAATAATAATAATAATAGTAATAATAATAATCTTCATCTTCGTCCCTTTGGCTGTCGGAACAATGGGTCCCATCAACAATGAGGGTCTCGCCTTTGTTTCCGAAATAGGACACCGGCTTTCAAAGTTATCCGGAGATTTACGCGAAACTGGTTTCCTTTTCCAGAGCATTTCTGTTACAATTCAACGCTACAACGCCGTTGCCTACCACGGCACCTTGTCTGGACTACCCGGGGCCATGGACCGGCCACCCTAAACTAACTAAAATTGTTCTGTAAAAACTAAATCGAATTCTAAACCTAACATTCCAGTTATTATAATAATAATAATAATAATAATAATAATAATAATAATAATAATAATAATAATAATAATAATAATAATAATTATGTCTTGATCTGTGAACAGACATTCGCAGATCTACAAGCAAAGCATCCAATCCCCCCATCGGACCATCTGACTGCTCCACTTCCACCTGACTGTCAGGCGATCCAACTTACAGAGTCGGAGCTGCGTGACCTCATCCGCACATTTCCAGCTGGGTCGTCGGGAGGCCCTGATGGACTGCGACCACAGCACCTTCTGGAGATGATTAAATCTGAGGATGCAGGCCAGGCTCTCGTCTCTGCCTTCACAGCACTGATCAACTTACTGCTGAAAGGTATTTGCCCGCAGGAAATCAGACCGGTACTGTTTGGAGGAACGCTGTTCGCCCTCAAGAAGAAAACAGGTGGCCTCCGACCCATTGTGATTGGATACCTATGGCGCAGATTGGCCTCCAAGGGAGCCAACTCTCACTCAGTGCCCAAGATTTTGTCATATTTATCACCTAAACAATTAGGCGGTGTTCCAGGCGGAGCGGAAGCTGCAGTTCATGCTTCACGTCGATTCCTGGCTGAGCTGGATTCAAACGCCGTCTTCGTGAAGCTGGACATTTCAAATGCGTTCAATTGTCTGCATCGGGATCGTATGCTGGATTCTGTTAACTATCTTCTACCAGAGATCGCATCTTACTGTCATATGGCTTACGCAGAGTCTTCTAACCTAAAATTTGGTAAATACACGATAGCGTCTATGGCCGGCCCACAACAGGGTGATCCGCTTGGCCCTTTGTTGTTTTGTCTCCCGCTCCAACCGGCTCTCCTCAAGCTGACTTCACCTCTAGCCTTCGGATATTTAGACATATCATTGGGTGGACCATTAGCCATGGTGGAAGCAGACATAATTTCGCTGGAGATGGATTGTGCAGCATTAAGCCTTGTATTCAACAGAGCAAAATGCGAAGTGACAGCCGTTGATTATGCAGTTAGTTACACGCATCGGTTTTAGACAGTTCACGCGCGTGAACCCAGACTACATTTGTCTCTTAGGAGCACCACTTTCCACTGGGTCGGCTCTTCAAATCGCACTCGACACCAGAGTGGAGGAGCTTAAAAGAGCTATGACGAGACTAGGCTTAATAGCGCGCCAAGATGCGCTGCTTATTCTCAAAAGCTCTTTGGGCTCCCCAAAGTTACTTTACAGTCTGCGTTGTGCGCCGTGTGTGGATCACCCCACCTTGCTTGAGTACGACCTGTGTCTTCGAAAGGGCCTTGAAGACATTTTAAACATCAACTTGTCACATTCTCAATGACTTCAGTCAACCCTCCCCATCAGCATGGGAGGACTAGGAATACGCAGGGTGTCTTCGCTGGCGCTTCCCGCCTTTTTGGCATCGGCCGCGAGCACCCTCGTCCTCCAGTCCGACATAATCGGAGTGCTCGACTTTCAGCCGGACCAGCAGGTGCAGAAGCTGATGGTGATGTGGCAGGAGGAACTAGGTATCAAAATCACAGAAGTCTTCCCAACTCAAATGCAATCTCAATGGGACAACCCACTACTGCAAAAGACATTCTCGGAGCTATCCAACTCACTCACAGACAAATGCGACCAGGCCCGTTGGAATGCAATCACGATTCAGCATGCCGGAGACTGGCTGCACGCCTTGCCTATCACTTCTTGCGGTTTGAGATTAAGTGATGAAGCTATGAGGGTGGCAGTTGGTTTGCGCTTAGGAGCTAACATTTGTGAACCACACACATGCACTTGTGGCTCACTTGTCACAGCAAGGGGTGAGCACGGGTTGTCTTGCTCGCTAGGTTTTGGCCGTATGGCCCGCCATGGTACACTGAACGATTTGTTATACCGTGCTCTTATTAAAGCTGGATACCCGGCGGCCAAGGAACCTCAGGGACTGGTAAGATCGGACGGCAAACGACCGGATGGAATCACGCTCATCCCATGGAAAGCCGGCAAAGGTTTGGTGTGGGATGCCACAGTGGTGGACAAATTGGCACCGTCTTACCTTACCGCTTCAGCCATCCGAGCCGGATCAGCAGCTAGCCTGGCGGAGGACAGAAAGAATCAGAAATACAGTGCCCTCCTTGATGCTCATGTTTTCGTTCCGGTGGCTTTGGAAACCCTAGGCCCAATCAACAACAAAGGCCTAGAATTCATCTCAGATTTGGGCCGGCGTTTAACACAAGCAACCGGGGAGCCCCGAGAATCAAGTTTCGTATTCCAACGTATTTCCATGACCATACAACGCTTTAATGCTGTGGCTTTCGCAGGGTAGTTTATTAAGCCCTTAATTGACATGGATGAGGGTGGTTGGACTCGCCCAAATGCACATAGCTTTTGCACTGTTTGACTGTTTGTAATATTTGTTGAATCAATAAAAGGATCTTTTTATAATAATAATAATAATAAAAATAATAATAATAATAATAATAATATTAGTAATAATAATAATAAAATAATGATAATAATAATAATAATAATTATAATAATAATAATAATAATAATAATAATAATAATAATAATAATAATAATAATAATAATAATCGCGGAGGAGTGGAGCGATGCATACCGGGCGTAGATGATGGAAGCTCGCAAAGACTCGCTTCTCACAGTGATGGACGGTGATATCGACCGCTTATCGACAGGGATAAGATGAAGATTTGGAACAGATGCGATGATCCACTCAGCCAGGCAAGACTTCGGGCATTGTCAGCTGCACACGCCGGAGACTGACTCGGGACCATCCCTTTGGCGGCTGGCGGCCCGGGGTTGAGCAATGAGGCGATTAGGGTTGCTGTAGGATTCCGCCTTGGTCTAACTCTCTGTGCGTCACATCGGTGCCAGTGTGGCGAGATCGCAGACCCAGATGGACATCATGGACTGGTCTGCAGAAGGTCGATGGGAAGGACAGCGCGACACGCTGCACTAAATGACATTATCTGGAGAGCCCGTCGAAGGCGGATATTCCTAGTTCAAGAGATCCGTCAGGACTAAGCCGCACCGATGGAAAGAGACCAGACACACTGGTTCCATGGACAAGAGGAAGATTCATCGCATGGCGTATTCCCCGCAGTCGATCGAGTTGTGGGCTACGATCGCACGACGATGGACTCGATCGACTTCGTTGACTCTCCGACCTCTCGGCGACTCGATCGACTTGGCTTGGCCGGCGATCGACTCGATCGACTTCGCCGACTTGGCCTAGTTTTGTCTTTTGCTCACCACTGCAGTTATGTGATCTCAAAATGAAATTATACGATAGTAGATCTGTGTCATAATTTGTTTGAGGTCACAATAAGCTTTAATTTCGTAATCTTAGTGAACTTATAGTAGATTTGCAATGTAATCATAATGACGTCACAATAGACCACGTTTCAGATTCTGTAAATGAACCTCAATAATTATTACGGTAGATCTGTGTAATAATCGAAGTGACGTCAGAAAAGGCCTAGTTTATACTGTCAAAAATGTACTTCTATAATACTAAATCTGTATCATAATCCAAGTTAGTTACAATAGGCCGAGTTTAATCTCAAAATGAACCTCTTTAATAGTAGGTCATGATCGAAGTGACGTCACAATGGGCCTAGTTTTATATTCTCAAACTGAACGTATAATATGAAAATGAAATAATATGACAGCAGATCTGTACCATGATCGAAATGACGCCACAATAGACCTAATTTCGTCTTCTCATTGAACTTATTTAATAGTAGAATTGTATTATAATCGAAGTGACGTCACAAAGGCCGAGTTTTATATTCGCAAAATGAACATAATATACTGGTAGAACTATATAATAATCGAAGTGACGTCGCAATAGGCCTTGTTTATATTCTCAAAATGCACTTCTATGATAGTACTTATTTTGTATCATAATCGAAGTGACGTCACGATAGGTCTTGTTTATATTCTAAAAATGCACTTCTATAAAAGTTCATTTATATCAGAATCAAAGTGACGTCACAATAAGACTAGTTTTTTTAAATTCTCGAAGTGAACTTATAATATCACTAGATGTGGGACGCGGCGTTGCCCGGAAAATTTAGGGTTTTCAATACTACTCCTCTGGGGTACCCAGCGTTGACAGCTAAATTTCGGGTTTTCGCCACCCATTCACCCCACCCCGCTTCCCCAAAAAGTCAAACATGACCCGGGTGTGTGTGCTGACTGTGGCCTAATACAATTATTGTAGGATGTCTGTTCTGTTAGTATAATTAATATTTCTGTGATCTGCGTTCTTGTGCATAATTGCACACTCTAGCCGGTCTCGGTTCGCTAACCGGATTGCTGATAAACGGAAATTATTATTGGGTGAGAATGACGTCATGCGGACTGTCGTTTCTTTACTAATGCGGCAACATGACATATTAAATCTGTAAGAATTAAAACGCTAATATCTCGGGTTCAAAAGTGAATTGAGAGCTGAAAATAGTCGCCTTGACCTTAAAATTTGGGTAAGAATCAATTGCAAAAATTTTGGTAAACCGACACTCTGTCATTTCCGAGCCTTTTTGGGACGAAGAGTCAAGATACATTCGGACTTACGAACATGCAAACAAACAAACGGAAGGACAAACTTTGAGAAATACATTTAAGACAGTAAAATTGTATCATAATCAGAGTGGCGTTACAATAGGCACAGGCCCTGTTTTGTGTTCCCAAAATTACTGAAATTATATGATAGTAGATCTGTATTCTGATCGAAGTGACGTCACAATAGGCCTAATTTTGTTTCATCAGCGAACTTATTTAATTGTAGAATTGTATCATAATCGAAGTGACGTCAAAAAAACCCGCTTCATATTCTAAAAATTAACATCTACATGTATACAGGCCTATAATAGTAGATCTGTATCATGCTCATTCAGGGGCGAATCCAAGGGGCCAATCCGACCATGCCCCAACCCCATTCAGAGATTTGCATAGGACGTGGCCCTCCCCCATCAGGTTTCAAAAAGCTGTAAATCAACGCAACGGGAACAGGAAGATGAGAGAGAAAGTAGCACATAACTAAAAAAGTCATCAGATTTTAAATAACCGGAGTTGCCACGGGTTTTTAGAAGTTTTTTGGGCGAAGATCAACGAAAATTTGTGTCGACCCAAGACCAAACATTTTGGTCCCCTTCCAAAATGTCTGTAACCGCACCTGTACTCGTTCGACTCAAATCCAAAAGTACGTCTATAGTCAACTTTCACAGTTCCACTAACACGAAATCGCCAGCTGCCAAAAGGTTCATTAGTTGCACTTGTGTGCTAAAACTGAATTGCGTCGTTAATATCCTATAGGTCGCTTTGAGACTTTAAGATATAGTTGGTAAAATATTTCTGAATCAAGTGGATAAAACAACAATATTGACTCGATTTGGCAAGACTCACGAACGACTCGACTTGCAAGTCGATCGAGTCGACGGTTTTTCGATCGACTCGACTTGGCCAGACCAACGATCGACTCGACTTGCAAGTCGATCGAGTCGACTATTTTTCGATCGACTCGTCTTAGCCGAGTTATGATCGACTCGATCGACTGCGGGTACTCTGAGTGCCATGGGATGCAACAGCAATCCACACGTGCGCGTCGCCGTACATTCATCTGACGT
This sequence comes from Lumbricus terrestris, assembly GCA_949752735.1. Classification (NCBI taxonomy): domain Eukaryota; kingdom Metazoa; phylum Annelida; class Clitellata; order Crassiclitellata; family Lumbricidae; genus Lumbricus; species Lumbricus terrestris. The sequence goes on along the minus strand of OX457045.1, from coordinate 40,161,924 downwards.
CGACAGTAACGGGTGGAGCGGCGGAGCAAGCTGCTGAACGAAAAAGCACCAAGTATAGGCCTACATCCCTCCCCCGCTATGCATGAATTCATCCCCGTGGCAATTGAGTCACTGGGCCCGATAAACCGGACGGACCGGACGGGTCCATCATTTCGTCAGGAGCTGGGCCGCCGCATGACAGAGGCAACGGGCGACCCTAGAGAAACCATGCACCTGTTCCAGCCGTTGTCAATATGCACGCAACGGTTCAATATCGTTGCATTTAGAGGCACCTTTGAGCACGTTGGAGACGAGAACCTATAAACTAATTTTAATCTTTTACAGCCTGAGGGATCTTTACTACTTCCTTTGCTAGAACTCTCATGAAAATATACCATTTTCCCCGGCCAAAAACTTGATGACATTTTTTAGTCCTTCTCGTGAAAATATGCCATTTTTTCGATTGTTGAAAATCTCGTGAAATAAATTTTTTACGGCCTTCTTGGGGACTTACCCCACTAGCCCCTTATAAACTCCGCCCATGCCTACATGCATATAGCGCACAGCGTAAAACTGTAGAGTACAGTGCAGGTTTGATGTGCTGCGATTGGTTCCACATTATGAGACTCAGAAGAATTTGTGCCAGTGAAAACAACAATAATGTGCGTAGCTGCGATTTTATTTTAAAACGAAACATTGCACACTGTTGGTGCAGAAAACGCGAATTAACATTACAGGTTGCATGATTTAAAAAATGTCGAACCAATTCCTTCACAACACCAATTCCGCCTTGGTGTTAAATTTCTACACACCTGTTAAGATAATATTATTGGCTAAACTATAATATAGTTTACATCTTAAACCAAAGTTCATATTATGAACTTTGGTTTTGTAATTTGTGGTATTTTACTTCCACCTGTAATTCCTCGTAAGTATAAGTTCAAATTATGTCAAATTAATAGTGTACAATAGGGCCTAAAATAACATTTTTATGGCCCTATATTTAGGCGTCCCTTGAAAATGACAATAAATTATCTTCTGTATTGTGTGCCACACATTCTTAAGAACAAACCTAAAGTTGAGATAATGTATAGAAATTGCTGATCTTACAGAAACTCTTGAGAATAAAACAATCGACTTCTTGAGAATCTCACGTCTAATCTCTTGAAAAATGGCTGATGACCTTGAAGCAGTAAAGAATTCTCTGGACGTTCTGAACGAAGTCTTTCAAGTGGGGTTTGAAGCATCCAAAATACTTAGTACAGCTTCAGGACCGCTATCCTCGGCGTTTGCAATTGTTGGAGCGATATTGGGTCTCATCGGAACTTTTCTGCCAGATCCCAAGTACCAAGAAATTCTTAAACGCTTTGATCAATTGGACAATAATATTAACCGGTTGAGAAGTGACATGGAGGATTTAAAGAATGTGATCAGATCGGATATAATGGAGCTGGAATATTCCAAAAATTTGGAGCTTATTGAGCTCGGAATGAAGTATTGTTTAGAAATTGGAAAAAGAAGTGGAGATTTTGAGAGAAAGTTGTATCAGGATAAGCTTAAAGATCTCTGTGCAAATGAAAATTGCGCTCTCGCTCTGAATGATATCTTGGACGGAATGATTGGAAATGGTATTCTCCGAAGCGACAGCATACTGGACAAGCTTTACGATAATACAAAATGGGACCGACCACGAATTTCAGCTCTTGGAACTCGGCTAGTACAGGTCTTGACCGGCGGAATTATGGTCATCTCAACTTACGAGACGATGATACATGGAAAACAAGGAGCTGAATATGTTACAAAGTCTTATTACCCACGACTGAATGAAGCATCCAATAAAGTCAAATCCGTACTCGATAGATGCGTAAAAGACTTCTGGGGCAACATGCAGAAAGACATCATTAAAAAACTTGACCTGGGTGGATCAAACAAGGATCTTGTCGCCAAGATATGCGAGTCAATGCGCGATAAATACGACTGGCTGGAAAGCTACTGTGTTGTCTACAATGATTTGAGAGGGCTTGACAATCATTGTTCTTACGGAAACGTGGTTTGGATCACACATCAGAACGGAAAGTGTGGAATTGTCTTCTACCGAAAGAAAAGTGAAGCCCCGCAATTTTCAAACAGATATTACGAAGCCTATAAGATCGTCAAGAGTAGTTATTGTACTAAAGCAATTGCCTGTTACTACGATATTGTAGCCAAGACGGAAGCGAGAGGAATTCAGAGGTCGGGTCTTGCGGTCATTAAAGGAAACCCCGACCTCTGTACTGCAGGCTACCTTTCCGCACAGGTTATCTTTGTCGACAAGCCTCACTCAAGAAAAGGAATTTTTGCTGGACCTCAAAAGGGAAAAGTAATTCTTGTACTGAAATAGGCCTATCTCCAGAAACAAGGAGAAGCCAAAGATGATATAATCAGACAAAATTGTCCGTTAATTTGACATTATATTCAAGATTCGTTGGTGTACGCTATCATTATAACCAAGGTCCGACATGTGGAATACCCTGCTACCTTGTGTTGTGATATTCGATAAGACAACATTTTACGATTATTGTTAGTGTGATATTTTAACCAAGTGCATATTTGTGAAGACTTCGCTTTGCTTTGCTCTATAGCAAGTCCTACCTATATTGCAGTGAACAACATTGAACTTTCCAAACAGTAGGCTACTGTCAATTGCGTGTAACGTTTGACATATTTTAAGCTGATGAACATTTTATTACATGCTGCATTGCCTGATTGCAGCCAAGTTAACCCAATAAAAATGAGAACATTGTTATGCATAGGCCTACTATGAACTCTCATTGACCTCTGCAAACCAGACTTAAAATTCCATACGTGAAGCAAGTTACAGTAATCCAGGCGACAGAAGGTCAATTCATTCGTCAGAGGCATTCTGGCAGACACAGTGACATGACGATCTATTTGCGCAATCACGTGTATGCTTGTAAGACGATTTATAGAAAAAGAACAGTATAGTCGGCAAAGAACTAGTAGGAAAAGTATGTAATCTACCGAACAAAAGGTGAATCCCGAGGTGTTCCAACAGATACGACGAAGTAGTGAGTGCTGGGCCTATTGCTTATGGTTCAAAGCCTATTGCTTCTATAGTATGGGTCTACTCCTAAGACAAGGGAGTACTACAAAAGACATTGTAGTTAAGATGGAGCCGAGGGGCATTGGATGGACAGTTTGAGAGGTCATTAGACGATATTCAGACCTTTGGCTCCTTTCCACCCAGGCTATCTACACGAATGATATCGGAAAAGAGCACACAAGAATTGTTCCACTGTTGTAGACCCTAATGCACGATTAATAGGAGATAAGGAATCAAAAGTATTAAACACAGGGATAAAGATGTCCATAAATAAGCTATTACTTACTTAGACTTAGTTCCTCCTGTTCCGATCGGAGCATTGGTCGACAAGCTATTAGCCCATAATAAATTTCTTGCTGTGCTGTTTACCTAAGATCCGATATGTTGAATTTACTGCCATATCCAAGATCGGAAAATTCGACAAGGCAATAATTAATTTTAGTTTTAACGTTGATATAATTATTGGCAGGTGTATTTTAATCAAATTTCCGATTTTTATTTTGTGTGATGTAAGCTTATGCTGCAGTAGCCAAGACGACAATGTTGAGACATACATGTACACTAATTATTGTTAGATTGTTGATGCCCGATTTAATTATTTTAATCGCGTGCTTGATTTCATCTTGTTTGATATAATGCCATATTCAAAAAGAGACCATTTTGAGACTATAATTAAGCGTTTTTATTCAAGAGCACATATTTACTGTGTCTGATGTGCTGTAATATTCATGAGCACGACATCGGAAGATATAATTGTTAGCTAGTAATAGCCTAACGCTTGATATATAATTATATAAACCGAGGTGTTTAAATCATTATTATGCTTCATTTTATTTGCTTTAATGTATTGCTATATTCTAGCTTAATGTTTTGCAAAACGGACGAATACATATGCATGGACAAAACTAAAATGAAATCGCTCTTTGACTCCAGTTTCAGTTAAAACAATTTTGTTGTGACAACAACTCTATTATAATACTTAGTTTGTATGGGGCGCGGTGGTGTAGTGGTGGCGTCGTTGCCTTAAAGCCGGCAGGTTCGAGGTTCGAATCCACCTCAAGTCGCATGTAAGGACCTTGGGCAAGTCCTTCACTCGCAATTGCTCAGCGCTTCGGCGTGAAACTCCTATGCAGTGTCCGCTCTGCAGTCGGGAGCGCCTCCGAGTAGAGAGCTTGAAGGGGCGCTATAACAAGTACGCATACAAACAAACAATACTTATATATATATATATATAATGGGCCTAAACATAATAAATATGAGGTCATCATATTGCACACGCAATACGTGGGACGCGGTGGTATAGTGGGTATGTCCGTTGCCTTCCAGCCAGAGGGTTGAAGGTTCGAATCCACCTCAAACCGCCGCGTAGGGACCTTGGGCAAGTCCTTCACACGCAATTGCTCAGCGCTTCGGCGTGAAAAACCGATGCAGTGTCCGCGCTGTAGTCGGAAGCGCCTCTGAATAGCGAGCTTGAAGGGGCGCTATAACAAGCACGCATACAAACAAGCAAACAATGCGCTGCTAGGAATGGTGGATGCAAGGAATTTTACATGTATCATGGTGCGACAAGATAGCAAACGAAGATAACAAGCAAGAAAACAAACAAGATAACAAACGGGAAAACAAACGAGAGAACAAACAAGAAAACAAACAAGATAACAAACGAGAAAACAAACGAGAGAACAAACAAGAAAACAAACAAGAAAACAAACAAGAAAACAAACAGTGATAGGAAAGATAACATTTGAAACTATCAGAGAGAGGAAACGGGACAAGAATAAATGGCAGACATCACCGGAGAGTGACGATTGAAGTGGATTGGTCATGAGTGGCGTTTGGATGAGAATGGAGGAGTCAGACGGATGATGCCCTGCAAATCTGGAAGACGAAGGAAGAGAGGAAGACCATGGAAGAACTAGCTAGAAGCAATCAGTGACGACTTGAGATGCCTGGAGAAGTCGCGGAGAAGGCGGAGCAGCTAGCGATTGAGAGAAACGAGTGAGTGATTATTGTAAGTTGTCCGATGTGCATTCCGGCATGGAAATGACTAAGCACTGCGTAAGTTAGTAGGAGTGGTTTCTGCTCTTCATTTTTTTAAGCCCAAAAGAACATACATGTAACTATCATTGATCATTATAATTACTGTCAGAGGCTCAGTTATATCTAGGCTATAATAGCTGATTTTAACATTATCCAACTTTTGCACATGTGTGAGGCCCATATTAGCAGTCGTAGTAGTCATATGTAGTAGCCGAGTTGCAAGAGCTGATATCATCGGTTGGTCACCGTCTGTCTTTTTTTGTAGAACTCATCCAGTATTCTCTTCTGGAAAGCCTTTCTCCAGCCATTCCGTCCAAGAGGGCATTCAGAGCGAGAACGACATTTTGGTGGGCATAGACCTTTATCAGTTTTTCCCGATACCTCATCTTCGCATCCGTCTCAGTTGCATTTCCAATTTTCACACAAAACTCCATTCCTTGATCAATGCGGCGACCAACAACTCTGGCGATCAAAGAATGAAACATCAAAACAAAGATGTCCAAAGATTCTTTTCCAGCAATGTCGTATTCGATCCTTTACTATTACTCAAGGTCCGATGTGCTGTTCTATTCTAGAGGAAAACACTGGATCATGCAACTATTAGCCATTATTGTTGTTCTTGAGTTATTGAACTTCAAGTTTCGTCTAGCTGGCGCTACCTAAATGTCAAACAACTTTTGTGGAGCGCGGTGCTGTAGTGGGTATGTTCGTCGCCTTGCGACCGAAGGACTGCAGGTTCGAACCCACCTCAAGTTGCCTCGTAGGGACCTTCACTCACAATAATTGCTCAGCGCTTCGGCGTGAAACTCCGATGCTGTGTAAGCGCTATAGTCCGAAGAGGCTCTGAGAAGAAAGCTTGAAGGTGCGCTATAACAAGTGGGCATACAAACAAACATTGCAGGTGTAGCAAAACACCCAAAGCAGCAACTCTATGCATAAGATTTAAGCACATATTTGAAACCACTCTAATAGGCCTATCTCAAAATTTTCGTCTATCTTTGGGCGAAAATGGTAGGAAAGGCGAATGAGCTATTTTGAACTTTATCTGACCTAGGGCCTATCTATGAATGAATATCATTGAATAATTGATATAAATATGAAGAAAATATGAGCAAAGTATTCCCATCTGAATGTCGTCTGACCAATCTATGAATTAATATTTTTTAATAATGGCTATAAATATGGAGAACATAAATTATGAAGATAGTAGCCTATTCCCAGTTATATCGCAAATGACCTTAACAACAATAATATAAAAAATTATGGTATACAAAGGTGAAGGAAATAACCCATGGGCGACAGCTGTTCTTTGGGTCAATACGATAAGAAATATGAAGTTAATATCGTCAGATGGGCTGAGCAATGCATGTCAACATAATTTTATGACGTATGTCCTTGCGGTAGGCCTATGCGTTCATCACCGGAACGCGCATGAGTGACGTGTGTTTGTTATCGCTGCGAACTATATTTTCGATTTGAAGATTTGTAACCCAAAATTACAACGCGCTAAAGAAACACGCGAGTTTACGTGCGGTTATCGGTATTCAGATCGATTTGTCGTATCAGTCTTGCATGTAGCTGTGTGATATATTTTATCGATCTCTAAAATGAATCGTGTTTTATCAGATTTTAAACGTCGAGGCGCCCGAAATGTGTAAGATTGAGGTGAGTGGTAGGATTGAATTAATTCCAGTTTATCAAATCTGTCATTCATTTGCTCAATGTTGTGATCCGTTCACCTGTGGGAATGTGCATTGTTGGTGCACACGTATGCATGTACAATAGTCCTATATCTGCATGTGCGTTGCATGTCATTGTCTATGTTCATTTGTGTATGTTTTGTGTATGCCTGCATGGTCTTGCACGTATCAGTGTCATACATGTATATTGTATAGTTGTATACATATAATTATATGCATGCATGCATACATTTATATTTCCATGCATGTATCGTATAGTATCTAAAAAAATTATATAGTGCCGCTCGCAGCATAGATTATTCAGACTAATCAGAGGCGCATTCAGCCCCTTGGAAAAGGAGATGTTTCGAGAGAGCGAGAGGATGCGAGGACGATCCAAGACATGAAAATAATTAGCTCGTAGGAGTGTCTAGAGGCTACACTTATGAAGCATTATTGTCATAATTATGTACTTAATAATATACCATACCATACAGTTGTTGTTTTGTCATTCTTTCAGGATGGGGGTAATTGTCCGGGGGTGGGGTAATTGTCCGAGGGTAATTGTCCGGGAGGTAAGCCTAATTGTCCGTGTGGTAATTGTCCGGGGTAATTGTCCGGGAGGTAAACTTAATTGTCTGGGTGGTAATTCTCCAGGGTAATTGTCCGGGAGGTAAGCTTAATTGTCCGGTAGTAATTGTCATAGAACCGTATGAGTCAATAGCAGCAGCGTTTAGGACAGACTGGGGGAGGAGTTGCATCTTGGGGAGGTCCATGAGGTTCGATACATACACGTGTGTATCCAAGGATGTATGTATCAAATGGACCCTTCGTATGTACCACATTTGAGAGTGTACTTATAAAGTATGCATTTATGTATGCATTTTGTGTATGTTTTAACATACATGCATGCATGTATGTTATGCATTCATGTGTGTATATCTTAATACGTGTATTGCATGCGGTGCGCATAATCGCACCTGCTACAATAGTGATAAAGTTTTTCTCAGAAATCAGCTATTTATTCACTCGTTTCGGGGCACTCATGCATTGCATGATATATGACTCTGAGATCCAAATTTTATTATGCCGCTGTATGTCGGATCTATGCATGAGCATCAGTTCAGACATTAAGACCAGATGTTTTTGGTTACGCGTATACATGTATGTATACATGTATGCGTATACATATATAGGTCCTTGGCCTAAGTTTGCAGTCAAATCTTAAGCATTATTTGTACCTTCAGAGTTTGTTGTTCAGCGAAGCATGACAGTGGTGGATAATGTTATCCATTCTGGAGCAGGCGTACATTGACGTGCATTTTGATACCACAATATTATAAAGGCTAATGTTTTGACGAATACATACATACGGTACGTACATGTACATACATGCAAATACATTGGGCAAATCCCTAAATATGGTCATTTCTCAAACTACATGCTTGAGGTACTTCACTGGCTCCCTATTCGCCAGCGTATTGAGTTCAGGGTAGCTGCATTGGTATGGCGATGTTGTCAGGACCTTGCCCCAATTTACCTCCGAGAGCTATGCAGCTTTACATTGGGTATCCAAGGACGTCGTCAGCTACGCTCTGCTGATAAGGGAGTCCTCTTAGTTCCTTTTCCTCGTACTACTACCATGAAGAATCGAGCCTTTTCTGTGGTTGAACCAGTGGTCTGGAATGGCCTTCCTTTTGAGCTACGGCCTACACCCTGGGACTCTACCAGGATCCTTCCTTACTAAACTTAAAACTGTTCTTTTGGGCGCGCTGGAGTCGGGAGCGCCTCTGAGTAGTTTTTTTCTTAAAGGAGCGCTATATAAATGTCCGAATGAATGAATGAATGAATGAATGAATGCATTATACGCACGTACTTACATACGTACATGTACGTCGTGAACGTATGTACATGTACGTACATACATATGTACATACACACATACATACATACATACATACATGTATGCATACATACATACATGCATACATACACACATACATAAATACGCATGTATATACAATTATACATACGCACATACATCTTCACATACATGCTAAGCATGCATACACACATTCTTTCATGCATGCTACATACATAAATATATAATAATTGCATATATATACACACATAAAACAATTCATGCATACATATATGCATACGTACATGTACACATTTATTCATTCGTTCTATATAATTATGTAGCGCTCTTCAAGAAATCTACTCTGGAGCGCTCCCAGCCAAGCCAAGGTAAAAGAAAAAGGACTCGACCGATTTATGAAACAAAGTTTGATTGGTCAGATGTAATAAAAGCAACTTTGAAGGAAGGTCATTCAAGATGGCTATCCGTACAACCGAGAAAGCTCAATGTTGCCTGGCATCTAATACATAATAATAGAAATAAATTCGTGCGTAGGTAGAGCATGCATGTGTACATGTACCAATGTTCTTGCATGCGTACACGTCCCTACCTCACCGAAACATTCTACTGGTCTATTGCATTTGCAGTTAATACTTCTGTAAAGTTCTGCGTAATGATAGTCTATAATTATCATCGGAGTTGGTTCGTTATTCTTCTATTGGAGTTTCTTTTCACTGAGCAAGTCTTGAATGTTTTTTCCATAATACTGTTCGATGCCCTAGATTTGAGATGAAAGGTGACACTCGCTTCTGCACAATGCAGGAAGACAATGATACATTCCTGTCCTGTTGCAACATCTGGACTGCAATATTAGTGTGGCGGCAAGTTTTCATGAGATTTGGTGCAGTCCTTTGCCTTTTTGACGCTTGAGGTCTGTTTGTTAGCAGGGGACACGTCTCAAGCACTTGTTTTCTGTAAAGTATTGATTTTTTACATTTAATCAACTGATAATATTAGTTGCAGTGTTGATTTTACTGCTATAAATAGGCTGACGTTATTTGCTGAACCTGGTCGCGATAAGGATATAGGTCAGCTTGTTGTTAAAATGTTGCAGATATCTCAGAAATCGAACAGTGGTAAATAAAAAGGCATCCAACATTTGCTATATATATTCACTTAATGTGAAAAAGCAGGTTGACAAGACCGCAACTCAGTTACATGGAAGGGAAGTACTATGGTTTGCACAGTCGCTTGTTGAGAAGACACTTCTATAGAGTGTTGATACATGAAGTGCATGCTGGACGCGTCTAACTCGTTTCTCCTGATAATAAACATGTTATCTTCCTAAAACTCAGCCAGAAGAAGGATGCTGATAATCTAAGGAAACTTCTTAATGAAACGCGGCTTCAAATTGTCAGCGCAAGTTGTTCCTCATAAGGTTACGGATCACGTTTTTACAACAAGAGATTAGATGCTGCTTTTCGCTTGGAGGATGATGATCTGGAGCAGGAGATTGGTCTTCAAGGCCGTCGCCATTTCGATTACTCTCATAGCAGTTTACTCGCTGACGAAAACGATAGTTAGTAAGTATTACTTCGCTACTCCAATAAATTGCAATCGATATTGGGATATAATCAGGACCGCTGTGGTTCAATCCAGATCATTTGCCTGCATTGACCCTTCCCTATGTAATGGACTTCCCATCAGTTTGCTCTTCCATCCTCTCTGGTAGTCTTCGTCATCTTTCTCTCGTCTCAAAACCTGCCTTTTTCCTCGGCGTTGCACGCACTGGAAGCGCTTCTGAAAGGTTTTTGCTTCGAGAAGCGCTTTTTAAATTGTCACAATACAATAAATTCGGATTACGTGTTTCCTGCATAGGACGAACGAAGTATGGCACCGAGAACGTCGTTCAGAGTTAAAAATGATAGATGCAATACGTGCATCAACGTTAGTCACTCGAGAAAATGTACGCTGTAATTGACTAGAGAAATTTATGCCACCGTGGGAGTGGGAAAATGGAACATCAAGCGTCTCACAAAGCATCTGATGTCCAAAAGTACACCATACCACCTACACGTGGTTCTCCTGTGCAAGCAAAGTGTATGGTGGGTGACCGAATCCATGCCGGGATATGCAAGTGCCCTAGAAGTGGAGAAGAGCAAGAAGGACTGATGGTGAAGAACATCAACGCACGGGGAGATGGCGTCTCCTGAAAACACCGGGTATACGGGGAAGGAAACGGGAAACCCCCTTCCTATGTTTTCCCCAGAAAGATGAAGACGACAAATAGGACAAGGATGGCGTCGTTGAAATCTTGGACCTGCCTAAAGGCAGAACACTAAAGATCAGCATACAATAGCACCTGAAAACTGGACTTGGAGTGACTGGGTAGGCATCTACAGGGGTAGCGCAAAATAACTCCGACCCGTAACCCTTAACCAACCAATCAATCAAAAATCTTGGTATGATGACCCTTAGCGGTATAATAGGCTGGCTACTCCAATATGCTACAGAGAGCGGTTCTCAAGTGCTACAGATCAGTCCTCTCTTTCGCCGCCTCTCTTTCCATCAAAAATTATCAGGCTCATTTTGTGAATACGTGTTCACTTGTCAACCTGCCTTTTTGACTTTTGTCTTAAACAGGAGACTATGGTAATTGTCCAACTGCGTACGTGGCTGACCCTAACAAGGTAAGTATGGATTTTTTGCAAACCAACCGAGTATAATTTTTGGACCATTATGAGACTCGTTTCAACGTTATTTCATAACTCAAGACGCAAAATTTGAATCGTGGCTATCAAGTAATGGTATCGGCATTCATGAATATAAGGAGGCTTAGGCCTAAATGTGTAGACCCTCTGTAAATTTTTAGCGATTATTTTCACAGCACTGCATGCAAGAAACCTATAGGCTCTAGGGAGTAAATTTATAATTAGCCTACGTGCTGTGTAATTTAATCTAATTAGCAGCAGTAGGCCTACACTGCAATTTGATGTTTGTCAAGCCGTCAAAATACCATCAAACCTCTCAACTTTGTCCAAGGAAATGCGTAGATATTTAGTTTCGCGCTGTTATCATTCAGCTTATACGAGCGTAGGCCTATAGTAATATTGATCGGCTTATAGTAATAAATATTAATTTCATTTTGATAAACCGGTGGTTATTTTACCGGTGCGACATTTAACCATACTCGGAATCGTCGATTTCTTTTATTTTAACCACTCTGACCGGCTGCTCATGTTGTATAGACACGTGTAAATAAAATTTCAGGATGTCCTATTGACAAGTCCTTTTGTAAAAGATGAGCCGAAGTTGGTTGTCCTGTTGTCCTACCAACGAAGTGGATCGACCTTTGTCGGCGAATGGTTCAATACGAATCCTGATGTGTTTTATAACTTTGAACCGGTCGATTCACTCTACTCTGCGATGTATGGAACGCCTCAGAACACCAATGTTCCGACCGATATCACGAACTATTCAAACGGCTCATCTCGGTACAATTCCTTTCATGTTTGTCTTGCAATGCTCATCTCATAGCTAAGCATTGAAAATCCTCGAATTATGGAAACCTCATTCAAAGTAGAACAGAGTTTAGCTTGGTCAAAGTGTCGGTTACAGCAGAGTATTTGTAAAGCAAACGGGAGTAGAATAGAATCGAGTTATTTAGTCAATTTAATGGCTTAGACCCATGCACATGTCGCATCGTTTTATCAATGTCCAAGCAATATCAGACATCAATAACTAATATATTTAGTGGAATCAAAATCAAAATCCAGAAGAACACGGGTCACAATCTTCCAGCATTAATTCAGGGAGATTGATTGCTTTAAAAAACAGTAAGACTGTATTTTGACTTCGAGCTGTTAGCATTTATGCATACGCTGATGAAAGTTGACATGTGTGTAATGCTTCATAAAAATGGTTTGCTTCTGGCTATAGGGCCTATATCGAAATTATAGAAAATAAAAATATATGGTGAACTGGAAAATGCAAGCAATAAGCTTATCTAAGCAATAATAGTGGAGTCGAGTTTAGGGAAAGCTTAACTAACGCTAAAGTCAAGTATTTTGCATTAAATGTGTGTGCGGTCATAGATGCTGTTCCACAGATATTTGTCACTGACTATAAATATGGTGCTTTAGATCTGCACAGACAATATGACTTCGTAAATTGGTCAATATTTAATTAATCGAATGCGTGTAGCTTATAAACGATGTGAAATTTCCGAAACACAAATTATCGTCCAATAGCAAGGGACACAACTTTGAATCTGAAGCTTTTATTTCTGTGTATAGGCCTACAAACGGTCCATACCAGCGGCGCCCGCAGGCGTACCCACATACGCAAGTGCGTACAGCGCGGAAAGGCTAAAAAAATGGCTGATGACTAAAAAAAAGGTCATTAGTTTTTTCGGCGGATGGAAAAGGTATGTTTTTGGGAAATTCGTGGCTGATGACTAAAAAAAGGTCATCAGTTCTTTCGGCGGATGAAAAAGGTATTTTGGGGGGAAATTCGAGGCCGATGACTAAAAAAAAGGTCATCAGGTTTTTCGGCGACCCTGACGAAAATTTTCCCCTGTTGTGCGTACAAGAAAAAAATCCTGGGAGCGCCGCTGGTCCATACGCTTAACTATGCTGCATTTCACTCAACAATAAAGCTTCGTTGATGATGCGATTGATATCCGAATGTTTTACCTGTCTGCAGAATACTACCAGAAGCAGAACTGAACGCAGTTTCCGAGTTCCTCCGCCACTTTCTTCTCTGTGACCTTGAAAGTCTTCCTGCGCAATCGCTTTTCAGCTTCTACTTCTTGGTCACCTACGAGCACCTAGCCTCCACATCTTATACAAAGTGCATTCGAACGGCAGTGGGCTATAAGTACGACCGATGTGAACCATTCCTGACAAGCATCTGCGGTTCGCGCTTTGGTGTGGCCACGGATGAACAGCAGAGCGAGTGTTACAAACGTTTGTGGTTGAAGCAAGAAAATCCGTACGCCTCGTCAACTATAAACATCGTGTTTAAAGGCTATAAACTTTGCATTGATGCGATAAGGCAAGACGTGCAAACCAAATGTCAGCATCTACTTCAGGATTCCTGTCAGAATCGTTCCACCAGGGTAATGAAGACTGTTCGGGCAACCATGGATAGCATGGAACCACTCCTGGAAGCGCTTCCCAACTTCCGGGTCATACACCTCGTTCGTGACCCTCGCGCCGTTACCGTGTCAAGGAAGCAGTTCCGGGGTTACGTTCGCGGAATCTATTCGGGGAACGATACGACTACCATTTGGAAGGAGGCGAAACTCTTATGCAGTACGGTTGTGCGCGATATTAAATCGCGTCTGCGACTCGAAAAGAAGTACCCTGGAAGGATATACGCGTTGAATTACAACGAGATAACTGCGAATACTCCATTTTATTTGGAGAATGTTTACAGGTTCCTAGACGCAACGCCGAGCGAAAGAACTATTGAGTGGTTATCGGCGAACGGTACAAGAAGTTCGGAGAACAAAACATCTGAGCATGTTGTTAAGAAATGGCAGGACTTCATCACGTTCAGGGAGAATAAGCAGATCGTTGAAAGCTGCAGAGAATTCTACGACCTAGTCAAGTTTAATTGGCCGATGTAACAGAATATTATATTATAGGCCTATACTATATATACATGGTGCTTCGGATTTATCCCCAATGCATATTATTGTTTCTGACCTCTAGTAGCCTATGCCAATCTACGTTAAGTCGTAATCTCGATAGATAGAAAGCTGTCTCTATTCATATGCAAGTGAAATATTTCATTAAAACTCGAGCATAACATCTTAACTCATTGTCACAGTCACACTACATGTATAATTATTATAGGCAATAGACATGGATTGCTTATCTTGGTGTTCAAAATACAGTTCTCTATGTACGCAAGACCCATTCTTAAATGCCAGCATGAAATGAGATGATATATACATACAGGGTAATGAATTGCTTTTTGGACATAGCATAAGCCGTTGTAAATGAAGCCTAGCGTGTTGCGTGCCTGTGACGTCACACGAGGCATGAATATAGCGCTCATATGAGATTATATCGCATAATACGAATGTTATTTTAGCATTCTAATCTCCAAACTTATAAAGCGCAACGCAAAGACCTAAGGCACAGCACTAGTTTGCTCATTACTAGTGCTGGGTCGAGCGAGAGAGGTTGACCAAATGGTAGTCATGTGGAGGGTGACAGGACAATTACCCTGGACAATTACCCCCGGACAATTACCCCCCGACAATTACCGCTGGACAATTACCCCCAGGACAATTACCCCCCCCCCCGGACAACTACCACCCCCCTGTGGCACCATGTGAGCTTGTTCGTATATATACGCGTGAAGGAACGAACATTCTCATGGTCATGGTCTTCGTATTTATCAGACCTTCAGCGTTGCCAAAGCCTATCCTAAAGTAACTTTAGTAACTACTTTGTGGGGCATGGTGGTGTAGTGGTGGCGTCGTTGCCTTGAAGCCGAAAGGTTCGAGGTTCGAATCCACCTCACGTCGTCGCGTAGGGACCTTGGGCAAGTCCTTCACTCACAATTGCTCAGCGCTTCGGCGTGAAACTCCGATGCAGTGTCCGCTCTGCATTCGGGAGCGCCTCTGAGTAGGGAGAGAGCTTGAAGGGGCGCTATAACAAGTGCACATACAAACAAACAAACTTTGCTGTGTAGACATCTTTAGTCATTATCTCACTCTGCAGTCCATGCAGCTGAAAATCATTATGTCCTTACCCTTCGGTGAGCAAAGAGAAAACATAGGCCTAACCACTACCAATGTAGGCCTATAATTATGATAGCATCGTGCGTCCCACTACAAATCCTTGTCCAGTTTGTGTTGAAACACATAGATTTGATTTGATCAGCAATGCCCCAAGTCATAACCACTTCACACACTGCAGACACTGAAGATTTTCCTGTTCCGATGATAACTTCCGTAAACCGAGAAGCTGGTCATCACCCACTCCAGAAACGCGGACTGCAGAAAGATGGTCTACTATTTCTTCAATGCATGCAGGTGTCTTCCAACAACTTCCCATCCCAGTGAATTATTAGAGGAACTCCTGGTTGGAATTCAGCTTTCAAATTTCCAGAAATTTTTGGCCGACTCTTTATTCACTGCTTAAGGATTGCAAAGCAATTGAGATTTAACTCTGTGGGATCATTGCCAAGACATTGTAGACCTAGTGCAAAAGAGAGTAGGCCTACAAATGTTGCATTTCTATTACTCACTTTCAACATGGCATTGTCAAGGCTTAGGCCTATTATCACCTTTGTGTTTTCTTTGACAATAGAGAGTTATTATGCAATATACATGAAAAAAGCCTAAATGAAGCGAAATTGCTACCAAACGATGCAATGGCTGTGAATGCGCTATAGAAAAAGTCAATAAAATAAGTAAGTAAGTGGCAATCATGATGTCAGAGATGTTAATAAATATGTGAGTAGTTGTCTATTTAAATTCTATCATAGCGATTAACATGGCTGGAAAGCATATTACTGAAAGTTAAGCATATTCAACCACAAAGCCCATATTAATTCTAAACATGAACTTTGACCTCTGGTAGCGACCCCTAAATGTCCTCAGATTCTGTCCAAAAGTTTTCTCAATTTTTTTCTCATCAATAGAAACCAACTTAGAGGGTGCCCCGTTATAAAATCAGACTTTTAAAAATAAGGACCACCCTAATCATCATCATCATCATAATCATCATCGTAATCCTTTTCCTCGTCTTTCAATTTTCCTCTTCTTCCTCGTCCTCCTCCATTTTATACAGACTTTAGACTTGCTCGAACCGATAGCAAGGCCACGCCAGCAACAACAACGAGAACAACAACAACAACAACAACAACAACAACAACAACAACAACTAGGGTCTACTCTGGGTCTACTCTGATCGTGAAAACCAGAACAGTGTAAGTCTATAATCTGTAGACCTACTTTGCGTAAATAAATTAATGTATATTTTATGAAACAGCGTATACGACAATCAATGGTCCAATAGGGTAGGCTGCTATTCACACGAACCATCTCGCGTCGTTCTCGACCGCACGACATTTGATCTTGAGATGAAATTTAAAGGCCATCAGTGCGAATCAATATCAATGGTTTTGGTCAAACTTCGCATTAATTTGCGTTCGGTATTTCTTAGTTTAAAAGGAGTTTTGTGAGTCTGACATGAAAGAGTCAGTTGAGAATAATAATTTGTTGCTTCCGTTGTGTGGCCATCGCAGCTCATCGGTAGCAGAAACATTTCCCCGTTCTGGACCAGACGCGCGTTGCTGTTTTTCTAAGGTAAAAAGTCGCTATTTAGAATATTTTCATTCATGCATAAATTGTATGGTATGCGGACCATTGGTCATAGGACGATTTGTCATAGGACGATTTGGTCATAGGACTATTGGTCATATAGACGATAGGTCACAGGGTCTTCTGGTTATAGTGCTTTTGGTTATATGGACGATTCGTCATAGAGTCTGTAACAATTTGCAACGTTAAGATAGTCAAGTAGGCTATAGTTACAGAAAACACTTCTTGAAGAGGTTTCAAACATGGAAAATCATTTAATATAGATTATTTAATTTGTATGTAAAACACATAAAACTCTAGAACTATAGAACTCACAACGGGCGACAAATCAGAAAGAGCTTGAAGATACATACTACAAAATTGTTCACTCCTTGAATGATACATAAGCCAAAGCACGCAGATAATATTGAGGACGTCCGCTTGCTTTGCGTCATGGCCTTTTATGGCTGAGCAACCTACGTGTCGAAAGTTTATTATTTCGTGTAAAAATTCGTGGTAAAAATTGTTCATTCGTTGAAGTGCATTTTCGAACGAATGCAATCAGTTCCAAATATCATTTAAGTTAACTATGGAATTATCTTAATAAGTTTCTTGATTCGCAGTAATTATATTTGCCAAAAAATCTGCTTGTCCCTAATTGATACCGGCAAGACAGTATACATAAAGAAGATTACCGATTTTACAAACGGTTTACTTGTTATAAAAGTAAGGCATATGACCTATCGTCCTATGACCAATCATCCTATGACCAATCATCCTATGGCCAATCATCCAATGACCACTCGTCCCATGACCAATAGTCCTAGATCCAAATTTTGTACATTTGATGTACATAATATTATCCCGCTCTATGTCTTTTAATGCTGCCTCTACTCTTGTTCACTCTTTCGTAGTTTCCCGCCTTGACTACTGCAGCACCCTCTATCATGGACTACCGGCTGACCGGATTGGCTGCCTGGAACGGGTCCACCGCTTTGCGGCGCGACTTGTTGGCCATATCCCAAAATATGGTCATGTCTCATCCAATATGCGGGATATCTTACGCTGGCTCCCTTCTCCACAACGGATTGCATACAGGGTCTGTGCGTTGGTTAGGCAGTGCATTGAAGGACTGGCTTCACCGTATCTTAGAGAACTCTGTAGTTCCACCTTGAAAGTTCAGCGTCGATCCACCCTTCGATCGGCGAACCAAGCTGAGCTTCTGGTTCCCCGCTCACGGACTGCTATCCGACAGCGTCGTTCTTTTTCTGTTGCAGGTCCTACAACTTGGAATGGTCTCCCTGTTACACTGCGCTTAATTCCCAGGGGTCATTCCGCTCTGTTCCACCGCTTAACCGCCGCAAGCAAAAAAATCCTGGCGCTACACCATATTGGTCAAAATAGCGAAATGTTTGTGGCTTATTGTTAGTTGCGTAATTATTTTTTTGCATTCGCTGAACAAGTATAAACCGACATACAGCACATATTTACTCAGATCTATTATTTTTCAACCAAGGAATATCATTATCTACTCCCAATATTTGATTTTGCTGTGCCAAAGTCCAAGACATGGCACATCACATATAATAAGCCGGGTTTACTCCGGCAATTCGCACAGTACCTCTTGATATCACGCCTTCGGACCTTCTTCGAACACATACGACAGCCTGTCTGTGTCTTAGTCCACGTGTCCGTTGGCTGCATCAGATCGGGGGAAGTGCCGTTCCGTGAGACGAACAACAGCTTCAACCTTCTCATTGAGTGGCTTGTCGTCATCTGAGAATAGCATCTCGGCAATCACATCATGTTCAAAGAAGCAAATAAAGCATAGAATTGCCAGGCTGCGAAATTATTTACATCACCAGACGCACCTGTAACACTGGCAAAGGAGTAAGCTTACATGATGGGTAACTGCTTGCAAGCTGGCGTCCACAGTCTCCACACAAGGTTTGGACAACTCCAACCATCTGTAGGCCTATCTGACTTATTGTCTTGATTTGCGTCCTGTCGCGCATGCGATCCATCGTCGATGTCATTGTCGTAGGCCTATCGTTTTCTGCATCCTGAATTGCCCGTCTTTAGTCATCCGATTTATTACTATCTAAATCGCTGTTATAATCGAACTCTTCGACTGAATTACTGTCAACAATTCTTTGTAAAACTTCTTCTCTTGTAAACTTGCGATTCTACATTTTGTGTTGTTACTATAATATACGTCATGGTTGCTTGAACTTGCCTCGTCTTGATCATTGATCAGACCGGAAGTAGCCGGGTAAGAAAAATTTCCGCCCACATATAGCCTATGACATCCTCTGCTAATATAATATGCGCCGTATGCCTGAAATACGCCAGGCCAGCACTATGCCTGAGTATTACGTAAATGCCGGATTTATTCGGTGGTAAGGCGTGAGGATTTTCGCCAGCCGCCGGATATATCCGGCGTGTGGCGGTTAAGCGGTTAAGAACCTAAAAACTGTTTTATTTAGCCGTGGTTGGGCCGGGAGCGCTTCTGAATAGCCTACCTTGAAGACGCGCCATATAAATTTCTGAAATAAATGAATAAATATAGGCCTATGTTTGCATGCATGCCTAGTTGCACACGCATATATATATATATATATATATATACACATATATATATATATACTTATAAAGCAGAGTCATTATTCTGTTTGCATTTTTTCTGTTTGTATGGATGTATTTTGAATTTCTCGCGGGGGCCTGCTCGGAAATTACAGCGAATCGTTTTACCAAAATTTTCAAACTGATTCTTACCCAAATTTGACGTTTAACGCGACTATTTTCAGCTGTCAATAAACTTTATAGCCCGAGCTGTCAACATTTTAATTTCACACGCGATTAGCGATTCGAAAGCCATTCGCGTTCATCGCCTCCATCAGACCTCCATTGCCTACATGAATCCTACAACCAATGGCATGACGGTTTGAGATCACGTGATATTTACTTATATCGAAAATATTTTCTGAGGATCGAAAATATTTCTGAGGATTATTCTCGGCTTATTTCTTCTGATGCACTCGAGAAAGACTTAAAGATCGCGATCCAAAAATCTTTCCATATTTTAAATTTCGCTGTTATAAAAACCATATAATTAGGAACGGCATATGTTCAATAAACTCATGACGTCATTATTTTGATTTTATAGCGCGCGCTTTCGATAAGTTATACTAAAAACACTGATAATAATTCTGAACGGGTGATCGCAAGACAATGACAATGGATACCGGTAATAATATAATACCGGGAATTTTCAGATTTTTTCGACCGAAAAAAAACAAGAGAAGTTTAGCCACTTTGTGTTTTGTAACGCATTTTAATCTGAAGGCCTGTTATCGCTAAGTAGGCCTACACGAACGAAACCCGGGCGAAGCCGGGTATAACAGCTAGTATATATATATATATATATTATATATATATATATATATATATATTGCACATGAATACATGTACAAGCCTTAACAAGTAATAATTTTAACATGTGACTTCAACATCGACCTCTTCGCTTCACATACTCATTCACCCACTGATGACTTTATTGACTGTATGTTGATGTGTCACCTGCCACTTTTATTGCAACCAACGAGAATCAATGTTTCGAGTGCAACTTTAATAGACAACATATTTACCAATTTCCTTGATGGTATAATTTAATCTACCATACATACAGGGTGGGCCATAAAAAAGGAACCCCTACGGTTATTTGACTATATCTTGGACAGAAGTAAGAATTTCGAAATGAAATTTTACAGTCTTAAAGACAATTCATATTTATACATGATGACCAGATTTAATCAAAATATTTCAAACCCAACAAAAGTTACATCACTTTTAATGAGGCCACCCACCGTTTTTTGACGATTCAAAAAACATAACGCAACAAAAAGTGACAAAAACGATTTTATTAAGTCACATCTCAAATGACTTGTGAAATTAACTTGTTGGTGCTTCACAACTTATGTTCAATGTGCCCACCACCAGTGCCAAAACTTCTCTTGAGTCTCTTTGCAGAGTTCTTGATGGCCCTGTTGACGCGTTCCAAAGGCAAATCTTCCCATATCAACTCCAATGCGCTCATCAATTCTCTTACCGCTCTTGGTTTTGGTTGCAGATTGTGGTATTTCTTCAGCATAGCTCTCCACAATTGATTATCAATCCATCGGGTTCAAATCCGGAGATTTGGGGCCATTGGCTTTCTCAATGAAGCCAGAACAATCGAGCCGATCTCCTTTCATTCACGGCAAATCTCTTAACTCTCAGCTCAACTCTTAATGTTTGCGCTCTCACTGTTTATCAGAGTAAACGATGCTCAATGTATCTCTAGGATCTTGCTCAAGACGTGTCTGAATACACATTTTGTCTGTCATTGACACCTTGGCCATTTTCATTTTGTTTAGAAAATTGAATTGCATTGCTTTAATAACAAAATTAATAATCTGACAGATTCCTTATTTACCAACTTGATTGTCATCTTGCTAAGTGACTTAATGGTGACGTGCTGCTACACTCGTACCCTAGTAGTTAACAGAGTGGTGACCCTATATCACGTACGAGTGGGGTTTCTATATCAACCCCCCGCCCCGCCTTATTAATACGCAAATGGGATGACGTCACCTATTTACTATGCTGTATCAGCCAAGCCCTCTGACCAATGGCAGGCCAAAAATTGTCACGTGACCTGTAAGTCAATTCTGACGCAGACACCGTCTGGCCAAAGTGGAATGGGCCAAAGGCTTGGGTGGGCGCAGCCATGGGCTAGCCCCCTGACCAATCAAAATCCTTAGCGAGCGACTGCGGCGGCAGCCATGGGCTAGGCCCCTGACCAATCGAAATCATCCGCGGGCGGCGAACGCCATGGGCTAGGCCCCCTGCACAAGCACCCATGCGCTACAGACCCCATGACCAATCGGAATCCTCTGCGTGCCGCGGCGGCTGGCCATGGGTTGAACAGCCATATGTGACATTATTAAAATTGGACCTGTCATCACGTGTCAACGGCTGCAGGATATGAAGTTTATAATGAAACATTATGTGGCAGCCGTGTGCAAAAGGTATCGTGTGCAAAAGAGTGTCGTGTGCAAAAAGTAGTTTCGGCAGCATGCAAAGAGAAAATAGTTCGATACAGCTTTCCTATGCGCGTAGATGCACAACCTAACATTGCGTACTTTGTACTATCACTGCGCACATGTTATTATAAAAATTCGCCAGTCGTCCCAATTTTCATTCGGCTTGGAATCTGCACAAGACGTACATCTCTTATTTCCGAACTTGCTTGCCATGGATCTCCAAATGAAGACTAGAAGAATCACCATGATTTCGAACATAGTGAGTATTTTAAAATTTATAATATCTTAGGAAATAAACTCTTGTAATGCACATTGAAATCTTATTTGTAGTATTGCCATTCTTTCATGTAACCTAATGTTGTCCCATTTTACATTTTACTTTGTGTTCGTGGTCAATAAAGAAGTTTGATTGATTGATTGATTGATTGTGAGAGATGAAATGGTTATTTATGATCCTAACACCTTCCATTATTTTAAAATTCTTACATACTTTGAATTTTAGACGAACAACCAACTTTTTAAGGAGTCGATTGGAAGCAGTCGCTATCTGACGGCTGCAATTTTCAAAGATGAAATTATGGTGCACATACGCGAGTATGCAGAAGACGACGTAAAACAATACCCAACTAAGAAAGGTGAGTCATTTAACAAGACAGCATGAGCGAGACTTCTCACGCATTTTGACGAAATGTATCGAATGGTGGACCTCCTTAAATCGAATCAACATGCTGACTACTATCAACACGTCGGAGGTCGCTACTACGTTTCCATCAACAACCGATTCAAATGTGTAAACATCCGTCGTTATTTCCTCCCACCAAACTGCGATAAGGAGAGACCAACGAGGAGCGGCTTAGCTCTCCGTATGGATGAATGGTCTGTTCTACTCCAAAAAATCCCATCCCTACATGATCGTATACCAGAATTGAAAGTCGCTACATCATGCAACGGAGCATTGTATCATTTCAACCATTAAGACTATCTGAACTGTAAGCAGTGTAACCCATTCCAAACGAAATCATAAAATTTCTAAATAAAGAGACATTTTTCACTTAACGAACAATTTTCAGAAATAAAGTTTGCAAAACCATATTATTTAGACTTAGATAAATCGTCGTATAACTGTGGAGCATAATTGTGTAAGTCACTTTTCTTTATAAGTAATTATAGATTTTAGCTTGTATAAATTTTACAAATAAATTCATTCTCTTTTATTAAAGTGATTAATAAAGTTTTTTTTATCTTGTATAATGTTTGATGATGGTGTACATGTGATTATATACAATCACATCATGCAGGTATAAAACTGTCAATCTTGCTTCTATTATTATTATTGTCATTATTATTAATATTATTAATATTATTAATATTATTATTATTATCATTATTATTATTACGTTGTTATTAAGCGCCAAAATCTGGTAGGATAAAAGAACCGCCGAATTATTGTTATTATTATTATTATTATTATTATTATTAATATTATTATTATTATTTGCCCCGAGGTATACAGGATCCCTCAGGGACTTCACTACTGCCTAATATAAAATCACAGTCTGGAACGGCCCTATTCATATTCAGTGTTCTGATCGGCGAAAGTGCCCCTGAAGGCAACTGCGTTGAAGCGTTGTATCATCAGCGAGATTCGCTGGAACAAAAATGTTGTTTGTTGTGGCTCCCCTGATATAGTGCTTAGCTTTTGTCCCAGTTCCGAAAGGAATGCCAATCCTTCGTTGTTGATCGGACCCAGGGTTTCGAAAGCCAAAGAGACAAAAAAATATGTGGACGATAATTCGTTGTATTTGTCGATTTTGCGAACCGACGCCTTCTCTGCCGCGGCGCCGGCCGTTTGACTGGTGTCCGATAGGTAGGAAACTGCCATGGTGTCTGTTACGGTCACATCCCAGATGAGACATCGCCCGGCGCGCCATGGGATCAGGGTGAGACCATCCGGTCTCCTGCCATCTGTTCTAATGAGGCCTGCCGGCTCCTTTGTGGATGGATAACCGGCGCGTATCAAGCCCCGAAAGATAAGATCGTTCATGGAGGCATGTCTAGGCAAGCGACCCGGACCCAGCCCGCAGGAAAGCCCGTGGTGGCCATCAGCCAACACCGGGGCTCCACATGGGCACCCATGCGGTTCGCAAGGAGGGACCCCCAGCCGCAGACCCGCCGCAACCCTCACCGACTCATTGTCAAGACGGAGTCCGCAGTTTGTGATAGGGAGGGCCAGCAACCAGTCCCCCGCGTGCGGAGCAGACACCGCCCTGAGGCGTGCTTGATTTTTCGGGTCAGATAGCCTGACGTACAGGCCAGAGACGGCGGCGTCGATCAGGGGCCTGTCCCATGCCGACTGTCTGTGGGCAAGATTGCCTTCTGGGCGCTGTTCTGCGCCGGTCCCAAGCCATATGGCTAGTTGCTCCGTGCGTCGTGGGTCGGCCTCTGCCGCCTCTCCCAACATGGTGGACTGGAGCAGATCGGTGCTCGCGGCTGATGCCAGAAAGGCGGGAAGTGCCAGCGAGGTCACCGATCGAATACCCAGCCCACCCATCTTAATGGGAAGGGTAGCCTGAAGCCATGCGTCGTCTGAAAGGGGCAGATTGAGAACCCTGCTCAGGCCGTTTCGCAGGATAGCATCATACTCCACCAATCCTGGGTGGCCTTCACATGGGCAGCTGCGGAGTATGTAAAGCAATTTCGTTGCACTGATCGAGCATCTCAAGAGGATGACTGCGTCATGCGTTGCGATGTTAGCTAATTTCTCTAGCGCCCGCGAAAGTTCGGATATGCGGGCTCCCAAGGCCCCATCCAGCGCTTCCAGAGTTGAGAGTGGAGCTCCCAGGAGAGATGCATTCTGGGGACTGATCCACGTGAAGAGACTCAGCGGGTGGTACTCCCTGGCTATACTAGATGAGCTCGAGATCACCTCGCATTTCGTGCGGTTCAGCTGTAGTACGAGTTCTCTGCATCGTTGCTCCAGTAGTGTCACGTCTCCGGCCACCACTTGGGCCTTCCCTCCCAATGTGAGGTCATCAAGGAAACCTAGAGTGAGTGGGGAAGACATTTCGGCCAGGATGGGCTGCAGGGGAAGGCAAAAAAGCAGAGGGCCCATGGGGTCACCCTGCTGAGGTCCGACCTGCGACAAGAGATTGAAGGCACCATATTTGAGATTCGATGGCTCAGAATATGCCAGAAAGCAAAAGTGCGCGAGTTCAGGGAGTGCAGCATAGAGCGAGAGTAGCATTTGGTCTCTAAAGATGCTGTTAAAAGCATTAGAGAAATCCACCTTTACTAGGTTAGAGTCGTCGTCCATGGTCTCCAAGAAACGTCGCGTAGCGTGCACAGCCGCCTCACACCCACCCTTTACACCCACTCCCACCTGTCTAGGGGCCAGGTAGGCCGCCATCTTTGGCGCTGCAAAAGCGTTGGCACATTTGGCCGCCAGTCTGCGCCAAAAATAGCCGATGACTATCGGGCGAAGGCCCCCTGAGCTTTTGCGCAGGGCGAAGAGGGTGCCCCCAAAGAGGGTGGCGCGGATCTGAGAGGGGCGCGAGCCAGCCAACAGTAGGTTGACCAAGGCCGTGATCGCCGCTAGAAGCTCTGGCCCCGAGTCTGTTTGGCTCACCAATTCCAAGATGTGCTGGGGGCGGATGCCATCAGGGCCCCCCGAGGATCCTGCTGGAAAATTACGGATGCTGGTCAGAACCTCAACATCCGACACTTGGAAGGGCGTTGTCTCAGGGGGGACCGGTATGGGTGGACGGTCCACAGGGGGAGCGGGGTGCTTCAACCTTAGTTCCTCCAGTGTGGCCGCATTAATCGGGACTGGCTTGTCATCCGAGCAGAGGATTCGCGCATCCGCCCTGATGTTACCATCTTCCAATTTCGCAGACACTGCTGCTGCGATCGTCTGCTCCCGGCTAGGCCCCCCTTTTCTCCCCGGTTCCGAGTTTTCACACGGAGTGAATAGGGTTGTGGTCTCCAGCGGCACCCTTGCGAAGAATTCACTTGCTCTTGTTTTGATTTTGGAGGTCAGATTGTGACGTCTGCCTCCCCTCTGTGGTTGGGCAAGCGTAAGAGCCCCGAATGACAGCAAATGCTGCCAATGGATCGATGAATCCGGGTTCTGTATAATGCGACCGATGATGGTTGTTAGTAGCCCACTCAGGCTGTGTCTGGCTGCTTTCGGTATGTGTTTGACAAGCCGGGTCTGAAGATAAGGATGGGGGATCGAATTATTATTATTATTATTATTATTATTATCATTATTATTATTATTATTGAGGGTCACTTTTTCTCTTATGGATGCAAGTTGCAAACCACACACAACTTCTTTGAATTTGACACTGAAAGCCCCTTAATCAATTCCAATCCTGACAGACTATAACTTTGCATCTCATCATAGCCAAGGCAGGTTTAGCACATTTAATAGCAATGGCTGAAGTGGACAGCGTCTCATATTTTAGCACATTCCATAGCCTATAGCTATATCACATGTATACGCTTAAATTCGCTCATTTATAAACCTTTCAAAGTCCCATATATGAGAAGCTTACTTTGGATGGGGTCGCTTTTTCGAATAAATGTGCAAACTGCCAACAACACCCAGGCAAAATTTAAAATCAACGGTTGCCGCTTAATCAATTTCTTGCCTGGCCAGACTGGCATGCGCTCCAATAAACCACGTGCTGACAGATTTAATTTCCGTGCTTCCGGACACGTCGACCGTTTGAGCGCGCCCTGCAGAAAATGAAAGCCAGATGTTAGGATTGGCGGAGACAGAGGAAAGATACAAGCATACTCGTTCATTTTGAGTGTAGTCGCTAAACCTAACAGACGTGTTCACAGTAAGCTCACAGTAGGCCTATTATAATGCTTGAATATTGCCTCTTTACTATAATACTATGTGGAGATCATATAGGCCTATAATATAGTGGAGCGCAATTGTCTAGTGGCGGTATCGTTGCCCTGAAGTCAACAGGTTCGAATCCACTTCAAGTTGTCGCGTAGAGACTTTGAGCAAGTCCTTCACTCGCATTTGCTCAGCGTCTCCACGTGAAACTCCGATGCAGTGTCCGATCTGCAGCTTGAATGGATGCTATAACAAGTGCTCATACAATCAATATTCGTAATGTATACAGTCTAGGTTCGGTCAGTTTGATCAGTTTGTTTTGACTATGCATTAGGTCTATAATGTATAACACGCATACTGTGCGTAATAGAAATCTATCGCAAATGTTAAAACGTTTTGTTTTGATCAAATGGTGAGATGGATCAAGCATAGGTCTAGATACAGATCAGGCACTTCACTATGCCTTTAGAGCATAAAAAGATTAATATAACGAAGAGATGTCTTATAGAACAGACATATTCGTAATTTTAATGAAACTTCATTATATATGGGTGTTAATGTGAATATATGCCGTCTGCGAAAAACTGTCCCCCTCATAGATCAGCTGCTGCAAACTTTTGCCATTCAATGGGTTTGTTCCGAACATATGATTGCGTGCGTAAAAGTACCCGTCATACATTTCATATTACTTAATTAAATTGAAATTCTCCTAAATTATATCTTGAGTTTTTGTATCGTGTCTTCCAAATACGTGAGCTGTTTACACGTTATTCATTAATGGTCCCCAATTCGCAATGGCTATTATATTCGTGGATGTGGTCCATTATTGAACTCAGAATGTGTTACCAAATAATATCAATGTGACAATATAAGTAAATGACACTCGGCCGTTGTTAATATCACTTTGTTGTCATACACAAATAAGTAGTTGACAATGAACACAACCCATAACAGTACATATCATGTCATGGAATTTGTCAATGAATCTTTGAATCATTCGTTTTTATTTACTGTGAGTAGTGACATGAGTAGAGGCAAAGTGACAAAGTTGGCACACCCACCCCAAAAAAATTTCATCAACATGTGACAAGGTCCTATGACAGTCCAATTCTAAAATGCATATGGAGTATGTTGTCAGGCACTTATTCTAAAATTTATCGTGTGTAGATGTGTCGGCCACTTTCGAAAATTTTCAGGAGTAAATGACAGATCCCAATCATGATGTAAGAAATACATGGTGAGCGCACTTCGTATCTATCGCGTGTATTGATTTTGGCTAGAATTTTTTCTGTCGATGGTGGCCCTAGAGTCTCACCGTGTGCGCATCGGCGGTGTTTGCTTCAGGTTTATACGGACAATGTTTTGAAATCGTATTAAATGTGGGCTATGCGATATTTTATGTTATTCATTTTATTTTACTTTTTTTCATTTCTAAAGCATAACTTCAAGCTCACTACTCAGAGGCGCTCCCGACTACAGCACGGACACCGCATCGGATTTTCACGCCGAAGCGTACGATCTTCTTGTGTGTTTGCATGTGATTCTGAGTGTAGGTGTCTGTGTGAGTGTCTGCATGCTTTTATATGTATGTGTGTATGCATGTGTGTATGTGTGACCGTATGTGTGTATGTGTAGGTGTGCGTGTATGTGAGTGTGCACGTGTGTGTGTATATGGGTGTGCATGTGTGTATGTGTCAGTGTCTGTATGTGTCCACGTATGTGTGGGTATGTGTGCATGTATGTGTATGTTTATGTATGTGTGAGCGTTTGTGTGTGTACATGTGCGTTTATGAGTGTGTGTTTGTGTGTGTAACTATTGCTACTTACAGACAGATAGACAAACGCAGACAAACAGCTATAGACATAGACATAAGCAAACGCAAACAGACTTACACAGGCCAGGACAGACAAACATACATACACACCTCTATATATATATATGTAAGATAGACATAGAAAGACAAATAGACAAGCATACATAGACACACATAGGCAGACATACCTCTATAGACAAATGCAGACAGACATGGGCAGGCAGAGACACAGACAGTCAGATTTAGACAGACACATACAGATACAGACATAGACAGACAAGCATACACAGACATAGGCAGACAGTGACATACATACAGACAGACATAGGCAGGCGACATAGACAGGTCAGGGTGAGATACAGACTGACAGATATAGACAGACAGAAGCAGACAGACATCAACAGAAAAACTTACATGGGCATACAGAGTCACAGACAGACAGGCAGGCAGGCAGGCAGGCTGGCAGGCAGACGGACATAGACAAACATGGGCAGGCAGAGACACAGACAGACAGACAGGCAGGCAGGCAGGCAGACAGGCAGACAGACATAGACAAACATGGGCAGGCAGAGACACAGACAGGCAGGTTTAGACGGACACAAACAGATACAGGCAGACACGTACAGACATAGACAGATAAGCATACATAGACATAGGCAGACCGTGACATACAGACAGATACAGGCAGACAGTGACATACAGACAGATATACATAGGCAGGCGACATAGACATGATCAGGGTGAGATACAGACTGACAGATATAGACAGACAGAAACAGACAGACACAGGCAGGCAGACCTACACATACACAGAAAGGATATGTAGACTGACATGAGCAGGCAGAGCTTTTGACACACAGACAGACAGACAGACACGGACAGGCAGAGTTGTACGTGCACGCCTAATTTGCATCCACATTTCCAGTATTGTAGCCACACTGTGATAGTAGACTAATACTGTACTCATTATACAGTACTTATTGGTACTGTGTTGTACTGAGTGGTACTGTGTTGTACTGTGTTGTGTTGTGCTGGAATGGAATTGTAGTGGTACTTTGCTTAAATATTCTGTACTGCTCAGGATTGGTAGATTTCTAAGGAATCTGCATTTATGATCACGTCTGCAATAAGAAATGTGAAGGTGGGAATCTGACTGTGTGTTCCTGTGACTGTACTGTTTCGTATTTATATGGCACGGGACTGACAGGGTACTGGTTTAGTGACAAGACACTAGCTCAATTGCGGTAAAGGAGTATCAGAGGTAGGAATACTTAACTAATAAAAACACTTCCAAGTACTTCAAAAACGTATGAGTATCCGCGTTTACTATACGTGCCTTGGATAAAGCAACACTTGGAACGCCACTGCTGTCATCTGGCGAATATAATTAAATTAGCCAAGTTCGAGACGTAAGTGAAGCCACCATTGTATTTCTTACATCATGATCCCAATGAAGGCGCACTCCTATAACATGTCATGGAATTAGACAATGAATCTTTGAGACATTTGTTTTTATTTACTGTGAGTAGTAGTATGAGTATCGGTAAAGTGACAAAGTGGGCACGCATGATGACCAGTGTTATAATGTTTGATTCAAAACGTTAAATAAACGTCATAGACTTTCATTCTAATCAGTGGTCATGTGTAATGACATTACGATTTATTGTGTATTAAAATGTTGTGCTATATACGAACTGATCTCTAATTAACCAAGTCGGTTTTTACTTCGTGCGATGAACATTGAACTGTGCAATTCGTTTTGTGTTTCTTGAAAAGAAAAGAACAGACAAACGTTTTATTTGTAAAAAATTATCGAATCATTGGACTTTTATCTTGTGAAAAAGACGTTTTAGTGTGAATCTTGAGACAGTGAAGTTTTGCGCTAGTTTTGCAATTATGCTGGCGATTTTTTGTATTCGAACTCAGTTTTGAGTCTGTCCGATGAACAGTTAACTGCGATAAACCGTACTAGTTAAGCTTTAGGGACAATGTGTTCGTTACGTTGTGTTCTGCTTTCGCAATGCCGCATTTAGTTTGCGCCAAAAGGGGACTTTTGGATTGCTTTTGGGGGGAGCATGTGGAGATTTTGATTTCTGTCGCGCTTCCTCATCAGCTGTGTGCTTTTCCACAAACTGAAGAAGCTCAGGCCCTTTCAAGCCACTCCTTTCGGCAAGTGCTATCAATTGCTCCATGTCGAGAAATAATTAGCAGACTGGGCTAAACTGAAACAGAATATCCCCTCAGCAACAAATGCTAGTCTATTCAGTCTAGATAATTATCTTAGACCCCACTATAGGCGACGCTAAAAGAAGTATGTCTTTAAACAATCCCTCTGGCCTATTTTATGCAGCGTACAACACCTACCCTATCCTAGCATAAACAATCTTTAGCAATACTTCAATGCGTTTAGCTAAAATGTCTAGCAGTGCCTAAATCCCCGTCTAATTCTATCGAGATAATGAAAGCTATCTTATACTAATACCCCGACACTAGCCTAAACAAACTCAACCATCCCACCGCTGTCACCACATTGTCATGAGTTATCTTTAATGGTGAGTTAGGCCCTAGCCTATTACGGACCAGGGTGGGTGTTTAAGACTATTATCGAAGTACTAGACTATAGAACAAAGCACAGAACTCGTTTAGAAATTATTAAGGTAAAAAGACAACTGAAATTAAACTGAAAGACATAATACATATAGAGCGAAATAATATCGTCGATAGATTAAATCTATAGCGCCCTAATCGATGGTCGTGCCCTCCCCCAGACCCCACCCAACAACTGGTCGATGACTCACGTTACCGTTCGCATGGCGACAGTTTCTGTAGGTGTGAAGAAGTCCAACGGGTTTCACAGCGAAGGGCTTCTGTCGGCTCACTGGTCTGGTTCGGTTGCTCCGTTCTGAAGTCGACTTCGTCCGTTTCCTCGTTCCAGGATGGAAGAAGAACCCAGCGTCCAGAGTTGCAGTCCTGCTGGCGTTCCAGTCACGACCGCTGACCGCGTCTTGTAGAGGAGTGCCTTCCGGCACCTAGACAAGGCTTGGAATTCTAAAAGGGCTCTAGAAATCACTCCTAGAAGCAAATCATGTAACAATTTGCTAACCGGTGTTTCTAGACTAATTTGACCCTGCTGAAAACGAAAATCGCTGTTAGCAAGCTGGATTTTTGGCCGTTCAATGGGAAAACAAGATGGCGGACAAAATGGCGGTCAGTTGCTTCAAATGGCTATAAGTAAAGTATTGTATGTGACAGGAACACGATTTTACACTCTAAATTAAGATTATAGGGTGCAAGGAATACAATGGAACCAAATACACATATTTAGCACTGCAAGAAAATCAAAATGGCGGACAAAATGGCGGCCAGAATCTTAAAATGGCTGTAAGTGAAGTTAAGTATGCAGTGGAATCATGATTTCAGGGTCTAAATCAACATTTTCGGGGTCAAGGAATGCAATGGAAGCAAGGTAACATATGTGGCATTGCACGGAAACCAAGATGGCGGACAAAATGGCGGACAAAATCTTAAAATGGCAATAAGTGAAGATATATATGCAACTAAATCTTGAATTCAGGGTCTAAATCAACACTTCCGAGGTCAAGGAATGCAATGGAAGCAAGGTAACATATGTGGGATTGCACGGAAACCAAGATGGCGGACAAAATGGCGGACAAAAATCTTAAAATGGCCATAAGTGAAGACATATATGCAACTAAATCATGATTTCAGGGTCTAAATCAACATTTTCGAGGTCAAGGAATGCAATGGAAGCAAGGTAACATATATATTACTGCCTGGAAACCAAAATGGCGAGCAAAATGGCGGCAAGAATTTCAAAATGGATGTTAATGAAGTCATGCATGCAATGGGAACTTGATTAAAAAAATTTGCGAGGTCTTTGCAAGATGGTATCTGAGACCTCTGCAGTTGAATTTATCTACAATGTTCCCTTATTTGACCAGATATGATCATTCAAATTATCGCAATGCCTTCAGGAAGTCTTAAACCAAGGAGTGTTCTTCAAAAGAACACTGACAAAATTATAAAGGAAGATTTGTATATCATGCAGTGACTTATTACATCGTATCAAGCTGACTGTCCCATGGATCTGAAAACACGATTGTGCCATGGACTTTTCTCAAAACCAATGGGATTGGATTCTCTCTGCAAAAGTAACTTGTCGTCCGTATTTCTATAGCAGAGGCATATCATTTGTTTATTTATAATATTTTACTTAGTGCCTCTTCAAGGTGGGCTGCCCGGAATCGCCCCCCACTTAACCACAACTAAATAGGACAGTTTTTTATTCTTAAGGAACAGAGTGGAGTGACCCATGGGCATGCAATAGACGCTGTGAAAAGGGGTTGGCCATTCCCATTCTAGATTTTAGAACCAGCTACACAGAATGAAAGGTGATGTCAAATAGCAGACCGCGAGTGAACCAGCTCAGCTTGGTTCGCCAACTGAAGAGCAGTGGACATCCGAGGTTGAAAAACAGAGTTCTTTCAGACATAGTGGGGCTATAGCCTAGTCCATCAAGGCACTACCTAAGCAACACAGAGAGCCTGCAGGCAATCCGCTGCGGGAAAGGGAGCCAATGCAAGACATCCCGCATATTGTATGAGACATGACCAAATATTGTGATATGCCCATAGGCTAAGTCGCGACACAGTTCCTCCGACTTGCTGCAGACAAATTATTGTAGGACAAGCAATGGCTCAAGCAATAGGGAACCTCCAAACGCGAAGACAGTTGGTGACCTGACAGATCTATACAGTTGATACCTGTGTACAGTTAGCCTACTTTCGATTGGCTACAAGAGGGTTAACAATTATTGCCTTCGATAGATAGTGAACATTGCTTTTAGTAAGTGAAATCGTACAGAAAATTACAACCACAACTCTGCCACTGTGTGGAGTCTTGAAATACTCCGTTGTCGGAAAATTGGGTGAATTTTCTTGGTATGCTTGAAAGAAAGACTGATCTAGTTCATTCCTGTCCATTCAGTTCTCAGCAGCCACATTTGGAGATATGGACTAGAGCGGTTGCTGGTGGTTACGTGAAAAAAGATAAGGTGTTGTCCACTGCCGGGTCATATGTGTTTGCTTTATATTTAACGGTGTTTTTGGTGATGGCAGGAACATCAGTGGAACAGAAGCTCATCCAATTCACGTAACTATGAAGAATTGATCGAGTGGCCTTCATGCTACAACTGGATGTGATTTGACATATTTAGCAGGAATCAGCTGAAAGAATGCTTGAATAAACTACTTGAAAGTTCCCACTTATTTTCTACATTTGGAACATTCCATTATGAGCTCATTACCAAACTGTCAGTTTGGAAAGGCCTATTTTTACTAGATATTGATGTTCAGATATCATCCTCATCTTCATCAGATGGAGTGTGGTGGAAGAAAGTAATCTTTACCAGTGTGCACCAAAGCCACATTATAGAGTTTGTTTACAGCAAATCATGTGAAGTTGACAAACGTAGCATCAGAACCTGCTGCTATCGAAGTGCAATCTTGTCATGTGCACTCAGGTGCAATTGCATTGACAGCAGCAAGGCCTGAATTGACTCTACGTACCCTATATCCGTCAAGTCATAAAAAGTTGAAACTATTGATAGGCCAAGTTATGAAACATTGAAGCATGCATCCTGTATATACATAAAGCCAGCAATAGTTAAACTGCAGTCCAGTCATAGGCTACTAAAAATTTCCACTATAGGTATGACAATTTCACTGCATAACACTGCATGTGATTTTGTTGGAAGCGTATGACCTGGAAATTACTAGTCCAGACTGAAATCAAGTCTCCATCGTATATGTTCAAGACATCACTCATAGCCAGTTGAAGTTTTTGTCCACCATTTTGGTTTTTGGTTTTCTGGCAGTGTCACATAATAAATTCAGTGCCTTTAATTTCACTTTCCTTAATTCCAAAAATTATCATTTACATTCTGAACTGATGTATCTATTAGATACAGAAATTCACTAACAGTCAATTCAAGAGTCTGGCCGCCATTTTGGCCGCCATTTTGGTGTCCAGGCAGTGCTATATATATGTGACATTGGTTTCATCACATGCCTTGACCTCGAAAATGTTGATTTAGATCCTGAAATCATAATTTGGTTGCATATATGTCTTCACTTATTGCCATTTTAAGATTTTGTCCGCCATTTTGTCCGCCATCTTGGTTTCCGTGCAATGCCACATATGTTACCTTGCTTCCATTGCATTCCTTGACCCCGAAAATGTTGATTTAGACCCTGAAATCATGATTCCACTGCATACTTAACTTCACTTACAGCCATTTTAAGATTCTGGCCGCCATTTTGTCCGCCATTTTGATTTTCTTGCAGTGCTAAATATGTGTATTTGGTTCCATTGTATTCCTTGCACCCTATGATCTTAATTTAGAGTGTAAAATCGTGTTCCTGTCACATACAATACTTTACTTATAGCCATTTGAAGCAACTGACCGCCATTTTGTCCGCCATCTTGTTTTCCCATTGAACGGCCAAAAATCCAGCTTGCTAACAGCGATTTTCGTTTTCAGCAGGGTCAAATTAGTCTAGAAACACCGGTTAGCAAATTGTTACATGATTTGCTTCTAGGAGTGCCATTTTGAGATTCCAAGCCTGGTCTAACCGCCCACCTCCTGTCGTAGAAGTAGCGGAGAAGTTTCCGCTCTCGGACACCGCCCACCTCCTGTCGTAGACGTGGCGGAGAAGATGACTCCGTCCTCGTCTGATAGCACCGTAGCACCGTTGTGCTTCGTATTCTCCTGGTAGCACCGTTGTGCCCCGTAAACCCGCCTGGTAGCACGGTTGTGCCCCGTAAACCTGCCTGGTAGCACGGTTGTGCTCCGTATTCGCCTTCCGACCACTGGACTCCGACGGTTGACTTCCGACGATTGACTTCCGACGATTCACGACGATTGACTTCTGACGACTCACGACGATTGACCCCCAGACAGTCTGTACTCTTGCCTATATAGCCTAGCCGCCTCCAGACAGATGACCTTTACCCCCGGCACACCTTCTTGGACCCAACGACCATCGACGACCATCGATACATTAATATATATATAGCTATGTGGCACTAAGTATATATTATAATATTGTCACAATGTTCCTTTAAGCATATAATAATTATATAGGCCTAAGACATAGCACAACATAAATACAATTATATAAGCATACAATAATGGCCTAAAGATATTCACAAGGGCAACTCGTGACAATAATGATAATGATAATGATAATGATGATGATAGTGATAATGATAATGACAATGACAATGACAATGGCAATAGCAATAACAATAACAACAACAATAACAATAACAATAACAATAATAATTATAATAATGTCCCAGCGAATCTCGCTGATGATACAACGCTTCAACGCAGTTGCCTTCAGGGGCACTTTCGCCGATCAGAACACGGAATATGAATAGGGCCGTTCCAGACTGATTTTATATTATGCGGTAGTGAAGTCCCTGAGGGATCCTGTATACCTCGGGGCAAAAAAAATAATATTAATAATAATAATTTTCCCATCTGCGAGGACTAGCCATTCTAGAACATCGCTCCCTTACTTTCTTGAATCCTGAGGGATCATTGATACCTCGGAAAACGAATAATATTAATAATGATAATGAATAATAATAATGGTAGTAAATATTAAAAATGATAACAATAACAATGACGATTTCTATGGCGCCGTATCACAGCTATGCCGTTGCAAGTGCGTCTCACTTAGCCCTACTACCTCTTTATAGGATATAACACAAGTCCAGAGGAACTTTCGGCTCTGTTTTTTTTAAGGACAAGAAGTGCTTTCTTGCAGTCACGAAAAATGATAACCTCGAGGAGGCTGCGCTTGCTGACGTTCGGAAGCATTCTGATGACGCTTCTCACGAATTACTCGCTGATGAGAGCAATATATCGTAAGTATAAATTGCGCTGCCTCGTAGACAAATTTAATATACGAATTCTATTCCATTTTCAAGCAGAATACCAACGTTACCGATTGTGTACCGGTAACATAATGGGCCATTAACGGATTTTTCCCATTGATTGCAACTTTGTAATGCCACTTTGCTTAGAAGCTATTGATTGTTGCCCTTGCACGGCGACAAAAAAGTAAGAAGAAGGAAAAGAGGAAAAAGTAAAGGAAGAGAAAGAAGGAGGAGGAGAAAAAGAAAAGAAGAGGAGGAAGAGTGGGAAGACGAGGAGGAGGATGAGAAGAAAAGAAGAAACATAAGAAGAAGAAGGAGGAGGAAGAAGAAGGGGAAGAGGTGGATGAGAAGAAATGAAGAAAAAGAAGAAGAGGATGGAGAAGAAGAGGAAGAAGAGGAAGAAGAAGAAGTAGAAGTAGACGAAGGGGGAGGAGAAGAAGAAGAATGCGCAGGAGGTTGAGGAGAAGGAGGAGGAGGAGGAGGAGAAGAAGGCGAGGAGGAAGACAGGTGAAGCAAACCTAGTAATAGCAATAGTAGGCCTATAGCTGTTGCCGTAAAAAGAATTGAAAGAAAGGATGCGTTGGAAGAAGCAGAAACGCAGGAAGATATAAAGAAAAGAAGACGAAGGATAAGGATGAGGATGAGGAGGAGGACGAGGAGGAGGAGGAGGGGAGAAGGAGGAGGAGGAGGCGAGTCCCATAAGATAAGCATGAGATGAGATGACTAGCTGTTTCGTTTTCTTAACCTCGGCCCATGAGAACTGGTGGCAGGTCTTCTACATCGCCACCTTTTCTTCTAACCGACAATGCTCAAGCATACCTTGAACATGTATCTACCGTGGCTTGTGTCATCTTTCCTTTATCTTAAACAGGAGATGGTGGCAAGTGTCAGTCTGTGTCCGACGAAGGTGAATCATCCGAGGTAATTGTACGCTTTCCAAACTGGCCTTGAGCTGTAGAACCTATGAAAATGCTGAAATTACATAAACTGTTGAAGGTGACAGGACAATTACCCCCTGGACAATTACCCCGGACAATTACTCCCCGACAATTACCCCTGGACAATTACCCCAGGACAATGACCCCCGGACATTTACCCCCCGTACCAATTACCCCGGACAATTACCCCCCCCCCCCGTACCAATTACCCCCGGACAACTACCCCCCGTGGCTCAGTGTGAGGGAACGAACATTTTCATGGTCATGGTCTTCGTATTTGTCAGACCTTCATCGCTGTCTAAGCCTATCACCCACCACAACCTACAATGAAGAAATATGCTGAAACAAACGCAAGGATTCTGGCAATCGTTCGCAAATACGACGCGCACAAAGCCATTTACTATCTTCGTGGAGTTGCTCATAACCTTGCTTTTTAAACTAACTGAATCCATACCTCTATCGATAACATTTAAATATTTTATTAGGCAGGCGTTATAACTAGCTTAGAACCGTTGTTAGATTGGATTTTTTTAAATATTTTTCTTGAACGTTTAACACTGACTTGCGTTCACCACGACACAGACTTCTTCATTGGCACGGGGGGGTAATTGTCCGGGGGGTAAATGGTACGGGGGGGGTAATTGTCCGGGGGTAATTGGCACGGGGGTAGTTGTCCGGGGGTAATTGTCATGGGGAGTAGTTGTCCGGGGGCTAATTGTCATGGGGGGTAATTGTCCAGGGGGTCATTGTCGGGGATAATTGTCCGGGGGGTAATTGTCCAGGGGTAATTGCCCTAGAACCACTGTTGAAGGCTTAGGTAGCTATGTCTTCGTGTTGGCACTCTTCCACCAGAGCCCGTGCATGCACAGACGATCGAGACCGTAAAAAGAAACGGTCCTCTAAGACATCCGCACAATAATAATTATCAAAGCAATGAACAAATAGCATTTATGAAGTCCATGTTAAATATGCACAGACAAAATGAAGAACTACGAGGATTTTGAAAACGATTTTGCTGAAGTTAAATCCAGAAAACCTGCTTTTTGATCACCAGAAATTTGAAAATTAGATTTGCAACATTAAGAACAGACTAAAATTTATAAAATGAACACAGAATCGTACAATCGTATCCACACAGCTGTTGTCTCTAATTGTTTTTATTTAAATTTGCTCAAAAGCTTACAGATAGTTTATGGACTGTGACTACTCTGCCCAGGGGCCCGGAATTTCTGTCGGCGGGCTTGAAGACACCAAATTTGTGCCACTAGAAGCACGTATCTACATTTTACAGTTCATTTTGCGTAATTTCGTGCTGCATGCCTTTATTTCTGCGCCCATTTAAGGGAATATGTTGAACAATGCAATCTAAGATAGACAACCATGCTAAATTGGGGGAAAATTAAATCTGCTGTTTGCATGTTGCCAAAATACATCAGTGCCTTACGAACTCTGCATCAATTGGTCACCTTAATCATAAATGCTTTTGTCACACTGCTGCGATCGTTTTAAAAATTCAATAAAAATTAATGTGCAAACGTCTTTCTTCCCCTCGTTTGGCTGATCACTGAACGTGTAGGCCCTATTGATTCAGCAAAGATGCTCATAATGCTTGTTTATTTGTTCAATCTCTAATTTTTTTGGCAAACACAACTATAAATGATATTTTAGGATGTCCTATTGACAAGTCCATTTGTGAAAGATCGGCCGAAGTTGGTTGTCCTGTTGTCCTATCAACGAAGTGGATCATCTTTTGTCGGTGAATGGTTCAATACGAATCCGGATGTGTTTTACAATTTCGAACCGGTCGATTCGCTCTACTCTGCCATGTATGGAACGCCTCAAGACACCAACGTTCCATCCGACATCACAAATTATCCAAACGGTTCCATTCGGTAACAGAATTTATATGCTATTATATAATTGATCAGTAACATGTACAGATGCATGGCCTACATATAAGGAACGTGCCTTTATTTATTTTCCTTCCAGTGTTGCAAGATGTCGCGTTTATTAAGGATTTCATTTTATCACTGCTGTCAGTTCTGATTTCAAATGTGACATAGTACCTGACTACCGGTAGCGCTCATTGAATTAGTTGTTTCTTCACAAAATAATGTTTCTCAATGTTTTGAATGTTAACACAAATGTCATTAGCTTCGGAGTCTCGCGAGGCACCATGAATGTATTTTACATTCAATGAGCTTAGGAGAGAATACTGGGACAGTGAAGGCCAAGAATGTAGGCTAATTTTTTTGGTCATTGAACGGCTTTCTTAGATGCTGAACATCCGTCACCCGATTGATGTAAAGAATATGGTCCTCCCTGCTTCTTTATTAATATGTTTTTGACGATAAGACCACCGTAAAAGTACACACTAGTAGTAGTAGTAGTAGTGGTAAGCCTAGTGGTAGGGGTAGTAGTGGTAGTAGTAGTAGTCCGTATTAGTAGTCCATAGTACATATTAATACGCTTTGCAGAGAGTGGGAGTAAAAAGATTTCTACCGAGCTAATTTATTATTTGACTTACTTAATTTTAACTGAGCAAATCGGACATTCGCCGAAAAAATTATCGCTTATTTTCAAAAAGAATGGATGAAAATTTCAGAGCAATTGAATCTCAGATCTCCAACTAACAGGCATTCGACTGAAACGTAGTTTCCTGTGTATTTTGTAGAATACTACCTGACGAGGAGCTGAGCGCAGTTTCAAACTATCTGCTGGAATTCCTGCACTGCGATCTTGACAGCCTACCAACGCAATCATTGATGAACTACTATTTTATCAAATCTAACCACATGTTCAGAGCTGCAACGAACTACACAAGTTGTCTAGGAAAGTCGTTTGGGATAAAGTTCAGACAGTGTGAGCCTTATGTGAAAGGCTTCTGCGGTTCACGCTTTGGAGACGCGTCTGAAGCCAAGCAGAAGGAATGCTTTCGACGTAAATGGTTGGGACAAGAAGTTCGGAGCAACAATCCAGTAGATAGAAAAGTTACGATTGGCTTTGTAAAGCATCGACTTTGCTTAGAACAGCAAAGAATGTTATTGGAAGGAGAATGTCTGCCTCTACTCTTTGAGGTCTGTAGAAGTCATTCAATACGAGCCATCAAGACAGTTCGCGCGACGATGGAAAGCATGGAACCACTCTTGAAGATGCTTCCCAACTTCCGGGTCATCCACCTCGTACGTGATCCTCGTGCAGTCGCTTTATCAAGGAAGCATTTTATAGGTCACGTCCGCGGAATTTATTCCGGTAACGACACCAATACGATTACGAAAGAGGCAAAACTGTATTGTAGTACAGTTGTACGAGATATCAAGACACGTCAGAGACTCGAGAGAGAATATCCGGGAAAGATATACGCCATGTTGTACGATGAATTAATCACCGATACGAAATTATACTTAGAGCGCGTCTATGAATTCTTAGATACAAAGCCACCGTATTCAGTGGTGGATTGGCTCTCTACACGTGGCAGGATGAATTCCCAAACCAACATGACTTCGGAAGAAATAGCTAGGCGGTGGAAAACCGCGATTACCATTCAAGTGAATGAGAAAATCGTTGACAGCTGTAGAGAATTCTTTCAGCTAAACCGATATAAGTGGGATTCTCAATCGCCGATGCATCTTCGACGGCGCTGATTGTTTGCATTGTTACTTTTTGTTAGACACGTAGCCTATGATTATTAGAAAAACTCGACTCATTATATTACTTTCACGTGAATGATATATCTTCCAGAAGAACGAAACTATGTATGTAAAATTATATATATAATTTCGTCCACTAAATCAGACCATCTGGTCAAGTGTAGGCCTACTTAATCAGAAGGTCTGATTTAGTGGACGAAATTAAATTCAAGATTAGGCAATGAAAATATATTAAGTAGATATAGGGACTATAAACCCGCAGTGAACATAATAATTATTATTATAACGAGAGCGAAATAAATCTTTTGTATAGGTTACTTAAATGCAAAGAAACTGTTCACCGGCTACGCGACTATTAATTTTGTGTTGGGCATGGTTTCCACAGTGAAGTCCGGAAATCGGGATCTATGGTTTATGCAGACTTACTTCTCACGGTTGTGCATGGTCATCTGATCCATTCGAGAATTGAAACACGGGTGAAAGAGACTAGGTTCCAGTACAGCAGATTTAACCAGTGACATTGAACAAGTGTCCTGTTCTGGGAAAAGAGATTGCTTTTGACCGGTCACAAAGACTGTACTTCATCTGGCATGGAAACGAGAACCTCTATCCAGGATCAAACACATTATACCGCTCGTATATAAACGGGGAAGGTCATCCAGGCTAAATAAATATATTAGTGCAGCGTAAGGTTTATTCTCTAAGGCACCAGTATATATATAATTACATATAATATATATATATATATTATATACATAGCACCAGTACCGGTATATATATACCGATGTCTGGCAATTCGTTTCTATGACAATTTGACTGGCTGTGTATAATCGTGTATAATTAACACGAGGGTGACATTAAACGGTTGCCTACAAACTGCCAACAAAGTAAATATGGACAGTTTTTGTGCAAAAATGAAGTTTAATTGTACGGGTCGCTGTTTTGGGGAATTTTTTTTAGCATATTGGCAAATCATTTTTAGCTTTTCGGTTCAAAGCCGCGGCTTAGAACCGCAAAGCCGCGGCTTCTAGCCGAATAGTCAACTGCATACAACAGAATGAGTGCATTTTCACTATTATTTTTGCACTACATTATAATAGATTCCTATCATGCGAAATATTATTCACGTATAGGCCTATATGTATAGGTCTGATGTAGTCCACAGTTGAAGCTGTCAATAATGTTTTGAGTCAAACAACATCATATAATGCTAACTCTCACTGCGAGTAATACTTCTGCCTACGAACCGCCGTTTAGGCCTGTGCTTCTTTTCAAACAATATCTGACTAAAACACCATGCAAGATGCAAAACTGCGTGTATTGAACTTGACGCACCCTCTCGTGCCTTGCGTCCTCAAAAATGGGACAGCGCTTCAGTGATAAAATGCATATGTTACATTTTATAAAAATGAATTTGATCCAAATTATTTATGTAGTAGTAGCCTATATACCGACCTTTCTGAAACCAAAGACAGATCTGTAGAAATGCTCACACATTTTAAAAATAAGATGCGGAGAGTCCGTATTGCGTATAATTATTTGCTAAAATGGTCAATGGGGTAATAAAAAACACAATTTACAACCGAAACTTTTTTGCGCATTTTCAGTCAGAATCACTTTATCAGAATTTGGCATGACGGCTATTACACTAAATTACATCTTCAATTAACGCAGATTTAATTTTATGTGAATTTTTGAAGTAGTGTCCCTTTTTGGAGACGCAAGGCACTAACTCATTAATTTCGACGAGGTTTATTCTTTCTGGAAGCGTGGCAGGGCACAACGAATTGAATCTTCAGCTGACATTTGAAGTATAGCAAGACAACAATCAACATGCCCGGTGGTGTAGTGGCGGGTTCGATGCCTTGCAGGTTCCAGGTTCGAATCCACTTCACGCCACCGCGTAGGGACCTCAAGTCCTTCACTTGCAATGGATCGTGCGCTTCGGCGTGAAACTCTGATTCAGTGTGCACGCTGTAGACGGGTTCGCCTCTGAGTAGAGTCTGTTAGAGAGCTTGAAGGGAAGTCAAATGAATGCGAGGAATAAATAAATAAACAGACCAAAAAACACTCAGCAAGCGCACAGCATACACGCCCATATACAACACGTAGTTAGACCTACTTTGAATTTAATCTAGACTATTCTACGAACTTGAATTAGGCCTATTACCAGTTTTATTTCCGCCCAAAATTCTGAAAGAAAAAAATGAAACTGTAAAGTTTTGCACACGTGTCTACTAGGTTATTCTACACACGAACCATCAATTCTTGGAGGAAACATCGGCGTTTTTACTACCATGTACTTCGATTCTAGGCAGAATCGTGCCACCCCAGTGTTAGGTGCCTCGCTCAGGAACAGTCTCCCATTAGTGCCGCCCATGTTCCCAGAGTCCACTTTGACCCTTTCATGCACACCTCAAAACAACTAGCCTATAACTACTTTTTATGAGACCTTGCTGTGCTCGGTAGCGCATCTGTGTAGCGAACTAAAACGGACGCTATGTCAGGGCTTTTTTAACGTGCAGTTGTACACAAAATGTGCAGTTCTAAATGGATTTCTGCAGTTGTAGAAGCACTTCTGTACAGTTAAAACTAGTAAAAACGTCATTGCCCTCCTAT
The DNA here is from genome assembly GCA_949752735.1 of Lumbricus terrestris. NCBI lineage: Eukaryota > Metazoa > Annelida > Clitellata > Crassiclitellata > Lumbricidae > Lumbricus > Lumbricus terrestris. The sequence continues at coordinate 40,118,014 of OX457045.1, read as the reverse complement.
TGGAAGTAATTTGTCAGGAATGACGGGAAAGGAAAAAATGAGTTGTGCAGTTCTAAAAATTCCTTAAAAACAGCCCTTGCTTTAATAACGCTATATAGCTCTTCCTCTTCGTAATGAATAATGAGACATCAAAAATTCAATGGCCACATAATATCCAGATACAGTATTCGGTCGTCGATCCGACGAATTTTTATAGCGCTACGTTGCTCCTTTATTTTGTTGTCGATAGAATAATGGGCGTTATCGGTCCGTATTATTTTATTGCCACCGAATGACGACGAATCAGTCAACTATGTCACAGCAGGACCAACCGTGTTCGGACGTGTGGCAGCGACATTATAATTTATATATATATATATATATATATATATATATATATATTGGTATGCACAAGAGAGAGATAGGCAGACAGACAGACAGAGAAGGAGAGATACACTAACAGACAGAGGCAAAAGGAGACAGAGAGACACAGAGAGAGAGAGACAAAGAGAGAGAGGGAGGGACAGAGATAGACAGACAGATAGACAAAGACAGAGACAGAGACAGAAAGACAGAGAGACAGAGACAGACAGACAAAGACATACAGAGACAGGGAGACAGAGAGACAGAGACAGGGAGACAGAGAGACAGAGGCAGAGAGAGGTCTATATATAGCGCTGCGCCGTGTATAAAAATATTGAAGGGGTATAATGCGAGTCACGGCCTCCTGAATATAGGCCTATATAATTATACATATACACGTTTTATATACAATTATACATGATATATATATATAACTGTATATATTAATTAGGTCTACCTCATGTTCAAAGTCATCGAGCCGTGCGTTAACATTGTCTACTTCTCTGCTTGGTCATAGATTTTTAGCAACTGTTGTTTTGCATCATGAGATAAAAACTTGGAAGATCTACGTATACAGGGCCGGATTAAGGCATGTTCGACATGTTCGGCCGAACAGGGGCCCCCACACTTTAGGGGGCCCCCACACATACAATAAGAATTTTTTCATCATTGCTAATTATAATAGTAAACTGAGTTCAAATATATGAAAAATTGTCAAATCATTCAAAACTAGTGACTTTAGCATTATGCAACTTTTGCACATGTGGGGGCCCTTATTGCAGTTTTCATTGCCAGGCAGATTGATCCTAAAATCAGTCAGAAATGCTAGTAAGAGTTATACACTTTTTGCTCATTTAAAAATTGTGGGGGCCATAATTGTAAGATGCCCATCCCCTTAAAACGGTTGAAAAGATACATATGTGGCGGACAGGCCACAAGAGAGATACGAGTAAAAGATAATTTTCCGGTACATAGCGGGAGTAACCCTGACTCTCGTTAGGTAGCCATTTGGCTTAGTAGAAAAGAAACTGAAACCGGTTTCGTTAAAATTTAGGTTTCGGTCATTGTATACGGAAGACCGATGGGGGCTTTTAAGCCAAAGTATAGAGTGTTGCCGGTGGAATAAAGCCTGCCATACGGTGCGTTGATTATAACGTGGAGTAGTTGCCGACTACTCCATACGTACTGTGTTCGTGAATTCGTTCATAGTTAAATCGGTTGTGTTCGACTGTCTCTACAGGATTGGCATTGGCCATTCGAACATAATTGGGCGATCCTGATATACGCGGTTGTGAGGGCTCAGGTAGATGATCTGTCGGGGTTCGTCACTCTGTCATCGATCTCTCGGGGTTCAATCTTCTGTTTCAGGGGTACGGGTTACTAGGCCGGAGACGCCGCAGCTCCGTTGGTCTGCGGAAGGTTACAGTTGTATAGGGTGAAATCCCCTGGTGAAGTATCCGGTTACCGTTTGGCTACACGTGTTAGTGATTCTGCAGGGCTTGGGTTGGGCTCCTACCTGCAAGGGAAGCTACGTGTTGCATTCACGATCCTGCCGTCTTGGCGATCGTTGAGAGTCTTTTGAGCGTAACGTGAGGGTTACGGGTTTTCTGGAGTGGAGAGGGTGACTCCACGGGTGCGCATGAAGCCGAAGATTCGGTGATATACGTTCGATTTAGTAAAGCAGGGGCACCAAGTTCTTCGGGTAATATATATTGGTACAGTAGAGAGTTATCGCTCCCCTCGGGTAGAGGATCGTTTGTGGGCTTAGCAAACTAGGAGCAAGGGAAGCAGATTAAAGCTTGAGAGTAAAGACCAAGTTTTGATATCAGGGTTTTTTACCTGAGGTCCGTAACTGTTGAGTTAAGGGCGAAGCGCCAGTAGTGTACAAGGCAAATAATAAGTCTCCTCGGAGACGGGGCTACCCGATACCTGTTCCCCAAGACCGCCAGGTCTTTTATTTTTTTCCTCCGTTTCCCGTGAACTGACCAGCATCCACCACGACGCTCTTCCGAGCGCCCGAGAAAGCTAAGTATCGGTGAGGCGCCGGTTGTTGCCGTTGGACGTGGGACGAGTGAGGCGAGCACTCGGGAAGCGCACCGCGTACTTGGTACACGGCGGCGGTGCGTGTTCCGTGGACAGGCTAAGTGTTAAAGTCGGGAGTTCGGCCGCTGCTGGTCTCGATTGCTGCCGGGCTTCAGCTCGACTCTGCCCGGTAGCGTGTGAGCAGCGTGAGCCGTCTCTCCGTGGAATTCACTGTTACCGAAATGAGAACACGGTCGTGGCGCATCCTCGGCCTGGGGCCGTTGGATTGGTCCTGGTTTCAGGCACTTTGGTTGCCGGGAAAGGGCATGCGCTCAGTAGTCCCCGTCGGTGGCGAGGGCTCGGTGGCTGCCCGGTGCAGCATGGTACGCAAGAGTAAAGACGAACAGGGCAAGAAGACAAAGACCGAAGGCGCGACGGGTGGCGCACGGCGAGGCCGCTCTGCCGGTGGGACAACGAACCCTGTGTTGGGAGTCGGCCATCCTCCATCTCAGGACGTCGCCTACTCGGCGACCGCGGACTCAGCAGAGAGCGGGTCCGACGATACGGCGCTGCACACCCGGTCGCAGGCGTCGGTGTCAGGGGCTTCTTCGACCGCCAGTGAAAGCGACAACGGCGCGCACGGCGCAGACAGCGACTCGGGAGATCCAGGCAATCCTGGTAAGAGCGCGGGTCTCTCGGGTCCTGGGCAGTCCGAGACTCTTGATGGTGCAGGGGCCACCGAGGAAGACCGACCCGGTCATTCAGAGGCGTCTGCGGCCGACGGCAAGAGGGAAGCGGCGCAGGCGTTGTCTGCTGAGGGTCGGACGCCACACATATTCGTGTTTTAGTTGTCTCATTGCATGAAGCGACATCTTGTGAACTTCCCATAACAATAATATTTCAATATTCGAGATATTGACGCGATAAATCAATTTTCTAAATTTTCACCACTTTTGAGTAAGTACACATTTACGAATCTTCCTAATTTTCTCTTTAGCCGTATGCAGTACCAATTAGCGCATTTCAACGTTTATTCTGTGCTCACTTGCAGTTGTTTTAATGGTTTTACATAAATCTTAAACATTGATCTCGTTAAATAAAATGGCGTCAGTAGAGCAGGACTCGAAAATTACAAGATGCCCATGGTCATCTTGAATACATGGGTACCATAGAGATTACAAGAAGCCCATGGGCGTCTTGAGTGTATAGGAAGCATAGAGATTACAAGACGCCCATGAGCGTCTTTGATACTATGAGCAAATGACCAAAAATCGGTACCCACCATGACACCACCTTTTACTCATAAAATACGGGCCCATTTGCAAATTTATCAGTGTTTATTGAATCTATTTCACCCTTGCCCAAAACTTCAATGAAATGGAAAGAATGCAGGAAGTGTAAATGTTGGTGTCATGAAGAATGTACAGACAAAAAGACATCCCAAGAATTCGTGTGTGACTTTGTCACTAGTCTGTGAAAATGACAATAATGACTTACAACATGAGATTGGGTTTTTGCTTCTTGAGTTTTGAATTCCTTTGTATCTTTAGGACCTTAATTTTAGTCTTCGTTCAGTTTGTTTTCTCTCATATGCAGTTTTTTGCTTTAGTCTAAAATGCATGATCGTTTTAGTCAATTTCCATTGCTCCAAGATGCCCATCCTATGGGCGTCTTGTAGTATAGGGTTCCTAAGACGCCCAGTTTGGAGGGGTCTACTTTTTTAAATTTACACAATTGGTCTTATTGAATTAAGTTCTATAGTTGTTGTCATTGCTTCATTAACGATCACTCTTTGCATTGGGGTCAAACATGTTCTTCTCTTGGAATACATACCGAAGAAAAGCACAATTTTCCTTAGCATGGGCGTCTTGGAGCACTCTCCCCTACTTTTTCCTTGTTTAAACACTTAATACATCACCTGATCGGAACTACAGTGCTATGCTATGCTTTATGAGATGGCGTGATAATAACATTGAGTAGGTCTACATGCAGTATACGCACTCTATTTTTACGAATTCAATCAATCTCATAAATTTACATAGAACTCCTTCAGATTTTTACTCCAAGGCGCTCCCAACGCAGGCGTTGTCAAAAAGAAAAGTTGAGAAGACGAAAGAAAGAGCCAGCAGAGTCACGGGAAGCGAGAGTGCCACGGGGAGGCTATTCAAGATAACTGTGCCCACTATACCGAGAATGCTCGTCGTTGCATGGTCACAATACTCGAAAAAAGAACAAGGAATTCTTCACGACCAGCTGAGCGCAGTGAACGGCTATCTAGAGAGACATACACCGGGGTGAAAGCTCACATAGATCTAAGCAGGATGGAGCTTGAGGCAGGGTCTACTACTGGCATAACCGCGAAAATATATTTTAGTTTGTAAACAGTGTGGGGGCCAAATGTCCTGGTAAGAACCATTTGCCCAGGCCGTTATTCTGCCGCAGGTCTACCCGAAATTTTCATAGCCAAGAATTTATTTGGTGCATAAAATCGCTTCTGCACAGTTTGCTTGTACGAGTGCTGTGCGCTGGTCAGGAGAATGATTGACCATGAATCACTTTAATATTCTTAAACCGTAGAAGATATATCTGTTGTTTAACACTATTAAAAGACCTGCTGATAATGTTAAAAATAATATAAGTAATGAATTAATAATAGACGAATGTTGATTCGTTGAATATTACACGTTGTGTGAGTCATTTTGTCGTGCTTCTGTAAGGTTTGGGCCCCCACAGTTTTACCGAACAGGGCCCCCACATTTGTTAATCCGGCCCTGTACGTATATAGTCTCAGAAAATTCTACGCAGTGTATTGGTTAGATAATTCTGGATAAGTTGAAGTTGGCGCACGCTATGAGGTCTTGCGAAGCAGGCAATCTTTGAACAACGAAGCGGGGTTAGGTTACAGGCAGAGATAAGTTGAAAACGAGATAAGCATTTGAAGCGGTATGCGTCAAAGTAAAGCCGATCATCGCAGCGAGGAAGCTATTTTTTTATTAGTTGGTCCAGCGGAAGGTTTTTCTGGATTGGGAATTAAACGAGGTTAGCAATCCGAGTATTTTGTTCACTCTTTGTTGGTCCTACGAGTACTAGAAGAAAAGTTGGATGTGTCTAGAAGAAGATGGCGAGAATAAAGGTGAGAAAGAGGAGGAGGGAAGATGGGAAGAAGGGGAAGGAGGCAGAGGTGAGAAGGAGAAAAAGAAGAAGACAAAGAAGAAGGAGGAGGAGGAGAAGAAGAAGAAGAAGAAAATAATAATAACAACTCTTCTACAGGTTTACTAATATCAAATTTATATTATGATTAACAGCGTCCTCAATTTCTTAATCTCGGTATATTATGACAAGTTTGAGCTGACGTCCTTTCATCCTATAGTTCTTGCACTTACGGAGAGCGGTCCAATAATTCTTCATCCTTTTGACTGTAACAGAAATCGAATCGAAGTCATTTGAAAAAGAGAGTCCTCTCTTCTTATGAAGGTGAATCGGAACAGTAGAAATATTAATGTAGGCCTATATATGTTGCTAACTGGTTGTTTTAAAATGACTTGTCCGAACAGTCCAATATAAGTTCCGTCAGCTTAAGCGTTTGCATTGCTGGTTCTTTGTAGGCTATATATGGTTAAACTTTTATTAAGAATAATATGTGCGCTGGAAAAAGACCTTCTCATAAAGGTGAATAGGGAACTGTATACATATCGATTGTTTTTGCACTTCATAAGCATGGCAATTTTCAGGCGCAATGCATTGGAGACCACGACTGGCAAGGCAAGTCTCGGGATACCTTATCGTTCAGAAAATGATTATCAGAAGTCTCAGAAGGACACCGAGATACTGTATCATTACGATGACTCTCGTCGGAATCTACTTACTATCAACGAATGTTTTTCGTAAGAGACCTTCTCCTCTTGTCGGATCTTTTCGTAGCTCTGAATTTGCCGTCCTCGTTGTTTGTCATTTTCATGTACAAATCTTTGAATTTTTCATCTGCAATAGTTTTCAGTCTCCGTCGTTGTGCGTGCCTCTGGAGCTGTGATCTCGAAATTTCTCCGTCGCTACAATGCACGTTTCTATACCATCAAGCATGCACGCACGTATGTATGTATGTATGTGTGTATGTATGTATGTATGTATGTATGTATGTATGTATGTATGTATGTATGCATGTATGTATGTATGTATGTATGTATGTATGTATGTATGTATGTATGTATGTATGTATGTATGTATGTATGTATGTATGTATGTATGTATGTATGCATGTATGCATGCATGCATGCTTGTATGCATGCATGCATGCATACATGCATGGACGGATGGACGGACGAACGGACGGACGATGGACAAATGGACGGACAGAAAAAAAGAAGAATAGATGGATAGATAAATAAATAGGATACATTGCTAGATCGACTGTCATGTGAAAATGACAGTCATTAATTTTTGTTCTTTGTCGTTCAGATCGATGTTAGATTGAACAGGGATTAATTTTAGCTTTCTGATTTTCAGCGATCGATAGCTTACATTCCACCTTTTTACTTCAAAGCGTTGTTATTTCCAATGTCTTGACTCCTTATCCAAACGCACAGTCTTTGCATTGATCGAATGACCTTTTACTTAATTACTTAGTCCTTCTCGTGCAGGCAGGTCTGCACATCGGGCAACGCATCTCCTCCACTCATCCCTCATCATGAATGATCTACTTGACACAATCTATGCACACAGAACGCTGACCTGCAGCTGGCTACGGGTCTTAAGGGGGCGGAAAATATTCATGTTTACCAAGTTCTTCTCTAGTAGGTTATGTGTAACGATAAGAACGTTCACGTGATATTTTTCGGAGTTTCAAGTGATAAGCTTACATGAACACAACGTTTGTCGCTACGGTTCGTCCCTTGAAGGCTTGATGTCTGGTTGCTGAACTTAAGTAAGTAAGTAAGTAAGTAAGTAAGTAAGTAGGTGAGTAAGTATGTAAGTAAGTAAGCAAGCAAGCAAGCAAACAAGTAAGTAAGTAATAAGTATGTAAGTAAATAAGTAATCATAGCCTTTATTACTCCATTTGCAAATGAACAATTGCATATAGACATTATAGAGGTTATAATAAAGTACAGTTATATGCATGAAAAGTAATGCAAAACAAATGTCAATATAAGTAGAGAATTTTTTGTAGTGATATCCTTTCTTAATTTTAGCTTTCTGAACATGGAATTTCAAGATTATGTGACGAAGACGCAGTGTTGTGATTCATAAACTGGAGTAAAATAATCATGGAGGGTGTGCCCAGGGTTAGCCAAAATATTGGGAAATAGAGCGCGGTCTTTGACGCACACCACTTCGAAAGTAGGAGAGTTGGAGGGCAAGAAGACATGCTTTAGGCCTATAAGTTTTCGTATAACAGGATTAAGCTACATGTTCACGCTCGGCGCTCGCTCAAATTGGCACAGCCCCACCAAGCAGGCGAGGGACAATGGAACGCAGCAATGGTATAATACAGCGAACTACGTCGTGTAGACGAATACCAGTAAGGCTTAGTATGCCCATAAGCTACCAAGACACGCATCGCAAAAACGGAATGCTTTGTTCTGCAACAAAATATTTTTATGAATAGCCATAGGGCCTACGCAAAGAAAAATGGCAAGTTGGATTTTTATATCCAAATTGTGTAGTATTTTGGGCCAAGTTTTGGCAAGTCTCCTCGTACCAGTAAGCATCGACAGCGAGTCAGAATGGATCGCGGGCCAGTTATTTGACACCTCTGCTCTATGATGTATTGTACCAGCTGCAAAGAACATAAATTATTCAATCCTTTGTTTGGTGTTTTACGTTGTCATCAATGCTGTGTTATTTGGCATAGTTGGTATTCACTGAACTGTGGTCTATTGAATGTAGGTCGATGATTTTTGTCAATGTTGAGCTCTAACCGTTTGTTCTTCCCTCAAACAGAGTCTTATTCAAAACGGCCAGTGGAGCGTGAAGCCAAACGGGGCGTAAGTCCACTTTGTAATCTGCAATTCCGATCTGTGTCAACTCATATCGTATTTAGAGTTTTTCTCTACATTTATTTTAAAAAACATTGACCATAAACTGCATCCGTTCATCCTTCCATAAATCCATTCATCCAACCACCCATCGATTCATCCATCAAAGCAAACCCAAAAACCAGCCATTAATCAATCAATACACCTATCCATCATCAACCCAACTACCAATCTCCCATCCATCCACTCACCCGTACACCCATTAATCCACCCAGGCATCCATGAAACTACCATCAATCAATTAAGCGCATTTAAGCCATTTATCCATCCACATTTCTATCAATCCATCATCCATCCACACATCCATCCAACCACACATCCACTCATCCGCACATTCGCTCATTCACCCATTCGTCCATCGGTCCATGCAACCGCCTCAAACTGTCCGTGCATCCAACTACAACAGGCTGATGGAAAGTTCAATGCCAACCGTGTATTTGCTAGTGCAGTCGACATAAATTCTTTAGTATAGAAAGCTGCTTCACACGGCAAAGCAGGCATTTTCCTTGCTCTAAAGCTGCCTCGAGTTCGAGGCCAGTATTTCACAGAAATACTGGCACCCGGGCTTCAACCTACCACGTCGTCTCTGGTCCGCCCTGAACCAGTTCAGATCCGGTCAGGGCCGCTGTGCGGCAAATCAATTTCGTTGGAAGCAGGCTACGTCCCCTTTCTGCAGCTGTGGAGAAATTCAAACTATGTCCCACATCGTTAATGACTGTACAACAACTTGTTTCCCAGGCGGATTAACCGCACTCCACGTTGCTGATGAGGCTGCTGTATGCTGGCTCAGCGCGAAATGCATACGCTAAATAAATAATAATTTCACAGAAAAGATCCACAATTAACCTGTTACTCATAGAGGACCTAGACTCTAGGTCCTAGAGAAACCTAAGGACACACCACAAGTACATGCACATGCAAAGGTTTATATACACAGGTGGCGAGAATATCTACGCGGCTCAACATGCCAGACACTAATGACGATGAAACCATTGCAAGCTCAAAATATTATGTCTGAATGTAACGAGTTTAGAATATTAGTGTAGGAATCGACTGAGGGAAACTTAAACTTGTCCAAAGTTGGCAAGAACAAAAAGTTTCGCAGGAGCAATCGCAAAATCGTAATCGGTAACTGCAATTTACAAAGCACTACTCTAAAGCTAAGAACAGGGCGTCCATACGAATTAACAAACGCATACATTGTACATACATACTCACACACGAATGGGTGTGAAAGTTTTTTTCATGTAGGTCTATTTCTGTCAGCGTCTTCAGAGAACTAAATAACCGGTGTGTGCAAATGAAATTTTAGGATGTCTTTTCGACAAGTCCTTTTGTAAAGGATCAGCCGAAGTTGGTTGTCCTGTTGTCCTATCAGCGAAGTGGATCATCTTTTGTCGGCGAATGGTTCAACACGAATCCTGATGTGTTTTATAACTTTGAACCCGTCGATTCGCTCTACTCTGCCATGTATGGAACGCCTCAGAACTCAAATGTTCCGTCAGACATTACGAATTATCCGAACGGTTCCATCCGGTACGTTTCGAATACAGATGCGCTGCAGCTGTTCAGGAATGTTGTCTGTGCGTACAAAATCGTTTCACGTATTCATCAGTTCCATGCAAAGCATCTTTGCGGTGGCAGAAGATACATGTCTTCAGTTTATTTGAAGCGGCGGTTTTAAATGAATCACACGCAATTATTCTGTTCATTCATTCATTCGTATACTAGGATTTTATATAGCGCTAAATCAGGTTATTCAGGACTTCGAAAGAGATCGCCAAGCAGCGGCAAAACGTGATTAGGCTTCAAATCAATAAGGAAATTGTTGACAGCTGTTGAACCAAGAGCGCTCCACCCCATAACACGATTCTAAGAGGACCCTTGGCAGCAGACGTAGGTATGGAGGAGCCCATTTCAGAGCACATGGCTAGCGACATGGCCGCCTCTGAGTAGAGATCTTGAAGGGGCGTTATATAAATGTATGTGATTGATTATGTGATTGAACAGAGAAAGTGCGTCGCTGCCTGATATAGAAATACGTGCAATGCGTGCATATAGAAGACTAGAGGTTCGCACTGTGACAGTATGAACAAATAAAAACCCGCGACGCATTCATAAAGATTGGTAGGCCTACATACGATTTGGCCTAGATCTTTTAACTGATCAATTTGGTAATTCGCGCGTGTTACTAAGGCCAATTGAATTACTACTTATTAAATAGACGCTTGGCAAAACTTTCTGTGAATTTTTCAGAATATTACCCGACGCAGAACTGAACGCAGTTTCAAACTATCTGCTGAAATTCCTGCACTGCGATCTTGAAAACCTACCGACGCAATCATTGATGAACTTCTACTTCATCAGTTCTCACAAAATGTTCAGAGCCGTAACGAACTACACAGGGTGCCTTAGAAAGTCGTTTGAGCGAACGTTCAGGCAGTGTGAGCCTTATGTGACCGGCTTCTGTGGCTCCCGATTTGGAGAAGCACCCGAAGCCAACCAGAAGGAATGCTTCCGGCGTATGTGGCTGAAAAAAGAGGCTCAGAGCACCAATCCACTTTATGAAAACATGGCGCTTAGATTTGCGAATCATCAATCTTGCTTAAAACGTCAGAGAATCTCCCTCAAAGTAAATTGTCAGCGTCTTCTCTTCAACACCTGTCGACAACATCCGATGCGAGTCATCAAGACAGTTCGAGCGACGATGGAAAGCATGGAGCCACTCCTCAGGACACTTCCCAACTTCCGAGTCATCCACCTCGTCCGTGATCCCCGTGCGGTCGCTCTGTCAAGGACGGTTTTTGAAGGTCAAGTTCGCGGAATTTATTCTGGAATCGACACAAATACAATTGCGAAGGAGGCAAAACTGTATTGCAGTACAGTTGTACGAGATATCAAGGCACGTAAGAGATTAGAGAGAGAATATCCGGGAAAGATATATGCCATGTTGTACGACGAAATAATAACCAATCCGATGCTATACTTAGAGCATGTCTATCGATTCTTAGATACAAAGCCACCGTATTCAGTGGTAAATTGGCTGTCCACACGTGGCAGGATGAATTCCCAAACCAACATGACTTCGGCAGAGATCGGTAGACAGTGGAAAACCGTGATTACTGTTCAAGTGAATGAGGAAATCGTTGACAGTTGCAGAGAATTCTTTCAACTAAATCGACAAATTAAAGTGAGCCCTGTAATCGCGACAGTATCTCTAATGGACAACGGCGAGAATTCACCCTAATGTTAGACGTCTACGTCAGTTACTTGGGTTATTTTGCGACAGTATAATATTATTATGCTCGTAATTGCTCGTTTAGGCCAGAGGTTCCCAACCGGTGTGTCGCGACACACTAGTGTGTCGCGAAGCGACCGGCGGTGTGTCGCGTAAAAATGGTGTGTCGAAGGTGTGTCGCGAAGAATTAATGTGTCACGAAAAAGACACGAATTCTCACAGCATATTTCCGTCGTTCCTGCATTACATCGACTTGTTCACTTTAGCGGTACGGCAGGCGTTGGCTGTGAGAATATAATAGTATCACTTCATTTATCTACTCCATATGATCGCAATCGGGACCAGTCTTACAGGCTCACATGCAATCCATATGTATGCCAAAATGCCATATACAGTATAAGACATTAGCGAGCGCAACGATTAAACTTTTCCCAATGCTGTAACCTTCGAAAATAATGGGGAAAATCATTACGAAGAAACAGACTTTTTTGCGAATCTAAAATTTATGAAGCGGAAGGGTTGGTTGTGCCCTCTTAGCAACTTGCGTATTTAGAGCGTTACAACATAGGCCTACCATATAAGGAAGGTGGATAGAGTACAGCATAGTTGTAAAAAACGTTTTTTCCGTTTTTTATTCTCTCCCAAAAAACGTCGTTTTTTTCGTTTTTTATTTTTCCCATCGTTTTTTATCGTTTTTTATTTTTCTTTAGCTTTATTTATTTAATTACTTTCTGTTATTATTTTCCTTAATTTTAATTTTTTTCTGATATTCCTTATGTTTTCCGCCAACTCTCAAGGATTCAGCAAGCTAAAGTCATTATTTCATCGTTTAACATCATCATTTAAGAGATAGCCTGCGTGTAGTAGGTTCCTAATCAATGTTTTCACGGTTAAAATGCGCTTTTAGATGATGTAGCAAAGTCAAATTATTTACCGTTTCCATTTTTTATCGTTTTTTTGTCGTTTTTTATTTTTCGAAAAAAACGACGTTTTTTACCGTTTTTTATTCCGTTTCCATCGTTTTTTACATCTATGGAGTACAGGGACCCAGAAGAGTCCCAATGGCCCAAGAATTTTGCCTGTAGGCCTACTTTTTCCAGTTTTCCATTACAATAATTTGATGTTTTGAAGGGCGTTTAGTTTCGGTTGTGTTTAATGATTCTTATTGCATGACAGTTGTTTTCTTGCTTTGCTTTGAGCTATTAGAGTGGCATGGACTATGCATAATTTATAATATTTTATGCTTTTTTACATAAACCAGTTTTACACAACTCCTATTATGCTATTTTCATTCGTAGTCTCGTTGACGGGTAAGGACCCAAGCTTAAAGTCTTCAGGAACATCTGGCTAGGTTGCTACGTAATTGTAATTGTAGGCTACATGTTGCACTCACAAAGCCTGTGGACCCTCGTGTTATTACGACTCAAAGAAAATCCAGGAGCAAAATCCCCCCCCCATTAACTGTTAGGTCAAACAATTAATGCAGAGTCATAAAACGACGTAGAATCGTAAATTTATATCAGTATAATTTAGAATTTCACAATTATTTATTATAAACCAGAAAGTATTCAGTGCCAACATTACATTCATGAATTTTTGACAACTTCAAATATTATAAGCTGGTTTGATTAACATTTTGAACGATATTCACATGATGATTGCGTGGTGCGTGGCATAGATGTAAAAAACGATGGAAACGAAATAAAAAACGGTAAAAAACGTCGTTTTTTTCGAAAAATAAAAAACGACAAAAAAACGATAAAAAATGGAAACGGTAAATAATTTGACTTTGCTACATCATCTAAAAGCGCATTTTAACCGTGAAAACATTGATTAGGAACCTACTACACGCAGGCTATCTCTTAAATGATGATGTTAAACGATGAAATAATGACTTTAGCTTGCTGAATCCTTGAGAGTTGGCGGAAAACATAAGGAATATCAGAAAAAAATTAAAATTAAGGAAAATAATAACAGAAAGTAATTAAATAAATAAAACTAAAGAAAAATAAAAAACGATAAAAAACGATGGGAAAAATAAAAAACGAAAAAAACGACGTTTTTTGGGAGAGAATAAAAAACGGAAAAAACGTTTTTTACAACTATGGTGCGTGGTGTGTCACCAAATTTGGTTGTAAGTTTAGGTGTGTCGCGCGCGAAAAAAGGTTGAGAACCTCTGGCTTAGGCTAGCCTATACATCGTAGCTCGTAGAAGGAGGAAATTACTCAGATTGCAAAAGTTAATTTGCGGATGATACAAAGTTCAGTTACACGTACATGTATACACGAAATGACCAATTCATATAGCCTAGGCCTACTGAAGTACCTTGTGTGCCAATCAATATACTTCTCTTGTTTTTTACAACCCCAAAAGCCTGAACGATCGGCGCATTGTCGCTGCAGGCGTTGTGGCTTGCATATCACTTTTAAGCACTGCTTGCTTTCCCATTTGCTTTCTACAGGTAAGGTGGTGGTGGTATTTGCAGCTTAACGTCACTGTGTGGTAACAAAGACCATTAGCGACGCCCTCCTCCTTTATCCAGGCTTTGGACTGGCACTGGCAGAGTGCAACCAGTGGCGGAGTTCTACAGGTAAGACCGTCGCGTTATTAAGATTAGTAAAGCCAGAGCGTCGACTTGTTTAGACTTATCTGAGACTGTTCGTGTGTGTAAGCGAGTATCATTAAAGGATCGACGAGTGCTGTAGTTCAATCTCTTTTTCATTCGAAATAATTTACTGCTCTGCTGTTACACTGTCTCGACGTCCGAAAGGATTGCATAGAAGTCTGAAGGGATCAATCAGGAGTCTGCTTGACGTAAAGTTATGTGTAGTAGTAGTAGTAGTAGTAGTAGTAGTAGTAGTAGTAGTAGTAGTAGTAGTAGTAGTAGTAGTAGTAGTAGTAGTAGTAGTTGTAGTAGTAGTAGTAGTAGTTGTAGTAGTAGTAATAATGATAATAATAATAATAATAATAATAATAATAATAATAATAATAATAATAATAATAATAATAATAATAATAATAATAATAATAATAATAATAATAATAATAATGTTAAAATTTAAAAAAAAAGTAAAATAATAATAATAATAATAATAATAAAATAATAATAATAATAATAATAATAATAATTTAAAAAAATAAATAAATAAATAATAATAATAATAATAATAATAATAATAATAATAATAATAATAATAATAATAATGCCAAATCTAGACAAAATAATCTGCTTTGTAGATGATGTTGAATTCTATTAGGGATCATGCTTACGTCGGGGGATAAAAGATATTCATCTTTTATCCCCCGACGTAAGCATGATCCCTAATAGAATGATAGGCCTAATACATGTAAGCTTCCATTAACATCATGCAGTTGCTGTATTCATTTCATAGGTGGATCATAAGTTCTGAAAATAGCTTTCTTGACAGAAATTGAACGCCACACACTTGGTTGATCATCTATTCACACTTATCACTAGACGCTCATGGATAGTGTTGACCTCCATCAGAAAGTATCAGTAGCCTAAGTCATTTAGCAAAGCCGTTTTCAGAATTCCAGACAAAATTACTTCATAAATTGCCTTAATATAAATTTCGGTATGAGCGTCTCTCAGTAGGTATCTTGGAGGGATACTGTATTAAATTTTGATTTAGCGATAGACGAATTGATAGGCTCTAGCTTATATCTTAAAAATTTTAACAATTTGTAGAAAAATTCAGGCGAAGTTCGTTAAGACCGCAGTTTGTTTTCAAGTCAACTGGAATCGCTGACTCACCGACGTCACCGTACAGAGAATGATTCTAAGGAATCTTAGAGGAACACCGAGATTTATCATCACTGTAGCTGGCGCATTCCTCGGAATCTATTTGCTATTGGCGACGCTTTTCCGTGAGTGATCTTCACCTCTCGTATTGTGTTGAATTCTATTGTATCGTATCGTATTGTTTTGTATTGTATCGTAATCGTAATCGTAATCGTAATCTCGAAACTTCTACAGCGCCCACAAAAGCCAAGTCGCGGGAACCAGCTTATTCACAGGCGCTCAATCAAAGCAAAATCGATAGGCAGCGGGTCAAGTCCGGAGAGTCAGGCAGGCAGATAGATGGACGGCTAAGGTGGGTGATGTTTAGAGTTGAAGTGGCGGGGGATGTAAGGAGAAGAAGAATCAGGATAGGATTTTTGAAAGAGCAATGTTTTCAGTTTTGAGTGAAAGACCTGTGGGGAGATAGCGAGAGGTGGAGTTTTGGTGAGTTCGTATGATGGGTCGGAAGTTTGCCGAAGTGCTGGCGGAAGTTTGTTCCAGAGAGGTGGAACGGCAATGGCTATGGAGCGGTTTGCGAATTTCAGTGATGAAGTGATGGGAGGGCGAAGCAGTGTAATGGAGGATGAGGAGCGTGTTGAACGAGGTGGCTGGATGGTGAACAACTGACGAAGGTAGAACGGCTGGGATGATTGAAGTGTATTGTAAGTGAGTGAGAGGACTTTGTATTCGATGCGTTCAGGTATTTTGAGCCAGTGAAGTGATTTCAGGACAGGAGTGATGTGGTGACGTTTGGGGGTTTTCGTCACTGCACGGGCGAGGGCATTCTGGATAGCTTGGAGGCGGTTAATTTGGGTTATATCAATGTTTAGGAAGAGAGAGTTGCAGTAATCAAGTTTCGCATGAACTATGGATGTGGCTATTGTGGATGCAGTTTTAAAGTCAAGCATAGGTCGGATTCTGCGGAGATCTCGTATGTGCATGAAACAAGTGCGGGAAAGTTGGGTTATGTGGTAGGAGAAGCTAAGATGCTGGTCAAAGATTACACCTAGGTTTCGGACAGGAGAATTTGCGGAGAAAGTGTGGTTGGAAGAAGAGTCATTGTTGAAGGAAATAGAGGGATCAGGAATTTTCTTGAGTTGCTCTCTGAGGCCAATTAGTATAAATTCTGTCTTGGAGGGGTTAAGGCAGAGGAGATTTGAGGTCATCCAAGAGGTGATTTGGGTGACCACAGAGAGAAGATTATTTATGGAGTCAGAGAAGCTGCTTGGAGAGAAAGAGATGAATAATTGGGTGTCGTCAGCATATAGATGATGGTCGACTGCGGATGCTTTTATGAGTGAACTGAGTGGAGTGGTGTAGAGGATGAACAAGAGGGGCCCGAGGACAGAACCTTGCGGAACACCACAGGTGAGGGGGCGTGATTGAGATGATGTTTCAAGTGTTTTGACTGAGAAAGTGCGTGATGAGAGATAAGACTGAATCCAAAGGAGAGCAGTGTCGGTAAAGCCAAAGCAGGAAGACAGTCTTTGGAGTAGTATGTTATGGTCGATGGTGTCAAAGGCTGCAGAGACATCAAGGAGGCAAAGGCAGGAGACTTGTTGATGAGAGATGGCAGAGACAAGTTTATTGTAGAGTGAAGTGAGAAGTGTTTCGGTGGAGTGCTTTTTAGTAAAGCCGGACTGGTTTGGGTTAAGGAGTGAATTTGAAGTCAAGTAGTCATTGATGCGAGAGAGTACGACACGTTCTGTTAGTTTAGAGATGAATGAGAGGTTGGAAACAGGTCGATAATTAGAAAGGATTTCCTTATCAAGTGATGGTTTTTTTTAGAAGTGGAGTTACCAAAGAATGTTTGAAGAGGAGGGGAAAGTTGCCAGTAGATAAGGAGAGGTTGATTATTTGTGTGATGATGGGGACAATGATAGATGCGCACTCTTTCAGTAGGGCGGTAGGTATAGGGTCGAGTTCGCACTGCTTGTTTGGGAGAGATTGTAATAAATTGGACACTTCAGACTCTGATGTTGGGCTAAAAGCAGATAGTGATGATTGAGGTGGGGAAGACGGAAGGTCGTGAGTGGAGGAGGGTGTATCTGCAGGTGAGTCGATGGTAGATTTTGAGAGGAGTGATTGCAGAGAGAGACGAATAGTAGTTACTTTGCCAGAGAAGAACGAACAAAATGAGTCAGCGATTGAAGAAGATGGTAGAGAGTTTGGAAGTGGGCTAGAGGAGTATTGTATTGTATTGTATTGTATCGTATTGTATTGTATTGTATCGTATACTGTATTGCATTGTATATTCGTTCATTGCGCAAACGTGTCGACAGGGCACAATACGTTACAACAGACAGTTCCTTGAGGTGGATTCACCAGAATTGCCAATGTCATAGATTGGGTATTCGCATGTTACGAATATTAAGACTTTTTCAAATATCCACGAATATTAACAAAAAATAAAAGCTGCCAACGAATATTATGTTCGTAAGATATTATGTTCTTTCAAGAAATGCTTTATTTTTGTTCTTTCAAGAAATTATTTATTCTTAATTCTTATTTTGTTATTTATGAAAAATTAATGTTTAACTTTTACTGAATGACTTGTACAAAATTGAGTCAGACTGCGCATAGGCCTATGAATATTTGAAAGTCTTAATATTCGTAATATGCGAATAGGCCTACTCAATCTATGTATAGCGCCCCTTAACTACTCAGTTTCTCACATGGCCGATAAGAGTGTTTTGTAGCATGCATGCAATTCTGAACAAAATGTGCAGTTCCACATGGATGTATGCAGCTGCTGTTTAGGCGCTTCTCTGCAATAATTTGAAATAGTAAAAAGATTATTGCCATCCGATTGGAGTAATTTATCCATTCATTTAGTCATTCATTTCAACAATTTATATAGCGCCTCATCAAAGAAACCTACTTAGAGGCGCTCCCAGCCCAGCCACAGCTAAAAAATAAAATTTGAGCAACTTATAAAAAGCAGGTGAATATAGTCTAGGCGTAAGTCGCAAGGTTAGTGGGATGTCATTCCAGATTGCAGGACTCCCAATAGAAAAGGCTCGGCGCTGTCTGGTACGATGCAAAGGAAAGGAAGCTTTGTGCAGTTCTAAAAGTTTCTTACAAGAAACCATAGTCGGGAAGACAGCTCCATGCAGTTGATGCAGGGAAAGAGAACAGTGGCCAGAACAGTTACTCGTCATTGAAAGTCACGTGACTTGTGAGCATACACTGAGGTAAAAGACAATCGAAAACCAGACAGGGAGGAAGAGAACTAGACTCAAGCACTCGATCAAAGTCCTCCTCACACTTCACTCTATTTATTACTGCCTCTCTTAGGTATGTCCACTGTCAAGTCTTCATTCGACCCCTACACGCGTAGATTCGCCTGCTCTAAGGTTTTAGAAGATTTTTATATCGAGCCACCCTTCACTGCAGAGAGCTAGAATGTTAGCAGCTCTCTTCTAGCGGAGAGTTGAGACAACATACCATACTTGTCGTGCTATGAAACTTTACTTTAAGACAGGTATAAACGGCAGATAACAGTTGTCAGCGATTGACATCATAGTCTTGAAGTGTAATCACTACTCGGCATAAGTTTTGTACAGAGCCGCGACCTCTTTCTCCACCGCTGCAGGAGAATACATTAAATTATGGATAATGATTAATCGTCGAAGCGGTTCTTCAAGTCTCTTAACTGTGCTTGATGATGATGATGATGACGACGACGACGACGACGACGATGACGATGACGATGACGATGAAGACGATGATGATGATGATGATGATGATGATGATGATGATGATGATGATGATGATGATGATGATGATGATGATGATGATGATGATGATGATGATGATAATAATGATGATGATGATAAACAATACCAAGTCGTTTCTAAGCAACGTCATTTCAATCTCTGGATATAGTCTGGAACACCTGAGGGATCTTAAATACTTCTGGTAAAATTAATAATAATAATAAAAACTGATGAAACAATTGACTTGTACCACTCGGTTATACATCTTGAAATTGACTACATGTATATAATAAAGTGTATGAATAGCGGTATTTGTGTTAATTTTTTCTGAATTTTATACGCCTATCCTGCTAATTGTTTGCTTAATTGAATGTAGGCCTATAGGTACAGGCGTATTGAGTGTTCAGTGTTAATTAAAACTTCGCTCTATGATTAAATTTCAATTGAAGATTTCACTGAACCGCCATTGAGTGAGTTTGAGCCAAAAGTGTCTTATATTCACGTATTTTATTCGTTTTGAAGCAGAATTTCCTGCAAGACACGGAAGAAACCATGAAGCCGGACTAGGTGTAAGTCACCATACACCTTCAGTTTCACTCTATATGCACCCATCCATCCGATTATCCATCCATCCATCTTTCAATCTATCCGTCTATCTATCCATCTATCTATCCATCCATCCACCCACCCATCCTTCTATCTATCTATCTATCTATCTATCTATCTATCTATCTATCTATCTATCTATCTATCTATCCATCTATCTATCTATCTATCTATCTATCTATCTATCTATCTATCTATCTATCTATCTATATATCTATCTATCTTTCTGTCTATCCGTCTATACATCCATCCATCCATCTATCTATCTATCTATCCATCCATCCATCTATCTATCTATCTATCTATCTATCTTTCAACTCATCTTCCTAAAAGCATATACTAATTAAATATTTATTCATTATATTTATTTCAATTGTTTGCTATCGTCTAGCACTGGGAGCGCTTCTACGCACTGGAAGCGCTTCTGAAAGGCTCTTGCTGCGAGAAGCGCTTTATAAATGGTCAGATAAGATAAGATAAGATCGTCTGCATGACTCGTTGGCCGCATTGGAATAATGTTTTAGGAAATTGGATATTCACGTAAAACTGCACTTACGATCGAAGTTGCTGTTCTAGCATGAAATTGTCAAAATTGCATCTTGAAATCAAATATGGACAAATTTACGAAAGCGGGAGTAGATTTTTTATCTCACAGTAGCAGTAGATGCATGTTAATAGATTTTAATTGACAAACAAGACATATAAGATAATAATTATGTCATCGTTGAATGAAACCTGAATGACGAACGGCAGTCAGTGACAATAGAGATGACAATAGAGATGACAATAGAGATGTCAATAGAGATTACAATAGAGATGTCAATAGAGATGACAATAGAGATGACTATAGAGACGACAATAGAGATGACAATAGAGATGACAATAGAGATGACAATAGAGATGACAGTAGAGATGACAATAGAGATGACAATAGAGATGACAATAGAGATGACGATAGAGATGACAATAGAGATGACAATGGAGATGACAATGGAGATGACAATAGAGATGACAATAGAGATGAATAACAAACTTAAAATCGACAGTCAGTCAGAGGCTATCGTCTGTAAAGTAACCCAAGAATTTAGTTAGATCTATCTGTAACAACTGTAACATTGATTGGTGCAAATTAAATTCCAGAAAACCTTAATGACTCGTCATTTCTTCCGAGGACTGCCAAAACTGGTTGTCCTGCTGTCCTATCAACGAAGTGGATCGACCTTTGTTGGCGACTGGCTCAACATAAATCCCGATGTCTTCTACCTTTTCGAACCGGTCGATTCGCTCTACTCTGCCATGTATGGAACATCTCAGAGCCTCAATGTTCCGTCAGACATTACGAACTATCCAAACGGTTCGACACGGTACGTTTTTGTTAATTTTTGCTATGTCGTGCTTGTCTTTTGCTCCTTCCAATTAGGGTTGAACCCAATGTTCGCACACACTACAGGGTGGGCCATAAAAAGTAATCCACTACGGTTTTTTGCCAATATCCTCAGTACACACTAGTTCAATAAAAAAAATTAGACGGATAAAGGTGGAGTTCGCTAGATGTAATTAATTTTTTCATTCGCTCAGACTTCTAAAGTGTCTTAGCATACGTCTTTGAAATGATCATGCTCTTCTTTGGTGCTTCTGGGTGTTTTTGGCGATGTTCTCAACTTTGTTGTCCGGATCTCGTGTTTGCCCCAACATGCATGGAAGTGCATTTTGTGTTTATTGAACTGGAGCCCAGTGTCCTTGTCTTTTTTTTAGGCTGCAGCTCTCTTTAGCCGGTGTTGAGTTAAGAGTGCTCATGAAAGATCAACTTGACGGTGCATTATATAAACCTCCTATTTGATATAAATGGCTATCAAGTTATCAACTGGATGGCGAGACCAAGAAATTGAATTATTGATATTGACCGTGCTATTGTGTGGAAACTCCGTGACACAAGTTACCGACTCCAGAAAATGCTTGACAAGCCATCTCTGTTTCCAAGGAAAGAGGAAGCCTATAATTATAACCAATGATCCGATATTTTCTCATAAGTAAACGTGACATGTCATATAAACTTTTGGTTTTGTGCCTTCGGCCACCTGTCTTTCGTGCGACAAAACTACCTTGCTTCAGTGAATGGTGTCTTGATGCCTGGGGTTAGAGGGATTGAAAATAAATTTTAAAAAGGAACTTGTGACATCTACAAATCACAGAAAATTTAAGTTCTTTTGTGGGGGACAGCACACTAGGCCGTTGATTGGGTAGTTGACCGTCGTCCAATATCTGAACAAAATAATTGATATTTTATACATTTTATGCAAGGCGTCCTCCTTAATCTTTTAGCCGTTTGCCCCGAGAATAATTTATCCGCTTTAAACGGGCTTAAAATTTTAAATGAACGGGTGAAGGGTTAAGCACTCTCTGAGTAGATCTCTTAAAGGGGCGCTATATATATAGTGAATTAACTCGCTGTCAATTTGCTGGGCAATTGAGGTGCCAGTTGAATTGGCAGTTAAGTGAAACACACTTTTATTTTATATTTTGCAGCATATTACCCGACGAAGAACTAAACGCAGTTTCAAACTTTCTACATAAATTTCTGCACTGCGATCTGGACAACCTGCCCACGCAAGCACTGATGAGCTTCAATTTCATCTTGGCCTACCAGCAGTTCAGGGCAGCAGAGAACTACACGGCGTGCCTCAGAGAATCATTTATACCAACGTTCAGACAGTGCGAGCAATATCTGACCGGCATCTGCGGTTCGAGTTTTGGGGAGGCGTCGGAGGCCAGCCAGAAGGAGTGCTTTCGACGTTTATGGTTGAACGAAGAAGTTGCGAGTCCGGCTGACGACGATAATGAACCGTTTTTCGCTATGCATCTGTCCTGTCTGCAGAAGCAAAGAATGTTCTTGAGAACACAATGCCAACATCTTCTCTTTGACGCCTGTAGAAAACATCCGATACGTGTCGTCAAGACGGTTCGCGCGACGATGGAGAGCATGAGGCCACTCCTCAAGACACTTCCCAACTTCCGGGTCATCCATCTCGTACATGACCCCCGTGCGGTGGCTCTCTCAAGAACGGTTTTTGAAGGTCAAGTTCGCGGAATTTATTCCGGCAACGACTCTAATACAATTGCGAAAGAGGCAAAACTGTATTGCAGTACAGTTGTACGAGATATCAAGACACGTCATAGATTAGAGAGAGAATATCCTGGAAAGATATACGCCATGTTGTACGATGAATTAATCACCGATGCGAGACTATACTTAGAACGCGTCTATGAATTCTTGGATACAAAGCCGTCCTATTCGGTTGTGAAGTGGCTGTCCACACGTGGCAAGACTAATTCCAAGACCAATAAAACTTCTGAGCAGATTGCCAAACAGTGGCAAAATGTCCTCGATGTCCAAGTCCAGAAGGAAATCGTCGAAAGTTGCAAAGAATTCTATCAGTTGACTAAATATAAGTGGGATTTATAATCGCAAACACGGTTAATCAATCTGTCAATATGAAAATCTCTTGAGCTTCACGAAAACTTACAATCTTGTGCTTCTACACGTTTTGCAATAAACTGTCATAGTCTAAGCGGTACACAAAAGTAAACTGCACTTTTTGAACACGGGTTGCCGCTTGGCACAGTTGTAGTTGGGACTCAAGAGAACATTTTAAGATGGGGAGGCATCCGAAATTTTCCTTAGAATTCAAGATGGCGGCATTTTTCAAAATGGCGGCCTGAGGCTACAAAATTCTTATAAATCATCGTATCATCTCGTGTCTGGTGTCGTTTCTATATATTTCTGACTCGAATAACATGAATCTAAGGTCAAAATCAGCATTAGACATCAAAATTAAGACAAAAGATGTATTTTTACATAAAAAACAGCAAAATTGCTTTTAAAATTTATCAAATAGTTCTTCATTTCCATTGCTTGCTTTCCAATTTTCTTGTGGCATATTCCTTCATAGCTCTGGATGTTTTCTCACAGTTTTGATTATTATGCATCGGAACCATTGGGAATTATCCTTGTAACTCAAAATGGCGGCTTCCTAAAAATAGGGTCCTGCGTCAAAGACATTCATACAAACTGTCAAGACATGTCACGTCTAGTGTCGGTTACATAATATATGATTTTTTACTCAAAGAACGCCAATCTAAGGTCAAAATCATCATAGGACTTCAATATAAAGCCAATATGATCAATGTTTTGCAAAACAGCAAAACTGTTTTTTTTATAAAAAACAAATATTCTTTTGTTTCCGTTGCTCTTCTTCGGTTTTTCGTGGCATCCTTCCTCATGTATCTGGGTGGTTCTTGCAATTCTATATATAATTATTATAATTTATAATTGGACTAAATAGCTCAAACCTAATAATCTTAGTTTTTCATATTTCCGCCCGGAAAGGGAAAACGCCCGCACAGCAGTTATGACCAACAGTACAACGATTATGACGATGACGACGACGATTATGATGATGACGACAACGACGACGTCATTATCCGATCCGTCTCTCTTGGCAACAGCGTCCGGTTCTGCACCGTTACGGATGAGTGATTCGTTGATGACGAGATAGAAGATGGTTCGACCCTGATCACGGACATTGACCTCTACGAACAACGTCAGATTGGTCGATTTAGACATGCTGGTGGTGGATTCGTTCGGTTCTACCTCGACGCCAGCAGAAGGCCCTTAAGGATGACCGATCTCTCACGTATAAATAACGAAATGGGGGCAATTTGGCTGCTGAGGAGGCTGGATTTTGAATCTGCATCTCTCCATAAATTCCTCGTGCTAGCCATTGACTCAAGTCATGACGTCCGATTGACTGACGATGCAAGCGTCATCGTACACGTCACCGACTTCAATGGAAATGGACCTATTGTGACGGTCCTGACAGTGTCTGGAGTGACCGAAGTGTCTGAGGATGATCTCAATGGAACCTTTGTCACTCATCTCAGAGTCAACAATCCGGATGACAGGCGAAACGGACAGACGACGTGTTCACTGGACGGTGACGGGATCTCGCTGTTGGACTCAATCTACTACGACTAGTACAAAGTGACTACAGCAGCATTGAGGTAAGTGGACCGTGAATCGACAGCTGAGCATCGTCTGACCCGTCTGTAGTGATCTTGGATATCCAATGCAGTCAACCATGGTGGAACTGACTGTCACGGTTGTTGACGAAAACGATAATCCTCCGTCTTTTACGAGTGATATCTATGGGGCCATTAAGAACATCTACCCTGGTCATCATCTAGCTCTTGTAGTGGCAGTGGACCGTGACGAAGGACTGAGCGCAGTCACAAGTTAGGCAACTGACGAACAGTTGCAGGAAATCTTCAATGTCCAATAATTGTCCATCCTTCAAAAGACATCGTCACGGCTAAGGCCAGTCTCGATCAGGAGGTGACGCTCAAGGTTAACGTATCCATCTTGGCCTTTGACCTTGGGACACCATCTATGACGTCATCAGCACTGCCTTTGTTGACCATCAAAGACATTGACGACGGTTCACTGAGTTCAGCTACAGCTTCGGTGTTCTGGAAAACCAGCCCGGAACGCAGGTAGGGAATCATCATGGTCAACTGATGAGAGTCATTGCAAGAGATTCTGATGCAGAAGACAATGTTCGTCTCTCCTATTACATATCTCAGCATCCTGTAGACGCCGCTTACCATCACAACCACAGCACACTCCTTCGGATCAACCAGAGAACAGGCGTCATCTCCATAAACACTACCAACACCACCACCACCACCACCGCCACCACCACCAGCATGTCTAAATCGACCAATCTGACGTTGCTCGTAGAGGTCAAGGTCCGTGATCACGGTCCAACTGTTCGTCAGGCGCGAACCTTCTTCTATCTCGTCATCAACGAATCACTCATCCGTAACGGTGCAGAACCGGACGCTGTTGCCAAGAGAGACGGATCGGATAATGACGTCGTCGTTGTCGTCATCATCATAATCGTCGTCGTCATCGTCATAATCGTTGTACTGTTGGTCATAACTGCTGTGCGGGCGTTTTCCCTTTCCGGGCGGAAATATGAAAAACTAAGATTATTAGGTTTGAGCTATTTAGTCCAATTATAAATTATAATAATTATATATAGAATTGCAAGAACCACCCAGATACATGAGGAAGGATGCCACGAAAAACCGAAGAAGAGCAACGGAAACAAAAGAATATTTGTTTTTTATAAAAAAAACAGTTTTGCTGTTTTGCAAAACATTGATCATACTGGCTTTATATTGATGTCCTATGATGATTTTGACCTTAGATTGGCGTTCTTTGAGTAAAAAATCATATATTATGTAAACGACACTAGACGTGACATGTCTTGACAATTTGTATGAATGTCTTTGACGCAGGACGCTATTGTTAAGAAGCCGCCATTTTGAGTTACAAGGATAATGCCCAATGGTTCCGATGCATAATAATCAAAACTGTGAGAAAACATCCAGAGCTATGAAGGAATATGCCACAAGAAAATTGGAAAGCAAGCAATGGAAATGAAGAACTATTTGATAAATTTTAATAGCAATTTTGCTGTTTTTTATGTAAAAATACATCTTTTGTCTTAATTTTGATGTCTAATGCTGATTTTGACCTTAGATTCATGTTATTCGAGTCAGAAATATATAGAAACGACACCAGACACGAGATGATACGATGATTTATAAGAATTTTGTAGCCTCAGGCCGCCATTTTGAAAAAAGCCGCCATCTTGAATTCTAAGGAAAATTTCGGATGCCTCCCCATCTTAAAATGTTCTCTTGGGTCCCAACTATAACTGTGCCAAGCGGCAACCCGTGTTCAAAAAGTGCAGTTTACTAACCAGAATCTGACTTGTACCGCTTAGACTATCAGTGAATAATGACAAGAGGCTGGAAAGGACCGCTTAGATGCTCCGGACAACGTGGACAGGAGCAGTGGGTGGCCTCTGAGCTTTGGGTTGCACATGACCTGGAGATGAACTGAGAACAAAATTATGGCTGGCTGAACGCTTTAGAAACGGCAACGCTCCAGAAAGAAACAAACTTCAGATAAATGACGATAACATAGCAGACTTATTCCGAACATATAGGTCTATAATTATTGTAAAAGTAGTCTTCAGTGAACAAAAATTGGTCGTATGACTCAAAACTTTTCTCCGTCTTTTTTTCTTTCGGCAAAACAGCAATTTGAGCCTACGAATGTCTGAACGTGAATTGAATGTTATAATTCATAACTGAGGCGTTGAGCGCCAGAGTGGCCTAACATTGCGTAGGGATTCGGCCACTCCGGCGCTCAACGCCTCAATTGTTAAACGTAGGCTACAAAAATGTCTGAACGTGAATGCTATATGATGCATGCATAATTATTAGACGTGATTAATAACTAGGTCCATGACAATTAGCCTATCGTCCGTGCATGGTCTAAAAAAATATCCGGGAAAGATACAGAGAGGCCTTGTATGTCTGACTTTCTAGACATTTACGAAACACTTGCACTGGGAGCGCTTCTGAAAGGCTCTTGCTGCAAGAAGCGCTTTATAAATGGTCAGATAAGATCAGATAAGATAAGGCTACAGGACCCGCTTCTTAGATCTCGCCTGCGTTATGGGACTTAGGGCGCTATACAAATCGTTTTTTATCGGTGTCATTGCTATTATTACTTGCCTCTACACGAGGCAAAAGTGTTCAGAAATAGTTAGTGGCATCTGGATGGCTACGTTTCATCTGATTCTGAACGACGATTATAATGGAAAGCAGGACTGCGTCCAGCTCTCCTGGAAGAAGTTTATTGACATGGAAATGGTCTTTGCTTCTCACTGATAACCACTGAACCAGTTATCGAGACCGATAAGAACTATCTTTGACCTAATTATGCATATGAAGCGATAAAACACATTATGAATAATTAATTTCTGTTTGAATTACTGTTGCTTCATGGCAAAAAGAGGTCCCGTCACGGCCCTCTCTTGACATCTGCTTATCGATCATGGCTTCTCAACGTCGTTAAAGGTTCTTTCCATAGCTATTTCTGCTATGTAGCTGACTCGTAGGCCTAGCTGTTTTGTATACACGAGCGTGCAGGATAGGCTATTCGCGGTTCAATTAACTTCAGTACGAATGTTATAAAAATACTCTTCCCAAATACAAGGTATTTCCAGACTTTATTGATACACTTCGGTCAGGAATAATATTTGGTGGAAATTTATATAAAGCCTACGTGTTCTATTGTGTACTGTGTATATTATGCATAGGCGTGAATTCATGTGTAGGCCTGTCTATCTATGACTCTATGTAGCCTATGCATATAGGCCTATGCAATCGTAATCGCATTCAACAAATTTCTAAAGCGCCACGCGAAAACCAAGCGCAGGGCACCAGCTTATTCACGAGCGCTGACAATAATTATATCCATTGCGTATTATACTCTCATTCATTTCCATCCTTCAGTTCAATTGGTCATGTCGTAATAAAGTTTATTATGGCATGACCATAAACACATTACGGTGTTCCGCTCAGCGAGATAGTACGATCCATTTTTCTACCTCCCTATTGAATAGACCGACCAATGTATTTTGCACGTCAGTATTTTACTTTGTGAAAATTGGTTGCAGCAAAAATGCTTGAGTTGATTTTGACTTGATGTTTGCGTATATCTATGTGTGTATTTACACTTGCATGTGCGTATATGCATTATATATATAATTTATATATATTATTTATATATATATTATTTATATATATATTATTTATATATATATTATTTATATATATTATTTATATATTATTTATATATTATTTATATATTATATATATTATTTATAATTATGTATATGTGTATATGTCTCAACTCAATATAAAATCGTTCAGTACTCCTTGATTTCACCGCCTGATAAACATAACTGATGTCAAAGACATTTAGAAAAACAACTGGCAAATAAATAGACAACTGGAAGAGTCGCCACTGGTGAGCTCCCGCTGACACGAACAGCCCATTGCAACCGTCGAATTTGAAGCTGAGAGCACTCACGATTCTCAGAAAACCTGGACCATGTGGGGGTCGAACAAGAAGACCGATAACACCCCGAAACACACCTCTGACCCCTACACCCCCCACCAACGCCAAGCAACCACTCGCCAATCAATCCCTCGATGGTGGCAACAGACCATCCCTCAGTCACCAACCGGGTCTGTGGAGGACGATCTTCTTCAAAAGCCGTCCAGTCAGTTGGGAATGAAGCTGATCCATGGACTCCTGGCTCTCTCAACTGGAACGTCGTCTAACGTTGCTCCCTCACTTTCTCGCTATCATCCTTGATCTTGGCCTGAAACAAGGGATGTACATTGTACACTATGGTATACGCGGGTATACAGCGTGTACTCAACTCCGTGGAGAAACGGTACCGTGTACTTACCTCCGAAAACAGGGGCATACTCGGGTATACAATGTATAGGCCTGTACTCATCTCACACAAAAATTTATTTGAAAAAATGAGTGAGCAATAATAATTCTCTATAATAACTCTGTAATAATTGTAGAATGACGATGTTTCTTGTTAGCCATAATTATAGCAACACTTCAGTATGTTAACGTTAAACAGAAGTTGCGATGCTAATGCGTTCTGTGCAAACTGTAGGGACTCGAGAATGCGTCTACCATTGAAAAGACCTCTGCTAGCACTATGGGCAATCTTTTGCACCGTCACTCTACTCGTTCTTCGTTTCAATCGAAGTAAGAAAGCATAGAACAGATGATATAGAAACTCGATTTAGACCATGGGGTAACGTAGGCCCTAGCTTTAGGTTAGGACAACTTTTTGTAAGCTGAGGCGGACAAGAAAGTTCAAGTCAAGGCAGCAAAAGAAGTTTTCTTCTTCTTTGCTCTTCTTCTTCTTCTTCTTCTTCTTCTTCTTCTTCTTCTTCTTCGTCTTCTTCTTCTTCTTCGTCTTCTTCTTCTTCTTCTTCTTCTTCTTCTTCTTCTTCTTTGCTCTTTTCCGTCAGTCGTATGACGACGACAACGAGGCTCCTACATGACTTCTCCAGACTTCTCCGCATCTGATGAGGTCCTTTGCTCTTTGGATGTTAACTTCCATCTCCTTTAGATCCTCTCTGACGTTTTCTTCCTCTTCTTCTCTCTCCTTCCACATGCCCGCGCAAGGCCGCCAGTGGTAATCTTTTTCCCTCCTCGTGACCAAACCATCTAAGTCTTCTTTTTCTGATTTCACCACCGTTTCTCCTGCACCCAGCACTTCTCTTGCAAAAGAAAAAGCTATGATAAGGTCGTTGAGAGGCTGCACGATGCACTTGGTAGGCAACTGGTAAGGTAGGTCAAGACGGGGAATGCAGAGGTAGGCAAGGAAAGGAAGAAGGGTAAGTTCCAGGATGGTACATTGATTGATTGATCGAATGAATGACTGGCTGACTGACTGACTGATTGATTGATTGATCGATTGATTGATTGGGTTTAACAGTTCTTCAGCACAGAATTGGTGATTTCGTGACTTAACATCATTATTGAATCTGCATAGTTTATTATATAATAAAAACGTTTAGGGTTGACAAATAGGATGAAACTTATAAACAGAGCATTCTAAACACGGTATAAGCAAAATTAATAAAATAGGTTAAAATAATTATATTCAAGATTTTGCGATGCTTGCCACAAATAGACTGTGAATCATTTTGATTTGGGAATCTTCTAACATTACACTCTGTTGTAGCCTACAGTTGTATTTCCTTCAAATTGAGGATGGTACAGTGGTTAAGTTAATGTAGGGTAATGTGCTCTAAGTTAAAGGTAAAGGCTAAAAGGGTAAGGCTTCTAGTAGTGTAATAAGTGTAATGTAAGTAGTCAAAGGTACAGTATGGTGCTTTTAAGTTTTGGTATACGGTGCTTAACAGTAAAGTTTAGTTAGACAGAATAATAATATTGCATAATTGCATTGTATCTGAATATTTAAGCAGCACCACTTACATTGGTGACTATGAGTATGAAGCTTTAGCGACTTTCAGCGGGTAAGTTAAGTTACGTATTCAAATATTAAGTTAAGTTACTTAATGTTCGTTGATTGTATCTTGCAGATCAGGATCTGATCTGCCCCGAATTTGTCGAGGAGAAAGATGCAAACGAAGACTACACTAGATCGGCCACTACATCAATGGTGTAACGCTATATTATTTATTTATTTATTTCTCCATTTCGGTCGCGCCCCTTCAGGCTCACTACTCACAGGCGCTCCCGTCTACAGCGCGAACATTACCGCGCCCCACACGTCTGATATTCGAATGAGTGTTTGTTTGTATGTGCACTTGTTATAGCGCCCCTTCAAGCTCTCTCTTTCTCTCTCACTACCCAATCAACGCAGTGTGTGGGGGTTGAGTGTGTACACTGTGTAGCCTACATAATATATGTGCGAATGTTTGTTAAGTGGGCGTGCATGTGTTTCGGAGCAGGCCCCTGTCATTTTAATCCTCATGCAATGATGAAATTAATAATATTATTGTGAGAGTGAAATTCTACTTGACCTCTTGTAGTTGGAACGCTAACGCTGCAGTAACGCAACAAGAAATTTAAATATGAAGGCCTAAAAACCTCATTGTGAACCTCTTTCTTTGCCTAAATTCCTCAAAGTGTTTTTCTCACAAATTAAATTTCCAACGTTGTAAAAAAAAGTACGACAAAGAAAATGATTCAAATGAGTCATACGGTCTCTTATTTCTATAATGTCTCGTCTGTCTGTTTGGCTGCATATACGAATACTCGCATGCAATGAATTGCAACTTATTGCATCTGTTAAAACTGTTCTACTGTTTAGACTCAATAAAAATTATTTATGGTTAAACCGACACACTTAAGCCCTCACATATCAGTCAAAATGTCTATATTTATTTAACATTCCAGCAGATTCTCTTCTCTGCTATATGTATTCTATATTTTGTTGGGTATGTTCACAGTCTGTGTATGTCAATTCTACGATTCCCTTCCATCCTTTCGAGGAGGGAAAACCAAAGTCAGTCGTCATTCTGACTTATCAACGTTGCGGTTCAACGTTCTTCGGTCAGTTGTTCAATGAAAATCCAAACGCTTTCTACATGTATGAACCACTCGATTCTCTCTACACAGCCATGTACGGCACGAAACAAGGATGGAATGTACCTTCGGACATCACCAACTACAAGAACGGATCACAAAGGTTTAATTGTCTTTCCTCATATGATATAGACTAGCATTGTTTAAAAAGTAGTCGGCCAGTTTTGATTTTATTTAATTCAGAATAATTGGGGTAAGTAGGCCTTCTGCTGTCTAAATGAAATCCTGCTAGCACTGGCAGATTTTATTTGATAGCAGATAATGAAATGGTGAAGAAGTACACTGGTTCTGCCTCTGATTAGTGTGTATATTTTGGGGGGTTTGGCCCGGTAGCGCAATGGATAATACTCATAAACAGATAAAACTAGTATAGCAGTTTATGCTAAATCAATTTGTGAGCTGGGCTAAAAAATAAACGTTGGACATTTCCTCAAGTGGAGATAATGTTTGTGTCGCAGTGTCTAGTAGACAACTCCTCATCTTAATATGTTAGCTGTTAATGTAGAATATTGCCTCAAGAGAAGATAAAGATGGTATGTCTAACGGCAGGTGCGGATCCAGGGGGCCAATCCGGCCATGCCTCTCATTCAGAAATGTGCACAGGACATGCCCCCTCCCCCATTAGGTTTCAACAAGCTTTCAGTCAAAGCAGCGGGAAAAGATGAGAGAGAAAACGAAACATGCGACTAAAAAACACAAGGTCATCAAATATTTTAGCATTTTCTTTGAAAATTGTGTATTTTCAATAAATTTAGACTTAATGACTAAAAATGGTCATCAGCTATTTTGGTAGGGGAAATGTGTATTTTTTCAAGACTAATCGACTTAATGACTAAAACAAAGGTCATCAGATTTTTCGCCTAAAGATCAACGAAAGTTTTTTCCGCCCAAAGCCCAAAATTATCGCCCCCCTTTTATTTATTTTTTATCTGCACCTGTCTAACGGCTTCGGTCAAATCTTCTGTTTAAATCACTCTAGGATGCTACCCCCAGAGAAAATAAGGATGGCATCGCAGTTTCCGTTAAACTCCTCTGCTAGATCTGTTAACTCTTTATGTAGAACTTTGATACAATACCATATAAAGATGGTATCCTAACGGCTTCAGTTAAATCATCTGTCAAATCTTTTCACTCTTAAGCTGCTCCGAAGGGAGAAGAGATAGCATCGCAGTTTCTGTTTAAACTCCAGTGTTAAATCTGTTAACTGTTAACGCAGGACATTGCCTCAAGAGGAGAAAGACAGTGTATCGCAGTTTCTGTTGAATCTTCTCACGTGTGACGTTGATTCGCTGCCAACGGAAACCCTCATCCACGACTACTTCAAAGAAATGCCAACCGAGTTTCTCGGGATGACCAAGTTCCTCCGCTGCATCAGA